>JAUIMM010000427.1:2110000-2710000 GCA_031769625.1 Taudactylus pleione | reverse complement strand
CAGGAGATTCTTCTCTTCATTTTTCATGTTTCCTGTTGTCCGATGGCAAATTTTACTAATTGCATCGCAGGGCTCGCCCACCTTGTAATGCCACCTTGTACATTAACACACTATATCCCGTTTACCACTGTCACGTAGCTGACAATGTGTTAAGCTGTTCTTTGATTCTTGAAGGTAGGTTCCTTCCTGTTCCCTAATGCAGTGTCCTGTTGTCTTTCCCTGTGCGCAGTCCGGACAGTCCTCCACTGTGATAGAAAACATTCATACCATTATTGCTGCTGCGGCTGTGAAGTTCAGCTCCGAACAGCTCAACCATCTTTTTGTGCTTATTCAAAAGGTAAAGTCTGCTCTTTGCCCCAGTCAAGTCTGCCGAATTCCATAATTGGGGTAACAGTTTTCGGGTTGGGTATGGAATCCCGGCTCTCGGGATGCCGCTGGTCAGAATACCGACAGCCGCATCCCGACAGCCAGAATCACGACACCCATAGGATTGCACGGTGAGTGATTTTCTAACTCCTACCCTAACACTAACCCTCCCTCCTCGGTCCCTAACCCTAACTCCCCCCTAAATCTAACACCCCCTCCTGTGTGCCTAAACCTAACCTTCTTTCCCTAGTGCCTAAACCTAACCTCTCCGCACCCTAATTGTAACACTCCCTACCCGGTGCCTAAATCTCCCCCTAATGCCTAACCCCGCTACCTAACCCTAACCTCCCCTTAACACCCCGATACTTACCTTCGGGATGCCGGCAGTCGAGATACTGGTGCCGGGATCCCGACCGTCAGCATCCCGCACACTGGGATGCCGACTACATCCCCTTTTTTCCCCTCTGCAGTGGACTACATTTTTGTCATCGTTCTCTTTAGGAACCGAAGTATTGGGTAGTATACAGGCAGCTCTATACAAATTCCTTTCCATCCATTTATATAAGAAGGCTGTATGAGTAGAACACTGCTGTCATCTATCCTGTACCTCGCCAGTGTCCACTTTTCTCTCTTCCTCTCCGTAGAGCTGGGAAACGGAGTCCGACCGGGTACGGCAAAAATTGCTGAGCTTCATAGGTCGCATTGGGCGAGAGTCACGCAACGAGACCACGACAGGAAAGGTGAGCCCCGCGGAACAAGCAGGCGTTCCTTCCAGACCGTTGGGGCCTCATGACTCATGACGTCTGTTCTTCTACAGGTCCTGGAAGTCCTCTGGGAACTCGCCCACCTGCCCACTCTACCGTGCAACTTAATCCAACAAGCCTTAGAAGAGCACCTGACAATCCTTAGCGACGCCTATGCAGTGAAAGAGACCGTGAAGAGGAGTTACATTATAAAGTGCATAGAGGACATTAAGAAGGTGCATCTTCTGCTATATAGCTGTCGGATCTATTATCTGGAAAGCCCAGGTCTTCTGGTTTTCCCGGATAGTTGGTCTTTCCACGAAAAGGTGTATTGTGCCTAAAATATACAAAATTGCATCTAAATATGATTGCTCTTTCCCCACCTCGCCCTGGGAGTTCCACTATTTCAGTTGTTTATAGGGACGGACATTGGGAGAGACGATGGTTACAACCATCGATAATCACAGTTTCGTGGAAGTGTGCTTTTCCATTGAATTGAGGATGTTCTATGTTTGCCAGCCATTGGATGATTATTATTATTATCATTTATTTGTATGGCGCCACAAGTGTTCCGCAGCGCCTTACAAAGTACATAAACCAATTGTAGACAAGCGACTTACAGAAAAATACACTACAGGACCAGGACATTGATAATATACAGTCAGGTGCATAAATATTGGGACATTGACAGAATTTTCATATTTTGGCTTCTATTCACCACCACAATGGCTTTGAAATTAAACAAACAAGATGTGCTTTAACTGCAGACTTTCAGATTTAATTTGAGGGTATTTACATCCAAATCAGGTGAACGGTGTAGGAATTACAACGGTTTCTATATGTGCCTCCCATTTTTTAAGGGGCCAAAAGTAATGGGACAAACTAAACAATCCTAAATCTAACTTTCACTTTTTAATGCTTTGTTGCAAATCCTTTGCAGGCAACTACAGCCTGATGTCTGGAATACATAGACATCACCAGACGCTGGGTTTCATCCCTGGTGATGCTCTGCCAGGCTTCTACTGCAAATGTCTTCAGTTCCTGCTTGTTCTTGGGGCATTTTCCCTTCAGTTTTGTCTTCATCAAGTGAAATGCACGGATTCAGGTCAGGGGATTGACTTGGCCATTGCATAACAAGCCACTTTTTAGCCTTACAAAACTTTTTGGTTGCTTTTGCATCGGGTCATTGTCCATCTGCACTGTGAAGCGCCGTCCAATGAGTTCTGAAGCATTTGACTGAATATGAGCATATAATTTTGCCCGAAACACTTCAGAATTCATTCTGCTGCTTTTGTCAGCAGTCACATCATCAATAAATACAAGGGAACCAGTTCCATTGGCAGCCATACATGCCCACGCCATGACACTACCACCACCATGCTTCACTGATGAGGTGGTATGTTTTGGATCATGAGCAGTTTCTTTCCTTCTCCATACTCTTCTCTTCCCATCACTCTGGTACAAGTTGATCTTTGTCTCATCTGTCCATAGGATGTTGTTCCAGAACTGTAATGGCTTTTTTAGATGTTGTTTGGCAAACTCTAATCTGGTCTTCCTGGTTTTGTGGCTCACCAATGGTTTACATCTTGTGGTGAACCCTCTATATTCACTCTTGTGAAGTCTTCTCTTGATTGTTGACTTTGACACATATACACCTACCTTCTGGAAAGTGTTCTTGATTTGGCCAACTGTTGTGAAGGGGTTTTTCTTCACCAGGGAAATAATTCTGTCATCCTCCACAGTTGTTTTCCGTGGTCTTCCGGGTCTTTTGGTGTTGCTGAGCTCTCCGATGCGTTCTTTCTTTTTAAGAATGTTCCAAAGAGTTGATTTGGCCACACCTAATGTTTTTGCTATCTCTTTGATGGGTTTGTTTTGATTTTTCAGCCTAATGATGGCTTGCTTCACTGATAGTGACAGCTCTTTGGATCTCATATTGAGAGTCGACAGCAACTGATTCCAAATGCAAATGTCACACCTAGAATCAACTCCAGACCTTTTACCTGCTTAATTGATAATGAAATAACGAGGGATAACCCACACCTATCCATGAAATAGCTTTTGAGTTGATAGTCCCATTACTTTTGGTCCCTTAAAAAGTGGGAGGCACATATAGAAACCGTTGTAATTCCTACACCGTTCACCTGATTTGGATGTAATTACCCTCAAATTAAATCTGAAAGTCTGCAGTTAAAGCACATCTTGTTTGTTTCATTTCAAAGCCATTGTGGTGGTGAATAGAGGCCAAAATATGAAAATTCTGTCAATGTCCCAATATTTATGCACCTGACTGTATATTGCTACATTAGTGACCATAACACCCAGATAAGCAACAGAGCATAAGCAACCAAGTGTTAGGTGCCCTAGTGGTGAGTATGAAGTAAATGAAACTAAAGTAGAGAGAAGCACAAGAGGGTAGAGGGCCCTGCTCGTAAGAGCTTACATTCTAAAATAAAGCTGGATAAAGCTTTCAGTGCCTATCCAATGGCTAACAGGTTCTATGCAACTGCGGACACCCGGAAGTATGTACAGTATATGATTTATGTGCTCCATCCCCTACCAGAATTTGTGCTGTAGCCTCCTGGACCCATACGGTCTGCTTCTCTTGAGAGCAAGTAGGGATAGCATTCTTTCCTGAGACTGCGTGTGTTGGGCACATGTTACGAGAAGCCCCAACTCAGGCCTGCGTATGCTCTGTAGGGTTCTGTAGCGGCTGTACTATTTTGCAGTTTAGGTAGTGTTGCATCATCGTTTATCAGTGCTAAAGGCACCCTAACAGTTCAGGTTTTAAGTATATCCATGCATAAGTACAGGTGGCTTAATATCTCGGCTACTTTGAATATACTATCTGCACACAAGCATGGATATCATGCAAACCTGGACTGTTAGGGTTTCTGGACGACGGAGATTAGGAAACCCTGTTCTATGGTACAATAATCATGAGTTATGTTTTTGGAATATTTTTGAACCATTTTCATAATGAAGGTGTCTCCTCTCTCTTTCCAGTCATCTCAGCACAACAATCCACAGGTAGTGTGGGTGGTGCCAGCCTTACGCCAGCTTCATGAAATCACTCGGTCATTTAACAAGCAGACCTATCAAAAGCAAGACAAGGTAAAGGCTCGGGGGTTCCCTCCCATGGGGCACAAATGTCCTCCTGACTATTTTTTACATTAGAGTTGATATATTTTCAGGATATAGTTAGAGTTGTGTTGGAATGGTTTGTCGTAACCTTCTGTCTTTTAACCATGATGAAGTATTTATTTCAAATTAGTCAGCACTGTTTTCATGGAAGATCATTTAGGTTGTCTTAATTTGTTGTTCCCTATTTTTTAGAGCATCATTCAGGACCTGAAGAAGAATTTTGAAATCGTTAAGTTGGTGACGGCGAGTTTAGTGGCGTGCCATCGATTGTCAGTAACCGCCGTCGGGCCTGGTGGCCTGGTGGGATCATCTTTGGTCGATGGCAGATACACTTACCGGGAGGTATCTGGCATTGAACGTCTTGCTATAGAAATCAAATTGATGTTGTTTAGTGTATTCCCCAGTTTAGAGCTAATTCATAATAAGTATTTTTAGCATCACATAGTTTAGTCTTAGGCATATATACAGGTGTTGAACCAGTGGTTATTGAAAGCAAAACGCACATGGTTTGCAGGAACATCTCATATAGCCATTTTTTGCAAATGTTAGCCCTATAACATTAACTGTATCATAATTGCTACAACGGTTTCTGAGACTTGTACGTCATTGACATGTTCCTTACTTTCCTGATAAATCTGTTTTGTGCACCCTAATGCCATCTGGTAGAATACCCATGCAATATCCATGCATTACAGCTAATAGGGATCTTTCGAATTCAATATCCAAAATGACCACATTCAATGAATGACCCGCATGTTTTTGGCAGGGAAGTGTTTGGTAATTTTGAAAAAAATAATGGGGAAAATATAACCTTTATATTGTTGCTGATATTTTAATGTGAATATTTTCAAGATTAAAGCAGCCTATAATTAATATTTTGGAATTTTTTTTTTATAATGAGATCATTTTGAAAATGTGTTTTTAAATATGACACAACAAGTGCATATGCGGTAATTTGTATATTTCATGGTGCATGTCACAATACACGTGGATAAAGGATGAACTCTGTTTTGACTATTTAAGCTAATTAAAGAAAAAAAATTTTTTTTAATGTTATAAAAAGGTCTAGTAAAAACTTTAATTTTCATAAATTAGAGTTCTGTCTGTTTATTTGATGTGCCAGGTTAAAAATGTTCTTCTTGTCTAGCCAAGGACCTGGTTATAAAAAATGTACTAAATTCTCTGGGGGGTTTTTTGCAATTGAAAATAGTTTGCTTTGGTCATTGCTGCTGAAAAAAGTAATTCTATCATTTTTTTATATTTCAGTATTTGGAAGCCCATCTGAAATTCCTGGCGTTCTTCCTACAAGAAGCCACCTTGTATCTTGGCTGGAGCCGCGCCAAAGAGATCTGGGAGTGTCTTGTGACCGGCAATGATGTCTGCGAGCTTGACCGCGAAGTAAGTCCTTAGCGGATGGAAGTGTGTTCAGATTTGTGTTCCACCAGTCCTGAATGCAGTGACCGATCTCACACGTTGTATTAATTCTTCCTTTGTGGCAGGGCTACAATATCCTATAGCCAATCAGGGTAAAGTACCTGGACGCAGGCGTGTCGGTGATCTGTTGCCCCAACATGTTGTGGCACGGTCACTACTTAGTGACACAGCATCTACTAGGGGGGAACAGTGTTCGCAAAGGGGCATCATATACCCCAAACTCTTGGTCAAGCCCCCTTCCCCCTCCCCCCACATAAAAACCAGTACTTGACGTTTCTCATATTGGCCCTCAATGTAACCTGACAGACATTGAGCCTGGCTGGAACACACAGCTGTTAAAGATTGGGCAGTAGCTGCCTTTGAGCCAGTGGGGATGCCTAGTTGAGCCATGTATTCATTAAGAAGACAGGGACATTTGGCAATGTAACGTTCTAGTAGAGAAACTGTTGGGAGGAAGTGGTAAAAGCGAGATGAATTGTTAGTACCTGATGTATCTCATTCTGTGTACATTGCACATCTTATGGTACAGCTGGCTGCAGTGGTAACAGACTTCAGTCAGATGCTACTTGTAGAAGGTGAGGTTTGCTTGGTAATGGTACTAATTGAGCCCCTTGGGATTAACCATTCAGTTTGAGCGCTGAACGGTGGCCTAACGTGCCGACCCTATGGATCAGCATTACTGGTTTTCTGTCAGTATAGAGTTGATTTTCGATAGACAGTGGACTTTGGTGCTCAGAGCTGGCTGACTCCTTATAGATGATGGACTTTGGATAGTTGTGTAACTCCTCCTTCCGCACAAAACTTTCATTCCTTTTTTTTTTTTTTTTACAGATGTGTTTTGAGTGGTTTACAAAAGGCCAGCACGACCTGGAGAGCGATGTCCAGCAGCAACTCTTTAAGGAGAAAATTCTGAAGCTGGAGTCCTATGAAATCACCATGAATGGTATGAGAAGCTGGCAGCCTCCTGGAGGCCTGAGTGCAGGGTGGGCGCTTCGTACGGGGACACAATGGACTCCAACCAGATTTTCTTATTAGTTTGGATTTAATTGACCATATCATAGTCTACAGTAAATATTCATTAAAAAAAAAAAAACATGGACTTGAAGTCATCCAGCTGCACATAGAATACCCGGAGTCCTTAGTTTCTTCTTTCTTCCGTAAACTACTGACCACTCTTTCTGGTGTTACTTTGACACCAGACACTCACTGACTCATCTCAGCAGTGACCACAATGGTGCCTCCAGTTGTAGGAAAATAGTTGCTGCCACCAGCAGGCGCCTTCGCCGTCCCCTGGAGATACTTGCTGGGTGCGGTGTGTAGATGCTGCTGCTGAGTCCTCCTTTGGATGAGGAAGTTGGGTCTTAACTGTAGGCCACAGAAATCCAGCTGGAATAGACGTCTTGCAGGAATCGATTTGGGTCTTTAGGAATAGTGATGATTATTGTTCATAGATTGGGGATCAAGGGCCTGATTCAAGCGGGTCGTTGGTCGGCCAGTGCGCACGCGAGCCCCCGAGCGAGTGAGAACTTTACTCACTCCGGGGCTAGCTACAAAACGGGGCGGCTGTCGATGTTGATCGACAGCTCGCCCCGTTTTGTAGGCTAAATAACGCCTGCCGTTTGTGGGCGGCCCTACTGACATCATTCGTGATGTCAGTAGTGAACTTCCTGCTCTATTAGAGCAGGAAGCTCACTGGGGCTTGCGGGAACCGAGACCCTACCACAAGGGTCTCGTCGCAATCCCGATGGTCGCGATAATCGCGACCATCGCCAGGTCACTCGTAAAAGCTGTGGTTGGTCACCCACAGTTATGCGAGCGGCCTGGAGGCTGATTTTTTTTTTTTTTTTTTTAAATCCATCCTGATTGAGAGCGAGATCTCGCAAATAGCGAGCGCCTCTGAATCAGGCCCCAAGTCCATATTTTGGAATTAGATGTTCAGCAATCACATATGGGCGTGATATTCTTGTGTCCACATACTTCTGGCCATGTAGTGTACTTTTAAATCAATCTGGACGATGGTCCCTGTTTTGTACTTATTGGTGGTGGCTCCTCTAAACTTCACTTCTCCCACCCAAACTACTTCCAGGACTTGGGTCCCCTAAGTCCGGTACCCACACCCCAAGCACTGTATGACTCCTGGAGGATAAGATCCAGGCCTCTAGAGTAGCAGTTCTGCTGCCACTGCTGCTGTTCTTTATAATTTGTGTTTCCTGGGACCTCCAGGGGTTAGCACAGAATCCTAGTGCAACAGGAAAGGGGTCTAACATTATTCCATTCAGCAGTAGAGTGTAGGGGTTATTTTTATAGTTTCAGATTATAGTACTTTGTGATCACTAAACACTTGTCTTATAATAGTTTACTGGAAGATGATTCCTGAATTTTCCATTTTGGGTGGAATTCCCCAAAATATTTTGTTAATTGGGCCCTGGTATCCAAGCTGTCTGGCAGGCCTGCTGATACCTAGATCATTACACAACCACACTTGCTCATGCCAAATGTCTTTGGTGGACAATGGTCTAAATAAAGGCCAGGTTGGAGGAAGTTGATATGATCTACTGCACACTCCATCCAACCTGGTGTTTTTTCAGGCAGGCAATATGTTACCTGCATCCGACCAGCAGAGGAACCTGGACCCCAGGTGAGTTACCTTTTCCGAACGTACCTGGGTTTGGGTGGAGTGTATCCGATCGCCATATCATGTAACACATTGTACAGGCTGTGTACAGCCGCCTAATCCCCATATCGAATTCTGAAGATCTTCTCTGGTGTATATTGTTTGCAGGTTTCAATCTTTTTAAGACATTTTTTGAAAATGTAAATCTTTGTGATCATCGGTTAAAGCGGCAAGGCACCCAGCTGGTGAGTACACCATTATCACCGGGGATTTACTCGTGCTCGAGTTTCACCATTTATTTTTGTGTAGTGTATATTTTCTGTGTGTGTTTTGCAGATGGTATAGGCTTGTTTAATCATGAGAACATTACTGGAATAGTTACACTTGGTGTGTGAACGTACTTCATAATAACATGTACTGGGG
Organism: Taudactylus pleione; assembly: GCA_031769625.1. Taxonomy (NCBI): domain Eukaryota; kingdom Metazoa; phylum Chordata; class Amphibia; order Anura; family Myobatrachidae; genus Taudactylus; species Taudactylus pleione. Next base: position 2,701,279 of record JAUIMM010000427.1, on the reverse strand, counting down.
CACAGATACATTAAGCCATTGAGAACCCTTTTCCCTGCTAAATTGTGGTATCAGAGGTGTTAGTTACTAGATCAAATCTTCTTTCCTACTGTCAGTAGGCGCACACTGGGGAAGCTCTCGTTGTGGTGAAACTTTGTAATAAACTGGTTTGGTTTAACAGCATACAGACATGACAGATTAACATGAGCAACATCTTTACTTCACTACATCTTCTGCTAGGGATGACCATCGATATTTACAAAGCATCAATGATTAACAGCTAATGTATGTTTTGCCATTGATGGCAGAGAACTAATAGATCTCCACCATCAATTGCAGAGAGGGTTTTTTTTGGGGGTTTTTTTAACGCCTTTACAGGGAGCTCTCTTCCCTGGCACCGTCCTTTAGTTCTGATTGGCCAGCAGCCCAGTATATCATAGGCGCAGGGATGAACATCGTTGGTTGAAACATCGATGGTTTCCCACCGATGGCCATCCCTATCTTCTGCAAAATTCCTGTAACATAGTACATAACTATATATAGACTGACAACACACCAACACATTACGTAACAGCGCCACCTGCTGTCCATCCAGTGTAATCCGCCAAACACTGTCTGTTGCATTATCTCAACAAAGTGGACCTTTTATGGAGGTACCATTGGGTTATTTCTCTTTGCACTTTTTGTGTCTGTCTGTCCCACGTATCTCTGTACTTGTATTGGCAGCACGTGGAGAAACTGGAATTGATCGGCATGGATTTCATTTGGAAGGTGGCGGTGGAATCTCCAGATGAAGAGATTGCCAATGAGGCGATACAGCTGATTATTAACTACAGCTACATCAATCTCAACCCAAGGCTGAAGAAAGTGAGTGGGGGGCTTAGTGAGTGATTGATGGATGAATGTCGCAGGAATACACTGTAACGTATTGTCTCCTCCTTAGGATTCGGTTTCTTTGCACAAGAAGTTCATAGCTGATTGCTACACTAGATTAGAGGTAAGGTGTCACTAATAGTCAGCATACGTTTTTAGATAGGCTATATTGTACATATTTATCTGTTACAAACAATCAGTATATCTAGCTATTCTCCTAAACCAGTGGTCGCTTACCTTAATTGGGGGGTGTGAGCTACTCGAGAATAATGAAACCTCCTGAAGAGCTACTAAAATTGTATGGTGTTATGTTGATGATTTCCGCTTTTCTCTCTTATGCCTATGTATGTTCCCTATAGATTTGCTCTTTGTGGGGTTTTTTTGTGGTCATTAAAAAAAAATGGTTTAGCAGCTCACCTTGTAATAGTGCAGGCTCTCATCAACTTCATCAAATACAGGCGGGGCTGGGCGGGAGTCCCTCGCAGTGTCCATCATGTATTGTGCCGCTCCGCCATAGCGTTGACACCGTGGGTGGAGCCACAGGGAAGCACGTCAAGTGATTGCCATAGCTGCTACAGCAATCACCTGATACACACTTCCCTGTGGCTCCACCCTCGGCATCAACGCCAACAGGGGAGTGCGCGTCAGAGGTCACTTCCTCATAGTTAACGCCGAGATACCCAAATTACGGTCGCGAGTTACAACAACTGTCCTAAACCCCTTTCCACGGTTTACTTTGTTTTTTATTTCCTTTTTCATATTTTGGGGGAGATGTTCTATGGGGTCAATCCTATTAGCCGCGATGATCTCGCCGGTGCGAGTTTTTGTGGCAAAGGCCGCACTTTACGGCAGCCTGGATTCGCTGAATTTAGCTTGCAGCCCCATAGGGCTCTGAGCAAAATTCTGCATCTTCGGACTCTGTGTGGGCCGCGAAGGGTGCGAAATGCTGGTCCGTTGCAACGGCAACTCTCACCCTTCGCACTTAATAGAATTGACCCCTAAGCCTTGGAGAGAGAGAGTGTAGAGCGTTAATGGACCAACCAATCGGCTCATAAATGTATGGTAGAGGCTGTGTTTGAAAAATGACAGGAGCTCATTGGTTGATACTTTATCTCTGTCCAAGGCTTAGTACATAGACCCCTAAGTCTTTTTTTTGTTTTAAATTCCTACATCTGACACATTTCTTAGTTGTCCTTTGAGTGCATGTAACATTGCTACAAGGTGCACATCTTCACTAAGTGATAGCCAATTATCTATTCGTTTTTATCAATCAAGTGCAAGTAAGCAATGTTGGCAAATAAACCTTAATGCCTTTATTAATTTTTAGGCCGCTAGTTCAGCCCTCGGAGGCCCCACCCTGACACATGCAGTCACCAGAGCTACAAAAATGCTGACTGCGACAGCTATGCCGTCAGTGGCCACCTCCGTGCAGTCCCCATACAGGTAAGTGCCTGCCTGCTGTGGACGCGGATATGTACCTTTTAGAGTAGGAGTTTAATACAAGTATAATACTTATTCTGACCTCTATTAACCTAAACCTGCCACAGTGTTTATCACTGCCCTCTGTTTGGCACTTCATCATAAAACTTAGAAATGTGCACCACCAATTCACATAATCCATGAGAGTTCCCAATGGAGTGCAGTTTGTAAGCTGCTTAGTTTCTATATGTGGCTGCTTGTACATTTGAGAGTACAGTGAGTTTCATATCACTAATCCAGGTACCAACATGGATTTTCTAAAATGCCATAAGAATCCTGGGGCATCACATACAATAGGTGTAATATTTCTTCTGTTTTGCCAGGTCCACCAAACTAGTCATAATCGAGAGACTTCTGCTACTGGCAGAGCGCTATGTGATCACTATAGAGGTAAGTCTTTTATTATTATATACGTAAAAAAACAAACATACGTTAAAGCATGTAATTGGCAAGGCTCCCCCACATCAGTAATGTTGCAGTTGTGTAGCCCTTGGAGTCCATTTAAAAATTGGAGTTGGCCTGTTTAGGGGAAATGTAGCCCTGAAGGTGCGTACACACTAGGCGATCCGAAAAGACAGTACGATTACGACATCATAATCGTACCGTCGTTCCTGATCACCTGTAGTGTCTGCACTGAACGATCAGTCGTTCAGTGCAGGCACAAACCATCATTCCTGAACATGCCAATCTGTCGTTATCGTCAGATTGTGCTGCATGTTCAGGCGATGGACAATGTCGGAAACGACCAGCGGGAGTGCGCATCGCTGGTCGTTTCCGACATAACAGTGCACGATTTGTGCACGATTACTGAGCGATTGCACGATTACGATGTCGTAATCGTGCAGTCGCTCGGTATTATCGCCCAGTGTGTACGCACCGTAAGAGATGGAACTGGGGCTGTCTAATAGGACTGCACCGCACACACAGGTTTATAGCTGTCCTAGAATAGCGTCATTTACCAACATGCACTATAATAATGTGGTGTTATTATGGGCCCACATGTTGTAGTACGGCCCCAATGTTAGCTGTGATGTCGCAGTGTGTGCAGCCAGCTCTTATGGGATAGATGTCTCTTGCTGAGTTTGGAGTGTGTGGCTCTAAAGATTCTATTGCCACAGCCCTTTGGGTGTCAAAAGCTTAAGAGAGTATTTTTATATTTTTTGTTGCAGGATCTCTATTCTATTCCCAGGACAATTCTACCTCATGGTGCCTCTTTTCATGGACATCTATTAACTCTGAACCTTACGTATGATTCTACCAAAGATACTTTCACCATAGAGGTATGTTTTCACACCACAATTTCATGTTTTAGTGCCAGTCACCCGTTACAGAAAATAGTTCAATTATTTTCCTATAAATCGATCTAGAGTTCTCTGTACCACCGATGGCCTGGCAAAGAGTACTTAATATATCTTGTTCTCAGGCTGATTAATTTAAAAGCATATTAATGTAGTCACCATCCATTCTGTTCTCCCCGTTTTGCTGACAACCCTCTTCATCAAAGTTCTCCTGCTGTTTTTTAATCGTTGGTCTCTTTTAGCTATATGGCGCCACCAAGTGTCTGTTTGGGGAAAATTACAGAAATGCACACGGTTGGTGCACTGATATAATAAACGTAAAACCGACATCTCAAGAGGAAAAATTAAAACTGAGGGGCCTATTCATTGTCGATAAACGGGCCATTCATCAGGGGTCTAATAAGACCTCCTGATATTCAGCAAACTCAGAAAATTGAAAGCCATCTTCAGGCGGCGCTTGCTCTCGTTTCCCCGCTCCTTTGTATGGGAAGGAGTTACAGGGATGCGTAGAGGGATCCGAGCGGATCCCTCTGCCGCCTTCTCACGGACTCCCCGGCGGCTGTACGCGTGCGTGACCTCTGGTCGCATGCGTAGCCGGGCCGACGGGGAGGAGGTAAGTAACGCAGCTACATCTGTAGCTTGCGACACTAACAGAGGGGACAGCTGCCTTTCGGAGCTGTCCCCACACCGGAGCAATGATGAATTGCTCCGGTGTAAACTATCCGAGAGCAATACTTACATTTATTTGTTTTATTTATTAACAGTTTCTTATATAGCGCAGCATATTCCGTTGCGCTTTACAATTGACAACATTTATAGAACAAAACAGAGTAATAACAGACAGACATAGAGGTAAGAGGGCCCTGCTTGCAAGCTTACATACGGCCTCCGATGATGAACAGGCCCCTGAGATTTAAAGCTGGCCAATATAATGACAGCTATTAACTTCCAATGACCCAATAGCCTGGGAAGAGCAGGCAGAATGGGTTAGAGTCGCTGCTGTGTGGGGGAGCGCAGTGGAATTGTGGATTGCGCAGGGTGAGAACCAGTTTGTTTGAGGCCTCATGAGACTTTACAGCCGCATTCAGCATACAGTAGATTTAAGAGAGAGGTGGGAGAAAGGAAGATTAGAGAGTAGCAGGTTGCAGTAGCCCAGATAGGAGATATCAGGGGGGATACTAAGCAGATTTAGTAGCCTCAAGGTCGAGGAAAGGTTGAATCCTGGAGACGATGCAGAGGTGAGATTGTCAGAATTATGAGACACTATGAATGGAATATAGCGGGTAAAGGAGAGCGAGCATTCAACGATGGCACCCAGACAATGTAGGTGGGAGGGGGAATAAAGGAAGCCAGCCTGCACAGAGCATGTCTGAGGGGGCACAATGCCGTCCTCCCTCCTTTATCTTATGACATAGCGCACATGGCATCATTTAGAATGCCATCAACAATCCACTGTAGAATTTGGTGCCACAAATTAATGTGATATTGTCATGTTAACATCACAAAACTTTTATAGTAAGATAATTCTGATAGTTACACATTTTTGGCTGTTACAGATTTCATGTCACCATGCCTTCCGCTATAGACTCAGGGATATTTATTTTTTACTTTGTCTTTTCCTGATCATGTTCTAGGCCCACAGCAATGAGACTGTCGGGAGCATCCGCTGGAAGATAGCGAGACATCTGAACTGCCCTGTAGAAAATATGCAGATATTTGCTAATGAGATCTTGGTAAGGAATCGCAGCTGGACCTGTGTAGATAGAAGAAAATGTTGGAGTAGCTGATAAAACGTGATTTGGATACTTGCGTTAAATCCTTTTCTGTGAGCCTATTGGGGGACACTGGGACCCTTTGTATATAGATACACAGCTGACCTTTTTGTAAAAGTCCAAAGATCATCTTCCCCTATACTACTGCAGCATGCTGTAATACACTCTGTTATTTCTAACAAAGCCCTAACAAGGTTCTCCAAAAATAAACGGTAGAATAAATTTTAACAATGTCCTTGCTGATTAGGTTGAATGTGCCGAAACCAGCAACCGGCTCTCCCTACTTCAATATTGGCCTGACCCAAGTAATACGACTAACAGTGGGCTACTTGGATGCTGACCACCACCCTATAGTGAGGTTCATAGAGGGCTGTACATTAAATATCATGGAATCAGCAAGAACTCACTCGTTATGTGGAAATCCAACTGATGTCTACACGACTGCATCTCAGTTGACCCACAGGGTGGGATCTACAGGTTCTTTCACTTGACATAATGTCAAATCAGTGGAAGTTTTACCAGACTGGTCAAGAAGACCATGGTGCACGGGCATTCTCAGCATGGCAAAAGGCCTACTGTGGTGTCTTCCTCTAAGGCAGGACTTGTTAAGCCATGGCCCATTTTATCATCTTAAGGCTCATACACACTTAACGATATCGCTCATGGAGCATATCGTTAAGTGTTTCCCCTGCACTGCCGGGCTCAATGTCATTCCCGACATTGGGCATACACACTGAACGATATCGTTCAGCGACGGAACCCTCCCTCATCCCCCGTACTTGCAAACACACTGGACGATATTGACCGCGATTAACGATATCGTTATCATTTATTTCGTCCAACTTATCTAATTTATTTTATTTATTTATTTATTTATTAGCAGTTTCTTATATAGCGCAGCATATTCCGTTGCGCTTTACAATTGGAAACATTTATAGAACAAAACAGGGTAATAACAGACAGACATAGAGGTAAGAGGGCCCTGCTTGCAAGCTTACAATCTATAGGGAAACAGGCATTGATACACAAGGATAGGTGCTATATATATTGCAATTTGGTCCGGCCAGAATGCAGAGTTTCTTGGTGGGCTGCATGATCCAGTCACACAGGAATGTCGGCCAAACGTCAGGAGTATGTGAAAGAAAGACAATATGTGAGGTTATGTGTGGACTGTGAGAGGGGATGTAATAAGACATGGAAGCTATGAAGGTTATGTGGTCAGTTCTGGAATCTGATAAGCTTGTCTGAAGAGGTGAGTTTTCAGGGAACGCTTGAAGGATTGAAGACTAGAGGTAAGTTTTATTCTGCGTGGCCGCATAATGCCGCATACACACTAGACGATATCTGAATTTATCATGATCTTTAATATAAAGGGCTGTACTGGTGTCATGGGGTTGCAGAGGGGAGGAGCTTGGGGTTAAAGTTACAGAGTTGTTAAGTGCCAGCTCATTGAAGTCCCAACTACAACCCGAGGGTCCAGTGTCCCCCAGTCTGACTCAGAGAAAAGGATTCAACGGTAATTACCAAAAATCCCCTCTTCAGAGTGTCGCCTGATCACGTGAGTGTATGCCATTTTGGCAAGGGTTTTTCCCAGTACTTTCTATCAGCTAGCTTGTTTGCCCCCATTCTTGAAGGAGAGTTTGGAACAAGGGGTCTATTTACTAAGTCCCAAACAATCAGCTCCTAACTGCCATGTCACAGGCTGTGTTTGAAAAATGATAGTTAGAAGGTGGTTGGTTGTGACTTTAACTTCGTTCACTTTATCTCCGTCCAAGGGTTAGTAAATACACCCCTAAGTCTTGTTCAGAAGAGACTGGTACTCCTACAGCACAAGGCATTCTTCCCAGAGACCCTTCGGATTTGAAATTGGCATTGTTGGCATTAACAATCCTCCTTTGGAGCCAGTTGTCTACAGGAGCTCTCATTCAAGCTTTTACTCAGCCTGTGCACCCCATCTGAGGCTGGTGGGGACTGTGGAATCACCATGGAAGAGCTGCCTTGTGTGCAGATCCTCATGCAATTCATTCAAAGTGCAGATCTCTGTTATAAGTTTGACGTCTCTAGGGACCTATCCTGCTATCTCATGTGGTGGTTTATTCCTCGAAGAGGTTATGGATGGATATAAACCATGGCTTGTGTAGTGGATTCCTTAAGAGTCTCCTCTTACCGATCAATGTTTTGTACCCTTTGGGCCATCCTCCAGGCATCAAACCTTGTACCCTAGCAAGTGTAATGAAGCATTACTTCAGTTTTTGGATGAGTTGTGTGATTTGTCTATCCAGGACTCATGAGTTTTCTCGTTCCGACACCCTCTTTATCCATTACAAAGGGCATAAAAAACTATTACATTTTGTCAGGGAACACAACCTCCATTGTGATTTTTTTACTTAGAAAAGTTTGAAGTTTTATTTAAAAGGTCTTAAATTTGATTTAATAGTGTCTTTAATTGCTCCTGCTGTGCTCTAGTTGACGGTGAATAAAGACCAGAAGCTGCTTCATCAGTTGGGCTTTTCAGACGACCAGGCGCTCACCGTTAAGACTTTGGGAAGTGGGACCCCATCAGGAAGCTCTGCGGATGCCTCCGCCAGTTCCAGCAGCAGCGCTGGCTTCAGCTCCTCCTATGCCATGGAACAGGTCAGTAAGGCCAGAAAATACACATCTTCCTTTTACATTGCAGTCGCCATAGGGAAGTGTGCGTGTTATGTTAAATTGTGTTTTCATAGTTGAGTTTTAGGTTATTGAATAAATCTTGTGCATGTGTGATATCATCTCTCAACCATTCCAAGGAGGTTTCTTATAGCCTGTTCTTTGTGGTCGAGTCCTCTGGTCACATGACCACGTAACCTTTTTTTTTATTTGGTTTTGAATTGAATTCTCCCATCTAAGTGATTGTGCTTTACATTTTTAGGAGAAGACCCTTCCAGGAGTGGTGATGGCTTTGGTGTGTAATGTGTTTGATATGCTTTACCAGCTCGCCAATCTAGAGGAGCCCAGGTAATTGTTTTGTACACATTTATCACCTAGAATTACATTGTTACATTCACACGGAAGAATATATACAGCAGTTTAGTTTTTTTGGTGTTGGGTTGTCTGACAATCTGTTGTGTCGCCTCAGAATTACAGTGAGGGTACGGAAACTTCTGCTGTTGATCCCTACAGACCCGGCAGTGCAGGAGGCTCTAGATCAGCTGGACTCTCTTGGTAGGAAGGTAGGTGAAGGGTCTGGCCTCCCTTTGAGAGTTTTGTTGTAGCTCCGCTCCCTATTCTTCCACTGATTGTCCTTATTCCACTCAGAAGACACTGCTGTCAGAATCCCAGTCTTCAAAATCCCCATCTCTGTCATCAAAACACCACCAGCCCAGTGCCAGCTCCATCCTCGAGAGCTTGTTCAGGTCCTCTGCTCCTGGCATGTCCACCTTCCGTGTGCTGTACAACCTGGAGGTAATTACATGACCAACGCTGACGCCGGCTGCAGTTGATGTGATACTCATGTCTAAATTGAATATATATTGTGAGATTCTGAGAATAAATGATGAAAGGGAACATTTTAAATATATTCTATTCCTATTCGGTCAGTGTAGCCTGTAACAGAACTGTCTGTCCTTGATGTAGGTTCTCAGCTCCAAACTGATGCCAACTGCCGACGATGAGATGGCAAGAAACTGTGCCAAGTCATTCTGCGAAAACTTTCTCAAAGCTGGAGGATTGAGGTGGGACCTTGTTCAGAACTGACCCCTCTGTATGTTTTCTTTTTATTTTAACCATCTTTGATTTGCTTAATGTAATCGTTGTCGTCCTGCAGTCTGGTGGTAAATGTTATGCAGAGAGATTCTATTCCTTCCGAAGTAGATTACGAGACGAGACAAGGGGTCTACTCCATTTGTCTACAGCTTGCCAGGTTTGTATGGTTACCTACCAGGGTCTAGCGATCAGTCACAAGTGGGGGGCATAGGTGTGCCGGTGTCCTGAAGTGATTTGTTTCCTCGGCAGGTTTCTGTTGGTAGGGCAGACTATGCCAGCGACATTCGATGATGACCTATCGAAAGATGGGGTCGAGGGGCTGTCATCGAGGCCTTTCCGGAATGCAAGCCGCCAGTCCAGTCGCCAGATGTCCCTTTGCGGGACCCCGGAGAAATCCTCATATCGGCAGCTGTCCGTGTCTGACCGGTCCTCTATACGGGTGGAGGAGATCATTCCTGCTGCTCGTGTTGCCATTCAGGTGATTTCTGCTTTCAGGGGTTCCTTTCTGTTGTTTAGGTGTTAGACACGTCGTTTGTTACCTCCTCACTATAAGACCTTTGTTTTCCATATGTCTTCAGACCATGGAGGTCAGTGATTTCACTTGCACCGTGGCCTGCTTCATGAGACTGTCTTGGGCAGCAGCGGCCGGAAGGCTGGATCTCGTCGGCAGCAATCAGCCCATTAAAGAAAGCAACAATACTTTGTTTCCTGCCGGACTCCGCAGCAGACTGAGCAGCTCAGGTGTGAGGGGGTCACTTAGTTATAATATATTCTTACTCTGACACTTCTGCTGTTTGCGCAGTGACGGGGGGTGATTTATTTATAACATTTATATAGCAATAGGCTTTAATACACCAGCCTGTTGAATTGAAGTCGTCCTCTCCTGCAGGATGGCCTCTACTTTCAAGTGGTAGTTTAGCAACATAATGTGGTATACGTTCAGGAAGCCGGCGGCCGCAATACCGACTGCCTGCTTCCCGACTCCTCAATCCCGGCTAGAGTTACATGACAGGCATCTAAAATCTAGACGCCTGTCATTACCCCTACGCCGGGAGACCGGCACCTGGCATCCCGATTGAAGGGATGCCGGCTGCCGCAAGCCGACAGCCGCGTGGGGGTGGGGTAGAGTTAGATTTAGGGCCTCGGGGGGGACATAGGGTTAGGCATCCCCCTGGGAGGGTTAGGCTAGGGGCAGGGGGGGTTAGGGTTAGGCACTTACAGGGGGGATTGGGTTAGGCACCCCTAAGGGAGGATTAGGGTTAGGGGGAGTAGGTTAGGTTAGTTAGTACTTACATGGGGACGATCGGGATTTCCAGCGCTGTCGGGCTGCCGCTGCCGGGATCTCTTCCTCTGTCGGCCTGACGCTGCCGGGATTTGAACTGCCGGCCATGCAGCCGGCGGTGTTACATACCGATTCCCATAATGTCATAGGAACATAATGTTCCCTTAATGTTCGCTAGCAGGAGATGAGTGCTTTTCTCGTTGGAGGTAGTCCTGTGGATTGTGTTAGTGAGCACAGGAAATCGTATGACGGGTGCATGAGAGGGATGTTGGGAAGCAGGAAGTTAGAAAGTTGAATAGTGGAAGGAATAGCAAACTCCAAAATAACAGCAGTAAACAGTGCACAGACAACAGCAAATAATTACATAATGCAACATTATACAGTGACTAATGAACCACAAGTTGGCAGAGTATAGAATTGCAGATTCGGCTATAGACAAGAAAGTGAGCATTAGTGATATGTGGCGCCCGTGTCAGGTAAGCCAGTAGCAGTATGGCTTGGAGATACATGGGTGGTGCAGCGGTAAGAAGAAATACATGGGAAGAGGGCCCTGCTTGTGAGATCTTACATCCTGGGGAGAAGGGGCAGGCGCACATAGGGTGGCACTAAGTGTGGAACAGAGATGTTAGGAAAGTTAGACTTGAATGATGATGATTCTGGGTTAGACACAAATATACAGTGCCTTCCAGCTGATGTTTATATAAGAATATATATGTATTGAACCTAATATATCCATGTGTGGGTTTCTTTTCCCATTCCTGTTCGCTGTGTGCCTTACACTGCTGGAGGTTCAGTGTCTGTGTTACATGACCACATGTTGTCCTTGCAGGAAGTAACTGCAGCTCTGGAAGTGAAGGGGAGGCCACATCTCTCCACGCCTGGATCTGTGTCCGGCAGCAGTCTGTATCTACCAAAGATGCCATCATTGCTGGAGAGGCCTTGTCCCTGCTAGTCACATGTCTGCAGCTGCGCAGCCAGCAACTGGGTACGTAGCGAATGGCGCTAAACCATCTGGTTAGCTTTTTCAGGGCTACAAGAAGTTTTTTACCTTTTTGTGGACATATTTTATCACACCACTATTTTCTTATTGTGACTTTAAAACCGATTCGAAATTGATTTAAATCCTAGTGTCCAGATCCTAGCTTGATGAGCTTACTTCTGTGTTTCACGGTGCTCATTTTCATTTAAATGGATGATCTCTTTGCAGGATCTTTCTACAATCTGCCTTCAGTCGCTGACTTCACCATCGATATCCTCCTCGGGTCTCCAAGTGCGGAGGTGAGCTTTGCCGGGAGTGTAGAATGTAATTGTTAAAACTCTTAAACTCTATTCAACTTTTACTGTGTCTGTTGTAGATTCGACGTGTGGCCTGTGACCAGCTGTACACGCTGAGCCAGACCGATACCTCCGCATACCCAGAAGTACAGAAACCCAATCTCTTCCTGCTGAACGTCATCCTCTCCGCACAGCTGCCGCTGTGGTCGCCGACCAGTATAATGCGCGGCATTAACCAAAGGTAGGAGCCCATGCATGGGAATGATTTAAAACTCATGTCTATTAAATAATAAGTAGAAGCACTTGCGCAAGAACACAAAGGAAATATATGCACATGATTTATACAATTTGTTTGGGAATCGCTTGGTCTCGCCATTTGCGTGGTGTTCATGCTTTTAAATGGATATTCATTACTTGCCGTTGTTTTTGTGTTTTAGGTTGTTGGCCCAGTGTACGGAGTATTTTGATCTAAGATGTCAGCTCCTCGATGACTTAACCTGTAAGTTTAGCTGCTATTTTGATTGTGCCTTCTGAGTAAATGCACTGGGTGAATTACACACTTTTTGGATACACCTTAATTACACTCTGACATTGCTCCCCTTGTACCCCCCCCCCTCCCTACTACCTTTTCCTACAGCAACGGAGATGGAACAGTTAAGCATTAGCCCAGCAACCATGTTGGAGGATGAGATCACATGGCTGGATAACTTCGAGCCCAACCGCACAGCAGAGTGCGAGACCAGCGAGGCAGACAACGTGTGGCTGGCCGGCCACCTCAGGCTTATAAAAACGCTCCTCTTCCTGTGTGGTACTGAAAAAGAAATGCTCGGTGAGTGTCCACCCACTAGTACAGGCACCCCTAAAATAATCCAATGTGCCATACCCCTTTCTGAATCATGCCCGTCCTTGTTAATGTGTTCTTATTGTACAGGTCCCTCTCTGATTAAACAGCTCCTGGATGACTTCCTGTTCCGTGCCTCAAGAATAATCTTAAATAGTCACTCACCAGCTGGTAGCGGAGCACTAAGCCAGCAAGACTTCCACCCCAGGTAAGCTCCTGCTTCTGGTCTGTCCCAGTCATCATCTTCTGTGTACATGTTTGAGACCTCATGCGTATTGGTTGCCCTAAAACATCTGTGCTTGAGCAAGTTAAAGTTCAACATTTACCATGATGCCTATTGGAGACAGCCTAATATTCAGGAGAATGCAGCCTATCCTTTCAGTAGCAACCAAAGCAGACTTGGATCAGCGCATCTCAAAGCAAAATTTAGGTAGTGATCTGGCAATGGTGCTCCCTGCTCCTGGGCCACCTGCTCAGGGCGCCTCTACCGAGTATATTTGGGACTGTGGCTTCGCTACATATGTCCCGCTCCTCTACAGGCCCCTTAAGAACTGTACCCATGGTTGTAGTTCCACCACTGAACCAGTTGAACCAATATCAGTGAGTTTACTCTACTAAACATATATATGAATTCTAGTGGATAAGTTTGCATTCTCCTGAGACTATCTGTAGGTGACCGTTACACCTTAATATTTGCAGACTATTTGCCTCCTAGGAACATTTTGCACAGCAGCATATGTTTTTGTTTATGAGCACCTCACTTGGGGATGGAGGTGTCACTTTAATGTGTAGGTCATCTGTAATGTAAACCTTAAAATTATTAGTGTGATAATTAATGGGCTATCTTTCTATCTAGTTATGATGTCTATATTCAGTCAGACATGCGTGAAATATTTGAGAGCAAACAGATCCTCAAGCTGGCTACTAGGTATAGAGTAGTTTATTTAACCACTAAGAAAGTAGTCATGTAAACCAGTTGAACAATGTTGGAAGGAATTATACCTTTTCCTGGAGTGTTATTTCAAGTGATTCTGGATATGGCTGTCGATCCTGGCTTATGACACCCCTATTGACCCCACTGACTCCTGCTCAGCATAATTACAATAAGGTGCATGAATCCATTACAAATGTGATAGAACGAACAAACCTTTGATTATTGAAGAGCAGGATGTCTAGATAAATCTGGAGGTGTACTCCTTTATGGTCCCCATAATGTTTGATATATTGTAAATGTGTAAATGCATGCTGTATACATCATAATATTGTCTCTATACTGATGTAGGACAATGTGGCCAATTTTGAAGCATAACAGACATTAACAGTATTTTTAGGTGGCAAAAAAAAGTGCAGAATTGGGGTTTTAGGGTGTAGAATTAAAAAAAAGTACCCTACAGCCTTTGGAATGTCCCCCTCAAAATTTTAAAAAAATAAATAAGCATAGGACATCCCAAAACAAAGTGGTTTCATTTTGGGGGCAAAAAAAAAATTTGGGGGACAAACTTAAACTAGCGAAATTTACTCGGGGGGGGGGGGGGGTCCCCAAGTATGCGGCAGGTGTTTTCTAGAATAGAGGTGGTTGCCGAAGGTGTATTTTTGAAGAATTTTTAAAAATCATTTTAGGTACTTAAAAATATGCTTGCACCCATTTTCATGTACCCCAAATTTAATGGGACTAGTTATTTTTTCAAAACAATAAAGCTAAATGCAATTATTCACCACTTCTTCAAAGACTAATTAATGCACCTGCCGCGGCTATTTAAAAACCCCAATTATCTTCAGTAGCCCAAATCGGGGGGTACCCATAGTGATCCCCCATGTCAGACCATCTTTAGGGGTTGACAGGCTGATTTCTCCAAAAGTGACAGGACTTTTCGATACTTAGCTTTCCGCCGGGTCCTGCTTTCGCCGATTCCTAATTGAATACGGGGATAAGCGGGCACGCGCCCGATACTTTATCCCCTTGAAAAACGGTTATGATGGCGAAAAGTTCGACCTCTGACTTTTCACTTCAAATTGAAAATGGCTCCTAGTGTCTATATGCCATACAGATGTGTCCTCATACACCTAGTGTCTATGCGCCATTAAGATGTGTCGTCCTACACCTAGTGAATATACGCCATACAGATGTGTTCTCATACACAGAGTGTCTATACGCCATACAGATGTGTCCTCCTACACCTAGTGTCTATACGCCATTCAGACGTGTCCTCCTACACCTAGTGTTTATGCGCCATTCAGATGTGTCCTCCTACACCTAGTGTCTATGCGCCATACAGATGTGTCCTCCTACACCTAGTGTCTATGCGCCCCACAGATGTGTCCTCCTACACCTAGTGTCTATGCGCCATACAGATGTGTCCTCCTACACCTAGTGTCTATGCGCCATACAGATGTGTCCTCCTACACCTAGTGTCTATGCGCCATACAGATGTGTCCTCCTACACCTAGTGTCTATGCGCCATACGGTCGTGTCCTCCTACACCTAGTGTCTATGCGCCATACGGTCGTGTCCTCCTACACCTAGTGTCTATGCGCCATACGGTCGTGTCCTCCTACACCTAGTGTCTATGCGCCATACGGTCGTGTCCTCCTACACCTAGTGTCTATGCGCCATACGGTCGTGTCCTCCTACACCTAGTGTCTATGCGCCATACGGTCGTGTCCTCCTACACCTAGTGTCTATGCGCCATACGGTCGTGTCCTCCTACACCTAGTGTCTATGCGCCATACGGTCGTGTCCTCCTACACCTAGTGTCTATGCGCCATACAGATGTGTCCTCATAAACCTAGTGTCTATGTGCCATACAGATGTGTTCTCAGTGTCTATGCGCCATACAGATGTGTCCTCATACACAGGTGGGCACAGAGGTGGCCACAGCTGCGTCAGTGGGCACATCTGCATCTTTATGCTAATGCCACGACTGATTCTCTTCATGCTGAGACGACGCCCACATGCAGTGGGGCTAATCCGTCTCAGTGGATCTGTAGATGCAATCTCTCCATCTGAACATGGCGTCCGGTGTCAGCGCTACTGCGTCTTTAGATGCAGTCACTGTTAGTGACTTGCCCGCAACTTCCTAACCATCCCCATTCCCAACAGTGCAAGCCCAGCATGGGACTAATGATAGGCGTATAAATACCGAACATAGGTAAGCCGGGCGTCGGGAGCGGTTAGCCGGGGGGGGGTTAAACAAGGGAAAAGGGAGGTTAGGGTTAGGCACCCCTGGGGGGGTTTAGGGTTAGGCACGAGGGAGGTTAGGGTTAGGCACCCCTAAGGGAGGGTTAGTGTTAGGGGGGGGTTAGGGTACTTACCTTAGTCAGGATTTTCATCTGCCGGCCTTCCGGCGTGGGGATTTTATCCACCGGGTTTAGGTCCGGCGGTAATACATACCAGTTTCTCCGGGAATGCCCAATGAAATCCATTGGGACGCATGCTTACAACATCGGCCAGCTGCCTGCATATCCGCATTGTGCACAGTTAGTGTGCACCTCTGTATCAGGGCAGGATTGTACTAGGGATGCTGGGCTGCAACTGTAACTACACAGGAACTTGTGTTAAACACGTACAGTTGAATCGCATGAAAACTTGGCGTGAGAAAAAAACCATGGCCGCTGCATTCAGACTCATTCGCACACAGATATTACACATGGTGCCCATCGAATTGATCAGTGTAACCTTTGCCTGGCACTAACTATGCAGTGCCCGGGCTTCTTACATTATCGTATGCCCTGCACTTTGTGGCCACAGGCTCCTTTTTGGTCTGTGAGGTCTAGAGAGATTACACAGGTGATATATTTCAAGGCACATAAGCCAAGTGTTAGGTGCTTTCCAGGAACTATTGTGCACATACTGTGTATAATGAGTCAGACTGGCAGGATATACATGGTTGCCTTCTATAGAATGTCAGGATTTCTTTATGGCCTGGAAACCATTGATTGTACTTGTAATATATGCAGGGTTTAGTGTTCCTCTCATGTAGATTCTACTTTATTACTTCAGATGCAGCTCAATGAACAGCAGGCTGGCAGCGTACGAGGTGTTAGTGATGCTGGCAGAGAGTTCCCTGGCTAATCTCCATCTCATCACTAAGGAACTGCTTTCATTGCACCATCAGCCAGATCCGGCACTTACCAAGGAATTTGATGTAGGTATAGTGTAATCCTATATAATAATTCTCCTAACCCTACATTCCATAGCATGTTTATTTGCAGACCGTTCCTTAGCACATTTTTGGCTTTTGTCACATCTAGCCTTACGTTCTTTACAGTGACATCATTTTCCCTGTTTTAATATTACAGTATCTCCCACCTGTTGACAGCAGATCAAACTCTGGGTTTGTCGGCCTTAAGAACGGAGGAGCGACCTGCTACATGAACGCCGTCTTTCAGCAGTTGTACATGCAACCAGGTCTCCCTGAGGTCCGGTAATCACTCGAAATCTACCATATCTAGGGGGGATTACATGATGTGTGACTTTACTCAGCAGGACTATCCTTTATGGTCGTGTAGCTGAAACGGTCAAGGGATTTATTTTCTTTTATTTTTCTACCCCCGTCTTGCTGTAATTACCTTTACATTATGGCATATTTCAGCCAAGTTTTTCCCTTCGAAATAAAGCATCAACCGCCTAAAGACCCTTCATGCCTTCATGAGTGGTCCCATTTGTTCAATTACAGTGACCTGTTCCAAATGATTATTTTTGTGTTTCCTGTTAATGAAGATTTATGAAACTCTGATACCAGATCACAATAGCAGCCAAAAATCCCGGCGTGTTTTTATGATCATACTGAGATGCCGGCGTGTTTTTATCTCCTCCTCGTGACGTGAGACATTTGTGTTATACAGGCCTTGCTCTCCATGGAAGATGAAACCGATAATCCAGATGACAGCGTCTTCTACCAGGTCCAGTCTCTGTTCGGCCATTTGATGGAAAGCAAACTACAGTACTACGTGCCCGAGAACTTCTGGAAGGTTGTTTCCTTAAATTGATGACCCTATATCATAACTAGTATTGAAGACTCAGGGAGGAGATGTACCAAATTTCTAAAGAGTGAACAAGTTTCCCATAGTAACCAATCATTTCAATCTAATATTGTACAGAACGTACTTGATAGATTCTAGCTAGAAGTTGAGTGGTTGCTATGGGAAATTTCTCCACAAGCTTTAAAACGTTTTCCCCATAGTGACGTTCTCAATTCTATATGGACGTTCGTATACTGTTTCTTACAATGAGTTACCCAAATTGCTGCAATCAATAGGCACTTTGTGGGGGAAAGGATTCAATTAGTCGCTGGCTTTCTCCAAGTGGCTTCTACACTGGGGTAGATTACCTGGAGCTATTCAGTTAAGGTGCCCATCCACTAGGCGATTAAATTGAGCGATTGAACGATATAGTTTATCGTTCATTAATCGTTTGCAAATCGTTTAGAAACATTTCCAAAACGACCAGAGATGCGCGCTACCGCTGGTCGTTTTAGAAATCTATTATCGGGCAAACATGCCGGACAACCTGACGATAACGTCGTCCAGTGTAGGCACATCAGACTTTTGTCGTAATCGTGCAGTCGTTTTGAGGTCTGCTAGTGGATGGGCAGCATTAGTCTCCTGCCGTCTGCCCGTAAGTAGCTGTGAGGCAGCATTTAACACTGGTTTCTGCTTGGATTGCAGCAAATAAACCGCATACAGAATCTCGACAATGCCTTCTTTAAATAAGCCTGGTTATATTTTGTTTAATAGCCCAGTGCAGGTTCATGTTGTTGTGTGAGGGTGTCCTATAGGAAATAGTGTGTAAACTGTCACCTGCAATGTTTAGATCTTCAAGATGTGGAACAAAGAGTTGTACGTCCGAGAGCAACAGGACGCCTACGAGTTCTTCACCAGCCTCATAGACCAGATGGATGAGTATCTCAAGGTATTTGACTCCATTGTGTTCTCTATTACCCAGTGCACAGTTCTTGTTACCGGCTGTCCATAGTCGATTGATCTTGTTCCATCTGTAATCGAACGTGCTCTCTCCAGTTTTGTGATCAGCTCTCTTGTTCACAGACAGTGCGGGATGTCTAGCACTCTAGTTACACTTGTCTTGGATGAGATTCTCTGACCTGTCCCTGCATTCTTTTCCCCTCCCTATGCAGAAAATGGGCCGCGATCAGCTTTTTAAGAACACGTTTCAAGGCATCTACTCAGACCAAAAGATCTGTAAGGATTGTCCCCACAGGTCAGTACTGAGAACGGACAAGAAATGCTGATTGTACTGATGTGCATATACAGTATAGTGTTCAGTCTAGCACCCTGCACCTGTCACAACCCGTGCCGTTCCTCTTTCCTGTCTGGGGTATTGCTCTCTGGTGCTTCTAGCACACTCAGCTGATGCAACAAACTGCTGAGATGCAGACCAGAATGTACTAGAAGCATCAGAACAGAGAGCGACCCCCAGACAGTAAAGAGGGAACTGCACGGGTTCTGACCGAATGAACACTATATGTGTATATATATATATATATATATATATATATATATATATATATATATATATATATATATATATATAATTTGTTTCTTACTTCCGCAGGTCTGTTATGATGGCTTTGAATTACCCCTTTTTATTACTGATTGTTGCTGTCAAACTGTCACATGTAAAGAGCCATACAATCTAAACTACATGCTGACCCAGTATGCTAAGGGGAATCTTTTTCACAATGCAAAATATTCCATACCGTGGCAGAAGGGTTGCTGGCCACTTGTATTGATTTTGTTGGCCATGTTTGTAGCATTGAAACCAATTGGCCTGGTATAACAACCTGAGTGAGGTTCCCATCTGCTATGGATTTGCCTGTGGATGGCAGAACTGGAGGCATTGGACTGTATCAGTTGAAGCAGCCAGTCCAAGTGATATACGTGATATGATTGGATGCGCTTTAAGGTGTCTGACATATTATGTAACACTCACTCCACTGCAAGCTATAGGCCTGAGATGTGGGAAGCCTGCTATACAGAGGCAAAGCGTTCCCACATCACCCTATTCTTGCTTTCTCCTTCATCCACTAGGGGACACTGGAGTTGAAGACAGTGGGGTATAGACGGTGGTAGAGTAGAGCCTGGCACTTTAAATAATTTAGAAGTATGACTGGCTCCTCCCCCTCTATGCCCCATCAGCCCCAGTTTTTAGAATGTGCCCGAGAGAGCCGGTCGCACATCAGGCTGTCTCCAGCCTTTCCATAATTTAAACAAGCATTGAGGACAGGCAGGCTGCTTGCTGTGGCAGTCTGCCTGCTACGTGGGAGCCGCCGGTAGGGCACCACACGGCTACTGCAGCCTGTGTCCGGTGACCCTGAGGAGGGGGCACAATCATGGAGTCATCGGACCCTGCGTGGATCCGCCACTGCTGACATCGGCATGTGTCCGGGTTCCTCGCCGCCCCCTCAACCCAGCATCCCGGCCGCAGCAGCCTGTAAGTATAACCACTGCTCCTGATTAGCAGGAGCAGTGGTTGTAAAAAGCTGGGCTCAGTGACAATTGCGCTGTCACTGTTAGGAGAGACCCAACCCTCCCCCCTGCACCACTTCTCCCTGACCTCCGAAGTTAGGCATCCCGGTGAGAACACCAGAGCAAGCGGGGGGCGTAGGTTTATTGGCGCGTCATGCATACTAGCGGCGCCATCTGTGGTCGGGCTCTCCCTCAACTGCCGCGTGCACACGGCTGTCAGGGGCTGCCATAATAGCGCTCCCCTAGTAAAGAGCATTTAAGCAGCGCAGTTCTCTAGCACCGGCGCTGGCTTTCGGGGGGTCTGTAAGGCGGGCTGCCTAAATTAAGTCCCGCAGTATACAGCCTCTATTGCAGCTCCTTACAGAGCAGCCAAAGGTCGGCACTAGTGCCGGGGCTCCGTTCCCGGCAGTGAAGGGGCGGGGCTTAGGTCCGACGGCCATTGCAGCGCCCTAGAGAGCAACAGGCGCCGCCCTTCTCCACCTATTTGCCGTAGTGGCCGCACGCTTCAGCGCATGAGATGCAGGGAGAGGTCTGGGCCCCTGAAGTGGCTGCTCCGCGGGAGGCTCAGTGATGATTGCAGCGCGGACCAGTGCCTGCCAGATCACCCCCGCTTCCCTCTTAAGGGCAGTGGTAAACACCTGTGTACACACAGTTTAGTTAGTTTACACCTGCTGCAGTCCAGCTATTTGCTGCACCCACCCACACGCAGTTGCGCATGCTAAGTAATTCAGAGGGTGCACTATAACTCCGCTTGTGCAGTTCTGTTGGGGGGCGGTGCTAGTCAGGTGAAATATATATTTATGCTACACAGTTCGGCCACTATCAGGCTTCCCTCTTCAAAGGGAAAGCTTTATACAGCCTCCGATTCAGCAGAGCCCGCCGCAGCTGAACCTGGCTGTGTTCGGGTCCCCCGACCCTCCCAGAGTCAGTGGGGCCAGCCGCAACTGAACCCCGCTGGGTCCAAGTCTCCTGCCCTGCCCAGCACCTTAGCTGCATATTGCTTACCTCTCTTGTTTAGTAGAGGAGGTGTTACTTAACGGGGTTGTGACATGTGGTGCTGCCGCACTCACTCTGGTAACTATGCACAGCTCTCCTATTATAAGAGGAGACACCGTGGCCCCCACCCCCTTTTGCTCGCAAGAACAGCCTGTGCAACCATAGTGTACAGCTGGCAAGTCCCAGTAGGGCTTTCCTTTAGTTATATAAGGAAAGGGACCTGTGTTTGGTGCGGCCTGCATTCCAGCGACGCCATAGTTTTCCGGTCTCCTCTCACATGGAGGCGAGTTCTGCGTTGTAGCTAGTGGCTCTGGGTAATTGTATTCTACATGAACACGCCCGATCTCGTCTGATAGTACTTGGATCCAAATGCACATGAAAGCTTTGTGCGGACTGGACATAGTCCCGCCGTTTTGCAGCGCTGGGTATTAACCCCTGTCAGGCTTTCACTTGGTTCTATAGCAAGGGGCGCCTAGCTTAATCTAATTGCCTGACTTCCGAACTTGCTCTCCGGTTAGCGCGCACTCTGCGCCCGGAATGAGCCTGAATAGCAACCAGCTAATGCAGTGGACTGGTGAGCAATACACAGTGGGTTCTAGTCCCATCTATGAAATATTTATCATAGTCTGTGAAGGCTACCTCATGGTGCACTAGTTACCCTGCCTAAATGAACATGCATATACGCTAAATTATAGGCTGGTTTTAAAAACTTCCAGTTCTCACCAGCCTTCTGTGCTTCCCTTAAAAGGTATGCATATGTGCATCTATATAGATTTATATCTTATGTGCTCCCTTGGCAGCACACACAAGGTTAAGTTAGTGACGCACTGCCAGGGAGATGGTTACCGGTAACAGATACCAGTCTGGGACAGCGCGCTACAAAAATATCCTGCCCAAACGCTGTAGCAGAATGATGGCCACACGCGGCACATGAGCCGTAAGGCACATGTATGTGTATATATATTTGTAATTTATACTAAGCCCTGCCTTAGAACATATACATGTCTGGAGTGAATTTTGTCCTGGGGCTCAGTTCCTTCCATGGCTCTACTATGATTCATGTTTTAGTTTAAAAAAAAAAAAAAAAAAATTGTCTCCTACTAATCTTGTATGTAGGTACGCATATGTGGATATCACTTTTTATCCTTACCATAAGAACAAGGGTAGGATCTGTTCTGATCAGTTTTATGTCTGATACCTAGCATGCTGCAACTAGAGGCTTGACTCTCCTGAAGCGGTAGTTGGTACAAAACTCCACTTTACACTATCTCTCCCTAGGGATTTGGTTGTGTTTTATTTATATATATATATAGATATATAGATATATATATATCTATCTATGTGTGTGTGTGTGTAGGATGCCTATACTTCCACAAGCATTAGGTTACCTATAACTCCACGGTTGGGAAGCCGCCTGGGAATTACAGAAACTGTAGGCTTTATCAATACATATTAAATAGTGGCTCTATAAACTAGAGTCATGTTCTGCAGCTTACATAGTGATAGTCACAATTCCCTAAGGCATTGCTTCTAGTATGGACCCTATACATGACTGGGGCCTTCTTGTGTGTCCACACATGTATATAAAGATATGTGCTTACACCCTCCTGGGGTGTTAGTTCTGTTCCCGTCAGTCTTTATCTACGGCGCCCCTTTTCGGGTGACCGTATTATTATTATTATTTACAACTACACTCCAGTAGCGCACTTGGTAGCAAACATACACCAAGAATGCAGGACATATATATGGCATTCTGATCTCCTGGTGCAGGAGTCTGACAAGTAAACTTACTATGTTGGCACTAACTCTTCCTTTCAAAGAGATTGCCTTCTCATGCAATTATGTTTGTCGGTCTGTACGTGGGTATATATATTATACTATAACCATTCCTTGTATGAATATTTCCTAAGATATGTCCCTTCTTTACTTGGGATAACTAACACATTCCATGTCTATGTATAGGTACCCTTCTCAGTATCGATTCTGGTACTCCATATTATTGTCTTGTCGCATATCTCAATAAAAGGAGTCTCTAAAGGGCCCCTAGGTACATTTCTATCAGTACATAGAGAATCCAGGTTCTATTCCATCCTCAGGGCTTAATTAATTAAATTACATGAAGGCCTATGGCCACCCGCTGATATAGGCAGGGTCAGGCCTGGGTTGTATTAGATTGGTGGGCATAATATGCACTTCACCGTTATAAGTGTTAATGTAAGGATACTTACACTAGCAGACTGTTTTTGGGGTATATGTATAATCTCTATATGGATACACATCCCTAATGGAACAGGCTCAGGTATAGAGTCCTGTTGTACGACCTTCTTGTCTCCACTAACGTTTTGCTAGTTTCTACAGTATTTTCTACTGCACATCTCCAGACAGAAGTCCGTGCTGTAGACATTGGTCTCAGCCCATTGAAGCTACTCTATACCTAACGTGGCAGGTTACTGTGTGATGGAAAAGGTCAGTGACATTCTACATAGCGTCCAGAAAGCTTCTGGTCGCTCACAGGTAAGAGCTTACTAATGCCTCGGAAGATGCTCCTATTTCATGCAACCTGACATACATAGCGTTATTCTCCCTTCCGCACCCTAGCTGCTGTCCTAGCAGCCATCCACTATTTTAATCAGGTGGCTCTACACTTTAGAGTTTTCCTGGTGTGTGGGTGCATAGTTCCAACATTGAGATTAGTGACACTATTCTACTGAAATCTGTTGGGGTTATGGACTGAAGCGCATCTCTGGGCTAGTGCACATCTTTACATTACAGTGTGACAGTCACTATGTTCTATGCAGGGGGCCTGGTTGGTTGGTTTTCCTGTTCAGTATCTGTTGAGATTTTCAGCACACTGACAGATGCCTGATGGGTACTTTCATAGTTGTCCTAGTGCTCTAGCCTTGCTGTATGGGATGCTTCCCTATATTGGTAGCGCTCCCTGGGTGGCTATTGCATCCATGCTCTTTTACCGCTAGGATATCCTGGTTGTTTTTTTACTATGTTCGGGCCAGCAGTTGCTACTGACCACGCACTTCCATCATGTTGGAAGTTGTTTGGAGTTTGTGGCTGTGGTTTTCTTTTCAGCTGCAGGGTTTCAGTGACTGTTTTCTCCCTCTGTTCTCAGAATGGGTTGTTCTGCTGTCTGACCCTCTGAAAGGAATTATATTCTCAATCCTCTCGAATCCGCCTCATGTCCAGTGGGATCTCTACTCGTTGGAGACTTCTATGGTCTAACCCTTCCGCTGGTTAACAACCTTGTAATAGTTGGACATCTAGGATGGTTCAGGGTGACTGTTCGGTCTTGCCTTTTGCCTCCCTGCATATTCTTTGTTGGAGTTTGTGGACAGGATCAGCTCTGTATCTGTAGATTGGTATCGTTATACTTCCATCTATATGATTTAAGTCCAGCAGTGCTGGGATTCTGCTATCTGCGACTGTTGCAGCTTCCTGTTTTCTCGAGTTTTGTCTCGTGTTCCTGCCCTTCTCCTATGGATTCTGGTTGGGGTTCTCTGCTCCCTGCGCTCTGGCTTGGTCTGTTTCAGCTGAGCTTGCAGTGTTCTGATGCCTCTCATCTGCGGGTGTTCTCTGGCTAGTCGTTTTTTTTTTCCACTCGATTTACGCAGTAGGTTTTGGAATTTCTGTGACTGTTCAGCAAGGAGTTCTCATTGTCTCCTGGCTCTACGGCACTTGATCCTCAGCTCTTGCCTTTCCATTGGGCCTCCGTTTCTGGGCGGTCCCGGCTTCGGTTTGGCAGAAGGGTCAATAAGTTCTCCGCGCTTCCCACCCGGGAGGTTGGCTTTGGGACGTCCCCACTGTCTTGAACTCCAGTGTCCCCTAGTGGATGAAGGAGAAAACAGGATTTTGGTACTTACCGATAAATCCCTTTCTCCGATTCCACAGGGGACACTGGACGCCCGCCCAGCGCTGCGTACTTGCCGTTTTGTTTGGTCCTTATATGGTTGTGTGACTGCATGTGTTCCCTGCAGTGGGTTCCTGTGTTCTCCTTCAGTCGGTCTTGTTCCATTCTGTGGTCTTCTCCTTCTCCTCATATTCCTTTTGTCCTCAGTCTCTTCTCGGGCTCAGTTCTTAAACTGGGGCTGATGGGGCATAGAGGGGGAGGAGCCAGTCACACTTCTAAATTATTTAAAGTGCCAGGCTCTACTCTACCACCGTCTATACCCCACTGTCTTGAACTCCAGTGTCCCCTGTGGAATCGGAGAAAGGGATTTATCGGTAAGTACCAAAATCCTGTTTTTGCCACTTTCTGACAATTCCCCTTGTTGAATGTTCTCAGTAGCTGCTTTATATAAAGTACCTATGATCTTCAGTTTATTAGTTCTCAAACAGCTCATACACATTAAATCCATTAATAATGCGGTGCGTTATGTTATATTGTATGTACATCTAGATTGTAAGCTCTCATGAGCAGGTCGCTCTGTGTCCCCTATCTCGTGTCCCCACCTTCATTAGCCTCCTATGTACTTTTTCTGTGTCTATGTAAAGTTTTTTTGGTTAAAGGTTTTCCGTCATCCCTGTGCCCAGATAAAGGATACATGTATTTTAATCATCTTTCCCGAATATTTAAAAAAATATATAAATAATGCATATTTGATATTCCTAAATTCAAGAAGTTTGAGATCAAAATATGGGATTAACTTAATTTTGTGGTGTTGATCAATCATGCTTCTCTACTCCAGGGAGGGATATAGTGATGTGTATAATGCCACGTTTGGTGGCTCTACATTTTGGGGTCGTAGGCCGCGATTCACAGTGAATCACGTCTCGTCCGTTGGAAATTTCGGGTGTGTCATAATCAATTATAATAAACTGAGCAATTGCCCAGTAAATGTTTTTCTTGAAATTAATTTCGGTTAATTTCAAATATCTACAAATCAAAAAGCAAATAGCCTCAAAAGTGCAGACCATGTCATGCGTCCTACTGAGGTGTCCTTTTGCCTTGGACCCCTGGTGGAGAAAAGTGTTACTTGGTGGGGATGATCAAATGCGTTACGGAGTTACATTGCTATGTCCGTTGGCTGATGTGCTTATACTTCTGTCTGTTACAGATATGAGCGAGAGGAGGCATTCATGGCTCTGAATTTAGGAGTGACCTCCTGCCAAAGCCTGGAGATCTCACTCGACCAGTTTGTGAGGGGAGAGGTCCTCGAGGGGAGCAATGCATATTACTGTGAGAAGTGCAAAGAAAAGGTGAGGACACCCCTGTTAGTAGTGATGCTCCACACCAGGACCACCCTCTGCCTGGGGATGGTGTTTTTTGCGGGATACAGTCAATATACCGACGGATCAGAAGCCGTCCGTGAATTCCGCAGTCTAAATCCCGAAACGGAACTAAAGACAGGCGTCTAAATCCAGACGCCTAACTTTAGCCCGATGACTGAATCCCAACAGGGCGGCTTCCAGAACGAAGGCAAGCGGAGACACTTAGTTGTTAGCTTGGGGGGGAGGGTAAGGTTTAGGCCTGCCTTCGGGGGATATGTAGGGTTAGGCAGCCCCCGGGGAGGTTTAGGCTAGGGGACCCGTTTTGGTCATACAGTGTATGTGCTGTAAAGCCTCCCAACTACCATATGTATATTATTGGAGCAGAGAAAGCCAACCCATTATATAGAGACTGACTGCAGTATAGTGAGCTCCTACACGGCACCAATCTATTCCCAATTTCAGATAGCTAAAGTACGTCTTTGTAAGGAGTGTCCCTTATTGAACACTTTCCTTCTATCAAACTTCACCAAATCCCCTATTATACTATCCTGGAGAGAAGGTGGTGTATTTAATTCTTCAGGCAGCATTAAGACCAACAATTGAAGTCAGAGTTTGATTTACAGAATAGCCGCCTGTCTAGGACTGTCAGAGAGAGGTCTGTCAGATGGGTGATGTCCTTATTGGGTATTTTTTCTATATAATAATCTTGCATGAATCCATATTTCTAGCACCTATTATGAGACCTTTTCGAGCTTGCCAGCTGCTTTGCTTTATAATACAGTATCAAGCAGCTCTTCTGTCCTAGCCTTCATCACACAAACAGTCTAAAGTAAGGTTGCCAGTGGTTTGTGGTCTTATTACTTCTCTTTTGTTCTTGCTTCAGAGGACAACAGTAAAGAGGACTTGCATCAAGTCCCTGCCCAGTGTCCTCGTCATTCATTTGATGAGATTTGGCTTCGACTGGGAAAGTGGTCGCTCTATTAAATATGACGAACAGATTAAGGTAAGGATCATGTCTGGTGGTGTTGTGGTTTGGTTTTGCAAGTTATTTCCAACATTGCTGTCCTGCCCCCTAGTGGCAGTATATAAGAATTATTGTAACATATCCAAGGTAATACTATTCTAAGGGATGTAGTCCTAATTCCAGCATTGAACGTGTCGGCATCTGCAGAGTGACAATGTCGACACACTGCAGGTATCGGAAGATTAGGCTGCGTCAGCAGAAGGTCAAGAATAGGCTTTGGGAGGGGAGGTTTAGGGTTTAGCACTAAATGGAGGGGTTAGCGATACGTACAGCTGGAAGTGCTGCAGGATCCGCTGTATGTGGACCAGCTAAGTCGCCACTAGACCGCTAGGGATGTTTTGTCGACATTCTAATCATGTTGGCATTTCATGGTGAATGTCGACTTATGGATTGTCATCCACACCCCTATTCCAAACGTCTTTACATATATTTACAACATTATCTCTTTCATCCACTGGGGATTACACTGGGTGTAGGTTGCGGTTGAAACTTTATACTTTATCTGTACATATATTTTAAGTGCTTTCATTTCCTTTTCTAGTTCCCATGGATGTTAAATATGGAACCGTACACAGTGTCCGGAATGGCGCGGCAAGATTCCTCCTCCGAGGTGGGAGAAAATGGAAGACATACGGATCCAGG
This sequence comes from Taudactylus pleione, assembly GCA_031769625.1. Lineage (NCBI taxonomy): Eukaryota > Metazoa > Chordata > Amphibia > Anura > Myobatrachidae > Taudactylus > Taudactylus pleione. The sequence goes on along the minus strand of JAUIMM010000427.1, from coordinate 2,673,372 downwards.
TGGAGGGTCTCCGCGGAAGAAAGTGGCGCCAACTGAGAATTACGAGCTGGTTGGAGTGATCGTGCACAGTGGTCAGGCTCATGCCGGACACTATTATTCCTTCATTAAAGACCGCAGGTAATTCAGCTGCCTCCCACCAGGGGGCATGTATTTATACAAGATCAGTGGATTTTTGTCTTCAATGATTTAAAGGGGGGGGGGGGGGGGGGGCGGTGTAATTCATAGTCCTCTCTTGCCGTGCAGAATGGTTGAAGATGAAATCTAAATTGGCGTTCTCACATCAAAGTCAGTTTCAGTTAATACTGTACCCTTTTTTCTGATGCAGGACCTGTGGGAAAAGCAAATGGTACAAATTTAACGACACCGTTGTGGAGGAGTTTGATCTTAATGACGAGACCATTGAATACGAATGCTTTGGTGGAGAGTATAGACCAAAAGTTTACGATCAGTGTAAGTTATTTCTTTGCTCTCATAAATACCTTCTAAAATAGCTATTTGCAAAGTAATTGGAGCAATAAAAATCAGTAGAGAAGCATATTGTGGTGAAAATCTCCAGCGTTTGTTCACTTGTTGCCAGTTTCGATTTTAAGCAGTTTAGATTAAGATGGGGATGTTGCAAAGATTAGTAAAGGGGTCCCATAAAAGCATAACTGATGTGCTTTCTTCTTCCTCCACTAGGGGGCGCAGGGATCATTTTGGCTATAGCCTGGAGAGGAGAGTCTGGGTTCCAAACAGTTTAAAGATCTCAGGCTCCTTCTCCTCAATACCCCAGCCACAGGCAGCCAGTTTGAGTTTTGGTGCCAGCAGGAGCTGGGCACCATTTTTAGGGGGGGTGCCTTAGGTGGTCTCCCACGGTTTATTTTCTTTTATTTACAAGTTTTCGCAACTTCATCAGAAGAAATCTGAGTGACAGTAGATAAAATATCATAGTCATTTAGCGCCCGGAACCAATTATTAAGTCACGGTGATGTTGCACATTACCCGTTACTATATAGGAATCTTTGGTACTCCTTTTTATTTAGCTCTCAAAATGGCTGCTTCCACTGTGTGCTGTGATTGGCAGATTGATTTTTTTTGTGGGGATACATTTTAAACAACTTTTTGAAATTTCTAACCATAATTGTGTCAGATTTTATGTCTGCTTGATAAAAGGTGCTTGACAATGGTTAGCAGTTATGCTGTGTGGCTGTAATAACATCAGCAGTACCGGGCATCTATATTTGTTGACTTAGGCCTTTATTCTGCACAGCCAACCCATACCCTGACGTGCGGCGGCGGTACTGGAATGCCTACATGCTTTTCTATCAACGCGTGTCTGACCAGAACTCTCCGGTTTTACCAAAGAAAAGCAGAGTCAGCGTTGTGCGCCAGGAGGCAGAGGATCTCTCGCTGTACGTATTTACACTTATACGCGCATTTTGTGCTTTCATTAGTGAATAAGCCTTGAAATCCTCTATCTCATGTTTCTATGTTTTAGAAGTTTCTATGTTTTAAACTTTTCTCCTGGTTTAATTCTTCCATCTGCTACTATTGGTAATTCTGCTGAGGTTTCATAATGTTAGGCTACTAACATAGATATCACGGCACTTGGCACATAATGTGAGCAGAGAGGTTTAGGAACATCCCTCTGAACTCTATTTTTACTGTGACCTAACACCCCTCTCCTTCGTCTCCCTCCTTACATGACATGCTGAATCTGTACAGCTGACTGTGTCTGGCAGCCAGACAATGGGGCTGATGCAGATTTGGTACCGTAACGTTTTTCTCTCCAAAGTAGTTTGGAAAAGGAGGTAATAATTTGTAGGAGGATTTAGGGAAGGTTAAAAGTACCTTGCTATGGACAAAATGTGGGTTTTGTTAATTTTTAGATGACATGAGCCATTTACTTTTTGGTACAGCACTACTAGTGGTCAAAATAAGAACAACTGTACAGCCACGAGCTATTTACTTCAATGGTACAGTACTCCTAGTGGTCAAATTAGGAACAACTGTATAGTCTTTGCTGGTGTTTACCAAGCAGTAACTTTTGAATGAAGCATCTCTGACATATTTTATTCAGCAAGGAACTTTACACATTCTTTTTTGAGTCTGCAAATAATATATACTTTTTTTAATTTAACATATAGGCTGGTTTCTATAATATCCATTTAGAAAAATTTTTAGTGATTTGATTAGTACATTACCTGCCCTGTAGGATTGTAGATTGATCAGAGGTTTTCTTGGTGATAGCACATCCTGCAAAACCCATAATCAATTTCTGTATTTTCTTAGTAAAAAATATTTTGTTTCTAATCTGCAACTTGCTGTGTTCTAGGTCTGCCCCATCATCTCCTGACATTTCACCCCAGTCCTCTCCTCGGCCCCACAGGCCTAACGATCGCCTCTCTATCCTAACCAAGCTGGTTAGAAAGGGAGAGAAAAAAGGTCTGTTTGTGGAGAAGATGCCTCTCAGGATATACCAGGTATACAGAACAGGCCAGAAAGGTTCAACGTGTTTTTAAAGAAGCAGGAAATCTCTACACCTTTTAAAGAATCACTGCAAATAAAATACAGATTGTGTTCTATAGAAGAGCTACTAATAACGTTGACAAATATATAATTGTTCCTTGCCTTGACGCACCCTACAGTGTTTGGAGTTGTACTGTATGCTTAGCGTTGTGTCTGTCTGATTATGAGACCTAAAGCCCTACAGAGAGATGATTGGCTACGTTGCTTGTGGATTGGTTCATTAGATTGATGTCGTATTAATTGTGACCATCTGCTGATGGAATAGACTGTGGGTAATGTTGCCCGTTCCCTGATTAGAGAGTCAGGGAATCACTTGGCCATAATTCACTCTCTGTGCTGGGGATGGCATCATCTGGATTACAGAGATTTGTTAAAGGGGATCTGGGCCATAACAGGGATGGCACTCACCAGGAGCGCTGATCAAGGGGGCGATGCTGTCTGGCTCAGCCACCCCCAAATTTTGAACCCCTGGGGAAAGATGGCCGCCCGAAGCTGGCGAAGGTTCCCCAGAAATTACCCCCAGCCTTGTCGTTTGGTCTGCACCCCTGGCTGAGCAAGTTTTTGCCAGGGGCACGCGGATCCCTCGATATGCTACTGATGGGGGATTAAACATCACAGCCATGTACATAGCAGCTCCAGCCATGTCCCAGCATTCCTGATAATGATCCCATTTCTTCATCTTCTTGATTATTATCACTTGTGTCGGGGGTCAAATGGCTGAAATTGCAGATGCTTCGCTTTACAATCTTTAATTGAAATCACCACTGTGGTTATTTCTTTGTGTTTTTATCATGAAGTTCTGAATTTGTGATTCTTGTTTGTCCTGTAACAAGTTATAAAACTGGTCACGTCTCATTTATAGATGGTGAGAGATGAGAATCTGAAATTTATGAAGAATAGGGATATTTACAACAGCGACTATTTCAGCTTTGTGCTGTCTCTGGCTTCTGTGAATGCAGTAAGTGGCTCTTTGGTTTCATAATTGTTTTGCCTCAATCTCACGTCATACCTGCACTGCTCAGGAGGAGGATTATGTTCAATGCTCTGATTCATACATTAGTTCTGCTTCAGCCTGGGCATATTGAATCAGAGAGCATGGCCTGTTCCTGCAATGCTGACTTATCATACTTCTTTCCAGACCAAGCTCAAACATCCTAGCTACCCTCCAATGGCCAAAGTCAGTGCACAGCTGGCCATCCAATTCCTCTTTCACACCTATCTCCGGACAAAGCGGAAACTCAGGTAAGATATAGAAGTTGGCTGGGGAACATTGCTGGTTATATACAGTTTCCCAAACAAGGTCAGAATGAAGAGATATTTCTAGTGTCCAAGAATATTGATCTGGCTTTGCTTTATCTTGTGCTCCAATCACACGGAGGGGAGGGGGGGATTCAGCCATTTTGGGGTCCGAACCAATAATTATGTGAATTTAGCACATCCGTTCACTGGTTCCTGAGAAGACTAATAGGCAATGGCTGCCTCCATATGTGCAATTACTGTGCAGGGAACAAATATTTGGCTTTGTCCATTCTGCAGTTGACCAAGTGCCTGGTGCCGGTGATGAATGTAAAGTAAGAAACCAGTCTGCAAAATTAAATTGCAGCAGACATACTTGCACAATAATGAGGCATTTAGACTGGATTGGTTGGCGAGCGGCCTATCTTTCCGGCCACTCTCTCTGGGCCTTTCATTGATTTTTTTTTTTTACTACATTTTGCGGCTCATGTATCGTCCAGGAAGTTTACATCTCGTCTCTTGGTTCTAGGGTTGACACAGAGGAATGGATCGCCACCATTGAAGCCTTGGTATCTAAGAGCTGTGAAGCGTGTCAGTGGCTGGTGGAGTACTTTGTCAGCTCAGAGGGTAGAGAACTTGTTAAGTAAGTCTGTGTACTCTAGAAACCTTCTAGTTAGTAATTTAATGATAATTACAGCTTGCAGTGCATTCAGTATTAGAAACCATCAGTTTTCATGATTCTGAAACTAAAGTGACAATGCCAATACTGGCTTTGTGGCAAGCATAACGTTTACTAAACGGTTTCCTATTGTAAACTCCTGTTACACGTCACCTATCCTCCCTTTTTGAATATAAACCTACAGAGCATTGAATCCAGTGCACTGCACAGGGATCTGTTATGAAACAGGCTCTTCAATCATTTATATTGACGCTATTTCAGAAATTTGATATTGAAATGAAAGGAGCACCAAACAGGGGTGGGTATTAATTTACCAGGCCCGGGATTGTTGGAGGGTCCCCTGTCCCCGCTGCTGTGCAGGAGTGTGAGAAACCTGGTAGGAGAAAGTGTATCCTACAACTCCTGAGGAAATTCAGGTCCCAGCAAGCCCTTCTGGGTCTCCTAATATTGTCTGCTATGTGGTGTTGGCTATTGGCTTGGGAGGCTGCTGGTCGAGCCCTGTCCTCTTCCTTCCTCTGCCTGAATTTGCTTACTCCATCTTCCTGTTAACCCGCCCCCTGCCATGTCTTCCTGAATTGGCCATGCAGTACTCGATGCCCATCTCCGCTCTTGACGGCCCTGGCACTAAACCCCGAAATGTTAATTTTTCAGATGTAGAGGAAAAATACATTGATCGGTGTAACTCTGACTTTTCACTGCAGCTCTGTTATGATGTTTATTTTTCTAGAGGACTATGTCCCCACTACAGAAATTTTACGTCTTTAGGGGCTATGCAGTCGGGTAGCCGGCGGACCTAATCCCGACAGCCGGCTTCCCGACTGCTTTATCCTGGCGAGGGTTAAATGACAGGCGTCTAAATCTAGACGCCTGTCATTTTACAGACGCCGGGAGACTGGCACCCGGCATCCCGATCGAAGTGATGCCGAGCGTGGACAGCCGTGGGGAGGGTTAGGTTCAGGGCTCCCGGGGGGAAACTTAGGGTTAGGCACCCCCCCGGGAGGCTAGGGTTAGGCTATGGGGAGGAAGGGTTAGGCACCCCCAGGGGGGACTTAGTGTTAGGCACCCCCCCCCGGGGGACTTGGGTTTAGGCGGCGGGGAAGGGGGGGTTAGGTTTAGGCACGGGGGGGAGGTTAGGGTTAGGCACCCCTAAGGAGGGTTAGGGGAGGGAATTAGGTTGGTGAATACTTACCTTAGGGAAGATCAGGATTTTCACCCATGTCGGGCAGCCGCTGTCGGGATTCCTACCGCCGGACTTATGTCCGGAGGTAAATCATACCGATTCCCTTTAGGGATCTTATATAGGTTAATAAACAGAAATATTAGTTGCTGTGACGTCATTGACCCTGGTTTTGAACCCACCAGACCATACTGTGCATTTCTGTAAAACAAGCCTCACTCACTCTCTAGTGACTCAGATAGAGGAGCACCACCCTCCTGCTGCATAGGGGTGGGAGATATGTGTAAACACTTCGGTTATTTCATACATGTTATACACAGTCTGTACACATAACTATGTTTTACTCCCAAGAGTGTTCTTGCTGGAGTCCTGTGTCCGGGAGGTCCGTTGTGCTGTGGCGACCATCCTAGAAAAGACCTTAGATGGGGCGTTACTCCACAGAGACAAGGTAATGGGCACCTTCCTTTGTGCCGTAGGGTACTAAAGACAGGAAAATGCATCCTAGTACCTGTTTGTTAATGGTCCGGCTCTTCCAGGTGAATGGAGTCCATCTGCTGATCGAGATGCTGCTCAGTCTGCTAGAGAAAGATGTGCCAGAGAGCTGCAAGAACTGTGCTCAGTACTTCTTCCTCTTCAGCAACTTTCTACAAAAGGTACAAGTGTGAAAGTGACCGGAGCTTCCTCTGTCAGCTCTCTGGAGGGAGGGGGTCGCTGCAAGGAGAGAGATTCTGTTCTCGCTCTTTGGAGTCCCAAGTATTACTGCCATACAGCTCTGACTCCGACACGGCTTTATGTTGGAATAAGAATAAAGTGACCACTGTTCTGTGGTCCTGTCATACCATATGCAAATTCCCCAGGAAATACAGATCTGCAGCACATATGTAATCCGTAATGTGAGCGTCCTATGTGGTTTCTTCTTCCTCCACTAGGGGGCACAGGGATGACCAAGGGTATAGCCTGGAGAGGAGAGTCTGGGCACCAAATAGTTAATTCTGAATTCCCAGCAGCCCGGGCTCCCTCTCCTCTATAGTTCTGATAAATGAGTACATTGTGCCACTGCTATATTGAGTATCTTACCCGTTCTCTTCTCCAAAACGCAGCAAGGAGTCCGAGCTGTTGAATTGCTTTTGAAATACTCGGCTCTGCGACATTTCATCAATTTCCTGCTCGGCCCCAATCGGAAGAACAACCAGGTAACTAGATTGGAATGATGCAGCTTTCCATATATCTTAGGGCGTCTTCTCCTGAACGCTTTTGCATTTATCAGTCTTGCCTGTTCTTTAATATTCATTTAAAGCGAGGCTATAGTTTTAGTTCTTCCCCTTTGAAGACTGCACGTTATGACTTGGGGGGGCTCCAATGGTTTTCCTTTTAACAATTACGTCTGTTCCTAGAATCGCCGATGGAGCCCGGCACAAGCTCGAGAGTTTGGCTTCCTGCATAATACAATAGCTTTGTTGGTCCTGTATTCCGATATTTCCCCCCATCGGACTGTCGGTAAGAGGTGGTCTCTCTGTTCATATGATCAGAAATCTTTTATTCAGCGTGTTTTTGTTTTTCATTCAGTGCTTTTTTACTTGTTTAATTCAAGGGGCGCTTCTATAGCGCTGCTTATTGCCTTCTCTTGGATTTCTGTTGGATTGGAGACGATGTTTTAGTCGTAGGAACAATGGGCCGGTCTCTGGGTTGTATGTAATTCCAAATGCGGGCGGCTCTTGCATGTGTTAGCAATCTGCACTTGTTGTAGAGCGGCCTGCAGATGCAATCACGGCTGCTCTCACTAGTGAGGGTCCGGGGGCAGTTCTGTCCTATAGATGCTTCCGACTCAGAATCCTGGCAGATGTTCGCATGGGATTTTTGACCGCTGGAAGCAGACGCCATTGTGTCCGCATTAGGTGCCACTCAGAATCGTGCCCTGTGTGTCCTAGCAACATCTCTCTGACAGCCTGTTGGCACAAAATAAACACAATGCAGTTATTACTGTCGGCTGAATGCGAAATCCCACTTCCAAGGACTCCTTCGATTTCTAACCCCCATTTTCTCCCGATTGCTTCAGCTCCTGGTGTATTCCGGTGTCACCATCCACCACACACACAGGGCCCTCTGCTGGCTCTCCACTCAGAAGTTGAAGCTTTGATGTTCACACCGGAGGGAAAGTCTTACCTGCTGGAGGTGCGTAACCACTTCTGTTATTACTGCATATTATCTGATTTGTAAATATAGATATATATATATTTAGAAAGTGTTTATATGAGAAACTGTTGTTGAGTTCAGGCCCTGTTCATCTGTGACTGCCTGTGTTGCAGGTGATGTTTGCAATGAGGGAGCTTCCGGGGTCCCTCTCCGTTCTCATTGAGATGCTGGTATATTGCTGCTTCTGTAACGAGCGCTTCTCCCTCACCGTGCTGCACTTCATTAAGGTAACACTGAAGCCTTCTCTCTGTAAATTTGAGTTTCGCCGTATTCTGGAGACACGCACCTTAGGCTTGATGATATATTTGCTAAAAGTCGATCAATACATGATGTTCAAAATCCATTTTTTTTGAATGAAGACAGTTGAAATACTGAAGTGATTGTTGATGCAATATAGCAAGAAGGAAATCTCACATACTGTATAACACACACTATCCAGTGCACGAGGAACCAAATGTGTACATATATGTCCAGGGCAGTGCTAGGACCTTCTGCCGATCCCCCAAACTCCCAGATTTGCTTCAATGCTTTGGAATGATGCCCACATTTGAAATAAAAGCATTCAGCTCAGGCTGGATTGTCCTACTTACCACATCTATATGTCGGAATGATGACATACACTGCACTTTGTATGACACTTTATAGCTGTTTAAAAGTTAATGATGTCCTCTTCATGGACTGGCCAAACTCTCTCTAAAATCAAACATTTGGAAACCCCCCTCTAGAAATCCTGCGTTTGCCCCTGCATACTAATAACCTGGGTACTCCGTATTTTGAAATTATAATAAACATGTAAACTTACAGAAGAGTGCATTATTTTGCAATGTTTTTTTTTTTTTTGGGGGGGGGGGGTTAGTGATTTCTGTTTGGCTGTACTGCATAACAGCCATTCTCCCCCCCAAGGCCCAGACTCTCCAGATTGGGATTAGTAAAATTACACACTATCCACTAAGCAATTTTAGAAATAGTTAATGAATGTATTGTGTATAATTGTGTCAAACATATATTGTATATTTATCCTATAGAATCAGCTGGAGTCTGCTCCCCCACATGAGCTGAAGAACATGTTTACCCTCCTGCATGAGATACTGGTATGTGCATAGAATGTCTCTATGGTTCTGTGAGCAACTTAACACTCGCCCTAAAGCCCGCTCTGTTCCTCGCACAGGGTATCCAGTCACGGGAGTTAAGCTTTGTACTTCCATATAAATTGGTAGCACTCCAATACATTCTGACCCTGTTCTTCCCACCAACAGGCCAAATGTAATCTCTGATTTACCGAAAGTGCAGATTTTTGGACGATTTTGCAGTGGGATTTAAATAGGCAATTTCTTTTTAAAGGCAAAACCAACCAAATTTCAATTTAAAAAAATTGCCGCTTTAAATCCAACGGCAAAGTCACCAAGAAATCAGTACTTTCAGTAAATCCGAAAGACATCTGCCCATGCATTCTATTGTATTTTATAGAGTGCCCCCAAATGTGCTAGCCTGATGCATTTTGTCCCCATGAAATTCGGACCTGTTTCGCCCTGTCCCTGATGTAAGGCTATAAAAGGTGGAGATGGCCAGATTTGCTTTGATTTCTTGTGGGGGCCACAATACACAGAGAAACTAAAGTTACTTATGTGAATTGCGCAGATTTTACTTTTTTTTTTCTTTTTCCTGTCTTCAAGGTGATGGAAGATCCAATCCAGCTGCAGCGACTTCAGTTTGCGTTTGAATCAGACGGATTGTTGGGTACGTTTTGTAGACACATTGATACACCCCATGGTCCCAGCTGTTATCTGCTTGTATTTATATTTCAGTTCTCTCCCTGTGAATGTCAGACTTCATCACCAAATGTTTCCTCTCCGTCCACAGCACTGATGCACCATAGTAACCACGTAGACAGCAGTCGATGCTACCAGTGCGTGAAGTTCCTCGTCACTCTGGCCCAGAAGTAAGTATGTAAAATCCTTAGGTCAGGGCTGTCTGTATTCATAGTTACTTAGGTACACACTGAAGCAGACAAATGTTGCGTATCTCTATTTGCACTAAATATACCACTTTACAGTAAACTATAGCGTTCCCGCAGGCTGTGTCAGCGGGGCGCTGCGCTCTGCCCTATTTCTGAAGGGCAGAAGGCATCCTGCCCTCCAGGGCGGCGCCCCGCTGAGACAGCCTGCGGCTTCTGGTTAAAACGGCGGCACAGCAGCATCCATTCACAGCGACCGCAGCGCTTGGGGGCTGCCTGGCATGCCCCCAGGAGTGACAAAATGGGGGCACGTCATAAAGACACGCTCCTTTTCTTTGGCCATGCGCCTTTTCGGCACACGCAGAAGTGCCCTAGCTCTAGGTCCGGCGCCCTACCTATTGCCGGACCTAGAGTGAACACTAAACTATATATAGTAGTTTGGGGCATTTAAATGCACAGGACATCTAAGTGCTGGAATACAGCTCACGGATAACTGTAGGGAGTGCTCTATCCATTGTAATACACGGGTCTGCTTTGTCCGCTTTAAGCTCAGAATGCACATTTTTATAAAGATCATATTTATAGTTAATAATTCTAATAATCGGTTATTTATATACTGCGCATATGTTGCATGTTTTTGGCAGAAGCCAAGTAACCTACCAGTATGTTTTTGAAGTATGGGAGGAAGCTGAAGTGCCAGTCATACATGGGGAAACATACAAACTCCACACAAATGGTGCCCTGGTAGTAATCCAACCCAGGACCTCAGTGCACTGAGGCAGCACTGCGAATTTCAGCGCTATTGTGCGTCCGTGCATCACTCGTATTTATAAAAAGTTATATTATTCAGGAAAGACAGATGGACAGTCAGAAGTAGTATCTGATGTGTTTGTGCTAAATTTTTCCTCGAAAGTTGCCGCATAACGCTGTGTCTGCCATTTATGCGATTCGTGGCTCAAAACGGAACCTTACAGCGTGTTGCGATATCTCAGCGTTCTGAAAATTGTTATTCGTTCTGTGTAATTTTGGTGCAATTTTCTTTCCGTAACAGGTGTCCGGCTGCTAAGGAGTATTTCAAAGAAAACTCTCACCATTGGAGCTGGGCGGTGCAGTGGTTACAGAAGAAGGTAACACACATTCTCGTACAGACTCAACTTTGGGGTCTGCTAGATGCACTGTTTATCTAGATTGGAACTGGAAAAGACACAACTTCTGTCGTTTCGACAGCTCCTCTCATAAAGAACACCACTTACAAATGATGAGACGAAAAATATATATAATTTTCTGTTACGGATTTAAAATCACCATGCTGTCTTCTGCCCGAGAGTGGCAGCTGGAAGACTCGGGCATGGCTCTTATTGGCGTTTTTGGCAGACGCTCTGAAAATCTTATACTGCTTAGCAACAGCCGTAACCATGAGACAAATTGTGCCCCACACTGCGCATTTTTCATGATTATACATTTTTGCTAAGTAGTTTTACATCGCAATGGCCAGCGGTGGCAAGACATGTCTGAGGCATCCTAATGCCAATTTCTGGTAGAAATATTCAAGTATCAGAAGTTACGTTGTAGACAGCATAGTGATTTATATAAGACTAATAACCTTTTCTTTTCTTTTTTTCTTTTCTTTTTTTCTTTTATTATTATTATAACAGTTTTTGGGTGGATTTAAACTTTTAAAGAGGCTGCTATTGTAAATACCTATTTCTTGCCAGTTTCTGTACTCTCATCTTTAAGCTAAATAATATTGAATTACGGATGTATGGGCAGATGCAGGGTTGGCACATGTTTGCGGAGTTATAAGAAACTATTTGACTGCTCTGCCCCTACCCATACACTGGGATCCATAACCCCCGTCTTAGTGCGCACTTCACCAGCCCTATCCATGGTGCTAGGGATCAATCTGAAAATGCACGCACAAATCGTAATTGGCCGCAGTTCCGTCAACACACCTACGACCCGTTCTTGCTAACTTAGCCCTCATGCCATCTGCTTATGCCGCTCTCAGCCTTAGGTGGAGATGAGACTGATTTGCGCATGACTCGGAATCACCCATACATGCGTGTGCTTGGCTCTGGAACACGCAAGCTCCGTCCACAAAACAAACTTGCTTAAAACCCTGCACCAACCACGTATTCAACTGTACAACTAAAGTGGCTCAAATCACTGTTCATTTTAGTAAAAGAACTTTAGTGAATGACGGAACTACGGGTCCGCTATGCAATGATCAAGTCTGTAAGAAAACGCATATTCTGTATTTTATTACTGGATGATTTACTGTGTGTTTCCCATCAGATGTCTGAGCACTGCTGGGCTCCACAGAGTAACGTGTCCAACGAAACCTCCACAGCTAAAACTTTCCAACGGACAATCTCCGCACAGGTACAGTACGGGCATATGGCGAAGGGAGAGCGCACTCCAGGCTAATCTAGTGCTGGGAGATATATCAGCAACATGCAGATTACCGGCTGTCTAAAGCTGGGTACACACTGGAGCGATGTCGGGCCAACTTGCCGTTTTGTAACAAATCGCCTATATCGCTCAGTGTGTACGGGCGAATGCGCCCTACAGCGGTCGCTAGCTACGGTCACTAGGTTTGATGTGCTGCACATCAAACCTAGCGATATCGCTAGCCATCTGTAGTATGTTAATGAAGGGCAGAGCAGTGATCGTTCAATTGTCCATTAACTCGTTCAAGTGTGGACGGGCAATCCCCATTCAAAGGCGTTTCATTCCGATGTTGGATCTAATGCCCGTCTACTCAGTGTGTACCCAGCTTAAGTATGGCATTTAGGGGGAGATGTATCAAAACTTGGAGCGAGATAAAGTGGAGGGTGTTATGGTACCAACCGACCAGCACCTGTTATTTTTTTAAACAGTCTGTAAAATGTCAGAAGCTGATTGGTTGGTACATCTACCCCTTATTGTGTTAGAAAGTCAGGTAGTGAGCAGTACTTGCATAATAGAACCGCTGTATGTTCGCTGATGGCTGTTTTGCTGCAGGACACATTGGCCTATGCCACCGCACTGCTAAATGAGAAGGACCAGTCAGGAAGCAGTAATGGGTCGGAGAGCAGCCCAGCCAATGAGAATGGAGAGAGGAGTATGCAGCAGGTGAGGAGTCTGTTTCTTTACTACTGGAAGTTGTGGATTGTGTGGGTAAGGGGGAAGCTGCTACCATCGTTCAACCATGTCATGCCTGAGAAAAGCCAAAGACAGACTGCACTCTGGGACTTGTCAGTTGTAGTAAAAAGCCTCTGTCTGATATAAACTCAAATTCGACGTTTCAGTTTATGAAAAGCCTTTTTCAAGGATACATAAGGATATGAGTAACAATCTTACCTTCTATAGCAAGGCACCATGTGCATCGGTGCATCACTCTCCCCACAAGTGTTTCAGTGCTTTTAATGACAGTCTTCTGAGCCACAATCAAGGTGCTTAAGATTGCCCATCGTTCCAGGACATTGATTGGCAACAGAGCCTCCTGTCGGGACCATATTACCTGAAACTGATTTTGTAGAGTTACTGCACCACGGCCTCTGAGGCTGGTGTCCGTGATCATGAAGTCCGATCCCAGAGTGCAAACAGGTGACCGTTATGGAGATTGTTGGAGTTAAGCAAGCAGAGGAGGACATGTCCAAGGGGGAGAGTTGGTCAACTGAAACTCAAGCGAGTGGAACCTGCCTCGAAGGGGACCAGCTTCGAAAAGAGGTGCAAATACAAGTGCATGAAGACCAACCTCATTTTGAGAATCCGCTTTACTATGCCCTGGATTGCCAGGGTTTTGGTCTGGAGGAAGAAATGTCCTCTGTAAGGACATGTTGAATAACATACCCAGTGTCTGGGACGGTGTGAGATTGGACTCTTTGAAGTTCACCATCCACCCATGGGTTATGAGCGTGATCAGTCAGACTGGCATGAGACTTAAGATTGTCCACAGACGGGGCCTTTATAAGGAAGTTGTCGAGATAAGGGATGTGCTGGACACGGGTAGGGTATTAGATTTAGGTAAATGACAGCACAATTTGCGTGGGTATATGGTGGCTTTGATAGTGAGGGTGATAGGCATGTTTAGGTGGTGAGTGGGGGTTTAGGGCAGTCATCAGTCCATACTGCGGAATGGCTACAATTGCTCCACACCATATAAGCACCAGTATTTGTCAGTTTGGCCCAATACCACATCATGTAGTCCCAAAATGACTCCCAGTCTATTAATGTGATCTTTATCTGACATGTTGGTTTATGCAGTTGGAAGATGACTGCAGACGACCTCTACTGGCATGAAGTGCCGTTATCTTCTAGCTCAACTCTGAATAGAATTTCCATTTGACCTGAGTGTATTATATAGTCTGGTCACTTATGAGAATGCATGGACTCTTATACTGGCAATAAGGCTGAGCAGCAAAGTCTTAACCATGTCTAGCCTGAACCCGTTAAATAAATAGACAAGTTTGATGGCGTAAAATTCATGTACTAGGATTCTGCCTCGCTTAGTGCTAGAATACGTATCTTATAGACAGATGCTGCCTTAGTTATTGTCGTCTTTGTAACATGCTTCACAGTGGGTAGAACAGAGAATGAATAAAACGGGGACATGCAAGACATCTACATAATTGTGTAAGGCTGTCCCATCCGCTCATTGCGAGAGCCCAAATGGCTCCCCCTTCAAGGAAGACGGGACAACCTTAGGAGGAGGAGACCGGCAGCCGTTGTAAGTATGGGAGTGGGGGGGAGAGTCGGAAAGGATCGTAGACCAGGGGGAGAAGGAGGGGCAGAGCCTGCTAGAGAAGGGGTGGAGCCAAACGGGGGGACGCAGAGACTGAGCTGACCCGGCGTCTGCCAAGTCCATTAAACTAGTACAAAATAAATACACATGTAAAAGGTTGGGGGAGGGTGGTGGTCATGAGAGAACTTTACATTCTAGTGGCAAAAGGGACAAACGTAGACCAGAGGAACAAGAATTGCTTGGAGTGAAGACCTGAGAGAGTAACAATGGCTTCAAGGTTTTGAGAGAGTCTGACCAGGTGTGGTGGGAAATTCCATAGGTACGACATTAGATGTTTCTGCTTGTACAAGTCAGGAGTAAGTCAAGTGGCATGGGAGAGGTAGAAATAGGATGCATGGGGATTTAGCTTTTTTAAGGCTGTTGACCAAATTTAACGTAGTGTTCAAGCTTTATAAATGTTTCCTGGAGGGTATATACCTGATGTTTTGATATGTTATGTATTATAGGGCCCCGACTCTCCAATGATAATTGGAGATCCAAAAAGTGACCTTGAGGACGTTGACCCTTGAACGCATTTTCCAGGTACAGAAGGGGAAAGTATTGTCATGCTGTGAAATTAATGCACTTTGAGAACCACAGGAGATTTATCTTATCTTTTCCACTGGAGTCCACAGCCCAGTACGTTCTTCAGGTCCCTGAGGGGCAGCTTCCCGGCCATTTCTGGAACTGTCTCAACAAACAGGACTTTATTCTTATTGCTGCAAAAAACAAAAGAAAAAAACAACGGATACAAAGTATTTTTGTCAAGATTTTATTGGGGGGAAAGAAAGAAACACCCGGAACGTGGATTAATTATTATTATTATTTTTTTTTTTTAAGTTCGCCAGCATTGAAGGAGTGAATGTAAAATTGTTGCTTTTTCTGTAATGCTGCGAAGATTTCATTTGGTTTTATACGAAATATTAAAAGAGAAAAATCTTGACTGATTTTAGGTGCATACACAACTTTTTAATCTTTCAATATTAGGAATATTAAAATGATGTAAAAATGTGTAAGACTTACCTTGTACAAATTAAGTTTGAAACTGATCTTTTAAAAAATAATGATTCTTTGTATTTAAAATGTCTCACAAAATTTGTATAGTGCCATAGGAATCTGCACCACTCGGCAAATCAGAAGTTTAGTTGTCAAACGTTGGCGTTGCGGTATGTAAAGTGCACCTGACGCCTACTCACAGCTAGGACGGCCTGTTTTGTGGGCTGGACTATCAAATTCGCTAGCAGCTGGTGACCTCACTGAGGCATGCTGTACATTGTGCCTCTTTACCTCAGTGATGTCACTAGTACTTAATATGAAAGGCTGAAGCCCACCAAGTGACTGTCTCAGTTATGTGCAGGAGACGGGAAACTAAGGTACCTGGGGGTTGGATAAAAATTTTAAGTATAGTTTAAAATTTCTGTAACTTTAGATCCGCCAAATATCTAGCGAACAGCACCAAAAAAGTTTTTAAGAAACCCACCCCACTTGAGGCACTTTATTCCGTATACTTCTCTTTGCCTGTAATCCAGGACCAGGCAGGAGCCAGGGAATACGTCACACCGAGGTGTTCTGCTTGAGAGAGTGCCTCCCTTCTTTATAGGACAAGTTTGCTACTAGGTTTAGGTCACAAACTTGTAAGTTAGTTTTGTCAACTCCTGCCTTAATCCCACAGAGACATATCGATGTCCCCAGTCACGGACGCCCGCTATAGATTTTCTGGGACAATGGTTCATAATTCCTGCGCTGAATGAATGTGTAAAGGTGCAGAGGACGGATTTGACTTGTGTAATATATGATGATATCAATATATATATATATACTTTTTCAGTAATAGCTTGTGAGTAACTGGAATTTGCTGGATCCTACCCCCCACCCCTTACAAGATCATGCAATGGCATCTCTGGGTTTGGCATGTCTAATTTTAGAAAGCCCCAGACAATGATTTGTATGTTTTGTGCCAATTATTTTTTATTGATTGTGTTGTATATTTTCTTGATTTGTTGCACTGATACTTTATTTTTTAGGTCTTTCCCAATAAATGCACCATATTATACAACCAGACCCTTCCCCGCGGGAGGATTTTCTTGTTCTTCTGACTCGCTGCTTATCCCTATTCAAATGTGTGCACCAGTCATGTTGCATTTTGTTCCTAGAGGATGAACAAGATATCGGGGGAGATGTATCAAACCTAAAGAGTGGCGAGGTTGTGCATAGCATCCAGTCAGCTCCTACCTATAATTTTATAGAATGTATTTCATAAATACCAGCTAGCAGCTGATTGGTTGTCTTGAGTAATTTCTCCAGTCTTTTAAATAATTTAGAAAAGGGTGAAATGTGTTAAACCTTTTAATTACTGCAGAGGAGCATTCATATATACTGTCATATACAAAAGTTGTGTTCTATGCATACCCAGATGATCTGAGATGACCATCGAAGGTTTTCCCTTTGATGACGGAGATCCAATGGTTCTCTGCCATCGATGGTCCAGAGCCCCGCAGTAGTTTTTATTTTCTCCCTGGCGCCCAGGACACAGAGCATAGCTCTGCCCTCCAATGCACCCCTGAAAGACCTCCCCCCCCCCCCCCCCCCCACAAACTCTGATTGGTACAATCAATGGTTAACCTGCCAATGGCCGTCCCTTAAGTTGACCAGGATTGGCTATCCTATCAGGTCCATACAAGCTTTGTGGCTAATAAACTGAAGTGTTAACCCTTGATCTGCGGAAAGTGGAAGCAGCCATTTTCTTAACGGAAGCAGTCTATCAGTTGGTTGGAAATTATCGGCGTCACTGAGAAATGAGGCTCTTCCAAGTAGCCTGATACCTGTGATGTCACTGGCTCCTAGTGATTTGATGAACAGTGGCTCAGTCAACCAGATGTCTAACCCCACTGGGTATACTCCTGGGTGCTGAGAAATGTGCCTGGATTTATGTGAAAGCAAGCTCTGTCTCCTGCTATAAGAATTGAATGCAGAAAATGAATTGGACGGATGTGTTTTACCACTCTTCCCTTTAATTTGTCAGCTGTAAGGCACAACCAGCCAGAAGTGCCTTTTTAGTTCCATCTAGCTAGCGAGTAAGTTGTTGACCGTTGAGACGTTTCCAATCCAGAGTGTGCTGGCACCAGCTTATTCACATTACAGACGCATTTATATCTGGTTTCATAATTTATCATCTACAATGCCGTCCAAAAATGGACTCGTTTGGTCACTGTTAAATAAAACTTCTGGAAAACAGTTGCTTTTAATTTTATGACGAAATAAACTTATTGGAGTGTTACAGAGATTGGTGAAGACTAATCGGTTATACGCTTATTTTGTGTCTGCATGTTCTCAGTATCTGTGATCTGCACTGGGAGCAGAACAGGCTGGTAAATACTCCACCTGCTCTCAGCTGTCCTCAGGAAAACGCATAGTAAATCCTAGAGTTTGATTATTATTATTAATAATACATTTTATTTATAGGGTGCCACAAGTGGTCCATAGCACCATACACACAGTAAAGGGTACACAGAACATTACATTACAATACAGTAACCAAAATATAAACAACGCACAAGTAACAATTAGCAACACAATTCTTCATACACAGTACAGCTCTGAAGGTGAAGGCTGTCATAGAAGTGCTAGAGAAGAAGGCTGTGAGACATTAGGGAGGAGGACCCTGCTCCTAGGAGCTTACAATCTAGGGGAGACAGACAGATGGCATGAGTGTGTAGAGGGGGACCTGAGTGCAGGGAGTAGGCGAGGTAGAGATGGCTGAGACAGGAGGGACAGAGACTTGGTGACACAGTTATGTGGTGCAAGGGTATGCTTTGATGAACAGGTGGGTTTTCAGTGCACGATTGAAGCTCTGCAAGGTCGGGGAGAGCCTGATCGAGCGAGGGAGCTTATTCCAGTGAAGGGGGCTGCACAGGCAAAATCTAGGTTGTGAGCATGATTAAGTAACCAGGGTGGAGGAGAGGAAACAGTCATTGGCAGACCGGAGTGAGCATGAGGGAGTATGTAAGGAGATGAGGTTGGAGATGTAGGGAGCAGTAGAGTTAGAGAGGGCCTTGTAGGTGAGGGTGAGGAGTTTGTAGAGGATTCTGTAGGGGAATGGGAGCCAGTGCAGGTTTTGGCAGAGGGGAGCAGCAGAAGTGGAACAGTGGGAGAGGAAGATGAGTCTAGCTGCAGCATTGTGAACAGACTGGAGGGGAGCAAGATGGCAACGTGGGAGGCCAAAAAGGAGGTGGCAGTAGTCGAGCCAAGAAATGATTAGTAAATTAATAGTTTGGTAGCATTCTGGGATAGGAAAGGCCTAATGCGAGCGATGTTGGGTAGCTGGAACCGACAGGATTGAGCCTGAGATTGAATGTGGGGTGTGAAGGAGAGGGTGGAGTCGAGGGTGACACCCAATCAGCGAAGTTGGAGAAGATGGTGTTGTCAACAGTGATAGCGATATTGGTTGGAGAGGAGACTCTATTAGGGGGAAAGAATGATGAGTTCAGTTTTGTCCATGTTGAGCTTCAGAGAGCGCTCGGACATCCAGGAAGAGATGGCGGAGAGGCAACTGGGAGAGGAGAGGTATAGTTCCGTGTTATCGGCATAGAGGTGGTATTGGAGGCCAAAGGAGCTGATGAGTTCTCCTACTTTAGAAATGTACAGGGAGTAGAGCAGTGGGCCCAGGACAGAATCTTGCAGGTCACCAACGGGAAGGGGGTGAGTTGGAGCCAGAGGCAGACACAGAAAAGGAGCGTTTGGTGAGGTAAGAGGTGAACCAGGAATGGACGGTGTTAGAGATGCCAAAGGTCTGAAGGGTGCGAAGGAGTAGAGTATGATCCACGGTGTCGAAGGCTGCAGAGAGGTCTAGGAAGATGAGCAGCGAGAAGTGGCCCCTGAATTTGGCTGCAAGCAGGTCATTGGTGACTTTGGCCAGGGCAGTCTCAGTGGAGTGATGTTGGCGAAAGCCAGATTGGAGAGGATCAAGGATGGAGTTGTCAGAGAGATAGCTGGTGATGCGGCTGTAGACAAGCCGCTCAAGTAGTTTGGAGGCAAAAGGGAGAAGAGAAATGTGTCGGTAATTGGCAGGTGAAGACTGGTCGAGGTTATTTTTTTTTTTTAAGAATAGGTGTGACGAGCATGTTTGAATGATGAGGGAAAGATGCCGGTGGAGAGAGAGAAGTTGAAAAGGGGGTGGAGGAGCACAAGGTGGGGTGGCCGGGAGGTACGGATGGGGTGGGGGAGGTGGAGTTGCAGCAGGGAGATTGGAGGGATATACTGTGATGAATTGCCTCAATTTTGGAAGAGAAGGAGGCAGTGAGGGAGGATGGGAGGGGTGGAGGGGCGAAGGAGAGTGTTGAAAGTACCAAAGAGGCAGCGGGGATTGGGGGACTGAGAGGAGATGAGCGACTGGAAGGATTGCTTGGTGAGGGAGAGGGCCGAGCTGTAGGAAGAGAGGACAAAATTGAAGTGAAGGAAGTCTGCCAGAGAGCGAGATTTCCTCCAGAGGCGCTCGGCTGTCCGTGAGCATTTTTGGAGAAACTGGGTCAGTTTGGAGTGCCAGGGTTGGGGTTTGGACTGACTGAGGGGGACAGATGAGGTGGGGGGCAACTGAGTCAAGTGCAGAAGTGAGGGTGATGAGAGTCTCAAGATTGCGTCTGGTGATGGTGGCTTTGGGTGAGGGGAGGAGAGTAGATGGTGGTCAGAGAGGGGGAACGGAGAGTTGGAGAAGTCGGACAGAGCACACAGATGGGTGAAGACGAGGTCAAAGGAGTGGCCGAGATAGTGGGTAGCAGCGGAGGTCCATTGATAAAGTCCAAAGGAGGAGGAGAGGGCAAGAAGATTGGTGGATGAAGGATTTGTGATGTCAATAGGGATGTTAAAGTCACCAAGGATGGAAGCCGAAGAGGAAAGCTGCATGGAGTCGGGGCTCCGTTAAGACTGAGCCTGCTGAACCAGTTCTTCCGGCCGTGCGCGGTGCTTCTTGGCTCTCCTACCGCCACAAACCATCTCTGCCCCCAGAGCGGGTGTTCCTGGTGCCTAGCGGGACTCTGGTTCCCAGATTCGGGCTGCCGGATCTCGCGGCCTACTGGAGACGCGGTGCGTGGTGCTGGGTTCAGGCCCTCACCTCCCAGCTCTTGCATCGCGCCTGGTCCGCTGCCAAACCCTGCGACGCCGGCTCACAAAGAGTCAGCTGGTGGATCGCGAGCAGCGAGGGGAACACACGGGGACGCCGCTGGACGGGTCCTCGCGACCGCATACCACAATTACAGAAGGCAGACGCTGGCTCCCTTCAAGGTCCTCTTACAGACGGTGCCATTTTGCAGATACTGCATATACAGGAGACAAGGTACTCTGTGTTACCAGTTAAAGCCCTATACTGGCGAATGTGCAGCTGCTTGTAAACAGAAATTCTGCAACTCTATACTTCTTTTAAAACCCCAGCTACAGCTGATGATAAATTTGGCAATGCCTATATACATATCCTTTACTCTGGGGAATTGTTGCAGTGCCAGCTTCTACCACCAGATGGTGCTCCAGCCCTATTCTTCAAGTTACTTCACAATCATTTGAAATGTAAAGGATCTCCTGTCTGTGTTCACAGCCATTTCTAAGCAACATACTCCTCAGTATTATCATAACCTGGTGAAAATTAGGTCCAATCTCTACATGGATAAGTTCATGGCTCTGCAACCCACCCCCAAGGCAAATCGAGCCAGGGATAGTAACAAACGTACAGATCAACCTACAGACTCTGTGGAAAACATGCAACATACACATAGTTCTGAATCCGCTACTACTCATAACACAATAGGCCCGGTTCCTGCTCCTCTCTCATACGCAGAGATAGTTAGAGCCATTAAAGAAACAGTGGAACCACTACTGCAAAACCAAGCGGATAAATTCATGGGAGCACTGGCGGATATTAAGACGCAAATGTCTTCTATCTCACAACAAGTGCGTGAGAATGAAAACAGGATCGGAGTCAACTTTCATGAACTTTCGGAACTAAAACAACAAGTTGCTACCATGTCGACCACTCAACAACAATTACTATCCAAGGTAGACGATCTGGAAAATAGGTCCAGACGCAACAACCTGCGACTTCTGGGTCTTAAGGAAACGATTAAAGGCACCGATCTCACTAAATTTCTCCAAACCGATCTCCCTGAGCTACTCGGCATCTCGGCTGAACTAAATAATTTTGAGATAGAACGAGCACATTGATTAGGTCCTTTTCGAGATTCTAACACCTCACGCCCTCGAGCTGTTCTCTACAAGTGCTTAAATTTTCGTCACAAGGATCTTATATGGTCAACTGCTCGACAGAAGGGCCCTCTTCAATGGGATGGCCAACGTATCCTCTTGTTCCAGGACTACTCCGTGGAGGTTGCCAGAGCACGCAGAAATATGTCCCCTGTCCTCAGCTCATCCAATCAGGGACTCGCTTCGCTCTCTTATTCCCAGCTAGACTTCGCATTTTCTCATCTCAAGGCCCTAAAGATTTCACAGAAGTTGCTGACGCCCAGGCTTTCCTTAATGAAGTAAAAGAGTCCTCAGATCCCTCCACGATGGATCATAATGACTGATTCAGGGAAGGTGTCCCATACCTATTTTGATGCTTTTATCAGGTTTTACCCTATTCTTCAAAATATGTTTATAGTCTGATTTAGGATTATAATTACATATATACTTGTGACGTTGCTTTACAGTTATTATTAATATTATTGTTTTTTCAATAGGCTGAGATCAATGACCATAGTTTTGGTTATATGTTTGCATTTGATTCGCAATCTCTGCATATATGTGTTTATCTTTATTTTCTTTTTACGTCTATGTCTATCTGTCTATTTGTTCTTTTACATTGTATGAATCACGAAGCTCATGACCTTTTATAGCTTATTTATGATTCACACTAGGGCCGATATTCAGATTATCATGAACTTGCTTAGCACCAACCGGTATTATGGGGGAGTACATTAACATTTATACTACACTTTTTTACCATCTGCATTATCTAATTTCCACATCTTGCGATGCCTTCCCACCTTAGGTTTTGCACCTGGAACGTCGGGGATTCACTCACCAGTGAAAAGAAAGCGCATATTGACATATCTTAATAAGCTTAAATCTGATATCACTTATTTGCAGGAGACTCATTTAACTCCCACAGAACACGCCAAGCTAAACACACTACACCACCAGGTATTGGCGTCATCATCATTTGGTTCTAAGTCACGTGGAGTGGTAATTCTAATACGCAAGGGTATTCAGTTTGATATTCATTCTTCTGATGTAGATCAAGGGGGCCGATACATTCTTATGGATGTTACGCTAGACGGCACTAGATATTGTTTATGTAATGTTTATGGTCCCAATATATATGATAAATCTTTTTTCTTAGGATTGGTTAACAAATTATATTCTTTTGCAGATTCTAAGATTATATTAGGGGGTGATTTCAATCTGGTCGCTTCCCCAACCTTAGATAGGAAAACTTTCTCTCATTCCTCCCCCAAACAACCAAAAATAGGTTTAAATTATATGGCCAAAGAATTGAATTTATTAGATGTGTGGAGAATGAGACACCCCACTGATCTGGAATACACGTACTACTCAGCCACCCATAACGCCTTTTCTAGGCTTGATTATTTTTACTTATCTAACTCAATATCCCCAATGATTATCGATACATCGATTGAAACTATAGCTATTTCGGATCATGCGCCGGTGTGGGTGGATGTACAGGGGAAATTCCTTTTGGGTTCACACTCCCAGTGGCGATTTCCGGCAAAATTAACCTCATCTCTTAAATTTAAGTCAATGCTAGAGTCCGCTTGGGCCAGTTACGAAATGAACAACCAAATACATAAAGATAACCCAGGTTTATATTGGCAAACTGCTAAGGTGGTGATTAGGGGGGAAATTATCTCCTTTATGACAAAATATAAGGCTGAACAGGACGCCACTTATAGATCTGCACAGACGGCCTTAACATCTGCATTTCAAGCTCTAAGAGCTTCACCCTCACCGGTGACTAGAGCCGCATATGGTGAGTGCAAGTTACACTTTGATCAAGTCCTCACTCAAATGGATGATAAATATGTATATTCAGGTAAATTACATTTCTTTAGATACGGCAACAAACCTAGCCGACTCCTATCAAACATGCTGAGAGGTACCAAGCCACATAATAATATTGCAGCTCTCAAAGATGAAAGCTCTGCCATACAATTCAATGGCAAAGATATTGCGAATATCTTTTTCCGTTACTACCAAAATCTCTATTCCCAAGACCCAATAGATATCACTAAAAAAGAGGCTTTTTGGGAATCACACATCCTGCCACAGATTTCATCTGTACAGGCTGATATATTGATTGGCAAAATTACACATGAAGAGGTAGACCAAACTGTTAGATCTCTCAAGACGTTCAAGGCCCCAGGCCCAGATGGTCTGAGTGGGGAGTTTTTCAAAATATTACGTCCCCAAATCACAGAGACTTTAACCAATGTATTTAACTCCATAATGGATAGTAAAATAATCCCTCTCTATTTTAATTCGGCCATTATAAAAGTTCTACCGAAGTCGGGCAGAGACCCCCTTTTGCCTTCGTCATACAGACCCATTTCTCTACTTAACGTAGACTATAAATTATTGAAAAAAATTTTAGCAGAGCGGTTGAAGTCGATTCTCCCGTCCATCATACACCCGGACCAAACCGGGTTTATTTGTGGCAGAAACTCTGTCACAAACATTAGGAAAGTCCTTACGGTGCTGCAATCTCTACATATGGGCGAGACGGGTGATCCCAGGTTCTTGCTGTCTTTAGACGCAGAAAAAGCGTTTGATCTGGTAACCTGGGATCACCTGTTTGAGTCTCTGCGTCGGTTCGGCATGCCCACCCTTTTTGTTGAGATCATACGATCCTTATATACTTCTCCCCTTACTCAGATTCTCGCTAATAGATATTTGTCACCTGTATTTTGTACACAGAGAGGGACGAGACAGGGTTGCCCGCTCTCTCCACTTTTGTTTGCAATTGCGCTAGAGCCATTGGCGATAGCAATAAGACAGGAAACGGAGGTAAAGGGTATTACTATCAGAAACCAAACATGTAAATTGTCTTTATTTGCAGACGATATGATGCTTTTTGTATCTGATCCCCTATGAATCCATCCCTACACTTCTGGATCTAATTACCACATTTGGATCATTTGCAGGTTATCTCATCAATGTGAGTAAATCTGAGTTGCTCCCTATTGATGCAGCTGCTTTTTTAGCTACACATCCCCACATAGCCTCTCTTTTCACAATTGCAACACATAAATTAAAATAGGTATATTTATACCAGCCCAATTATCCTCTCTATATGCTTTTAATTTCTCTCCATTGCTAAATAGATTAAACTCCCAACTCCAGAATTGGAAAGATCTTAAACTCTCTCTACTCGGACGAGTAACTGTAATAAAGAGTGTGGTGTTCCCGAAACTAGCCTATCTTTTACAAACTTTACCCATTACTTTAACAAAGGCGGATGTACTGAAGTTTACGCAGATCTTTTTTAAATTTATTTGGCAGTACAAGAAACCCCGAATGCCGCGTTCCCGAGCTTATTTACTGAAAAAAAATGGAGGGCTGAGCGTCCCAAGCATCTCTGCCTTTGCAAAGGCTGCAATATTCCGATATATAACTGACTGGCTATTACATACCGACCACTATACTAATCCTGACTTGGAGGAAGCATTATTTCACCCATATGCCCCAGCAGCCTTGTTACACACCCTCAAAATACACATTCCTAAGATATTTCGCTCTAATATTTTATTCTGGGACACTTACACTACGTGGCTGAAGGTTAATACACATCTGGGGAAAAATCCTTTTTCATCCCCGTACATCCCCTTATGGGGTAACCCATGTTTTCCCCCTTCACTTGACATTCCTCTTTTTAAAATGTGGAATCAAAAGGGAATCATGTCCATTAAAGATGTATTTGATCCGGGTGGCAATTTGTTCTCCTTTGTACAATTACAGGATAAATATGACATCCCTCGTACACAATTTTTTATGTTCCTACAAGTACGTCATTTCATTCAATCCTTAGATAATCCTTTATGGATCTCAGTTAACACAGACACAATGGGTCGCATTCTACTCTTATGTCGCTCAACTAAATTCAGAATAGCTCATTTATATAAATACCTGATTGAAATTCCTATACATGCTTGGGCAACAGTTGCGGAAGCTTGGCACACAGAGATACCCGAATTGTGTGACTTGGAGCCATTTATTGTGAATCTGGATTGTGTTTTACCCTGCCTTAAGTCAGCGAGACTTCAAGAAATTCATCTTAGAATTTTAAATCGTACATATATGTCTCCGGCCCAACGGAGACATTTTGTGCCACTGGAGGAGGGAAATTGTGTGAAATGTGACTGCTCTAATGCCTCTCTCTCGCATAACCTCTGGTACTGCAGAAAGATCCATAGATTTTTGGAATAAAATTTTGTATTATCTAAATAATATGATACATCTTAAATTATCTAAAAATGCGGCAGCTCTTATTTTCGCAGAATTTTCAATATGGGAGACTGAGTCCTCCTTGGACTCATGGAAACCTGCTCTGAGAATCATGGTTACAGTAGCTAAACAACTTATCCTTAATTACTGGATCTCCAAATCAGCACCTACACTAATGGAATGGAAAACTGCGCTGCTGGAGGTTATTTATGCGGAGAGACGTATGGCTATCTTTAACATCAAAAGAGGGGTGCGGATTTTTTCCAAAAAGTGGGAAGCATACGTACAATGTTTACCGGTCCAGATTCAGAATAACATATGGAAAGTCTTTGATCACACGGAATGGTTTATGCTAAGAAATATCACTTAGAATACCCCTATTGTCGCTATTTATGTGTCTCTCTCTGTGAATCCCCCCAGACAAGGTATCTCTCACCTTTTGTCAGTGATTTCCCCTCTATTTCACCTTTCTTTCTTCTGTTTCTTTTATTACTTTATTCTAACTCTCCCCTTTTTCTAATATAATCCTACATTGATGTAGATTATATTGATGTAACGATTGACTGATATACCGAAGCTGATGTGACAATTTGTTAACTCAAAATGTAATCGCTGCTTATACTGGCTCTATAAGTTGTATAGTTTGAGTGACATCGATTGTATATTTACTAGCATTACTATACGGTGTACTATATCGATTTTTTTATACAGTATTTGTAATTTTGTAATTTTCTATATTATATTATATTCAAGTACTTTGTTTCTTTGTACTTTGATATAATTTCAATTTATATTTGTACTACTTTCTAAAAAAGTTTGAAAAGATTAACAGTAGTTTGTATATTGTTTGTTCCAAGAAACAGACTAGTCGCTTATCAGATCATTTCATTTTATTGAATTCTTGGATTGTGCAATGTATAATTGTTTTATTGCTGTTCAATAAAAAGATATTTAAAAAAAAAAAAAAAAAAAAGTCACCAAGGATTATAGAGGGAGGTCAGCAGAGAGGGAGTGGGGAAGCCAGGCAGCAAAGGGTCAATCTGTTTTCTGCCTTAGGGCAAAAGGGAAAGGACAAGCCACACAGCTAACCTTGAGTATAGAAATAAAGTTACAGAAGCTTTTGCCTCCCTATATGGCTCCTCCTGCAGGGGCTTTGCATTAATGTTAATTACTTAAAATTGTGAATTGATTAAAGTTTTACAAAGTATATTGTTTTATCTTTATCTACCTTTGTGTGCTTTTCTGCCCAATGTATAGGTCACCAGTCAGTGTTTATTGTATTGCCCTTTGAAGAAAGCCAGGCTGGATTGTAGCAATTCTGTCCGATTGTACATTAATATTAATTAGCAATGACAGAGGAAGACACTGTATTTAACACTTCTTCCTAGAACTTGTATTACCAGACTAGTCCATTCTAGCTACTTCATAGACCTTGGAGACCGTAACCTGGCCACAGTACCTTCAGCAGAGTGAGGGAGTACCAGCGTTTTGTTTTTTTCATACAAATAAAAGCATGTGACTGAGTTGCATGAAGCTGGAGAGCTAAAGTGATGCACGTTCATGTACAAGCCAATCATTTACACATCAGTGTTAGAATATAGTAACCCTGCACGACTTCCTGAAGGCAACGTAAATGTGAGTTTATTTTGCACTTTAATATGTAGAAGATCTGCTGCTAAAATTCATAAATATAAAAAGTCTCCGTATCTCTCTTTTCCTTGCTTTTCTTTAAAATGATCTGACGCGGAGAAATATATATAATTTTTCTCGTCTAACTAATTTTTTGGTTTGATAAAAGTGGATCTTTTTTGGGAAAATGGGATGTTAACTTCTTTTTCTCTGAATCCATTGGGGGACCAGAGTAAGCATCTCTTTCTATAGCCCCATCTTGCAGGAAACTTAGATATTTTTCTAAACTAGCCCCATATGACAGAACCAGAGTGAAACCACAACACTCCCAAAATTTGTAAACTGAATTAAAACATAAAATAAGGATGGATGCTGAGTGTCCCCCAGTGAATACAGGTAAAAGCGTTTAGCATATATATTCATACGATTGGGGAAAATGGTAATATGGGGACATCACAAAGTTTCCCTTTCAGCTACACTCAGAGTTGCAGAATCTTCCCCCATAACTGGCACCCTTGGATACTATACAGAGGACCATGTTGCCATCTGAACGCTGTTAAATGGAAGCACTGCAGTCTGTGACGTGTTAACCAATTTTGTAGAAAGAACCTTTCTACTTCAGGGTCCATAGGGCTCCACAGGGAGGCAGTGCAGTGTAGGTGGTGGATAGGAGGACCAGACACCAAACAGTTAAGCTTTTGCTGTCCCAGGATGCTTCGGTACTTCTCCCTATACCCCGCCCACAGCCTGAGGCAATCAGTTTGTGTTGGTGTCTGACAGGAGCTAGATCACCGTTAGAACAGTGGGGCTGCTTTAACCAGCCCAGGCTCTATTTTATTTCTTTTAACTTCAAGACAGTGAAAGCAGCACTAGACAATCCTTCAGGCATCTGTGCTGCTGCTCCATCACCCCTCTGGTGCCACAACTCCAGCCCTCGGCTTGGTACTTTCGGTGGGGCACCGAGGGGCCTTGCTAGCGGGCTCCTCGGGCGGACCCCAGACTGCAGCCGGGACACATGGGGACAGGTAAGGCGGGTTCCCGCTCACGGGAATCCGCATCTAGCACAGTCCTACCTCCGGTTTCTGGAGACAGACCGGAGGTGCTGATCTGGACACCGCTCTGTCCAGGACTCCACTTTGACCACTAGGGCTAACATTACTGGTGCAAGAGGCCAGGGAACCAGTGGTTAATGTCGGCTCTCTTTCTGCGGCCCCTCCACCAGCTGAGCGCCATCAGAGACCTCCAGTGGCCATTTTTTAAATGGCAGCCACAGCTCTCTCCGGGAACGCTGGGTTCAGTATCCTCACATACCCCTCCTAGAAGCCAGACTATGTAGCTCTATAGCCTATCAGCCACTGCGGTCTTAGTTGATTTTAGTGCCCATTGCAGTTATTTTATTTTCTTATGGGTCCATAGGGCTCCACAGGGAGACCTTGGGGTGTAGGTGGTGGATGAGGAATCTGGGCACCACACAGTTAATGCTTTCAGCTCCCAGGATGCATTGATCCATTCCCCCTATACCCCGAGCCATCTTAGTTTCGTGGGCTGCTCAGACGGCCCTATAAGCTTATTTTTTTGTTTTCTTTTATTCTGCTTCAGAACGTGCAGCAGCAGAGTGTCCATAGGACGTCTGCACTGCCTCTCTGGCAACGCCAGTTCTGGCTGGTGATCTCAGTGGGCATCCAGGAGTCCTAGCTGGCTGGCCACGCGGACAGACCCAGACTGCAAGCTGGACGCAAGGGGATAGGTAAGGCGCATCATCGCTTGCAGTGACCCGCGCATGGGTAGTCATACCTCCGGTCTCAGGGGACAGACTGGAGACGATGAGTGTGGACAGGCTCCAGCCACTGTGATCTACTAGACCACCAGGGTACATATGGTGCTGGAGCCAGCATCCCGGGGGTAAACAATCCGCATAGGAAGCAGCCCCTCAGCTCACGGCGCCATTCCTCTGAGGTCTCACTTCCCTGAGCTGTTCTTCTCCGACCACGTCCCCTCTGTCTTCGGCGGCCATTTTCTTCTAGTGGCACAGTCGCAGCTCTCTCAGGGTAACGCAAGGTCCGGTCCCTCTACATATATCTCCCTGAAGTCAGTGTACGTAGCGCTATAGCCTACCAGACACTGAGTCAATTGTTGTGCAGTTATATTTCTGCATTGTATGTGACTTATGCTAGTGCTGCCCGTCTCTGCCTAATTTCTACTGTCAACATATATCTTTACCTTTTCTCTGATTCTGCCCTAACATACAGGTGTAGTCAGGGTGTTTCCTGTACCTCTCATCTATAGAACTTAATATTTGTGAGGGTGGTCACATACAGTTGTGCGTTGCATTGTGCCATACTTCGGCTGTGTGCTCCTGCAGCTTACCCGAGCATCAAACAGGACCAGTATATTGCATTCCTACTACTATTCTACATACTCAGTGGTTGCATTATACCCAGTGCCATATTGTGTGTATATTGCTCTTCAGCTATGCCTGGCAGGGGCAAGGATAACGAGCATACTTCTGCACCCATTCTGCTATCATGCAGATTATGTGCTGCAGGTTTTGGTGAGGAGGATTTGATACAGGATGGATTATGTGTTAGGTGTTTTAATCCACCAAGTACATTAAACACACACCCCCCCCAGCACCTGTACAGGAACCCCCTTGGGCTTCCTTTTCGTGGGTCCTGGCCTCTATTGCGGGCCGCTTAGCAGCTCCGGCTGTATTTCCCTCTATGGGGTTATCCACAAGACTCCCCCTCAGGGATTACCACAACAGATTCCAGCAATGCAGACTCCTCCTGTGCCTCCACCATGGGGAGACATTCTCTCTACTTCAGTGCAGAGCCTGGCGGCTTCATCTACTGCGCTTCAGACCGTGTTGCATGGTGAGAAACCCCTACACACACCAGTTAAGCGTACGGGGTTGTCATCACAGTCCACACAGCTTTCTGCGTCTGACGACGGCGAGGTAGCTGATGCCTCTAACCCCGACTCCCCTCTGCAGGAGGTGGAGACTTGGTCAAAAATTAATATTCCTGCTTTGGTGCGAGCTAACAAATCCGTCTTAATAATAGAGGATGATGAGCCAGCCCCTCAATCCAAGCACCCTCTGTTTAAACGAATAAAGGTGACTTCCACAGAATTCCCTCTGTCAGATCAGCTAGTGGAACACATGGCTGCAGCCTGGCAATCGCCCGGTAAGAAGTATCAAACTAAAAAGCATTTGGCCTCATGTTACCCATTTCCTATGGCTCATTGTACAAAATGGGAATCACCCCCCTGCGGTGGATTCACATTTTACACGTTTAATTAAAAGTGCTACGTTACCTATGCCTATGATTACTTCCTTAAAGGATCCTACGGATAGGAAAGTGGAAGCTTGCCTGAAATCAATGTACTCGCTTTCTGGGGCTGTTGCCCGTCCGACCATGGCTATTGCATGGGTGGAAAAAGCTATAGAAAGCTCACTGGAGGACGCTTTTCCCACAGAGGCTTCTGGGGATTAGTTGTCATTGGTGCGTCACATTCGAGATGCGGCAGCCTATATTGGGGAGGCAATACTGGATGCCAGTCTCCTAACCTCCAGAGTCTCTGAAAGCAGCAGTGTCTGCTCGCCGTACCCTGTGGCTGCGCTCTTGGAAGGCAGATGCCGATTCTAAGAAAGGCCTGGAAGGATTACCCTACA
The DNA here is from genome assembly GCA_031769625.1 of Taudactylus pleione. NCBI lineage: Eukaryota > Metazoa > Chordata > Amphibia > Anura > Myobatrachidae > Taudactylus > Taudactylus pleione. The sequence continues at coordinate 2,642,056 of JAUIMM010000427.1, read as the reverse complement.
ATGGGGAAATCTTGTTCAGTCCAGACCTTGACAAGATTGCATCCACTTTGGCAGCATCAAAATCTGTATTTCTGCCTTCAGCAATTTCTTCTCCCAGGCCTCAAACCACTTCCGTTTGGTCCTTTCGGCCCCAAGGAAAGACCAGTCATTTACTAGGCAGTCGACTTCCACAAAGACCGCCAAACCCAAGAACCAGACCTGGAGCACAAGACTCCCCTCTTCAAAACCAGCGGATAAATCCTCAGGCTGACGGGACGGGATGGACCTCCCTCTGGGGGATCCCATAGTGGGAGGCCGACTTCTTCAGTTCGCCCAATGTTGGTGTCAAACCACCACGGACGCTTGGGTAAGAGAAGTGGTCTCTCACTGGAACACCCTCTCATTTCTCAGACTGCCTCCCCACCAGTTTTTCTACACAGGCCCTACTTTGGACCCGAACAAGGCCTCACAAGTCCAGAAAGCCATACAGCTTGCTGCAAGCAGGGGTAATTGTGCCAGTCCCACTATCTCAGCGAAGCACTGGTTGTTATTCTCTTTCTGGTTCAGAAGCCAAATGGGTCTCATCGGCATATCCTCAATCTCAAATCCCTGAACAGATTCCTCAGGGTGCCACGGTCTAGAATGGAAACCTTAAGTTCCATCATCCTGGCTATGGAGCCGGGGGGATTTCATAGTATCACTGGATATTCAGGACGCATACCTACATGTAACTATAGCACCCTCTCAGTGTTATCTCCGGTTTGCTATACTACAGCAACACTTCCAATTTCAGGCACTGCCCTTTGGTCTATCTACAGCTCCACGGGTATTTACCAAAGTTACGGCTATCATGGCGGCCCATCTGCGGGGACAGGGTGTCTGTCTGCTACTATATCTGGATGACATCCTGCTATTAGCGGGTTCCCCAGGAGTGCTCCACCACCATCTGTAACTAACAATTGCTTTTCTACAAGCACATGGGTGGTTAATCAATTGAAAAAAGTCCTCCCTGAATCCCTCACAGAAGATGATTCATCTGGGAGCCCTGTTGGATTCTCAACAGTAAAAAATCTTTCTGACCTCAGACAAAGATTTCCACACTACAGCTACGAGTATGCAGATGCCTCAACAGCCGCTGAGTGTCAATCCACTCAGCAATGCCAGTTCTGGGATCCATGGTGTCCACCTTCGACATGGTGGAATATGCTCAGTTTCATTCCAGGCCCTCAACAAAGGCTGATCCTCTCCAGGTGGGATGGATTACTCCATCGGCTCAAGGCTCAGACGATGGTGCTCTCTCCGGAGGTGCGTCTGTCTCTGTCTTAGTGGCTACAGACATCTCATCTAACCAAGGGTCGCCCCTTTGGATCCCGGACTGGATGATCCTCACAACAGACGCCAGTCTCCGAGGTTGGGGCGCAGTGATCGGTCCGCACTCCTTTCAGTTCTGTTGGATAGAGGTCGAATCAACCCTGCCAATCAACATATTGAAACTTCGGGCTGTCTACAGGGCCCTGAAGCTGGCCCAACATATACTTCACGGGAAACCCATACAGGTTCAGTCCGACAACGCCACAACACTGGCTTACATCAACCATCAAGGAGGCACGCGAAGTCGGGCAGCTATGACAGAACTGTCAAGCATTCTGACATGGGCAGAGTGTCATCTCCCGGCCATTTCGGCGGTGTCCATTCCAGGAGTTCTCAGTTGGGAAGCAGACTTCCTCAGCCGTCGTGACGTGCATCCCGGAGAATGGTCTCTTCACCAAGAGGTGTTTCAACTTCTAGTGAACAGAGGGGGCCTCCCAGAAGTGGACTTCATGGCCTCCCGGCACAATCACAAACTGCCAATGTACGGGTCCAGAATAAGAGATGCCAAGGCAACCTTGGTGGACGCTCTGTCAGTGAAGTGGGCCTTCCAGTTTGCGTACCTGTTTCCTCCAGTCACCCTTCTTCCTCGAGTTCTTCGGAAGTTCAAACAAGAGTGCAGCACGGTCCTGCTGGTGGCTCCAGCTTGGCCCAGACATCATTGGTACTCAGATCTTCAGAGTCTCTCCATCGACACTCCATTCCTGCTGCCTCAACGTTCAGAGCTGTTGTCTCAGGGTCCCTGCCTTTACCCAGATCTGGGTCGTCTGTCTTTGATGGCGTCGCTCTTGAGACATCCCTCCTAATGTCCAAAGGATTCTCTTGCTCTGTCATCAAGACAATGCTCAGGGCACATAAACCAGCCTCAGATCTACCACAGAGTGTGGCATACGTATTTCCAATGGTGTTGTCCCAGAGGTTATGACCCCCAGGTATTTAGGATGTCCAGAGTCCTGGCCTTCCTTCAGACTGGATTGGACCTTGGCCTTACTGAAAGTGTATCTCTCTCCTCTGTCAATTTGGTTCCAACGTAGACTTGCTCCACTACCGGATTCACACCTTCCTCCAGGGTGTTCTCCGGATTCAATCTCCCTTTGTCACTCCAGTGGCTCCTTGAGATTTGTCAGTAGTTCTTCGTGCCCTGCAGGGTTCTCCTTTTGACCCATGGATTCAGTGGAACTCAAGTAGTGAACAGCGAATACTTTTTCTTCTGGCTATAGCTTCCGCCAGAAGAGTGTCAAATTTGGGGGCGCTCTCCTGACGCTAACCATTTCTAATATTTCACCAGCACAGGGCTGTACTTTGGACTCGCCCTGGTTTCCTTCCTACAGTTGTCTAGTTCCTACATTAATGAGGAAATTGTGGTCCCGGTCTTTCAGTCACCAGACCTCGCGGCAGGTGAGGCCTCCTTGGATGTGGTCCATGCCCTCAGGACTTATGTGGACCATACAAGTTTCCCATCAGAAATCAGACTCCTTATTTGTGCTCTATGGATTTCACAAGAAGGGATAGCCAACAAACAAACGTTGGCTAGGTGGCTTCGTATAACTATCTCGCAGACTTACACGCAGGCAGGCCTTCCTGTTCTGGCTTCTGTTACTGCTCACTCTATTCTGTCTGAGGGTCCCTCGTGCGCAGCCTGATGTGGCACTTTGGCTGTTCAGCTTTGTATGGCAGCCATGTGGTCTTCTGTCCAGACCTTTCTGAGGTTATGTGCCTTTGATACCTTCGCCTCTCACAATGCTTCCTTTGGATGACGGATTCTCTTTCCAGCGCAGGAGCGTCCCCACCCTTAAAGGACTGCTTTGGGACATCCCCAAGGTCTCCCTGTGGAGCCTATGGACCCTGAAGAAGAAAATGAGTTATGGTAAAACTTACCTTTAACTCTTATGATTTTTATTTGAAATAATAATTTTGGCCTTCAAACTTTGCTTTTGTCAAAGAATGCTCCTTTTGCAGCAATTACAGCATTGCAAACCTTTGGCATTCTAGCTGCTATTTTGTTGAGGTAATCTGAAGAAATTTCACCCCACGCTTCCTGAAGCACCTCCTACAGGTTGGATTGGCTCGATGGGCACTTCTTGTGTACCATACGGTCAAGCTGCTCCCACAACAACTCAATGGGGTTGAGATCTGGTGACGACGCTGACCATTCCATTACAGACAGAATACTAGCTGCCTGCTTCTACCCTTAATAGTTATTGCATAGTTTGGAGGTGTGCTTTGGGTCATGGTCCTGTTGGAGGAGGAAATAGGTGCCAATAAGCGCTGTCCACACGGTATGGCATGGCGTTGCAAAACAGAGTGATAGCCTTCCTTATGCCAAATCCCTATTCCAAATCCCTTTTACCTTGTACAAATCACCCACTTTACCAGCACCAAAGCAGCCCCAGACCATCAACATTACCTCCACCATGCTTGACAGATGGCGTCAGGCACTCTTCCAGCATCTTTTCACTTGGTCTGCGTCTCAAAAATGTTCTTCTGTGTGATCCAAACACCTCAAACTTTGATTCGTCTGACTATAACACATTTATAAAAGAAAGAAAAAAATAAAAAATATCATTAACTACTTGCCTGGTATGGTGGCATCAGATGCAACCATACCAGACCGCTCTTTCCCTGACATGGTCGCATCTAATACGGTCAGAAATACGCGGTCCATCTGCACCCAGGTGTCCTGGATCCCTGTGGCCAGCAGGGCTCGGGCAACCCCCTCCCAGCAGCTGCAATTGTGCAGCAGCCGCGAAAGCCCGTCTCCACTGATGTAATCCAGAGGCTGCAGAGAGGAGCAGCCACCGCGGAAGCAAGCTCTCTCTCTCTCCCCCCCCCCCCCACCCAACTATGTATACCTGATGGCTGCAGAGAGAAGCAGCCGCCAGGAAAGCCTGTCCCCACTGATGGTTTTGCCATCAATGGCAGAGATCTAATGGTTTTGAGATCGATGGCAGATCAGGAACCAGAAAAAAAAAAAAAGACTATCATTAGTTCCTAACATAATGGAGCTTAACCTCGGCTCCCAGCAGCCCACTAAGCTCCACCCCTGGTGCAGATTAGTCCACACCCTGCAGTGGTAGCCACCGCAAGGAGCAAACAATAGATGGGTCATCATAGATGAATTTGTCCTATTGACTGTAATCACAGAGGAATCCATCCCTAATGTAGAGCCACAATGGTCGCAATAGCCCGATTATCAATGATCCAATAGATCAGTGCCCGATTTTTAAAAACAATACATTTTTATTTGTTTAAAAAGAAAAAAAAAAAAAATGTATTAAAACGTGATGGTGAATTTAATCCCCGTGTAGATTTGGTATGAGCGTTTTAAAGACTACACATCAGTGCACTAAAAATAAAAAGTTCTTAAAAAATCTTTATTAAAAATTAAAAATTTGTTCTGTACACTAATATTTACACAGTAAACAGCTAAAGAGACATACAGCATTTGGACATCAATTCTCCTTGTCCACCAGGAAAGGGTCAAGGCAGGTCTAGAGGAGGAAGGAAAAAAGAAAGTTACAGACATCCCCTTCAGCAGACTCAGTGTTGGGGGAAGGCAGGGGAGGGTGTATCTTACCTGCTGTAGAGCTCTCTCTTTCTTGAGCCTGGCATAGAATTGAAGAACATAGGGATTGGCGTTGACCGCTTTAGGATCAAAATCCATCACTCTGAGGCCTTCAAGACTGCGAGCCCTGGAGAGCGCAACATAGGCCTGTCCACTTTCAAACACACGCGATAAAGAGATCTCCACACAGTCCAAGGTCATCCCCTGCGCAGGAGCAAGGCTTTGAGTACTTTTTATTTTATTTATTAACTACAGCACATTTATATAGGAAACGTGGATTTACCTGGCTCTTGTGTATGGAAATGGCCCACGCTAGCTTGAGTGGTAACTGCTGCCGGCTCAGATAGATTCCGCCATGACCTTTTATGACCCAACGTTCCATCTTCATTACCTCCGTGGCCCCACATAGGAAACGCACTTTGGGCAAAGCTGAATACAAGAGTATGAATGGAGTGTGAGACAAGAACAGACTTACTAGAAAGTCTGGAAACCATTGATCAGTCTATACTGTAAAACATTGGGGAACACCCCGGAGGTCAGATGGTTAGACTGACCTTTTTCTGTTCCCTCAAACCCGATGACAACTCCTCGCGCTCCATTGACCAAACCCCGAGCTACATCCAGATTTTTGGCCAGCATAACCTGCAGGAAGCCATGGACATAGTTAGACTAAAGAGCAGGATCTCCCAACAGTACAGAGTAGTCGTGTGAAGCTGGTACAGGAAGATTTGTTTAATACCACAATATATCTCTAGTTCTTTTTAAAGTGATGGTCATTTACCAACATTGCCAAGAGTTGCAAATCTGCACAAAAAAAAAAAAAAAAAACTACAGCAACCAATAGACAATTAGTTTGAATCGGTCTAGTGCAAAATTGACCATGAAAGCAAGCATCCGACTGGCTGCGATTGTTTAGTCCAGATTCGCTAATAAGGGTTATTTATCATTAGGAACATAGTTTTGTCCACATAATGTCTGCCTTCAGAGGGCGTAGGTGACCAGTGCATGTAGACGGGGTAAGAACACAGTGTTGGGGGGAGGGTGGGGCCTAGTTTGATCCAGAATTTCAGAACTTGCTTTCCCTACATCTTCCCTTTCTTACCTGAGCACCTTTCTTAAGCTGAATCTGCTGCCCAACCGGGCACTGCATGTTCATGGTCTTCACCAGCATGGGGTCACTGTCCAGGGCGTCGTACGTTTGACTTTCTCCTGTACAAAAGTCAAATTATTTGCATTAACCCATCAATATCAGTGTCTGCCCTCTCTTCTGCCCACTCAACATCTGGCATTTAGTGATAAAAGCCAGACTCTGCTTTAGCCGGGTACCGCCAACAGCAGAGAACACAGTGGCCCCATTTAAAGAAAATTAGTGTCAACTCAACCACCAGCCATGATTTAGCCTATTGGTACAGTACCTGGCAGTTGCTGTAACCGGCGCTCATTGGTCAGGTCTACATCATCCTTGTGCGTGCACAGCCGGGTCGCCAGGATCCCATCCCGCTCAATTTTGTGGTTCCCGGTCAGAAGTAGCTGTCTGGTGACCTCTTCCGTGCATCTGGTGGGGGGCAAATATATTACAGTATATTAAATGGGACCTACCACGGGGTCTGGTGGATTTATTCTGGTTTATTATTCAAATCATTGGTGCAATTTTATTTGTGTGACTTGTCAGTTTTTACAGTACAGTGAGTGATTCAGTGATGACAAATGCATGGGTCCATAACTGGACAATAGGTGGAACAGTTCTGTGTGTGCACAAAGACAAAACTGGTGGTATTCATGATGTTGTTCGGCAGTATGGTCGGCATTATGGCCTCACAGCACTGAGGTCTTAGGTTTAATTTCCACCACTGCCCTAACTGTGTGGAGTTTGTATGTTCTCTTCATGGGTTTCCTTTGGATGCTCCCACAATCCAAAAAATATATACTGGTAGGTTAATTGGCTCTCGACAAAATTTAACCCTAGTGTGTATGTGTGTGTACATGTGGTAGGGAATATAGATTGTAAGCTCCACTGGAGCAGGGACAGATGTAAATGGCCAAATAGGCTCTGTAATTCGCTGCAGAATATGTGTGGGTTAATACAGTTTAAAATGAATGCAAACGCCATATTTGCAATAGGCAACACCAGCCGACATTTGTACGTTTTCCTAAATGTCCAAATACATGTATTAATGTCTAGAATTTCAACACATGATTCATTTTATGCTGCAGAATCTGACCGGGTGTGGTAGAAAATATCACTAGTGTATAGCTAGATAGTCAATAGGTTGACAGGGTCAAAGGTCCACAGTTAAAAGGTCAACCCTCTTCCAAGTCCTTAACCCTAAAAATCGTGAAAAACCATGCATCGACCTTTTCTGGGTCTACCTTTTGACCGTGTCGACCATTTAACCCTGTCGGCCTAAGTCCGTGTCAACTTTTTAACTGTCAACATTTAGACCCTGTGGACCTTTCGACCTGCAGACCATCTAGTGACGACCTATGGACTGTCTATCTAGACACTGTAGATCTTCCATCCGTATACAGATTTGACCCTGTAAAGTTACTACTTTTATCACAAATACAGGATATTTTAGGGTTTTCAACTCCGGCCCTCAAGTACTCCCAATAGGTCAGGTTTTCAGGATAATTGACTGGGGAAATAGGTGGAATAATTACAGATTCAGCAGATTAAAGAAATTCTGAAACCATGACCAGCTTGGGATTCTTCTTCGGACATTGGATTTAAAATGGACAATTAAATTCTATACCAACAAAAGGTGTGTTTTCTATTAGATATAATGGCTCCTTTAAATCCAGCGTCCAAAGACCTGGCAGCTTTGAAGAGCGTAGCCTAGTAAAATTAGCCCGAGAAGATTGTACAGAGGTATAGTACTACCGTCCTCAGGAGGATCAGAGACTGGCCATTGAGTCCAGATGGTGACAGGAGGGACCTAGAAACGTAATTATCTGCAATAAACCAGGAGAAGCCTTTTGGATCAGCGCTGTACGTATTACAGAGGAGCCTCCATCTCCGCTCAGTGTTATGTAATCACTACATGGGGAAAATTTGTACCTGCCCAGACGAATCGCTTGCAACAGGGAAATGAACTTCTTATCCGTCTGTCTCCTTACTTCCATTAGCTCCATGTTCAGATGGATGCATTTCCTCCAGCTTCTTGCCTGCATGGAGCACAAAGCCGGACAAGTCAGAATCGCATTGAGAAAATGGATATAACAGCAGGAAAATCACTCGGAGACCACAGTTCTTTATTAAATCGACATCTAAAAATTTCAATATGGTTTTTTTCAGCGGGGATTAAGGGGGAGATGTATCAAGCAGTGAAAAAGAGTATAGAAGTTGAACATCGCAACTTTGTTTGATGCATACAGAAAAACAAAAAATAGGGATCATTGGTCTATGTGAATATAAACCATCAGGATGCCGCTAATATAAAGGTTCAACACAGGAAAACTGACCTACACAGGATTTATTCTAATTGAGTAATAGTTGATTCTTTATAGGGATCAATGATCCCTGAATTGCTATTCACCGTACTGATTACAGAGCAATACACCATGAGCCAATGAAACAAATCCCCCTACCGCCCATGTTCATCTCACCTTCACCTCACCAGCCCATAGGACATAAGCGGCCTCTTGCTGTAAATCAGGGGTTGGGAACCTTTTTTCTGCCGAGGGCCATTTTGATATATATAACATTATTTGCGGGCCCGATGCAGGTCACACCCCCTCAGTATGACGTCACACGGGGGCTGGGGCCACAATCGCCAGTGATTACAGCAATGCCCGGAGCATCCTGTAGATGCTCCGGGGAGCTGTAAGGGCAGCAGTGTGACCATCTGAAGAACACAAAGGACGCTCCAGGCGGCACTGCTGCATAAATTCTGGCTGCAGGGTGCCATCGTAGGCACCCTGCTAGCCAGATGAGGCTAGCAGAAGAAAGCTCAGAGGGCCAGACCAAATGATTCCGGGGGCCTTATACGGACCCCGAGCCTGAGGTTCCCCATCCCTGCTGTAAATACTCAGACTGCTCTGTGCAACTCATACTGGTTCCTACCTGGAAGCAGAACTTGGTCTGGCTTGAAGCCTGAGTCACTGGTGGAAGCTGGAGGAAGTCTCCGCAGACAATAAGCTGGATCCCCCCGAAGGGTTCATCCCGGCCACGTACCGCCCTGCAAGAGATATCGTTACCAGTAAACAGTCAGCGACAACCGCTCGGTGTACCGCATCTGACCTCCACACACAGTCCAGACAGGATACCTGGCAACAGCCTCCAACTTGTCGAAGAGTTCACATTCCACCATGGAGATCTCATCGATGATTAAGTGTCGGCAGCTTACCCAGTGCTTACGCACTCCTGGCCTCTGCGCCATTTCAATACACTGCTGCAGTGGTGCCTTCCCCGAACCGATACCTGAAACATAGTACCAATATACGGTTCTAGAAACTCAGGAGACCGTTTAGCAGCCTCCATACAAAAGTTTGATCAGAACATTTGTGCCATTTTCTGGCAACATCTGCATATTAACCCTAGAACGCTAGCAGTGTATTTTCAGGCTTGGCTGTTACTGCAGTATCTTCCAGGGTGTGCAGCCTACTCTCTACTGCACAAACAGCCCCGCAGAGGTTTTCCTCCAATCACGTGTCTTTCTAGATTGGAAAGAGATTCTGCAGTACAGTGCTCAGACCAAAAGTGATAAATTACCTCGTGTCTGGCCAGCTCATAGCACAGGTCGGCTTTTATGGAGCGTAAACAGAATATCATCTATAGACTACAATAAGAGAGCGCCACCTATGCTCAGGTCATGGAAAGGGCAGGGACTTTCCGGTACTTCTGAACAATGGGCCTGATTCAAAGGCACTCACTGTTTGCGAGTGCTCGCGCTGAATCAGGGCGTTTTTTTTTTTCCGGCCTCCAGGCCGATCGCACAGCTGTGGGTGACCACCCACAGCTTGTGCGAGCGGCCTGGCGATGGTCACGATTATCGTGACCATCGGCTTGCGGTGAGACCCTGCGGTTGTACAACCGCCCCGACTACAAAACGGGGCGAGCTGTCAATCAACATTGACAGCCGCCCCGTCTTGTAGTGAGCCCTGGAGCGACGGAGGCGGCGCATGCGCAGGGAGGGAAAATCTACCCGCTTGCGAGCACTGTGCGCCCGCGAGCGGGTCTGAATCAGGCCCAATGTCTTATGTCAGAGGTTCCCAAACTCCGCCATTACAGTCCATTTTTTTATGATATCCATGCTTGAGCACAGGTGACTTAATTAGCACCTCAGTCAATTTGATTTAACTATATGGACTCAAGCATGCAAGAACCCCATTAAAAAAAAGAACAGAGCCGCTGCTTACCTGCAAATGCGTGCAACGTGGTGCCACCGATATGACAGGCAGCCACCCCAGTACTGGCTGTGGCATAAGTGCTTTTTGGTGGCAGAGCGCCAATAATCCTCTTCAGCAAATAGGATTTCCCTGTGCCTGGAGAGAAGGAAACCAAGCACTAACATTTTACACAACGCACACTATAAGGCAGCATTTAAAGTGCCCCTGTCCCCTACATACAATGGAGGCAGACATTTTGTAGGTGGAGCCAATGTTCATGAAAATGCAACCTATATAACATCACTGGGGAATGCATTAGTGAGGTCACTAGTTTCTGGCAAGAGGATTGGCTACATTCTTGTGAATGTTGGCCCAGCCTACAAAATGGCTTCCGCCACCGTTTATTGGCAGGTCAACTTGATAAACAAAAAGTTAATAGACTGGGTCACACTGAAAAGCAGTTCAGTCAAAATCATTGGTTGCCATTAAGTTGGTCTCTGCAATAAGAAAATAAAAACCCAATTTGCTGAGTCTAACAAGTGTTACACTATTAAGACCTGTGAATTAAGAGTTCACTCCGTCGCCACCAACCTGCACTCCCTGTGAAGAACACGTTCCTACCACTGAGGACGGTGCTGAGGACCATGGACTGTTCGGTGGAGAGTTGCCTTTGCCGGGGCATGGATAGAGTCGGCTTTTTGCTGGGATGGAGTTCTGAAATCTGAGCCAGGTTAGGAGAGGTTACGCAGGAATCAGAAGAGGGTTGCTCACAGTGGCATCCACCCACCCAAGAGACAGTTACCAGTTTCATAAAAGCTTACTGAACTATTTTACATAAGGCTGATTCACAGTTTTAAGAGAGTGAAAGCCACAAACATGTCCTAGTACTACTTCACATTGAGATCAGAGACCTGTACACTTGCCAAATTTAGGATTGGGCATGTTTGGGAGAGGCGGGCAGATTAGATCAAAGAGGTCAATTTGATGAAGCTGTAACCAACAGGTGTGCTAGAGAGTGACAGACATAAGGTGGTAAGAGTTGGGTTTAGTTCATTCAAGCATGATGGGTCATGAGTAAGCAGAGGATGTTCTAAAACAAGAGATATGGTAAGAACTTACCTTTGTTATCTCTGTTTCTACGAAGTCCATAGGGTCCACAGGGTTGACCTTGGGGTATAGGTTGGGAACCAAATCCGGGCACCACGCAGTTAAAGCTTTTAGCTCCCAGGATGCACTTGGGTCCACTCTCCCTATAACCCCACCCCCAGCCAGAGGCACCTCAGTTTGTAAGTAGCCAAAGGCCGGAGGAGGAGAAAAAAAGAGAGAGAAAACTGGAACACTCGATAACCATACTCACAGAAATGGGAGACGGAAAACCGGTGACCAGTCACACAGCCCATTTGAAGCCAGGTGCGTCAGGGCGGGCGCCCTGTGGACCCTATGGACTTCGTAGAAACAGAGATAACAAAGGTAAGTTCTTACCATATCTCTTGTTTTCTACTTCAGGGTCCATAGGGGGTCCACAGGGTTGACCTTGGGGATGTCCCAAAGCAGTTCAACCAAGGGAGGGGACGCTCCTGTGCTGAGAGGAGAATCCGCCGCCAAAAAGGAAGCATCCTGAGAGGCAAAGGAAAACAATGCCTAGAACCTTAAAAAGGTGTAGACAGAAGACCAGGTGGCCACCTAGCAAGGCAAACCAGCCAAGGCGCCACCGCGAGCCACCCACGAGGGTTACATAGCCCGAGAAAATAAAAAAACAAGCAGCAACAACAGAAAGGCCTACCCATGGGTAGGCCCCTGAAGAAGACATACGAGGCCGTCCAGCCAACATATGGCCATAGGCCGGCCATCCTTTCCTGTTAAAACCAGAAATCTCAGACCACCAATAAGGAGTCCGATTTCCGTCAGGAACTTGAATGGATCACATAAATCCACAGAGGCCGGACCACAGTCAATGAGGCCACACCAGCCGAGAGGACTGGGGACTGAATGGCCGCACCATAAGTTCCAGAATAATATGGAACCTGAAAATCACTAAGAAGAAACACAGGGTGAGAGCAACTCACACCCTAACAAGATGCCCTCCAGAAGAGGGAGCCACATGAGAACGCTCCCAATTCCGACACTCACCTGGTTGATATAAACTCCCTGATAGAAAGAGAGAAAGCCAAAGCAATAGACCATGTAATGGCTATTACAACCAGCGGTTCCATTAACTTTCCCCGGAGTTAACGAAGAACCACTCCTAACTCCCAAGGAGACCCTAGGGAGGACAAATGGAGGCATAATCCAGAAAACACTCCAAAGGATGAACTGGATATCAGAGTGGAGCAATTCCATATCTTAATCATACTGACAGTGTAGAGATCTGCACTGTCAGGAAGGCCAGGCCGAGGGAGAAACCCAAGCCAGCCGGAAGGAATGCCAGAAAATCTGGAAATCCTGGACACCAGAGGATCGTATTGATAGGTATAATACCATAAGAATTATGGCTGCCACAGATTGTGGTAGGTCCCAGCAAAAGCTGATCCATGTGCTCCAATCATTCCAACGATGACAAAGCCATGGAAGCCGTAAGACCACTATAGGGACGTAGTCAAAGACAAACGACCCAGGTCCAAGGCAAACCCCAGGACCCTGAGACAACAGGTCTGGGTAGCGAAGCATCAGGAATGGAGTATCGATGGAGAGACTCCGAAAAACCAAGTACCCCTGACATCTGGGGCAATCAGGAGCCACCAGCAGGAAAGCATCTCTGTCTCTATTGAAACACTTCCCTCGAGGAAGAATGGAGACTGGAGAACACAGGTACGCAAATTGGAAGAACCCCTTCACCGACAAAGAGTCACTGAAGGTTGCTTTAGAATCCCCAGAGTTGGACTGTAACACCATAGTGTGATAGAGTCAGAAGGCCATGAGTGTCATCTCAGGAGGGCCCCCCCCCCTGCTCACCAGGAGATGAAACCTCTCTTGGGGAAGAGACTAGTCCCCGGGATGCACGTCGTAACGGCTGAGGACTCCCGCTTCCCAATGGAGAGCACCCGAAATGAACACTGTCGAGATGGTCGGGAGGAGACCCTCAGACAATGCCCGAATGTATGACATACCTGACATTGCCACCCAACGAACAGTATTGCTAAAAAGGAAGCCACTGTTCTGACCCTGTCGGACTGAACTTTTTCAGGTTCACCTGGAAACAAGGGCTATGCCAGAGTGAAGCCCAAGACAGGCTAAAGTTCCAACAAGTTAATTGACAGGGTGGAATCGACAGACATCCAATTGCACTGAAATGGATGCGAACCAGACACTGTCCTTAGCAAAGAATACCCTGGACGAGATGGCCATAGTCACCCGAAAAGGGACAGACTTGCCTCCGGGGAGAGCATCATCGTTTGAACAGTGATCCGACAGAAAAAACTCGTTCCATCTGGAGATAAGCCAATTATGGAAAGGCCTGGAATGGAACTGAGCCCATTCCACCCTTCCAAAGGCAGACACTGAATAGTGGACCATGCATCCCAGAGTGTAAAGACATATGGCGACTGCGCAGACATCCATGTACTCCTAATGGAAGAGTGGAGATGCCGTCTTAAGCCAGAAGAATTCTCAGATTTTGAGAATCCAGCAGGGCTCCTAGGTGAAGAATACCCAGAGAGGGATGCAGGGAGGACTTTTTTCCCCTTGATTAAACGTCTGCACCCTGAAGAACCCACAGTCAACCAGACCCGGCTGTAAAGTACCCCGGTGATCCTGCTAAGAGCAGGAGGCCATCCAGGTACAGGAGCATTGGGATATACTGAACAGAAGAACTGTCAGAAAATCCAAAACGCTGGTAAACCCCTGTGGGGCTGAGATCAGTCCCAACAGGCAGAGCCCGAAAAATTGTAAGTGCTGTGATACAGCAAACCTCAGTCCATGCTGAGGTAAGGTCTCTGTAAGTACCCGTAGGCACGCGTCCTGTATATCCAGTGATACCATAAAGTCCCCGGGTTCCAAACATAGTATGATGGAGCATAGGGATTGCTTCCTGAACCCAGGTAGCTTTAGGAACTGGTTCGGGGAATTGAGACAGAGAATAGGCCAAAGAGGACCATTCAGCCACCGCACCAGAAAGAAAGCAGAACAACCAGTCCCTCGCTGAGAAAGTGGGGATGGCCCTCCGCTTACCGCAACAACTGTATAGCTTTCTGGATTTGTAAGGCCCTGTTCCGAATAAGGGCCTGCGTACCATCACATGGAAATAGGCCGCCTGAGCAAAGAGAGGGCGTACCCTCCTACCCACTTAGCCGCGGCTACTAGACACTAGTACCGAGCAAACTGAGAAATCGCCATCTCCCAGTGGTAGGCCTGTCTCGTCAGGCTGACGATATATCCGTTGGTTCAGAAGCAGGATCGGCTGGCAGTCCTGGCCTGCTCGGAACTGGATATGTCGGCCCTTGTAAAGGCCGACAGTCTATGAAGAAACAGACCTTTAGGCTGACCCAGAGGACAAAAAGACTTAATAGTCTGAGGCCCCGTAGTGAGCATAGCTGACGGCGGGAAATTTGTACTGCCACTGTCAAGGTCAGATATACCCTATAGATGGTATCTGCACCTCTGCATTCCCAGAGCGCAGCCATAGGGTATTACGGAGGATACCGTCGCAGCCGGAACTCTGAAAGTTTGGAGCTGGTATCCAATATAGGCATGTCCACCTATGACAACTGCATATATTACGTGAGCGACCAAATACACTTGAACCCCAGACGTGTTGGAGGGGAAAAACATTACAAATACATCAGCTCAGTATGCAATAGTATTAACCAACCATGCTATCGCCATGGTAGGATGGGTAACAACCCCTGAAAGCGAGTATACTGATTTCAGGAAGAGTTACCACCTACGGATCAGAAGTATCCGACCACGCAGGAATGGGATGCGTAGTAACGTCTGTAATCCGACGAGTAACACACCCATCCACCCCAGGAGGGGCTCATGATGACCCTCAGGGAATTTGGGACAGGAGACCAAACACTGTTGTAATACCTCATATCTGGCAACAGCCAGAGTCCCGCCCTGCGATCCACCCACTAGTCAGCAACAGGGACCCAGAAGGCACGTAATACTGAGGGTGTATGATACAGGTGCAGGTCAACATTCACTCTAACCAGAATGGACCTGCTACCAGCCCTAAAACAGGGATAAAAATACTTGAGATAGGCTTCCCCCCCGTGTAAGAGGGAAAGAGCCCAAAACAGTATCCAGTTCACGGTAGAGCCAAGTGGGAAGTAAGCACAGGGCGTCCACCACGCCAATTTGCGTTTCATAGAAAAACGACTTCCACCCAGGGTGGCTGTTGTGGTAATCCCTGCAAGGGGCATGACAGACTATTGTGGCACCAGGGGGAATTCATATACTCGAAAAAACCCCTGTAGGGAGCGGTAGTCTGTGTCACAGGGGAAGAGTGCAAGAAACTGCGAGATACCCTGAGATGAAAAGGGCAGTATGGTGAAGTAACCCCAAGTGAGGTACAACAATGGGGCCCGCCCGGCGATCCGCAATTAAGAGGATCCCGAGAAAACAAACCGCCCAAGGGGGTCGTGAAAGGGACCGGCACCCGATGACGCCACATACAGAACCCTTTAAGAGTTAAATCCTCCGCACTAACACCTGCAGCACATGGCTTGCAGGATAGTAAAAATGGGTGCAGTATAACGCTCTATCTCCTGGTCAGACATATCTGACCCAGCCTTGTGATCAAGCAGCGCTATACTGGTCCTGACTGAAACTAAAAATTAGCTGCAGGGACCCATTTTCAGCGTATGCAACACACAGTTCCACTCAAAATATGGCAACGTGCAGCACGCAACAGTATGTGACAAACCTCACAAATATTAACAAGTATATAAATGTGAGGTCTCAGAAACACCCCAAGTACAGTTGTATTAGGGCAGATAAGGAAAGGGATAGATATACACTGACAGGTGAGAGAATAAAGTACAGTCAGCACTAGCATAAGTCACATACCATGCAGATATACACATATATACATAAACATGTCATATAATATACTGCACTATTACACTGCATGCAACTTACCCAGATTCAGTGTCTGGGAAGGCTACAGCGCTGTGTACACTGACCTGATGGTGAGGTACGCAGGGGGACAGGACCAACTGCCATCTCCAGAGATTTCTGCTGCACTACAGAGAAAATGGCCGCTGGAGACCTCAGAAGAAGCGTGGCCCGCGGAGGAAGCAGCTCAGCGACGCCAGACTATGGATACTGAAAGGCGCGCTGAGCTGAGGGGAGGAGCCGCTGTAACAGGGAAGGCTGTCTCCCCTGGCCGGCTATTAACCCCCGGGATGCCGGCTCCCTGCACCGAACACTAAGTCCCTGGTGGTCTAGTGGACACACGGGGTATGGGGGGCCCGCCGCCACTGCCTCCGGTCTGTCCCCAGAGACCGGAGGCACAGGACTGCATTTCAAATGCGCGGATCACCGCAAGCGGTGACCCGCGCCTTACCTGCTCCCCGTGGATCCGGCAGCAGTCCTGGGCGCCCGCAGAGTCCGGCTAGTACAGACTCTGGGGTCCCGCTGAGATCCCCAGATCTGTACTGGCGTCTCAGCGCCAGCGGGGTGACGGAGCGGCAGCTTAGACGTCCTATGGACAGTCTGACGCTGCCGCTCTGAAGAATCCAAAGGAAAAATAAAAAAACTCTGTCCTTCAGAAAAAATAAAGCTTAGGGGCTGCTAATCAGCTCCCCACTGCACTAAACGGTGACCCGATTCCGGCCGGGCACCAACTTAAACTGAGGTGCCTCTGGCTGGGGGTGGGGTTATAGGGAGAGTGGACCCAAGTGCATCCTGGGAGCTAAAAGCTTTAACTGCGTGGTGCCCGGATTTGGTTCCCAACCTATACCCCAAGGTCAACCCTGTGGACCCCCTATGGACCCTGAAGTAGAAACACTGGTTCAGTGGAAATCCCAAAGTAGCTCACCGACGCGTTTCATTGAGAAATAACCCACAACTTCATCTAATTAAACCATGAAACGCATCACTTATGCTAGTTTGGGACTACCACTAGATTGATTTTTACCTTTACAACATTCTCAGTTTACTCACGAGTAACACATTAATGCCACATGTTGCAAGTTGTTTGAGTCCACCTGGAGGACATTGAGCAATTTCACTTACTAGACTGTTCTCCGAAGACTCTGTTCTTGCCCGTTTCTGCTGACATCTGTTTGCTGCGTTGGGTCCACTATGACCAAGCCCTTTCCTCTTAACGGGGGTCTCGGTGTTGCATTTAGCACGCATCTCATTCACCTGTGCCACATCTTTCTTTTGCACTGGGCTAATGGTCTCAAACACCCGGGGAAGCCCCAACAACAGCCGCATCCGCTCATTAACTGGTTTTTCGCTCTTCCAAGCTTCATGCTTAATCATCAAGGTCTTCATGAAGTGCTTCAGCTTGTCCGAGGGGCAGTTGGAGATCAGCAGCTGGACATTGTCTGGTTGAAGAACAATTGTGCTTTTTCCATCTTGGATGAAGCGGTTGAAGAGCTTGATCTGCTTCAAAGTAAGGTTCTGAGACAGTTTCCCATCATTCACCCTCAACACCAACTCCCGGAACTCATTGCGTCCAAGTGTGGTGAATGCGTTACGAATAACTTTGCGCTTCAATGCCTGTCCAGATGCGTTGAGATACTCGATTGTGACACTGCTCTGAATCTCTGCAGACAAGTGATCAGCCAGATTCATCTTCCTGAAAAACAATCTGGTCAGTCAAGATTATAATTTAAAAGAATGTCTATCTTGGAGAGGCATTATAAATTCATTTCATAGCAAGAAAGCAACATTTGCAATCAGAATTAAAAAGTCAGTAAAGTTTAGTAGCTATTACCTTGTACAGGGTTTGCATCTACTGTACAAATGAGCAATCTGGGAATAATAATGGGTCATTTTGCATTTTCAAATAAAGGTTCAAACAGTTTAAAAAAAAAAAAAATGCTCATTAATAGTCTCTGGCTGCTGTTTAATGTTACATGTAGTTACTAATATGTTACTTTGTACACAGATTGCATTAGTTTCCAAGTAGACAAGTATGAATAGAAATGTTGTAACATTGAAGCATATTGTACAAGTGTCCGGACTGTGATCAGGGTTGCAAATACACATGGATCGGTAGGTTGTTCACTAAAAGTTTTGCATCGAAGGCTCATCACAATGGGGAGCGAATTGCGGGTGATGCCTGTGATGTGCTATTGCAAGCCACCCTAAATTCATACCAAATTCACCCTTAAATTGCACATTTTAGTTTGCAGCCACACAGGTGTATGTACTAAAATATGCAGTTATGGGGATACTGTAAATGGAATCGGTATGTAATACCGCCGGCCGCAGGGCCGGCAGTTCGAATCCCAGCAGCGTCAGGCCGACGGAGGAAGAGATCCCGGCAGCCCGACAGCACTGGAAATCCCGATCGTCCCCAGGTAAGTACTAACTAACCTACTCCCCTAACCCTCCCTTAGGGGTGCCTAACCCTAACCTCCCCCCCAAGTGCCTAACCTTAATCCCCCCTTTCCCCGCTGCCTAAGCCTACGTCCCCCAGGGGGGTGCCTAACCCTAACCCCCCCCTTCCCCTAGCCTAACCCTCCTGGGGGGGTGCCTCACCCTGTCCTCCCCGGGAGCCCTAAACCTAACCCTCGCCTTCCCCGTGGGTGTCCGCACGCGGAGCCCGGCATCCCTTCGATCGGGATGCCGAGTGCTGGTCTCCCGGGTGTAGGGGTAATGACAGGCGTCTAGATTTTAGACGCCTATCATTTAACCCTAGCCGGGATTGAGGAGTCGGGAAGCCGGCGGTCGGTATTGCGGCCGCCGGCATCCTAAACGTATACCCTGTAATTGGGGCTGATGTGTAAACTACATCGCAGGAATCGCTCCAGATTGAATTGAACCCAGAGGAAACAAGTATAAACGTTTTTGCATGTAGAAATATAATTACATTCATCAGTGGGACAGGGCAGCTGCCCCTGTCACATGCAGCCCTATCCTCATTAATACATCCCTCATCTCCTGATATACTCTGTGCTGCTGGTGACCCTGCTCCTTCCACTATATAACTCTCAGCCTGTAGCTTCCTCCTGCCTCAATTCCCCTCCTCACATCAGGTCACTGCCCTGTCACATGCAACCCTGTCCTCACTAACACATCACTCATCAGATCAGGCTTACATACCCCTATATTAGAGATCAGGCTTACATACCCCTATATTAGAGATCAGGCTTACATAACCCAATATTAGAGCTCAGGCTTACATAACCCAATATTAGAGATCAGGCTTACATAATCCTATATTAGAGATCAGGCTTACATACCCCTATATTAGATCTCAGGCTTGCATACCCCTATATTAGATCTCAGGCTTACATACCCCTATATTAGCGCTCAGGCTTACAAACCCCTATATTAGAGCTCAGGCTTACAAACCCTTATATTAGAGATCAGGCTTACATACCGTGCTATTAGATATGATGTGTCAGAACATTACAAAATAAGTGAGACTGGCAGAGAACAGAGAGGCTGCAGGGGATGATCAGACACCAGACAGATAATGTGTCCTTTGCCCGGAGACCTGTCCATCATAGATCTTCCAGTCTGAGCCGTCATTACACGTCTTGCACTGCTCACCTCGCACTTGCTGCAGCGGGTCCCTGAGAGTAAAAGTGTAGCTCGGGTCCTCCTTCTCCCCTGCGATCCCACTAGCAGATCCAGCAGCAGCACCGGCGGCGTAGATCGCACACATTACACAATAAAGTGCCGCTGTGACAGTTTAAATCTGCCGGCTTGGAAATCCGACCAACCAGCGGCAGGACCTTTAAAGAAGCAGCCAATCGGCGTGCAGTGACGACAGGGCTGCAGAGCCGTTAGAGCAGACTCTTGTTATTATCACGTGACCCGTCCGGAGGCTGCCCCGGCCATCTTTGTTCAGGGAACATCATTCTATATATCTGCTGGCACGGCGACCTCTATTATTAGTAGAGAAACAAGCGCATAAATGTCCGTGGTCCGGGTCCAATAGCCGGGAGCCGTCCGCTGCCGCAGAGACGATACCACCAGTAAATCAGGCACTAGCCGGGGCAGCCCGTGGAAGTCCTTGGTAGCCATGGATCAGGCGCCGCTTAGGGCAGACTGAGAAGGTCCCGGGTTGGTTTCCCTGGCAACAAGACGCTAAGCAGGACTGGGAGATGGCGGCGGCAGCAGCAGTGAGAGCTCCGCGGGATGAGGTCACTCTGAACGCCATCCACCGGGAGACCATCCGCAAGGAGGACCGCTGCCACCGGCTGGTCACCGACTTCACCATAAACCCCTTCCATAAGAGTAATGTATCCGGCTGCGCAGTCAGACGCTATAACCTATATACATATATTATTATTATTATTATTCATTCTAGCACCCTGCACCTAATCAGTGAGGATCACATATTCCGTACGTGAGGTGTCGCTACAGTCACAGTAGCTATAGTCATACATCCAGGGGCGCATTAAGAGAGGAGGGGGCCGTGTGCATTCCCCGTCCAGACCCCCTCCTCTCACCCCAGCGGCGGCCGGCCACAAACTAACCGCAGCAGTAGACTCTGAGCCTTCCGGGCGATTACACCGCTGCCCTTACAGCTCCCCGAAGTATCCTCAGGATGCTCCGGCATTGCTGTGATCATTGTGGCCCCGTCCCCACGTGACATCACATGGAGGGGGCGTGGCCTGTGCAGGCCCATGAATAATTATATATATCTATATCAAAATGGCCCTTGGCAGAAAAAAAGTTTCCCATCCCTGCTGTATAGTAATATACAGCCCACATATAGTGGCTCTCGCATAGGTGACCAGGTGCAAGTCAGGTATTTAGAGCCGTATTCAATTTGAGTCGCGATACTTTTCCGTCTCCCTGACTATTCGCCAACTTCGCAGGCGGAAAAGTATCGCCGTATTCAATTTGAAAGTAGGCGAAAACGGGACCCGGCGAAACTTAAACAAGCGGAAA
Source organism: Taudactylus pleione (assembly GCA_031769625.1). NCBI lineage: Eukaryota > Metazoa > Chordata > Amphibia > Anura > Myobatrachidae > Taudactylus > Taudactylus pleione. The sequence goes on along the minus strand of JAUIMM010000427.1, from coordinate 2,620,794 downwards.
GTCCTGTCAGATTTAGGGAAATCAGCCTGACACCCCCCAAAAGATGCTCTGACACGGGGGTTAGCTATGGTACCCCCCATTTGGCTTGCTGAAGATATTTGGTGTTTTTAAACGGGATCAATAGCTGCTAAATAGCGTTTTTCTATACGTGGTGCAGAATAGTATTCAGGAGGGTTTTTTTGCAGAAAATAACTTATCCCAGCAAATTTGGGGTACTTGAAAATGGGGTCCAGCATATTTTAAAGGTAAGGTGAAAAATTCACCTGCCGCAAGCACCTGCAATGAAAAAAGCACTTGGGGCATACTTGGGGACCCCCCAGAGACAAGTTCGCTAGTTTTTAACTTTGGCCCCCAAATTCAAAGTGATTTTTTTGGGGGTAAGTCTTTTAAAAAAAAAAATAATAATAATTTTGACGCAGTTTACCTTTGGGGGTCTGTCTGAAGGCTGCACGTTGCACCTCAAAACTCCAATTCTGCACTTTTTTCCGCCTGCTATTCATAGGCAAATCTTTTTCGCCTATTACATTGCATTGGCTTTCCGCCTAGGCGGAAAGTCTTTCAAATTGAATACGGAGTAAAATCGAAACAGGCGAAAATGACGTCATCAGCGAAAAGTTTTTGGCAAAAACAGCTTTTCTCTTCAAATTGAATACGGGCCTTAGTTGTAGATTGTCACTAAATTGTAGATGGTCACTCAGATGACTTAACACAGACGCAGGATAAGCCGCGTATCCACTACGAGATGTTACTGAGCAATTGCACGATTACAACAACGATCAATCGTTCAGAATAGGCACTGCAGGGGGAAGGGGAACGATATTACGATGCGGTAATCGTACTGTCGTGTCAGTATCTGCGGCTTTAGACAGCAGAGGGGTTGGTTAGCGGTTCAGGGCTGTATTACAGGGTAACCTACAGCCACTCTAGCAACACTTGTACAGATTTTTGTTATAGTGGGGCAACTTACCCACTAGTAAAAAGGGATATTGTAAAGGTACCCAATGACTATGTAAAGGCAAACAAACTTAGATTGCTTTTAAAAAGGAATAACTTATAACTACAGGTTGAGTCTCCCATATCCAAAATTCTTGGGACCAGGGGTATTTTGGATAATGGAATATTCCATATTTTGGAATAATTGCATATCATAATGAAATATCTTGGGAATGGGACCCCAATATACACACATAATGCATTTATGTGTTATATACACCTTATACACACAGCCTGCAGCTCATTTTATACAATATTTGTAATAAGTTTGTGGCTCAAGCAATGTTTGTGTACATACATGAAATAAATTTGTTTCATTTACACCCTATACACACAGCCTGAAGGTTATTTTATACCATATTTTTAATAATTTGTGCCTTAGACAAAGTTTGTGTACATTGAACCATCACAAATCAAAAGTTTTATTATCTCAGTCATGTAAAAATTATTCCGTATTTCAGAATATTTGGATATGGAAGACTCAACCTGTATATATTTTTAGCATTAATAAATATATACAGTTTAATATAAGTTACAGTGAGATGTAAGGTTTGGATACCTGCTTACAAATATGGTGAATGTTCATTGTATCACAAAGTAAGCGGAAACCTCACCCATTTCTTCTTTCAATAGTTCATGCGGTTACGGGGAAGCCGATGGCCTGGCACGACAATCAGAATGAACCTATCGATGGTAAGACTTCTTTTTTTTGCGACTCTGGGCCTGATTCAGAGCCGCTCGTAACCGGCCGCTCGTTCGCTCTGAGCGATGTTCGCACAACTGCGCATGCGTATGGGTCGTAATGCGCATGCGCCAACCAGTCATTGCGGTCGGAAATCAGGCACTCGCAAAATAGCGAGTGCCTGCTAATGTGATTGACAGAATGAGGCGTTTGTGGGTGGTAACAGGGGAAGGTGCTTGAAAACGGGAGTGGAGATCCGAACGCAGGCGTGCCAAACGGTCAAAACGGGCGTTTTAAGGGTGTGCATAATTAACAAAGCAGCGTCATCGACCACGTCACTTGGTTGTTTCTTAGCGTGAACTGCTCGCATGATTGCGGTAGGAAAATCCTAACCACAAGCACTGCGAGCAGTTCAGACGCCTTTCGATGTACTCGATTAATCAAATAAATAGCGGAGATGACGTAGGATGCGAGCGGCCACGGGGAGTCTTTACAAAATAGCGAGCGCATGTTTCGTTTGCTCGCTCAGACATAGAGGCGTCAACAGACCGCAAAGAGCGAGCGCTCAATTTAAATAGCCGGCCCTTTTTTCGGAACGAGCGAGCGCAAATAGCGTCCGGCTCTGAATCAGGCCCTCTGATCCTTCATTGAGCAGACTATATAGAGAGAGTGCATGTACCGGGTGACTCACCTGGACCCATCGCCTTCTCATCTTCTGATCCTATAGTGCACAGGTTCTCAAACTCTGTCCTCAGGGCCCAAACAGTTCATGTTTTTCAGGTCTCCTCAGATAAATCACAAGTGAAATAATTAGTTCAACCCGTGGATCTTTTAAAATGTGCCAGTAAGTAATGAATACACCTGTGTACCTGCTAGGTGACCTGTGTGGGGTCCTGAGGATTGAGTTTGAGAACCACTGCTTTAGTGGATTCAATATCAAAAACACATCGCCATCACCATACAGGGGTCTATTTACTAAGCAGTGTTAGGAGACAGAGTGAAAAGTGATTCGATAGTGATAAGGTTACCAGCCAATCAGCTCCCAACTGTCAATTTTCAAACAGCCTGTGAGATGGCAGTTTGGAGCTGATTGGCTGGCACCTTATGACTTTTCACTCTGTCTCCTAACACTGCTTAGTAAATAGACCCCACAGACCTCTGCATCCAGTTGGTCAAATCAGGATATTCAAAGAAAAAAATACAAATCTTGCATCTCCCATATGGGTTTAGGGTGTCTTTACAGCAGCAAAACATTTACAATCACATCACTTTGTGTAACAAAATATCTATGCACTTTTTTTCTTCACCAGAAAACTTCCTGAAGGTCGTCCATCACACTGCACTGGAACCCACCAAAAAATACACCGAGCCTCAAACCACTAGTCAGGAAATTGGCTGGATCTCCCAACCTCTGGTAGGTAACTGCTAGGGCCGGATCAGCGGGATGAAACAATGACATATCGCTGCAGTTAGTGACTTCTCTTCTGTTATAGATTAGCGTTGATAAGACAGACAGACGGCTGCATCACCACCACCCTAAGACAGAGATCACCACATACATGGAGTCAGCTTGGCGGCTTAAAGAGCAGCGTGTGAATCTACAATAATGCTTCTATGGTGTAATAATGATAATGTCCAACATCTGTAATATCCATCGTGTCTTCCCCCCTAGGTTGTGTACAGCAGGGTTAAGCAACCGGCTTATAACCAGGAATAGTACAACTAAAAATATTAAAGTCCAAACACAATAAAAATGTGAATCACCTTCTCTTTATAATTACACGCACATGGTTATAGCCTTCATTAGGTGCTTTTAGCAATTCAGATTTTTTTATTTTCAAAAACTTTGAGAGATGTTCAAACTTTAACTTTGCACTCAAAACCATAGCACTTGTGTGTGTCTAAAGGTGCGTACACACGGGTCGATTTTTTTTTTTGACGACTGAACGATATCGTTATCGTTCAGTCGTCAAAAAAATCGTCCAGTTTGAGCGCCAAAACGATGACTACCAATGCGCGCTCCTGTTTGCAGTTCATCGCCCGAACCTCCCGTCCAACCTGACGATATTGTCAGCTTGGACATGTTCGGGGATGAGGGAGGGAGCCCGGCACTGAACTAAATAGTTATTGATTTCGTTCAGTGCTTGTGCTCAGTGTCGTTAACAACACTGAGCACTACCCTGCCGGGGACACACAGGGCGATTGCGTTCGGGGAGAAAATAGTCCCGTGTGTACGCACCTTAAGAGTAGGCTCTGCGTGCAGCTGTAACGAATGATGCATATGAATTTAGGGCCTGATTTAGAGTTGGGAAGAGAGTATGAAAGAACAAGTAATTGTGCACCTTGGTAAAACCATGCTGCACTGCAGGTGGGGGCAGATGTAACATGTGCAGAGAAAGTTAGATTTGGGAGGAGTTAGTTCAAGCTGAAATCTAAATTGCAGTGCAAAACTAAGGCTGCCCAGCATTTGTGAGCTACATGCAAAAGCAGCCAGTATTTACCCTGCATGCAAAAACAATTTTATGTATTTGCACCTCTTGCAGTGCAGTATGGTTTGTCCAGGTACAGAGTTACTTGCTTTATCTTACTCTATTCCCAAATCTGAATCAGGCCCTTAGTTCTGTTTGGACTTTATTTGCATTTGGGCTATTGGGTTATACACAACGTGCCATGTGTTACATCTTATTCTTTTGTTTGTGTGGCTGTGTTGAGGCGTGGTGCCGTTATATCGTCGTTAATGAGGCTGCATAGCATTTGTGTCACTTCAATAGTTCAACCTATTGTTTATATTATGCTGGAAATCCTAGTCCCATAAACAGCCGGTGAGCCACAGACTGCCTACCTCTGGTCAACATGATCCATACAACGAACAGCCGATTGCACGATCGGAAATGCCGACCATCGATGATCCATGGTCCGTCAGATCTGTTAAATTTCACAGATTTGCAAATCGCGATCATATTTTGATAGTGATCGGCAAATCTGTGAAATGCAACATATTTTATTTCACTGACCGGCGATCCATCACTGATGTATGGGGCCATTAGACAGAACCTCTCTATTAGACTAATTGATCAGATTAGGATTAAAATAAATACTTCAGTCTGAACTAAGGGCCTGATTCTTTACAGATTGGTTCGTGCAATGTATGCGCAGAACGCAACAGACTACGCAGACACATCCCAGAGTGATCGTCAGGAAGTGCCGTTTGTTTTAGGAATTGGGGGTGGATGGTCATCGAAACGCAGGTCTCCCAGTGCATTTGAATGCAGTTGCATAAATTATCCACTGCGATGCCTTACACAGCTTGTGTATTCACTGCATGCGACGAGGTTAGCAATTCCTGAATAAGGTCAGAGCTCGTGCAAGTATGTGTGAGGCTGCGATGGTACTCCATGTTACCGATGGTTTTACAGTCTTGCTAAGGATTACAGATGTGTGTAGGGTAAAGTGGGCGTCCTTATAGCAATCGCAGTGGATTAGCATGGTATCGCAGTTAGACTGCGTGCGTAATCACTATTGCAATCTGTAATAAATTAGGCCCTAAACTATAACTCGAAAGTCCTGATATAAGAATCTAAATAGAGGTACACGCTCTCCAAAATGATATCATTACTCCTCCTTCTGTAAAACTTTGCTCTATGCCCAGGGATGGGGAACCTCAGGCTCGGGGGCCGTATAAGGCCCCCAGAATCATTTGGTTTGGCCCTCAGAGCTTTTTTTCTGCTAGCCTCATCTGGATAGCAGGATGCCTAGAATGGAAACATGCAGCCAGAATCTATGCAGCAGGGCCGCCTGGAGCGTCCTTAGGGCGCTTCAAACAGTCACAATGCTGCCCTTACAGCTCCCCGAAGCATCCTCAGGATGCTCCGGGCAGTGCTGTAATCACTGTCAATTGTGGCTCTGCCCCTGTGTGACATCACGTGGAAGGGGCGTGGCCTGCACTGGGCCCGCAAATGTTAGATATTTATATATATATATAAATATCTATCTATCAAAAGTGTACTATGTAATACAAGTGTACTATATTTTTTAAATTATGTCATGCTTATCCGGTAAATACAGATGATCAGACTCCCGTATTGTATTACTGTTGTCTATTTATTACTCAGTAAAGACATTATAAAATGTTAGCACTTTATGAATCAATTTCATTTGTATTTCCCCCGAAAACTTCCAGCTACAATTTAGTAGCCATTCAAAAAAAAAAAATTTTTTTTTTTTTTATTTAAAGCCCTCTAAGTAAAATGAGCCCCTACTTCCATGAAGCTGTACAGAAAAATCAGCTTACCATTTACAGCCACGGAAGCCCCCAACTTGTAACTGTTTGAGACTCTGCCTGCTCTGCTTCTCACCTGGAGGAGTGGGGTACACAGCATGGGTGCTGCAGTACTCCTCTTATATAGTCCCAAATCAATACACAGGGGCCGATTCAGTTAGGGGTGATGAGCCGTACAGTATTCCAGAACCACACACCTCTAAGTCAATGATTGTCATTTGCAGCCATAGAAGTGTGCAGGATAATCGGCAGCGCAGTGACTTCCATAATGGGCAAATATGTGCTCAGCTGTACATCAGTCACTAATTGAATTGACCCCACCAAGTCAGTAAAGCATATAGGTGTTATTATATCACTGCAGGTCTCAGGGAGAGCTGCCCCACAGCTATAATGGCTTTGCTAAGCTGCACTGCCACCTAGTGAGCAATACTGTATGTGCATCTGTTTTTCCCCTGGCTGAGTGGTTGGCCTCATTGAGGCTGTGCAGCACTTTTGAGAAGGGGGGGGGGGGGGGGCGACAAATATGTATAAAATGAGTCACAAAAAGCACGGAGAGACCAGCAGCATCCCTGGAGAAGATACACTACTGTAGTAATATACATCATTTGCAGCCGCTGAGGAACGTGATGTTCAAGTGAAATAAAAGTCTCCAGTATTCTCTCCTAATACCCAGAGAGTACAAATACGGAGTCAGATCCTGCTGCAGCAAGTAGGCCGATAATAGCGCTGGTCATGTCCCCCATAAAACAGATCCTCATCTTCTCTTACTCTTCATCTTCTGTCTCACCTTCTTACCAGGTCGTTTCTGATAGAGAGAGATAAACATTATATAAGGGCAGCGACGCGTTTCGCATTACATTGCTGGCTCTACTCGTCTACTCACGTTAGCATTTTTGCCTCCTTTCTTCCCAGGCCTATGGGGGCCTCTTCCATGTGCCACACTCGCCCGGAAACCAGACACGTCATTAAAGCTTTCCTTCGTGTTCCTCTTTAAGCCTTTCTTCCTCCCACCGAAGCCAAATTTCTGGTCCTTGTATTGTCTCTTGGCACTAGGTCTTTGCAGAAAAAGAAAACCCAACGGTTACACGTGTACTAACTCTTTAGGACAAACACATCACTCTATAGACAGAGAAAAAAAAAAAATCTACCAAGTGCATCATATATAGTAGTGTTCATTCTAGCACCCTGCACCTGTCACAACCTGTGCGGTGCCACAGTGACAGGAAAAAGCAACTGCACAGGTTGTGACAAGTGCACGGTGCTAGAATGAACACTATATAGTGTATGAAAAGGATGACCATACAACGTAAACAAGTTACAGCTGGTCTCACTAATGGTGCGTACACACGGTACGATTTTAATGGACGATAACGACCAGCCATGCACGGGCACATATGGACGATATCCAGGTTACATAGGGACCGGTGGTGTGCTGGATGAACGATATCAATCATCCAGCACACCGGGAAGGTGCAGGGAGATCAGTCAGCGATATAGTCATCGCTGACTGATCGTCCCGTGTGTACGCACCATTACTGATGCACGGCCCCACTCAGAGCTGCACGCAATCTCGAATGCGGACACAACTCAGAGCCATTACTAGCGATTTGGAGTCGGCTGCTTTTCACATACAGCTGGATGGGCGCTACTGGGTTTTCGCACGTAAAAAGCACCCTGTGGTATGTAAACAGGACTGCGGCCTATTCAGAGGTAACTGCGACCACATTAATTCTCACAAACAATCAGGCCGGCGCAATCTACAGACATTATATCTCATATTCTTACCCTTTCTTCCCCTTTTGTGTTGCTCCACTAGTTTTCTTTTGCGGTTGATCACCCTCTAGGAAATCCAGCTTATCAGAAAGACCTAAAGAAACAGACGAGAGCTTCTGTTATTAGACACTCTCATTCTAGGAGGAATATTTACTACAGTGCGGGTTTTCAGAAGTGGAACCAATCAGATTCTAGTTATCTTCTAGAAGGTGCTAGCTAACTAAGGTAGAATCGGTTTGCTAGGTCCTATACCACTGTCCTGGGTAATAATTACCTTTCTGGTATTTTTTTATTTGATTCATCATGTTTGATTTCTCTTTTTGTCTCTTCTGTAAAACCTCAGTTTGCACCTGAAATTGTAAAAAATTCAGAACGGTCACAAAATGCGAAATACAGCTCAGTGGCTGGAAGAGACAGACAATGCGGGAAATGTAATAGCCTGCAACTTGTAGTCATTGGCGAGTTTACGGCGAGTCTGTCCAATGTTTTAAAATGGCAATCATTTAAAAAGCAAAACCAACCTGGTTTTGACTCTTAAATGATTGCCACTTTAAAATATCGGACAGACTCGCCGATACCTGCAAGTCGCAGCCTATTACATTTCCCCTAAAATGCGGTAACGAACATTTACATAAAGACCTCATTTGCATACCGAGAGCGCTCACCTTTTTACCGTATTTCCTCAGAGCTCGAAGTTGTTTTGCTTTCTGAGATTTCTCCATGGACGCCTGTTTGACTTGAAGTTTGTGTCGGACCTGGAAACACAAAAGAAGACGCCACCATTGGAAATGACACACAGGATGATCGCTTAGTAAATCGATGTGTTAATGAAGACGTTTGCTAGATCTGAAATTAAAGCTCTGTGTATGATCACTATTATGCAGAGTCACAATTCTAGCAGAGTAATACATTTACCAACACAATTAAAACTTAAATCATCTTTAAATAAACGTGACAAATGCAGAAAAGCTCACCGGCCACCATATTTGGAGCCAGGTGACGGGGTGAGACACAGAGATCCCCTTCAGAATGTACAGCCTCAAGGCTATGAGTAACCGTGTTATGTGTGAGGACAATGCTGAGGGCTTCAAAGTTCCCCAAAGGAAGGAGACTGAAGATCCGATCGCACAGTAAATTCTGACCTACCTTCTGCATATGTTGGTCTGTTTTTGCCATCTCTGCGAAGTAATCGTCAGGACGCCTGGTCGCAATTTTCAGCTTACTGAGACGAGGCAATGCAAAGAGGACGGCAGCCTGCGCTTGCCTATAACTGAGGGAGAATAAGGGGTAAATTATCTAATTAGGGACGACCAAGAACAGATCTCTCCAATGGGTGCCCCTGAGCAAAGTGAATACGATTATAAATGTATTTCCAAAATCTTTACCCCTGTAGAAAGGCTAGCTGGCGTCCAGCCGTCTCTGTTCTTCCGGACAGTGTGGTTGGTGTATATGCTCTGTTATTCCACAAAGGGAATTATTTTGTAATAAATTTATAAGAGCGATTATTTACCCCCAGGGCAATTACTGGGAACTATTACTGCAAGAGGGCATCTGCCAATCACAGTGCCCAATGCTGACTTACAAGCACATCTCTCTCTGGAAATCATCCTCTGCGTCGGCGGCAGCGTCCTGAGTTACCTCCCCGTTCTGTTCCGGCGCGTCTGGTACAGGAGTCGTTACGTCCAGGCGCTCCACCCAGGGCAGCTCTTTCTTCAGATCCTTAAGACACTGTTTCAAACCACTCTAAAAAAAATACATATGGGACGTTTGGTTAGGAAATAACCAGTCTCCATTACGTGTCAGTCATGTAATGGTTATAAGGATGTTAGGGTATTTATACTTATTGGTATACATTTTAGAGTCTATGTATCATGCATTCTTAAAATCCTTTGCAAATGCAGGAACAACGGCTATTGGTATCCAGCGTTTGACCAGCGCAGATTAAACAATTACTTATTTGAAAGCGGCATAACCACCACTAAACATGCTCCTCTCTTGGTGAACTCATCCACCTCCAATATCACCTCTATACAGGTGGCACTGATCTACCTCTCCTCCCCATCTCTCCTTCCTTTCCTGCAAGTCTGACGGCCCCTTTCTCATTGACTCCACCTTTAAGTTCACTCCGCACATTCTGTCCCTCGCGCAAACCGTGTCGCCTCCACGTTTGTAGCGATGCCAAAATTCACCCTTTTCTCTCCATAGATCATTGTCCACGCTGTCACCTCCCATCTTGATCACTGCAATCTCCTCCTCGCTGACCTGCCGGTCACACGCTTGTCCCCTTTGCAGTCTGTCCTGAATGTGCAGTTCCTCTTCTGCATTAGCTCCTCATTTCAAGCTGCTTACCCTCACCTATAAAGCCCTAAGTAACGTCTCCCACCGCCTAAGTCTCTGATCTTGTCAAGAAATAATCCCCTACTCGCCCCCGCTCTATTCTGTTACTTGTGCTGCACCCCAGCTTTGGAACTCCCTGACCCGCCTAGCCAGACTGGCCCTAACCTCCAAACCTTCAGGCATTCCCTCAAAACTCACTTTTTCATGCTTCCCTACCACATCACATTCTAGATATCTCCCTCCAGATGCTCCACGTTCCCCGTGCAATCATTTCCCATCCCCTTGAATGTGAGCTGAATGGAGTGTGACCTCCCTCACTTCCTCTTGGGAAGATTTCCTTTGTTGTTATTTGTGCCTCGTTACTTAGTTGCTTTCTTATCTCCTCTTGCATTTACTGTTCTGGTAAACACCTAAGTGATTGTATGGAGCTGCAGTATGCACCGCACATTATAAATAAACTATGATGATAAACCCTCAAAAGTTTATATATGAGCCACGTAGGCATTACCTCCCACCACACCATTACAGACAGCTGAAGCCCCTCCCTCACCTTTGGATCAGTGACACAATTGGATCGGATACAGATGAAATCACCCTCCCCCACCCATACATGACTCAACCAATCCACACTGTGCATTTCTGTAACAGGTCTGACGCGCTGTCACTCTCTGCTTGTATCTATAGAAACCCCGGCCTCCTAACATGGCAGCCTGCTGTAGAAGCTCGAGAGCTTGGCGGACACATAAGGCGGGTATCCACTTATAGATATACCAACAAGAGCACGATTACGACATTGCTGTCGTTTGTATATCTAGTGATGTGCCTAGACTGAACGTTCACTTGTTCAGTCCAGGCACATCCCTCATCCCCGCACATGCTGAACCTGACGAGATCGTCAGGTTGACCAGCATGTACGGGCACTTCTGACCAAAACATGCCCGATTTGCAAGCGATTGCACGATAACGACATCGTTATCGTGCAATCGCTTGGTTAAATCGCTAAGTGGATACCCCCCAATAGAGTATAAACACCACAGTTATTTCATGTATGTTATTCAGCACAGTATTAGAAATGGGTGTATGTCAAAAAATAGCTTTGTATACATTCAGTGCAGTGTGGCCGACACTTACCACGTTATTTGATGCAATCTTCTTTCCTTCAAGCACCACATTTAATCCAGGCTTCAGCTTCCCCTGAGCAAATGCCTCTTGTAACTACAATAAATGTGAAGAATTACAGAGTGTTACTATGTCTAACTATACACACAAAATACACCACAATATTCAACTGCACCTTTATTACATCAGATAACAATCTACAGTAAGTGATCAGTTACTAGGTTAAATATTACATAGAATGTACGTACAATCTACAGGCTAAGGAGTATATGTACTAAGCCTTGGAGAGAGAGAAAGTGGACAGAGAAAGTACCAACCAATCAGCTCCTGTCACTTTACAGGCTGTGTTTGAAAAATGACAGGAGCTGACTGGTTGGTACTTTATCTGCATCCACTTTAATCTCTCCAAAGCTTAGTACATAGACCCCCAAGTTAAGGGGGCAAACATGAGTTCTGTACATGCTGAAATGCTGACAGTTAATAAAATCACTTACACACGTTTATAATGTACGTCAAGAAGGTATCACACACTGGGCTCGATTCAATTCAGCGCGCTGTTTGATCCGACAGTTGCCAGTCAAGACGGTGAATGCCGGTTCTTGCGTCTGGATGTTCGGACGGGAGAACCGGCATTCTCCGACTAGGCTGCTAGCGCCACGTTAAGCCGGAAAGCAGCCTCACGGCCAGAACTTTTGTCGGATTGCTCATAAGGGTGTGAGAAAAAATCCTTTAGTCGGAACAAACAGCGCTGTATTGAATAGTTCCAGGAGCTCCCTCCCGGGGCTAATCACCTTCACGCTGAATTGAATCGAGCACACTGATTTTTCATGTTTAATACATTCACCATCAGGAAAAACACAGTAGTGTGTGCACTGTAAGAGGCGGACACTCACCTCTTTATCGGTCAGCTCCGAAGGATCAATGTCAGAGTCCGATTCTGACGCGCTCTGCTCTCCATGGTCTAACATGGCGGCCGATAACCTGGAAGAGACGACGGAGAATGTGAAAAGACGACAGGAGACACCGTCACTCAGGATTGGATCAATGTCACCGTTCATGAGCACATTGGAAGCGCCCAGCCCGCTATATGTCACCAATGTGGAGTGCGATTCTTACATTTGCTGCAGTGATGGAGAAAAACTGGGTGCAGCCTTATATGTACTTTATATAAACGTTGCAGTGTGTGTTTCTTTGTATATTCGGTCTGATACTTTCATACGAAAATGTAGCCTGTGACAAAGTTAAATTGCTGATTGATAGTTTATACATTCATCCAATTTCCATGGATAACTCACAAGGATTCTATGTACCTAGTGAGAAAGGTGATCCAGGCGGTGATCTATGCTGGAGACTATCTGGCTTTGTGTCAGAATTATAGATAGTGAGCTGCTGCGTTCATGTCTGTGACTAAAGCTTATGGAATAGGCGTCATCACACTCTGGGTAAACATCAATACAAACTATGTGGTAAAACGCGTCATCTTAAATCAAAGACAAAGTCAATGTATTCAGTTGAGTGTAACACATATGGTTTCCCCTTCTGTGTCTCTACATATTAATGGGAATCCAATTTGTCCATTACATTGGCATGTGATTTAGTCTGATCCCTAGTGAAGAGTATTTATGCATGGAAGCAGCTTTTTAGTCTACTGTTGTTTTGGTTTCTTTTTTCAGGAAGCCGACGGTCCGAATACCTGCACCGAAATCCTGACAAGTCGGGTTCCCGACACCAGTGTCCCGTCAGCATCCCGAAGGTAAATATTGGGGTATTAGCGTTAGCTAGCGGGGTTAGGGGGAGAGGTTACGTTTAGGGTGCGGGGAGGTTAGGTTTAGGCACCAGGAAGGGGGGTTAGGTTTAGGTACCACTGAGGATTAGGGTAGGGGGTAGGGAAAATACTTACCTTTAGTTCCTATGGGTGTCGGGATTCTGGCTGTCGGGATGCCTAGCGTTCTCGCTAGGTTTTTTTTTATCGGGGCGCCGTGCCCTGCCCTATTTCTGAAGGGCAGAAAGCACCCTCCCCTCCAGCCTGCGGGTTCTGCCTCCACCCGCGGGTCACAGTGTCCAGCGGGTGGTCAAAACGGCGGTGCAGCGTCACCGTCAGTGAATGGATGCCGGGCGCATGCGCCCGGCATCCATTCACTGTGACCGCAGCACTTGGGGGCTGCCCGGCACGTCCGTAAGTGCCGGGCACGCCCCCAGGAGCCCATGGAGCACTACAACCCCCAGTATGTCATATACAACACTACAACCTCCAGCATGTCATGTATGGACCGTGGAGCACTACAACCTCCAGCATGTCATGTATGGACCGTGGAGCACTACAACCTCCAGCATGTCATGTATGGACCGTGGAGCACTACAACCTCCAGCATGTCATGTATGGACCGTGGAGCACTACAACCTCCAGCATGTCATGTATGGACCGTGGAGCACTACAACCTCCAGCATGTCATGTATGGACCGTGGAGCACTACAACCTCCAGCATGTCATGTATGGACCGTGGAGCACTACAACCTCCAGCATGTCATGTATGGACCGTGGAGCACTACAACCTCCAGCATGTCATGTATGGACGTGGAGCGTATGTGGACAGTGGAGGAGCACTACAACCCCCAGCATGTCATGCATGGACCGTGGAGGAGCACTACAATTACCAGCATCTCATGAATGGACCGTGGAGCACTACAACCTCCAGCATGTCATGTATGGACCGTGGAGCACTACAACCTGCAGCATGTCATGTATGGACCGTGGAGCACTACAACCTCCAGCATGTCATGTATGGACCGTGGAGCACTACAACCTCCAGCATGTCATGTATGGACCGTGGAGCACTACAACCTCCAGCATGTCATGTATGGACCGTGGAGCACTACAACCTCCAGCATGTCATGTATGGACCGTGGAGCACTACAACCTCCAGCATGTCATGTATGGACCGTGGAGCACTACAACCTCCAGCATGTCATGTATGGACCGTGGAGCACTACAACCTCCAGCATGTCATGTATGGACCGTGGAGCACTACAACCTCCAGCATGTCATGTATGGACGTGGAGCGTATGTGGACAGTGGAGGAGCACTACAACCCCCAGCATGTCATGCATGGACCATGGAGGAGCACTACAATTACCAGCATGTCATGTATGGACAGTGGAGGAGCACCACCAGCATGTCATGCATGGACCGTGGAGGAGAACTACAATTACCAGCATCTCATGAATGGACCGTGGAGCACTACAATCACAAGTATGTCATGTATGGATCGTGGAGCACTACAATTCCCAGCATGTCATGTGTGGACCGTGGAGGAGCACTACAACCCCCAGCATGTCATGTGTGGACCGTGGAGGAGCACTACAACCCCCAGCATGTCATGTATGGACCGTGGAGGAGCACTACAACCACCAGCATGTCATGTATGGACCGTGGAGGAGCACTACAACCACCAGCATGTCATGTATGGACCGTGGAGGAGCACTACAACCACCAGCATGTCATGTATGGACCATGGAGGAGCACTACAACCACCAGCATGTCATGTATGGACCATGGAGCACTACAATCACCAGCATGTCATATATAGCCCATGGAGCACTACAATCACCAGCATGTCATATATAGCCCATGGATCACTACAATCACCAGCATGTCATATATAGCCCATGGAGCACTACAATCACCAGCATGTCATATATAGCCCATGGAGCACTACAATCACCAGCATGTCATGTATGGACCGTGGAGGAGCACTACAATCACCAGCATGTCATGTATGGACCGTGGAGGAGCACTACAACCACAAGCATGTCATGTATGGACCATCCCCAGCATGGACCATGGAGGAGCAGTACAATTACCAGCATGTCATGTATGGACCATGGAGGAGCACTACAATCCCCAGCATGTCATGTATGTACAGTGGAGGAGCACAACAAACCCCAGTGTAACATGTACCTTGGAGCACTACAAACCCCAGCATGTCATGTATGAACCATGGAGCACTACAACCCCCAGCATGTTATGTATGGACCGTGGAGCACTACAACCTCCAGCATGTCATTTATACTAAAGTTGAATAAAGATAGTGCTGCATTCTATATTGCCCTTGCATTAGATATTAGTGTAAAAAGTCCAGGAGATAACAGTAAGTGCTGAGCCCTGCCATACAGAGGAGGTACGTTACCATACAGATGGGTAATACTATATAACACACAGAGCACTGCCAGTGATACACAGGGAGGAGAGCGCCGCACACTTACCGGGGACACGCAGCTCTGCCTCACGTGCAGCCTGGCGGAAGTCTCCGCATCTCACTTCCGGCTACGTCACGTGGGAGGGTAAAACTACAGGTGCTATAGCGATGCCTCTGCCGAGACTACATGTCCCAGGGTGCTCCGCGGCCCCAACTTTCCCTGCGGTAGAGTCCTGACTCCATGGCAACGGGGTATACAGCACAGCATCCAGGTAATGCCACTATCTCTCTGCCAGCTCTGTGTGCCCCTTTCTTATCCCCATATATATCCCCTATGTATCCCCATTTACACCAGGCGTATCCCCTATGTGTGTCATATATATTCCCTATGTATCCCCTATTACACCAGGTGTATCCCCTATGTGTGTCATATATATTCCCTATGTATCCCCATTTACACCAGGCGTATCCCCTATGTGTGTCATATAAATTCCCTATGTATCCCCTATTACACCAGGTGTATCCCCTATGTGTGTCATATATATTCCCTATGTATCCCCTATTACACCACCGTATCCCCTACGTATGTCGTGTATATTCCATATGTATCCCCTATTACACCAGGTGTATCCCCTATGTGTGTCATATATATTCCCTATGTATCCCCATTTACACCAGGCGTATCCCCTATGTGTGTCATATAAATTCCCTATGTATCCCCTATTACACCAGGTGTATCCCCTATGTGTGTCATATATATTCCCTATGTATCCCCTATTACACCACCGTATCCCCTACGTATGTCGTGTATATTCCATATGTATCCCCTATTACACCAGGTGTATCCCCTATGTGTGTCATATATATTCCCTATGTATCCCCATTTACACCAGGCGTATCCCCTATGTGTGTCATATAAATTCCCTATGTATCCCCTATTACACCAGGTGTATCCCCTATGTGTGTCATATATATTCCCTATGTATCCCCTATTACACCACCGTATCCCCTACGTATGTCGTGTATATTCCATATGTATCCCCTATTACACCAGGCGTATCCCCTATGTGTGTCATATATATTCCCTATGTATCCCCTATTACACCAGGCGTATCCCCTATGTGTGTCATATATATTCCCTATGTATCCCCTATTACACCACCGTATCCCCTATGTGTGTCATATATATTCCGTATGTCTCCCCTATTACACCAGGTGTATCCCCTATGTGTGTCATATATATTCCCTATGTATCCCCTATTACACCAGGCGTATCCCCTATGTGTGTCATATATATTCCCTATGTATCCCCTATTACACCAGGCGTATCCCCTATGTGTGTCATATATATTCCCTATGTATCCCCTATTACACCACCGTATCCCCTACGTATGTCGTGTATATTCCATATGTATCCCCTATTACACCAGGCGTATCCCCTATGTGTGTCATATATATTCCCTATGTATCCCCTATTACACCAGGCGTATCCCCTATGTGTGTCATATATATTCCCTATGTATCCCATATTACACCACCGTATCCCCTATGTGTGTCATATATATTCCGTATGTCTCCCCTATTACACCAGGTGTATCCCCTATGTGTGTCATATATATTCCCTATGTATCCCCTATTACACCAGGCGTATCCCCTATGTGTGTCATATATATTCCCTATGTATCCCCTATTACACCACCGTATCCCCTATGTGTGTCATATATATTCCGTATGTCTCCCCTATTACACCAGGTGTATCCCCTATGTGTGTCATATATATTCCCTATGTATCCCCTATTACACCAGGCGTATCCCCTATGTGTGTCATATATATTCCCTATGTATCCCCTATTACACCACCGTATCCCCTACGTATGTCGTGTATATTCCATATGTATCCCCTATTACACCAGGCGTATCCCCTATGTGTGTCATATATATTCCCTATGTATCCCCTATTACACCAGGCGTATCCCCTATGTGTGTCATATATATTCCCTATGTATCCCATATTACACCACCGTATCCCCTATGTGTGTCATATATATTCCGTATGTCTCCCCTATTACACCAGGTGTATCCCCTATGTGTGTCATATATATTCCCTATGTATCCCCTATTACACCAGGCGTATCCCCTATGTGTGTCATATATATTCCCTATGTATCCCCTATTACACCACCGTATCCCCTATGTGTGTCATATATATTCCGTATGTCTCCCCTATTACACCAGGTGTATCCCCTATGTGTGTCATATATATTCCCTATGTATCCCCTATTACACCAGGCGTATCCCCTATGTGTGTCATATATATTCCCTATGTATCCCCTATTACACCACCGTATCCCCTATGTGTGTCATATATATTCCGTATGTCTCCCCTATTACACCAGGTGTATCCCCTATGTGTGTCATATATATTCCCTATGTATCCCCTATTACACCAGGCGTATCCCCTATGTGTGTCATATATATTCCCTATGTATCCCCTATTACACCAGGCGTATCCCCTATGTGTGTCATGTATATTCCCTATGTATTCCCTATTACACCAGGCGTATCCCCTACATTTGTTGTGTATATTCCATATGTATCCCCTATTACACCAGGCGTATACCCGGGAGGCAATCGGGAAGCCGCAATTCCGTATACCCTATGTGTGTCATGTATATTCCATATGTATTGCCTGTTACACCAGGCGTATCCCCTATGTGTGTCATATTCCATATGTATCGCATATTACACCAGGCGTATCCCCTATAGATGTCATGTATAATCCATATGAATCACCTATTATGCCAGGCGTATCCCCTATATTTATGTGTGTCCCCTATATAACCAATGTTACTCCAATATTTGTATCCCCTATTATGCCAGACATGCCCCCTCACCCAAATATGTCATGTGTGTCCCCTATATATCCAGTGTGTGTCCACAGAATGTACCATAATTATCCCTATGTCAGGCATGTTATCTATATATCTCATATGTATCACCAATATAGCCCATGTGTATCCCCTATATATCCTATGTGTATCCTCATTATTCCTATATGTATCTGCTATATATCCTATGTGTATCCTCATTATTCCTATATGTATATATCCCATGTGTATCCCCTATTATATAAGACATGGCATAGTAATAATCGGGTCTGCCAGGGGAACCCCCAACACGGAATAGATGCTAGCAAGCAAATAATGATAATCCAATGTATCATAGACTCCTGAATGTTCTACTGAGTCTAGTACACAAAAATGTTCCACCGAGTAGAAGTGAGTGTGAAGGAAAAAGCTGGCTTGCTAGCATCCATTAGTGCCTAACTAAACATTCCGCATTTAAGCATGGTGAACTATAGCTGAGCGCATATATTCCTTTTCTTCTAACCTTTTATGATAGAGTCAGCTATCATTTGTATACTGTAGCTCGCAATAGATCCATATATCCATAGATCCACATTCTATCTCAGTGCACAGGTTTCCACCCCCTTTCTTTATATATTACTTACAAGGGTATCTGCTATATATGATACATGTATGTCTTATATATCCAATATGTATCCCTTACAATCCCAATATGTATCCCCTGTATATGCCATATATATCTCATATAAATATTCTATATTTTCGCCTTACATATATCTATATGTATCTGATGTGGATTTATATGTAATATATGTTATATATATATCTCCCAATTGTACTCCAAAGACATACTTGCAGGTTAATTGACTTCTGACAAAAAATAAAATAAACCTAGTGTATATGTGTGTGTACATGTGACAGGGACTATAGAGTGTAAGCTCCACTGGGGCAGGGACCGATGTCAATGACTATTCTCTGTAGAGCGCTGCGGAATATGCGTGCACTATATAAATAACTGGTAATAATAAATAATAATGTTTACCATATATACCCTATACATATCCCAAATTCCATATGTGTGTCAGGAGAACTTAGCATCCAGTCCGTGTAATAATCATGTATATGCCCTAAGACCTGCCTCCTATAGTGCATTAGGACTATGGACCTCATTCAGAGGCGGTCGTTAGATGCAAGCGGTCGCTCTGAATGAGGGCGGCCGCTTGCATCTTGGGTTACCACACACAGCTCTAGCGACCGACCTGGGTGATGGTCGCAATGGTCAAGACCATCGCGACCATCGGGGCTTCTGACGAGACCTTAAGGTTGGGTCTCTGCACTCGCAAGCCCCAGGGAGCTTCCTGCTCTGATCGAGCAGGAAGCTCCCCAATGACGTCAGCAATGATGTCAGTGGGGCCGCCCCCTGCCCGCCTGCCAAATGGGGCGAGCTGTCACTCACCATCGACATCTCGCCCCCTTTGGTGCGAGACCCCTAGCGACGGAGCACCCGTCGCTAGCCGGGTCTCACGCATGCGCACATCGAAGCCGGCTCCGACGTGCGCATGCCCAATGGGGAAACATTGACCCGATTGCGAGCGCTCAGCCCTTTCGACCGGGTCTGAATGAGGGCCTATATGTTTTATATCAGGTAATGAAGAATAAACCTTTCAGCATTCCTTGCCACTTTTATTACTAATATCCATTATTTATAGAGCGCTTACATATTACCCAGTGCTGTACATTGAGGGAGTCATGACACAAATAGATAACATACGATGACATGAAATAGAATAGCTACATGGCCGTGCTCAGGTGAGCTTACAATCTAAGAGGACCCGATACTGACATCCTAATGCCAATAGCCTGGATATATGATGTGGTTGATATAATTCTAATTAGAGATGCTTGGAAAGTTTAAACCAGTTCAAAATTCAATCAAATTTCGCCAATCTGATGGCAACAAGTATGTTCCAGCAAGGTCCAGTTGTCCATAGGCTCTGGATCATGTTTGTTGTTTTAAATTTACGTCTCGCATTCATTTTCCCTGAGTCAGACCCGCTCGCTGCTGGAGGCAGCTTGCAGGTCTGAAGGGCGTTTTTTGTTTGTCCGGCCTTCTGGCTGCTCGCTAAGCTGTCGGTGACCACCCACAGCTTTTGCGAGCAGCCAGGTGATGGTCGTGATGGTCGGGTAGGGTCCATGTGGTAGGGTCTCGTCTGCCGCAAGCCCCAGTTAGCTTCCTGCTCTAATAGAGCAGGAAGCTCACTAATGACATCACGAGTGATGTCAGTAGGGCCGCTCCCAAACGGCAGGCGTTCCTTCGGGAACGCCTCCGTTTGGCCAGCCACCACCCCGACCCGCCTACAAAATGGGGTGAGCTGTCGAACAACATCGATAGGCGCCCCTTTTGTAGGGAGCCCCGGAGCGAGTGAATTTCTCACTCCGGGGCTCGCGCAGGCCGCGCGTGCGCACTGCCCGGCCATCGACCCGCTTGTGAGTGCAATGTCCTTGCGAGCGGGTCTGAATCAGACCCATTGTTTGCTACAAAAACACCCGTCTATCTCCGATATCTGCTGCTGTCCCTCCATATCCGCCGGCACTGCAACCACCATAGGTTTCTATGGGGGATGTGATGCTGTCAGATTTATCAAGTCCACATTCCAGACCTTGATCCCACGCAGATTACACCATCTGAAGATGGAGTTAGCCACTGTAGCCTATGGGCTACACATCAGAAATCTGTCTGAGAGAGGGTTCCACAGGAACCTTCACCCAGCAAAGGCCGCGGCACATGCGTGGTCTGCAGACCGTGCACGTGCAGTATCCCCGGGCACAGGAGTGAAGTCACGTCAACCCCGGCACCTCGCAGGGACAGGCTCCTTTCGGTGCCCTTGTCCCTGTGGGTGCAAGTTGATGCATCCGGGCGGTTTGATCGCATCCTGCAATGCGATCATGGGCGTTAATATGGCGCACAGATTGCATTGCAAATGCGATCATTGATAAATGGGTGCCTTAGTGTTTGAGCCTCTTTGTACATGGTTGAACCTGTTCCATTTTCTCAACATATTCTCAGAAGCTCCAGCAAGTTTCCAAACTTTACAACTGATTTATCCAGCCATTCAAGAATCAATGAGCAGCCAGACCTAGTATATATATATATATATATATATATATATATATATATATATATATATACTGTATATCTCTCGCTCTCCCTTTTTCTCTCTCTCTATAATATCTTTGTTTTATTGATGTATTTACAGGCAGAGAGCTACTGACAAACAACTTCTATAGTTCCTTATACCCCCCCCCCTCCTAATCACCAGTCCTGTTTTGCAGGTTCAACCACCTCGCTAAAACAACATGTCGGTGATTGTGGCTCAGTCACATTATATCTTTGGGCTCAGGTCACATGTTACCAATAACATCTGTTACTTTGATGAACAAACCATCATATTCCCATCTGGTAACAACTGTATAAAGTACAACGTAGATCAAAAATGGCAAAAATTCATCCCAGGTAAGAGCCATGAGCACCCTGACACTGCTACCTACAGCGCCAAGCCGCCATTGTAGAGAAGCTATGTATTATCGATACCTAAGAACTGAAAATACCCCTGAAGAACACATTTGTAATCGTTCCATACCAGGATAGGAAATATAAAGCTTCACATTATATTATACGTTCTCTTGTCATTACTTCACTTGAAGCTGGTCCTATAGCTATTGCAAGGTCGGAAACGCAATTCCCATTGTCCTTCAGTAGAGTTACCAACAGAAGTTTTCATTTATCAAACCCTTATCTGAGATATCAGATAAACACTTGGAGCACCCACCAGAACCTTAGTGTACTGAAAGGAGGGGGTTTGGTTAAATGAAATATTAACATAAGAACTCTCTTTATAGTCTCCTGGTCACCTACACCGTGGAGCAGTAGATTAGCAGTGAATTGATTGGTTGCATTCTAACATTAGTTAGAAATGATAAACGGAACAGTAAAGATCTTCCCTATGAATCAAGAGGGAACTGAGTATAATCATATCACATTGCAAGCAAATGATTTTACTTTTATTTATTTTGAATTTACCAGGCATTGGGCCTGATTCAGAGCCGGACGCTATTTGCGCTCGCTCGTCCAGAAAAAGGGGCTGGCTATTTAAATTAACCGTTTGCTCTTTGCGGTCTGTTCACCCCTCTATGTCTGAACGAGCGAACAAAACATGCGAACGTAATTTTGAAAAAAACGCCCCCTGGCCGCTCGCATCATACGTCATGTCCGCTATTTATTAGATTAATCGAGTACATCGGACGGCGTATGAACTGCTCGCTATTCTTGTGGTTGTTTTTTCCTACCACAATCGTGCGAGCAGTTCTGACTATAAAACAACCAAGTGACGTGGTCGATGACGCTGCTTTGGTAATTATGCACACCCTTAAAACGCCCGTTTTGATCGTTTGGCACGCCTGCGTTCGGATCTCCACTCCCCGTTTTCAAGCACCTTCCCCTGTTACCACCCACAAACGCCTCCTCCTGTCACTCAAAATAGCAGGCATTCGCTATTTAGCGAGCACACGATTTTCGGCCGCACTGACTGGTTCGCGCATGCGTATTAAAATCCGTACGCATGCGCAGTTGTGCGAACATCGGTCGGAACGAACGAGCGACCGCTTACGAGCGGCTCTGAATCAGGCCCATAGTTCATAGAGTTAAGTATAAATAGTGAAGGGCACTTTTATGTGTAGCTGCTATAAGAAGGTAGTCAGCCTCCTAGACAACATTAAGTGAAAACTATAAGCAGCGCTAACAGATAATAGTAAAATTCTAAAAATGTAATGATATATTGTATAATAAACATAAAAACTGTACTGTATATAGGCACATGAAAAATTACATTCATATATTAGTGCATAAATCCATACGTCGATGTGAATAATGTAATCAGAAAGGCATAAATAATATAAAACTCTGTAGGCACTTAAATGGTACAATTAAGGCAGTTCCTATGCACTGGACAATAGTCTTTTGGTAACAAATGTCCAGCTATATACAATTTACCGGATTGTGGTATAACCTTGGAGGAATCCTTAATTAGCGATGGTCTCAAAGTCAAGAGTATTCCAACGCAGATATTCCAACTCAGACAGGTGGACCCTCTTTACAGCTAGTTACAGGAAATATTGCGCATAGTCCCAAATCCAGATAGCGTCCAATATCCAGATAGCGTCCCAATGAATGGTAAGGTGCTTGCTTGTAAAAATGCCAAATGCCAGGATAAAACAACTGATGCGTTTCGCTGCATAAATGCATTGAAAAAGCTGCATTTATGCAGCGAAACGCGTCTTTAGTTTTGCCCTGGCATTTGTACATACATACTGGCTTAAATATACATACATGTACACATGATAGAGAGGCTCCTGCTGATGATAACCCTAAGTTAGGGAACATGACACACAAGCTGGTTGCATTTGGAGGGGTGGAAATGTGAACTACAGCAGTGGTGTAAGGTATGTGGAGACGTGGAGTACTAAATTGAGGATTCTGGACCAGAGGGAATAGATCTCTATAAAGAGAGGAGGAAATATTTGAAGGACAGAGTAATATGGGGCATAGTAAGAGGTTCCATTACTCTTGAGAAGCACAGGAGAAGTCTTTGTGGCAGGAAGTTATAAGAGAAGTAGATATTAGAAGGTCATTCTTGGAGCACAGAGGTCCTGCAATAATGGTCAGTGCTGTCAGTGGGGCAGAGTGATGCATGTTTAACATTATGAACGATCTGAGTAATTTCAGGAGCGGGAGTGGATGCAGGATAGACTATAATAAAGACTACATTAGCTTTAGATGTGTCTTGGGTATCATTGCTCTGTTAATCCAGAGTAACATATTGAAGTGGGATCTTGGTCTCATGTGGCGTGGCTTGTACTCACAGGCTCGGAGAAGAGTCAGGGCATGCAGGCGCTAGCAATCAGCCCCAACCATCGCTACCTCGCCATGTCCGAGAAGGGCTCAGACAAAGCGACAATCACAGTCTATGATTTGGCATCCACGCCATTCAAGAAACGTAAGGTGCTGAGCGCTCCTGACTTCCAAGCCCAAGAGTTTGTCAGTATCGCTTTCTCCCCGGACTCGAAGTACCTCGTGGCTCAGTCCGGCTTTCCCGAGTGGCAGATCATCTTCTGGATGTGGGAGAAACACAAAGTGATGGCGACTGTGAGGATAGACAGTCATAATAACTCCACTTATCAGGTAACACGCTGATCAGCACACACGGACTATTAATAGATACGACAATTTTAGTGTCGCTGGAGTAATGAATTCACCATGGATGGGAAACTGTACGGGTGCAGTACAAAAGGTCGACATGACAAAAGTTAGACAGTACAGCAGGTCGACAGATACAAAAGGTTGACAGGTTCAATAGGTCAACGTGAAGATGGTCAACATAGAAATGGTCGACACATTTTTTGTTTTTCTAACCCTAATCTTCACCCTAACCCTAAACCAAACCGTTTCACTTGGTGCCTAAACCTAACCGTCCCTTCCGCAGACTAGCCCTAACCCTCCAGTAAATGCTGAATCCTAAACCTTAAAAACAAAAACATGTGTCGACAATTTCTGTCGATCTTCTGTACTGTCGACCTTTTGTTATGTTGTCCTTCTTCCATGTCGACCTTCTGGTGTAGACCAAAATCATTATAGACCTTTTCCTCATCCACCTTTTGTATGGAACCCAACTCTACAACTCCCAGGCTCCTTTGCCAGTCAGGACAATGAAAACTCTTGTTTGCCAATATATACATCACCAACAGTTCCCAACCCTGAACAACATTCAACCTTTTTTCAATTTTAGGTGAGCTTCAACCCCCATGACAATACTCAGATCTGCGTCACGGCCAACGGGGTATTCAAATTGTTTCGTTACATTGAGGGGAACCTGAAACAAACTAACTTTCAGAAAGTGGAATCCCAGAACTTTCTGTGCCACACGTGGCTGTCTGAAGACCGAGTCATCTGTGGAACAGACAACGGCAAACTCTGTCTGTGGGAGTCTGGGGATCTGCGGTGGGAACATAACATCAGCGGAGAAGACGTTCGTCATCGCCTGTCGGAAAAACCGAGCCTTACCGAAGCTAGCCGGTAAATATCTGAGCCCAATAGATAGGTCACATAGCCTGTGCCGGGAGCTGTTGCCCTAAGCTGATCTGGAAATAATGGTGTGAAAACCTGAACTTGTTAGGAATGATTATGTAGCGTTGCCCTGAACTGTAGATTCACAAAGCAGCTGTGTTAGGTGGAACTCCCATTAGATTTAGCTTTTAACTCAATTTCCGATCCCTGAACTGAGATAGGACATTGGTGCTATGCAGTCATAAGCTATGAGAGATGACTGGGGGTCTACGGTAATCTTTCCCGTTAGCAGTGATATTTATATCAGATCTTAATACCCATGTTCATTAAAGCAATTCATAAATTTTTTTGTCATACATAGGATTCTGATAACATGTAGAGTCACTGTTACTCCCATGTCTGAGCAATATACCTTGACAATTAAATAGTAAAGTTAGATGTGTATTCTGTATGTCACCGATGCATTCTCTGGATGTTTAAAGAATAATCTATTATATAATCTGCTAACATATGTCCGTCCAGCAGTTGCACAGTGAGAGCTGGAGGAAGGACCCGCCCCCTCCTACCTCTCACTGGCTGCCTGAGGCCCATATATAGTCTCTTCCAAAGTGTTCCCTCCTGTCAGGTTGTCAGCTCCCAGAGCTAGTGCCCCATATAGTCTAATATTAGAGAAATAAAGATTATTACACAAAATGACTTCAGATAAATAAAAATCTCAGGCATAAGGATGAATGCTGCTCAAATTGATGTGGTGGCTCCCCCAACACTTGGAAAACTTGACAAAGGGTCAGTAATTCAAGCGCTTCTCAGTGGGTTCTAGTCCCAGTTGGAACATTATGGGCCATATTCCAGTAGAGGAGAAAAGTCATCGGCCCCATAAAGTATGGGGCCGTGCCCGCGTATCCCCATATTCAATTAGGAATCGGCAAAAACGGGACCCGGCGGAAAGGTAAGTATCGAAAAGTCCTCTCACTTTTGGGGAAATCAGACTGTCACCCCCCAAAAGATGGTCTGACATGGGGGATCACTATGGGTACCCCCGATTTGGCCTGCTAAAGGTATTTGGGGTTTTTAAACGGTGTTGGCAGGTTCTTTTATGCGACTTTGGAAATGTGGTGAAGAATAGCATTTAGAAACTTTTTTTTTTTTGGAAAATAAGTAGTCCCATCAAATTTGGGGTACATGAAAATGGGTGCAAGCATATTTTGAAGTCCCTAAAGTGAAGTTTAAAAATACTTCAAAAATCGACCTGCCGCAACCAACCGCATTCTAAAAAACACCTGCCGCATTCTTGGGGACCCCCCCTGAGTCTATTTCGCTAGTTTTTAAGTTTGTCCCCCAACTTTTCTTTTTTCACCCCCAAAACGAAACCACTTTTTTTGGGGTGTCCAAAGATACTTTTTAATTTTTTTTTTGACATAGATTACTTTTAGGGAACATTCCAAAGGCTGCAGGGTACTTTTTTTCTAAGTCTGCACCCCAAAACCCCAATTCTGCACTATGACTCAATGGTGTTGTTCCTTATAAAAAAAAAGTATGTAGTGCGTTCCAGGTAATCACAATTTTTCAAAAGATCCAGACTACTCACATAAATGGGTATTTGATGTATGCATGTAGTACACTCAAAATTGGCCCCCACAGGAAAAAGAACAGACACTGTCCCCCACAGAAAAACAAACACACACATTACCCCCACAAAAAATAATTCTGCTCTGGGTCAGACGTCCAAATACTGTAGCGTCTCAATGTGCCTCAAAATAAAGAAGGCAGATACTGTAGGGAGCAATTTGACTCCTTAAAAATTTGAAATGTTCCCACCTACAAATGTCCCAGGATGTAGAGGGTTTCTATGAACCAAGCTCCCAAAGTTCATCCAGTCCTGGATAGGCCAGTCACAATTCTTCCTCTCACTGACACGTTTCAACTTGAATGACTGTCCACGTGCTTTGCCGACATATCACAGAATGAATGCAAATAGCGCATCATTTCGGAATATTTCTGTGTAACGTCCCAACCATCATCCCTGTCTTTCTGCAGCACTTCCTCTACATTGGACAGCGCTGACACGCCTCCCGTGCGCATTCATTCTATTGCGGCCTATTCCAAAGGATTCCTGTGTTCTGGCGGCCCCGGCAGAGTCTGTATTTTTGAGAAAGCAGAGGATCGAGAACTTTACAAGAGAGGCCGGAATATTAAAGTAAGAGATCGGGTGCTGTTATCAACATAGAAGGGGCTGTAACACTTCTTATATATACATGTGTGTATTTTCTTCCCCATACTTCTCTGGCAGATCCCACAAAATGAGCATAGCAGTGACCCCAGTCTGTCCGAGCAGCAGGAGGTTCTGTGTGTGTGTCTGAGCCCCTCGGAGGAGACCGTTCTCGTCAGCACCAACAAGAGTCAGCTCTACAGCATTGCCTTGTCCTCTGCCGAAATCACTAAGGTACAATGCACGTGCATAGGCTGCCATTGATGGAGCAGAATACACTAGTTACAGGGCAAACGCATGTATGTGCTTCCGAAGAAAAAAGAACATTTAACACTATACTGTATACATAAATAAATCCTTCTTACTGCATACTTGGAGCAAAGTGCATGTATGTCTAGGCCACCTCAATCTCCTCCCTTGCTCCAGCCAGATCTTTTAGGTTGGGGACATAAATTAGTAGTGTGGACACCAGTGCAAATAACTTATAGAGCAATATGAATATGGATACAGGGGGTTGGGTATGAAATCCCGGCTGTCGGGATGTCGCTGGTCAGAATACCGACAGCGGAATCCCGACACCCATAGGAATTAACGGTAAGTGTTTTCCTAACCCCAACCCTAACCCTGCCTCCCAGGTGCCTAACCCTAACCTCCCACCCCCTAGTGCTTAGCCTAACCTCACCCTCCCCGCACTCTAAACCTAACACCCCCTCCCCGGTGCCTAAACCTAACCTACCCCCCTAATGCCTAAATCTAACCTCTCCCTCCCGGCACCCTAATGCTAACATTCCCTCTCTGGTGGCTAATCCTAACCCTCCCCCTAGTACCTAACCCAGTGATTTTCAACCATTTTCAGCTCGCGGCACACCGAACAAGATTTTAAAATTGCTAAGGCACACCATCAATCCCCCACGGGAAAAAAACACACACATTGGCCCCCATGGGAAAGAACACTCAAAATTGGCCCCCACAGGAAAAAGAACAGACACAGGGCCTGATTCAGAGCCGGACGCTCTGACCAGAGCGCTCGCTCTGAATCAGGGCCCTCCTCCATGAAAATGGATTGGCCTCCTGGCCGCTCGCATAGCTGTGGGTGACCACCCACAGCATATGCGAGCGTCCATGATGATGGTCGCGATGGTCTTGACCATCGCGACCATCGGGCTTGCGACGGAGACCCTGCGGTAGGGTCTCGCTGCCGCAAGCCCTGGAGTGATTTTGGCTCTATCAGAGCCAAAATCACTCCCACTGACATCACTAGTGATGTCAGTGGGGCCGGCTTCAGACGGTAGGCGTTCCCATGGGAACGCCTCCGTCTGGCAGGCACGCCCCTGGCATGCCCACCAAAGGGGGCGTGCTGTCAATCAACATCGACAGCACGCCCCCTTTGGTGCGAGAACCCGGAGTGATGGAGAGCCCGTCGCTCGTCGGGTCTCGCGCATGCGCACGACGGAGCTCCCTCCGTCGTGCGCATGCGCAGTGGGGGAACATCGACCCGCTTGCGAGCTTCCTGTGCTCGTGAGCAGGTCCCGGACTGCAAAGGCACAAGCCGCTGTGGCGGCACAGGGACTTAACCCCTGGTGTGCCACACCGGGGAAGGACGGGGGCAAAGGAGACGCTCTGTGGCTCCAAGCTGGAGACCAGGAGCGGAGGCTCCTGGTGCTCCAGCGATCCAGCCTCCCAGATGGATGCGGCGCACGCTGACCCCTGGAGGCAGGGAGCCTAGCTCCCGGCTCTCCAGCACAACGGGCAGCGTGGCCAGCAGTTTAACCCTCGGTGCACTGCACCGAATGGGAGACTGAGGTAGCGTGCACTGGGGGTCAGGAGCGCTGGCTCCTGGTGCCCCAGGGCAGCAAGAAGGGAGCAGCAGCTGAGCGCTGCTGAATAAAGGTACAGCTGCTGCAGCCAGGGCATGGTCCCAGGCTGCAGAGCTAAGAGCCCGGTACTGGGGACTGAGAGCTCAGCTCCCAGTATCCCAGCACTGCAGGGCTGATTTAGTAAAGCCCAGCGCTTTAAAAGCACACCCCTAGGTACATGTGGTTAAATTAAATGTATAATATGAAATGCATGTATGTTAAATGTATAATTTTAAGGAAAAATGCACTTACCTGTGGTCTGTGAAGGTCCAGGGGGATCCGGAGCTCTCTGTGGGCTGCTGGGTCCTCCAGCCTCTTCCCTAGGGGAATAATATGTCCTCCTATGCAGCCTCATGCCTGGAAGTGGTATGAGGGGGTGCATAGGAAGCTGGCTAATGCAGCCAGCTAAGTGGGTTTAGGAAGCTTCAAATCGCTTCCCTTCCATGGCCAGGAAACCGTGCCCGGGGACCCTGCTTGCCCACCTCTGAAGCTCAGATTCAGGCAGAAGTAGGAAGCTTGGTCCCTTAGCAGATTCCTGGAAGTAGGGTTTTGGAGGGAAACCTTCCCCCGGCCCTAGACGAGCCGACTCCTGGGTGGCGACCAAAACCCCAGGTAGTCTCAGGCTCAGGGGAGTGACCACTCCCCACTGTCCATAGGGGACAATGTTAAATGTGTATGTGGCCAGCACATGCACAGGTCATGCACTTATGATGATTGGTTGGAAACCACAGGGCGGGCTTACCCCCTGTGGTAATGTGTGTTAGAATGACATAAAAAGAGGGCCTGTGAGCCCTGTATGTGTACATCTTTGACAATCCTTTGTGGAGGAGACCTGCTGTATGATTCCTGTAACATCTTGTATGCTGATATTCCCCTTCAATCTGAAGGGAGGGTCTTTTTTAAGACATTGAGCAATAAACACCTTGCCTGACTTCAATTGTACCTCAATCCTGCGACCAACAGAATTGCGCAAAATGCTATTCCGTTCTCCTGCTGTTCTGGGTAAGAGCTCCGTGTCTCCAAGTTCAAGCCCTCTGCCAAGCTACCGTGCAGACCTGGTCCATTGTGAGGGATCAGGTGGGAACAGCCGACACCAAACAGGAGGTGTGTCCGCAGTTAGTCAAACGCATACGCAGCAGAAGCGGTTCCAGGCGCCGACGTAGGAGCCTGACTGTACGTAAAAAGCGGTTCCAAACGCCGATGGTAGAGTTTGGTGGTGGCAGCATCGTTAAACGCCCACGGCGCAGTGGGCGGAGTCAGTGACAGGGGGTCACTGACGGTGAGTGGGAGTCCAAAAGCGCTAACCCGTGACCAGGCCTAGGCGAAAGGCGTCCGGTCACAGTGTGACTCCCCTATTTGAATTTTGTACAGCGCTGCAGCCCCACCCCTGGAGCCGCCACCAATCATAAATTACCAGGGAAGTCCAGGACCAGAGCATTGTGTCCCTCCTGGAGAGGGTCATGTTGGGAGGTTTGCATGCGTGACCTATGTCACGCCGCCGCATCTCCACAGGTCACGGTCCAGGCGCTCTTGAACCTCCCTGAAGGCCCCAGCACTGCCCGGGCCAGCTGTACAAGTAAAGTCAGCTCTGACTGCACTGACCTCACGGCACACTTGACAACTGCTCCCGGCACACTAGTGTGCCAGGGCACAGTGGTTGAAAAATGCTGACCTAACCCCAATACCTAACGCTAACCTCCCCCTAGTACCTAACCCTAACCCCGCACCCTAATCTTTATGTACACATAACTCCACTGCCACGACATGCTACTTCCACGCAATAAATACAATGTCATGCTAGAAATAAAAAAATTATAGAAAAAAACAGCAATAACATGTCACTGCTAGATACCCCACCAAGCCGTACTGCCATCCATATACCAATGCATCACATAGTCATCGCACCACATGCTATTGCCATGCACTACATCATATCTACATGTTACTGTTACATACAGCATCCCTCAGCACTACAAATACACTAAGGGGCATATTTGTTAAACAATATTTGCAGGTACCATACGAAAACGGGTGTTTTCAGGAGGGTACCCGCAAATATTAAGAACCCCAGCAGGGGATTTAAGAAGGTCCCTCTGTTTCCATCCACAAATCACCCCGCAGTAGCTAACGCCATCTCTCCGTCGCCCCCTACTGACGCATGTGCTGCCTGCAGGGAGGACCCGAATCAGGAAACAGAGTGTAATGGCCGTCTCCTTGCACGAGCTTGTTACTAGATTACATGGAAAATATTCACGTTGCAAAACTAGGCGTAAAAAAATGTATCGCACCAACATTAAAAATGCAGATTGTGATAAATAGGCCCCCATATAATCAAATATTTACACAACTACACTGTCTCCTGCCTGAAACATACAGCAGACAGGGTTCCTACCTGTATCTGTAAGGAAGGAAGCTGAGGTTGTTACAGAGTACTTACTAGGATCTCAGCACCTCCTAATGGCAGCACTACCAAGGAGCAGACAGGGAACTGCAGACTGACTTTTACCTATAAGCGGACGGGAATGTTGGTAGAGTCACAGTTGGGCCTAGTGATTCATTACAGCGCCTTCTGAACACATGGGGGAGACTAATCTCCCCACACATGATGTTAAAAGGAGCAGAAAGGTTTTTTTCTGGGCAAGCTGTAACTCCCCCTAAGTGTGCCTCTGTGGTAAACATACACGGAAATCAGTAGATAAATAATGATTCGATTTGAGAAGAGTAGAGTAATACATGACCCAACACTTTCTTAAATCAATGCTGATCGGGAACCAATCAAAAATGTTGTCCAAACACAAAACATATACAAACAGGAAGTTGTATTCTTTGATCGTCACAGATGATTAGGGTAGCGCTTCTGTACTAAGACAAACCAAATCCTGGTCAGTTATTCCACTAAGTGTAACATGAGAAAATGTAGAGGACTATATATATATATATTTTGTGGTCTGTGCTTCATTATCTCAGCTAATATATCACAGCCTGACAATGCTCTTTCTGCTTCATCTCATCTACGGATTCACTATTCATTCCTCTCACAGGGGGATGACGCCCATTTTGAGTTCTTGACCGAGTCATGGCATTCGTCTGCCATCACGGGCCTGAGCGTCTGTATCCGCAAACCCCTCATCGCTACCTGCTCACTGGACCACTCCGTGCGCATCTGGAACTTCGAGAACAAGTACGTGTCTGTGCTCACCCAGATCGCCCCCTTCTTCGCCTCCGCTATGTCTTATTACTTCCTTCCCCTGTGTCAGATTACCTGTAACTGCGTGAATGTAAATGTGCAGATCTGGTGCAACACCAGGACGCATTTGCAATCAGATGTAGAGGAGCATACAGCCACGTTTTCAGAGTACACGCATCACACATACTGGAGGGAGACATTTTGTGGGCTGAGTGAATGTAATTGATGATGTCGTCCATCGATGTCCTAGGAACCAGTGCCTCCATCATACACTGGCTAGGGAATTGATCGCCTCCTTTGGAATCTCCATTTTGTACATTGGGAGCCACACAAAGAGCCTTGGAGGAGATGTCCCTGGGTCCTAGTTAACCAAACAGCTACATGTGAATAGTGGCTCAGCTCATGAAGTGCCCATCTCCACTAAGTGCATCGCAGCATGCCTCAGTGACGTTATTTATTTCCAGTGAGTTATCTGCTATGTGTCACAGATATTGGTTCTCCTACAAAATGGCTACCTCCGTTGTGTGTAGACGACCAGTGCCTTTTAGCCTACAATTTTGTATGACATTATCACTCCCTGATGGATCACATACAGAGGTTGTTGCAGATTATATGGGACGCATCACATTATTAATGTACTATTAATATGGAGCTGGCATATACTGGATCACCCCAGTCCCGTCCCCACCTCTGTACGTCTGTAATACTTCTCACGTCCCAGCGCTGGAAGGTTCTCCTCTCCTGGTCTGTCCCATCTCCATCACGGCTCTGGGAGCCATTGGGGAAGCCGGCTCCCACTGCTCACAATGGAGACGGGATAGACTATCCACGATAATATAGATACATTGTAGCGCTAATAAAAGCTTCAGAGTCAGGCTTTACTGGCTCCAACACAAATCCATCTGTAAATGGACTTTGACCCTGTAACAATTGTGTCCTATTGACTGACAGCACTCTGGAGCTGTACAAGGAGTATCAGGAGGAAGCATACAGCGTCTCTCTGCACCCCTCCGGATTGTATGTTCTGGTGGGATTTTCTGACAAGCTGCGTCTGATGAACCTGCTGATTGATGACATCCGTCCAGTCAAAGAATTCACAGTCCGTGGCTGTCGAGAGGTGATCTATATATATATATATAAAGTGGAATAGTGCTAAAAACATTGGCATGTAATTGGTCTGTACTCTGACCCCTCCCACCAGTGTCTGTTGTCCCTTCCAACGAGCTCCGGCATAACACACATCTACTGTCTCCAAACACTCCTGTACTTATTTGTAACACACCATGGTGACACCACAGACACTTCTGATAATTACCCGATAGCAACATCAGAACATTACCCACAACTAAATATGTATAACAGTATAGAAGAAAGGGAAAAGGCACACAGGTATGCACAGACCTCTACTTCTGTAGAGGAGAAAAGGTGAGGACGTCCCAAAAAATAACATAGTCAAGATGAAAAAAAAAAAGGTAATGCTAAGGATAATCTAATAAAAATAATAATAAGAGAAATAGAGGAGGGGGAAGAGATAGATGGAAAAAGAGTGGGAGTAATGCGTGCCATACATCTACAGCCC
The DNA here is from genome assembly GCA_031769625.1 of Taudactylus pleione. Lineage (NCBI taxonomy): Eukaryota > Metazoa > Chordata > Amphibia > Anura > Myobatrachidae > Taudactylus > Taudactylus pleione. The sequence continues at coordinate 2,586,597 of JAUIMM010000427.1, read as the reverse complement.
GATTGCCCGTACTGCTGACGACGATCCGATCGACACTCAAAAGAGCTGACCCACTGATATTGATGATCGGCGATCCGTTGGCGAATCGGGGATATTCAACGAAATCCCAGACTCGCCGATTTACAACCATTTTCGGGACATAATTGGGTAATTGAGAATGACCAACATGTTGGATTTCTCCTATTCTCCGGCTTCGGCAGAATGGGAAATTGCCACAATTAATCGCAGATGTATGGGCCCTATAAGAGGTGGAGAAAAAGAGTGTGGGAGTGCTGAAAGGAGAGAGAGAGAGAGAGAGAGAGAGAGGAGGACATAGGAGGAGAGAGAAACAACCAGGCAGCGACAGAGACGACATTTAGTATTTATATAAAGCAGTTGTTTTTTTAAAGGTCAGGCCTTGATTCAATGACTGTGTATGTTTTACTGACACATATATATAAATCAGAGGTACTGTAGGCTTTATACTGTACAACCTGCCAGGTATTAAACAGCAAAGTATTGAACAGCTGTGTCTGTCAGACCATGTTGGTGGCTGTGATTTAAGAATATTTCAACAGATATTGATTTCTTTACCTTGACTTAAGAGATATTTTAATTATACTTCCTAAAATTTCAATCGAGCCCGTGTTCAGTCGGGAAGCCGGCGGACGCAATGCCGACAGCCGGCTTCCCGACTGTCTAATCGCGGCAAGTATCAATGACAGGCGTCAAGATCCCGACGCCTGTCATTAGACCTACGCTGGGAGCCCGACACCCGGCTTACCGATCGAATGTAAGCCGGGCGCGGACAGCTGCAGGGGGGGGGGGGGTTAGGTTTGGGACTCCCGGAGGGGGAATTAGGGTTAGGCACCCCCCCAGGAGGTTAGGGTTAGGCTAGGGGATGGGTGGGTTAGGGTTAGGCACCCCCTGGGAGACTTAGGGTAGGCTGCGGGGAAGGGGGAGTTAGGTTTAGGCACTTGGGGGGGAAATTAGGGTTAGGCATCCCTAAGGGAGGGTTAGGAGGTAGAATTAGGTTAGTTGTACTTACCTTAGGGACGATCGGGATTTCCTCCTCTGTCGGGCTGCCGCTGTCGGGATTAGAACCGCCGGCCGCATACTGAATGTAATATAATTAACATCAACAAAACTTTAGATAGGGTCCCTGTTGGCCCCTATGATTCTCAGAAGGATCATGGATTCTGTCTTTAAATCCCATTTGAGTTGCATTGAAATTGGCTGAAGTGTATGAGCATTATGGGCGTAACACCCGTGGGTCACTGTCTGGGGAAAGCTAATATAAGTTTCACCCCACCCATAGATGCATCTGGTATAGCCAGTCAGCTGGCAGAGATTTTTCTATTAGCTGCTCAGTTTGCTATCTTACTATAATACTCATATCTGTATATATTTATTATTGATGCCCATTACACAGTGGAACGTGGATGAGCACCGTGTCTATAGTTATATACCACCGCAGATATCCCGGGGGTTCTTAGCTGCTTCTCCTATTCTGTGCCGAATATTAGCACCCCATGTCTCACCCTCTCTCCCTTCTCATTGCAGTGTGTGTTCAGCCACGGAGGGCATCTCTTCGCCGCTGTAAATGGCAATGTCATCCACATTTATTCCACTATAACCTTCGAAAATGTAACGAACCTTAAAGGCCACAATGGAAAGGTATATACCAATTTGTTAAGTGATTCTGTATCTCGAGATTGTGTCATGTCTGTGAACTTTGAGCTGTCTCCTGGCCCTGGCAGCTTAGCACTGTTTATTTAAATGACCTGATCTGGAAATGATAGTGTAATAGTGCGTACAGACGGTACAATTTTAATGACCGATAATGATATCTTTCAACGATAAATCGTTCATATCGTTAATTTTTACGCAGCAAACGATCAACGAATGACCAACGATGCGCGTTCCCGCATGGACAATAATGATATCTGTGGTCGTCCGTACATGCAGACCAACTTGGACGACTTCATCACGATTTGCATGTTAAGAGATGTGGTAGGATGACTTCACTGAAAGACATCCATCATAGATATCTATCAGTGCGTACATCCAATATCGTTTGTCCTGCACTACAGAAAACTTCAAGGGAAATAGTTCAGCGATTTAGTTGGTTGTGCCGATCGTACCATGTGTGCCCCGTTTTAAAGTTCGAACTCATTGTAAATAATTAATTGCAATTATAAATGTTAAGTTTGAATTGTAGGCAGAATCTTGTGTCAATGAAAGAAATGACTCCAGCGTAAGTTAAAATAACAGTATTTATTAATATATATATAAAAATATCTTCAAATAATAATGAAGGGCAAGTGAAGTATATTGTTTATTATGGGCCTGATTCAGACCCACTCACGAGCGGCTGTCCGCTCGCAAGTGGGTCGATGTTCTGCACTGAGCATGCGCACGACGGAGGGAGCTCCGTCGTGCACATGCGCCAGACGCGACGAGCGAAGGATTTTCCTTCGCTCGTAGTGTCTCTTCAAAGGGGGCGTGCTGTCGATGTTGACTGACAGCACGCCCCCTTTGGTGGGCATGCCGGGGGCGTGCCTCCCTGACGGGGGCGTTCCCACGGGAACGCCTCCCGTCAGAAGCCGGCCCACTGACATCAATAGGCCTATGGCCTATGGCCCTCATTCAGAGCCGTACGCTCTGAGCAGAGCGCACGCTCTGAATGAGGGCCGGCCTCCATGAAAATGGAGCGTCCTTCTGGACGCTCGTATAGCTGTGGGTCACCACCCACAGGCTATACGAGCGTGCATTTTGATGGCCGCGATGGTCGAGACCATCGCGACCATCGAAATTGCGAGCCGGAGCCTGCGGTTGAGGTTTTCAACCGCAAGCTCCGGAGTGATTTTGGCTCTATCAGAGCCAAAATCACTCCCACTGACATCACTAGTGATGTCAGTGGGCTGGCTTCTGACGGTAGGCGTTCCCTTGGGAACGCCCCCGTCAGGGAGGCACGCCCCCGGCACGCCTACCAAAGGGGGCGTGCTGTCAATCAACATTGACAGCACGCCCCCTTTGATCGGACACAACGAGCGAAGGACTTTCCTTCGCTCGTCGCGTCTGGCGCATGCGCACGACGGAGCTTCCTCCGTCGTGCGCATGCTCAGTCCAGAACATCGACCCACTTGCGAGCGGACAGCCGCTCGCGAGTGGCTCTGAATCAGGCCCTATGTCTCTTATGTTGGTGTACACAATTGATACGTCTTTCAACTGTATCCAACTTGGAGGTATAACCATATAGTATTCTAAAAGAATAATCAATAGCTGCTATTGACTAATCCATCTGATTACTGTATGGTATAACTCTAAATGAAAACTGGAACCCAGTTGAAGGATGTTTAAGATCAGGGTCGTTGAGATCAGGTTGTACTGGGCGCTAGGGAGGCGGAGTAGCCAAGGATGGGCATTTGGCCGCACTGTACTCTACATAAAGTGCCCTATGATTATCAGCAAGCGAACACAGCACCCTTCCCAAACAGGCGACATAGAGGGGGGGTGGGGGCGGCTTTGCGAGGCTACGTACACACTGGCACAGCGGTTTTTGATTTTTAATGATGTTAAAATACATTTAAACCCACTTTTATACATGTATTATTAATACATTTAATATTCATATACAAGTGCGTTCAATCTGTGTTTTCTTTTAAACATGCATCTGTAAAGCCTCAGACAGGCTCTGTGGAATCAGAAAAATGCAAGTTACACGCAAGTGGCAATGTAATATGTGTGGTCTCATTTGGTACAAGGGCCTCATTCAGACCCACTCGCAAGCGGCTGTCCGCTCGCAAGTGGGTCGATGGTGTGCACTGCGCATGCGCACGACGGAGGGAGCTCCGTTGTGCGCATGCGCCAGACGCGACGAGCGAAGGACTTTCCTTCGCTCGTTGTGTCTGATCAAAGGGGGCGTGCTGTCGATGTTGATTGACAGCACGCCCCCTTTGGTGGGCGTGCCGGGGCGTGCCTCCCAGACGGTGGCGTTCCCAAGGGAACGCCTACCGTCAGAGGCCGGTCCACTGACATCACTAGTGATGTCAGTGGGAGTGATTTTGGCTCTGATAGAGCCAAAATCACTCCGGGCCTTGCGGTTGAGAAACTCAACCGCAGGCTCCGGCTCGCAGTGGCGATGGTCGCGATGGTCAAGACCATCGCGGCCATCAACCTGCACGCTCGTATAGGCTGTGGGTGGTGACCCACAGCTATACGAGCGTCCAGGAGGACGCTCCATAATTATGGAGGTGGGCCTTGATTCAGAGCGAGCGCTCTGGTCAGAGCGTCCGGCTCTGAATCAGGGCCAATGATTTTTATTGTCACACCTGTTTACATTCATTAACTTACATTAGAACGTCACCTGAAACACAGATTGTTAACGGCAGTATGTACATAGCCCAAATTAATGCAGATCCCCAGAGAGGTCAATAAACAGTCTGCAGATTATTACTAATGTAGTCACTGGCAATACTCTGTATCTGAGGCCATTTGCTTCCCGCGTAGATCCCTGGAGGGCGATTTAAAAAGGTAATGGAAAATCCTTAGTGCAGAAATCTAAAGCTGGGTACACACTAGAGACGATATGTCGCCCGATCCAGCGGATCGGGCGAAAATATCATCCATGTCGGCAAGTGTGTATGCACTATGACCGACCATGCGGGCTCCCGCGGCGTAGTTCACCAGATCGTGCGTTATCAAACGACGGCACGATATGTCGTTCATCACGTCGTGCGTCGGTGTGTAATCGGCATTAGACTGCAGATCTATTTTTAGCATTTTAACACTTATAGCACTAATTCCAATTATCGAACAACACTTTGCAGAGTCGGACGCAAGTCGGGCATAATTGTATTAACGGAGCAAAGGGGCTGATTCCGAGGCATTTGTGGCTACTTTTCCGTCTGGCCGCGGATGCCTGTGTCCTACATTATGCTAATGCAAGAATCTGGCTTTGTACACTAAAATCTGTGCGCCCACATGTGGAATCCTATCCCGCCCGCTGTTCTTATGTCCGCAGCCTCATCACTAGTATTGGGACTTACACCAGTCCCGTGCTGGGTGCAAAGGATCCATCTGAAGCAGACACCCCATCTCTGTCTGCACGTTGCAAATGAGCACTGAGGTCGGCCGACACGCCTATGACACACCCATGGCATACCCATGAGACGAATCAGTTCTATGTGATTGCATGGTCGCTGCCAAGAAACACTTTCACTGCCCATACTCGCCACAATGCCGCCGCAGAACAATTCACCATCGCGTGCACCATAGACACTTGCACCCAGCCCTATGGCAGCCGCAGTGTCTCCATCTGAACATGGCGGCTGCAGCTTTGCATATGAGAACGCACATGCTGTCACTGACATGCTCGCGACACTCCCATAACGCCCACATTACAGATTTTTTTTTTGGCGTTCTCTCCAGGCCACCCCCAGTCACCATCCTGGAATGCCCATGGTTTTTCCTCGCCAGTGTTAACACCAGCGGTCCTGTATGCAACAGCGCATTTGTGCGCACACATGCATCGTAGGGGCTTTCGGGTATTTTGATTTGCTTTAATACCCTTCGTCATCATCAGTGCGCACTGGGCCTGATTCAGACCCGCCTGCGCGGGTCGATGTTGGGCCAGTGCGCATGCACACAACGGAGCCAGCTCCGTAGTGCGCATGCGCGAGACCCGGATAGCGACGGCCAAGCCGTCGCTCCTGGTCTCGCTACAAAGGGGGCGTGCTGTCGATGTTGAGTGACAGCATGCCCCCTTTGGTGGGCGGGCCGGGGGCGTGACTGCCCAGACGGAGGCGTTCCCATGGGAACACCTACCGTCTGGGGCCGGCCCCACTGACATCACAAGTGATGTCAGTGGGAGTGCTTTTGGCTCTGTTAGACCCTGTTACCACAAGGGTCTCGTCTCAAGCCCGATGGTCGCGATCGTCTTGACCATCGCGACCATCTTCCTGGCCGCTCGCTATAGCTGTGGGTGGTCACCCACAGCTATGCGGGCGACCAGGAGGCCGCTCTAAAAAAAGAGAAGGACGGCCCTGATTCAGAGTGAGCGCTCTGTAAGAGCGTCCGGCTCTGAATCAGGCCACTGTCACAAGCCCTACCCTTGGTGCAAAAGACCCGTCAGAAAAAAAGTTGTGAATAGCCCGCATTTCCGTCAGTGCACCACCTCACTGAACACGAGAGTGTCCCATTACAGGCCAGTTAAGCTTTTTTAGTTGCCAGTGGAGATGCAACTGAGATGTTTCCAGCTCTGCAACACCCGCAGTTGCGTGCGCTTGGTTACAGAGCAGGCATATTGCAAAAACACTCAAGATCGCTCCGAAAACCGACTTGTGTTAAACCCCGAGTCAGCCCCTTGCTTACATTGACTTACTCAGCGTTACTGCTAATGTCAGAAGGAATTACATTTTGATTTCACATAACCATATTTACTATACAATGGGAGTCTCCTGTAAATCACAATACCTTATTCACCTCTGTGTTACAGTATTATGTTCACGATTGTTGCTTTGTAAATGACGTATGACACGGACGCTCCGTGGACTATTATTTTGGACGTGACACTACTGTTTGCGGCTGCAGGTGCGCTCTGTGGTGTGGAGCGCAGATGACAGTAAGCTGGTGTCCTGCGGCCTGGAAGGAGCCGTGTATGAGTGGAACTCACTGACTGGTAAGAGGGAGTCCGAGTGTGTACTCAGATCCTGCAGCTACAGCTGTGTGGCGCTGTCCCCCGACTCCAAAACCATATTCGCTGTTGGATCCGACCAGACACTGAAAGAGATTAGTGATTCCCAGGTAACGTTCTCCTCAGTAAATCACTGCAAATAATATCAGTTGTTTCTTTTATTTCAGTAAACAAAAAGTATTTAGTGTTCAGCTATTCGTGTTAGTCAAGGAGGAAGCCATTTTGTCAGCTTAACCATGATGAAAGCATGAGAATCCAGTCCACAAAATGGCTGCCTCCACTGGGTGCAGCCAGTATTTTTAGCAACATTTTAAAATGATTTACTTACAGGGACACTCTGCTGATGAGCCCATCATGCCCCGTCACAGTCAGGCAAAGGGACTGATATGCTTACTGACCTTTGTTATAATGTTATACTGTATATTGGGCCTCACGGCTGCGATCGTGCACGCAGGTCTGCTGTGAAAGTATGCTAATTCATGCAATTGCAAAGCGTTCGCACAGACAACGTGCAGACGCCCACTTTCCCTCTCTCACATCCGTAATGCCTTGCAAACCTCCTCAAACATCGGAAACATCGAGTACCATCGAATTCCAGCAGCTCTGACCTTACCTCTAAATTGCTAACCTCGTTGCTCGCAGTGAGTACTCCAGCTACGTATGCCAATCGCAGAGGCTAATTTATGCTCGCCCACGCAATGACGTTCATACGGACAGGCACGCCTGCGTTTCTCTGACCCCCCCCCAAACGCTCACTGCCTGTCAATCATTCTGCAATGGCTCTACGTGGTCTCCGTGATCGCAGTCCGATCGCAGTGGTGCCTTTGCGCACTGTGATGCATGCGCAGTATGCTACAATCGGCCGTCTGCGTTTGCTTTAGCAATAGCGATCCTTACTGAATGAGGCCCATTGTCAGGGGCTGGCTGGCAACTTTTAGCCTGGGGGGCAAATGCATGCAGGCGGCCCTGGCAGAGGGGTAGCGTGTAGCCAGGGTGCCCGAAGAACGTGCGTGCTACGCCGCACCCCCCCTTCAAGTGTTCCAGGGAGGAGGCAGGTCCATATGGTATGTAAAGTAAAAATAAAGATTAGGAACAGCCCCGTCATGGTGCCCATATGCAGTGCCCCCCTGTGCCCCAGGAGAGGACCCCCTTATGCAGGCCTCCAGTAGTGCCCCAAGTAGTGATCCCCCCTATGCAGTGCCCCCAGTAGTGGTCCCCCCTGTGCAGTGCACCTTGTGCCCCCAGTAGTAAGCCCCTTATATAGTGCCCCCATTAGTGGTACCCCCTATGCAGTGCCCCTTAAATAGTGGCCCTAGTTGTAGTCTCCCCCCTATGCAGTACCCCCAAGATTGCCCTTTTTATAGAGCCCCCAGCAGTGGTCCCTCGATGCAGTGCCCCCAGTGGTAGTCCCCTCCCCCCTATGTAGTGCCCCTAGTAGTAGTCCCCTCCCCCCTATGCAGTGCCCCTAGTAGTTGTCCCCTCCCCTTGTAGTGCCCCTAGTAGTAGTAGTCCCCCCTTGTAATAGTGGTCCCCCCCTTGTAGTGCCCCCAATTGTAGTCCCCCCCCTTGAAGTGCCCCCAGTTATAATCCCCAGTAGTGGTCCCCCCTTGTAGTGCCCTCCCCCCTGTAGTGCCCCCAGTAGTGATCTCCCCCTTGTAGTACCCCCAGTAGAGGTCACCCTCTTGTAGCGCCCCCAGTAGTAGTCCCTCCAGTCCAGTAGTGGTTCCCCTTTGTAGTGCCACCAGTAGTCCTCCCCCCCCCTTGTATTGCCCCCATTAGTAGTAGTCCCCCCCCTTGCAGTGCCTCCAGTAGTGGTTCCCCCCTTGTGGTGCCCCCAGTAGTGGTCTCCCCCTTGTAGTGCCAGCTTCCCTCCCAGTACACACACGTAAAAAAAAAAAAAAAAAAAAACCACATACCTGAATCCCCGCTCCCACCGACGCCACCCGCTCCTCCGTCTGTCCTTCCCGGGCCGGGCCGCTCTGCATTATGGGAGAGACGTCATGACGCCTCTCCCATTGCCCACTGCGGGAGCCGGAAGATGGAGCGACTCCTGCAGTGGGCGCAGCAGCAGCTAATGAGAGTCTGACAGACTCTCATTGGCTGCTGATCAAAACAGCCGGCGGCTGTGTGTTTGTCACTTGTGTAGTGCTGACCGAACTCCGTCCGGTCAGCGCTACACACGCGGTGCAGTCTGTGTCACACTGACACAGACTGCCCGCGGCCCGCATGACGCTGCGGCCCGGGGGGCACATGGCACCCTGCCCCCCAGCCCAGCCCGCCACTGCCCATTGTGTGTAGTAGTGTATAGGTAATGTATTCGTTTATACAACCAGGATGATCGTAATATATAGTGAGAATTCAATATGCAGAATAAGATAAAGGGTCTGATTCAGACACGCTCACGAGCGCATTGCGCTCGCAAGCGGGCTCGATGTGTGGCCCTTGCACATGCGCCGCCTACGGCGTACGCATGCGCGAGCGACGGCAGCTCCGTCGCTCCGTGGCTCACTACAAGACGGGACTGCTGTCGATGTTGATCGACAGCTCGCCCCATTTTGTAGGCGGGTAGGGGGGGTGGCTGCAGAAACGGAGGCGTTCCCGAAGGAAAGCCTGCCGTTTCTTGGCGGCCCTACTGACATCACTCGTGATGTCAGTAGTGGACTTCTTGCTCTATTAGAGCAGGAAGTCGACTCGGCATTGCGTGTGCTGAGACCCTACCACAGGGTCTCCTCGCAATGCCAATGGTCGCGATAATCGCAACCATCGCCAGGCCGCTCGCACAAGCTGTGGGTGGTCACCCACAGCTGTGCGAGCGGCCTAGAGGCCGTAAAAAATAATAAAAATAGGAACGCCCTGATTTTGAGCGAGCGCCTGCAAATAGCGTGCGCCTCTGAATCAGGCCCAAATTGTAATCAGGGGCGAATTAAGAGAGAAGGGGACCCATCTACAGCCTCCGTGCAGGCCCCGCCCTCTCTCCCCGCCCCCCAGTTGTGAGTAGATTCACCATTATATTTGGAGATAATTTATACCAAATATCAAATGTTTTATTTATTTTAATGAAAAATGTGTTTAATTTAAGGTTTTAACTATTTTTTTTTTTTTTTACAGAAATGTTACCATGAGGTTTCCATTGTATCTATAAAATAAAGGAATGCGAGAGAGCGCATATAGGGGTTGATTAAATTAGCTCACCCTTGCTTGCAAATTACTCATGGCTGCGAGTAGGTGCAGCTACAGTATATGTCGCACTTTCGTTAGCTCCGGACTCGGCAGCATACAAAAATCAGTTAAGGTGCGTACACACTGGGCGATTAGAAAAGACAGTCGTAATCGTACCGTCATTCCTGATCCCCTGTAGTGCCTACACTGAACGATATCGTTCAGTGCAGGCACAGTCCATCATTCCTGAACATGGCCAATCTGTCGTTATCGGCAGATTGACCGACATGTTCAGGCGATGGACAATGTCGGGAATGACAGAGGGAGCGCGCATCGCTGCCCGTTTCCGACATTATGGTGCATAATTACGGAGCGATTGCACGATTACGATGTCGTAATCGTGCAGTCGCTCAGTAAAATCGCCAAGTGTGTACGCACCTTTAGTCTGGTGCAAGATCAGGCTGCGAGGGGGCAAGTTAATTGACTCGACCCCCACAGTATAGTATATTGAAATATATAGAAGCAGTATTAAGGAATATGCATACTTTAGATTTAAAAAGGCAGGCTTATCTGATATCACAGTGGTGGGTTCTCTTCACCTCATGAAGCCAATACTCTCAATTCAATGATGGTTCTGAAAGACATCCACAGAAACCAAACCACATGAATCAAGACCAAAGGCCACTCATGTGTAGTATACACTTTTAATCAAATGTATAAATTAAAAAAAACACTGTAAAACCCATATATTAAAATAAAATTACACAATAGGAGGCCACATTGTGCATTTTGCCTAGGATTTCTTTTCTTGTCTACAGTAGGATTAAATCTGGGATGAAGTACATTGGGTAGGCTTCCAGAGCATGGCCTCTACACTTCAAAGGCATCTTTGATCTAGAACAATTAGAAGGTAATCCCGTGTCGAGCTATCTTCCAGTATTAGATGTAGCGGTGACTGTCTACAGCTTCTGGGACTGCTCTGTCCAGATAATATAAGTATACTGGGTTTAAAGGATCTTTTTTATATCTGGATGCCTTTGCTGTGTTTCTGGTGTTTCGGTTGGTGTGTAGGTATCAGAAGCACCATTAAACCAGGACAATTGGCTCCATGAGATGAATAGAACCCATCATTGTGATTTCAGATAAGCCTGCCTTTTTAAACATTGGTGTTGGTTTATATCAGGTCCATTCTGGCTGAGGACCTGGTGTGAGAAACAGCGGAATAATCTTTATTGTGATTGTTGTGACTGTATTCAAACTACTTGTGAATTGTTTTATTTAAAGTGTTAGGATAACTCAATATAGGGTAAATTATTGGTATACATTTGTATCTCTGTTAGATAATGCGGGAAGCTCCATCCTTCGATGTATCATACACAGCCGTAGCCATTTCTCACTCTGGTCGGATGGTTTTCACTGGTACATCTAATGGAACTGTGCGTTCCATGAAATACCCACTGCCACTGCACAGGGAATATAATGAGTACCAGGCCCATGCAGGGGCAGTGACCAGGGTAAGAGCTGAGATCTTTAATAAGTTTACTAAATGCTTCACCACAAGGTGTTCGAGGAATACTTTACAACTAAAATGTGTGTGTGTTGCTACTTTTTTTTTCCTCCCAACTCTAAATCAGCCCCTTAGTCTTCACCACTTACATCTCCATCCTTTACCTCCTCACATCTCTAGTGTTCGCCACTTACATCTCTAGCCTTCACCTGCTTACATCTCTAGCCTTCACCTCCTTACATCTCTAGCCTTCACCTCCTTACATCTCAAGCCTTCACCTCCTTACATCTCTAGTCTTCACCACTTACATCTCCATCCTTTACCTCCTCACATCTCTAGTGTTCGCCACTTACATCTCTAGCCTTCACCTCCTTACATCACTAGCCTTCACCTCCTTACATCTCTAGCTTCACCTCCTTACATCTCTAGCTTCACCTCCTTACATCTCTAGCCTTCACCTCCTTACATCTCTAGCCTTCACCTCCTTACATCTCTAGCCTTCAGCTTCTTACATCTCTAGTCTTCACCTCCTTACATCTCTAGCCTTCACCTCCTTACATCTCTAGCCTTCACCTCCTTACATCTCTAGCCTTCAGCTTCTTACATCTCTAGTCTTCACCACTTACATCTCTAGCCTTCACCTCCTTACATCTCTGGTCTTCACCATTTACATATCTAGCCTTCACTTCCTTACATCTTTAGTTTTCGACACTTACATCTCTAGCCTTCACCTTCTTACATCTTTAGCCTTCACCTTCTTACATCTCTAGCCTTCACCTTCTTACATCTTTAGCCTTCACCTTCTTACATCTCTAGCCTTCACCTGCTTACATCTCTAGCCTTCACCTGCTTACATCTCTAGCCTTCACCTGCATGCATCTCTACTGTTCACCACTTACATCTGTAGCCTTCACCACTTATATCTCTAGCCTTCACTTGCCCACATCTCTAGCCTTTACCTCCTTACATCTCTAGCCTGTACCTCCTTACATCTCTAGTCTTCACCTGCTTACATCTCTAGCCTTCACCTGCATGCATCTCTACTGTTCACCACTTACATCTCTAGTCTTCACCTCATTACATCTGTAGCCTTCACTTGCCCACATCTCTAGCCTTCACCTCCTTACATCTCTAGCCTGTACCTCCTTACATCTCTAGTCTTCACCTCCTTACATCTCTAGCCTTCACTTGCTCACATCTCTAGCCTTTACCTCCTTACATCTCTAGCCTGTACCTCTTTATATCTCTAGCCTTCACCTCCTTACATCTCTAGCCTTCACCTTCTTACGTCTCTAGCCTTCACCTCCTTACGTCTCTAGCCTTCACCTTCTTAAATCTCTAGCCTTCACCTCCTTACATCTCTAGCCTTCACCTTCTTACATCTCTAGCCTTCACCTCCTTACATCTCCAGCCTGTACCTCTTTATATCTCTAGCCTTCACCTCCTTACATCTCTAGCCTGCACCTCCTTACATCTCTAGCCTTCACCTCCTTACATCTCTAGCCTGTACCTCCTTACATCTCTAGCCTGTACCTCCTTACATCTCTAGCCTTTACCTCCTTATATCACTAGCCTTCACCTCTTTACATCTTTAGCCTTCACCTCATTACATCTTTAGCCTTCACCTCTTTACATCTTTAGCCTTCACCTCTTTACATCTTTAGCCTTCACCTCATTACATCTCTAGCTTTTACCTCCTTACATCTCTAGCCTTCACCACCTTACATCTCTAGCCTTCACCACCTTACATCTCTAGCTTTCACCTCTTTACATCTGTAGCCTTCACCTCATTACATCTTTAGCCTTCACCTCTTTACATCTTTAGCCTTCACCTCATTACACCTTCTAGCTTTTACCTCCTTACATGTCTAGCCTTCACTTTACATCTCTAGCCTTCACCATCCTAACATCACTAGCCTTCACCGCCTTACATTGCTAGTCTTCACCACCTTACATCTCTAGCCAATACCTCCTTACATCTATAGCTTTCATCTCCATAAAGCTCTAGTCCTCAGCCATATGTTTAAGCTTGCAAGTTCACACAACTCTTTTCCTGCAGCTGATGGTGACATTTGATGACCAGTATCTACTGTCAATTTCTGAAGACGGGTGCCTGATGCTGTGGAAAATTTCCGACAAGGAGGGTCGAGGGCTGAAGCGTGATAAAGAAGTGGGATATGCCGAGGAGGTCCTCATTACCAGTTCTGACCTGGAGGAGAAGGTGAGGAAAACCTCTAGACAGCACAACACTTCTATCACTTCACATGAGTGACCAGATTTTCTAAAAATCCATACATATGGCTCCATCTATTGCCCGCCAACAAATCATGTCATGAAACCACATTTATAAAATAAATAAGATTATTACAGTTAATTGGTACTCCAAGAGTCTCATATAGCGACAATGGAAGAGTGTAATCTGTATTATTGTCATTGTAGCTCTGAACTTTTCCTGTGGGTGAATGTTACTATTTTTGGCTACTGAAAAGTATTGATGTTAAATTGTGGCATGTTTGCCTGGTATATACAGAACCAGGTGATGCTGGAGCTGAAGACACGTGTCGAGGAACTGAAAATGGAGAACGAGTATCAGCTCCGCCTGAAGGACATGAATTACAATGAAAAGCTGAAGGAGCTGACTGAGAAATTCATCCAGGAAATGGAGGTGCTTAAAACCACAAACCAGGTAGGAGATTTATATATGATTATATAACATAAACGTCACCCTAATTTGTTTTTTTCTGTCCAATATATACTAAATGTGGCGGCTGTTATTGTTTTTATTTTATTTATTTATTTTTTGTTATTTTATGTGTGATCATTTAATTGTATTGCTGTTATTTTATATGTTTATGTTATATAAATGTAATAAAAATCACTTTATTTAAAAAAAACAAAAACATAAACGTCCCCTTTTCCATCAGCGGATGGAGGTAGAGCATAATACACGCTTGTCTCGTTTCTCCCACCTTTCAGATATTGAAGGCTGAAGCAGAAAAACAAGAACTGAAATATCAGGAGGAAATATCTGAACTGATAGAAAAGCAGTCCAGAGAAATGCAGGATCTGGGTACAGTATACAGATAATACATACAGTATATAAGTTCATAGAGCTAATGGGTGCCCAGAATAATCTGTGTTGGCTTCATAGCAACTGATACAAAATCTTCTGTGAATATTTGGCCTTATTAGAATTACTCTATTCTTATTCCTTCTCTGTTCCTTTACACGTCGCATTCAGAGATGGCCAATAACCAGAAGTTGCTGCTGGAGTATGAGAAGTACCAGGAGCTTCAGGTGAAATCTCAGCGGATGCAGGAGGATGACGAGAGGCAGCTGCATGAACTGGAGGAGAGCAAGACCCAGGCCTTGGAGGAACTGACCGAATACTACGAGGCCAAGCTACACGAGAAAGTGTCCCAGCTGCAGCATGTAAGAGCTACAGAGGAGGACATTACCCTCCCCACCTGGTTACAGAGCCCTAGGGCCATATTCAATTTGGAGCGAAAAGTCCGTTGCCGGACTTTTTGCCACCATCAGAGGTTTTGCCGTCGAAAACTTATCTCGCGCGTCTCCGTGTATCCCCGTTTTCAATTCCAAATTGGCGAAAACGGGACCCGGCGAAAACTAAATCGGCGGAAAGTCCTGTCGTTTTTTGGGGAAAACAGCCTGAGAACCCCCTAAAGATGCTCTGACTTGGGGGTTCACTATGGGTACCCCCGATTAGCCCTGCTAAAGGTATTTGTGGTCTTTAAATGGTCTCAATAGGAGCAATATAGCGTCTTTGGAAGAGTGGTGAAGAATAGCATTTAGCAACTTTTGGGGGGGGGGCAAAATAAGTATTCTCATCAAATTTGGGGTACATGAAAATGGTTGCAAGCCTAGTTCAAAATCACTAAAATCAAGCTTTAAAGTGCACCAAAAAATACACCTTCAGCGAGCACCAGCAATAAGAAAAATTCCTCCCCCATAGTTGCAAACCCCCCCAAAGGCTATTTCACTAGTTTTTGAAGTTGTACCCCAACTTTAAAATTTGTCGCCCACTTTTTCAAAGTGATTTTTGGGGTGTCCTTTGTGGATTTTTTTTTAGCATTTTTGACGCAGTTAACATCAAGGGGGGTGTACAAAGGGTGCGGAGTGGTTTCCGCATCTCTGCACCCCCAAAACCCCAAATCTGCATTTTTTTCTGCCGGGTATCCATAGGCGAAACTTTATCGCCTATTACATTGCATTGCGATTTCGCACCGGCGAAAAGACGCTAAAATTGAATACGTGGATAAGTGAAATCGGCAAAAATTACGTCATGGGCGAAAAAGTTTCGCCGAAAACGGCTTTTCGCTCCAAATTGAATACGGCCCATTGTGACATCATTACTGTGTTCGAGTTCCCTAGCACCGGAAGCCTACTTCTCAGTTATTCCGGTCCATGTTACATCAACAACCAATGGGTGTGGTCTATTGATTTTATTGGGTTGAGCTTTGTTTGGCTGGCTCAGGGGTGTGGTTTTTGGCAAGTTAGAGACATGACCTTATTTGCCCCAACTTTTGAAGTGTAAATGTCGGGAGTTACGAGAGACACAACATATTGCTCTGTACAGCATTAGGAACAATAGCTGCCAAGTAAATGACAAATAGAACTAGTACTTAAATACTCTGCTTCCATTCTAGAGAAGGGATATCCTATTCTGGTCCTAGGGGCCACATTCTGCTATTCAGGACTCAGACCCTCACAACCAATCCCAGAGAATCTGCACAGAATGTATCCTATGGTATCTGGCTTGTGGGTTACGTTACTGTGTCCTATCACCACCTTCCCTTCTTCTATAGGAGGTCAGTGAATGAAAAAGTAATGAAGCAGAAGAGAATTCATTTTCATGGCGAACTATAGCAGGGAACATAGTTATATTTCTTCTAGCTTTTGAAATATGTTGCTCACAATGGTGGAAATGTATCAAGCCTCCTATAGAGTGACAAGTAGAGGAGACCCCATACCAACCAGTCAGGTTCTAGCTAGCATTTATCAAGTACATTCTATAAAATAATAGCAGCTGATTCGTTGCTATGGGCAACTTCTCCACTCTTTAGAAGCCTTGATACATCTCCCCCAATGACTTTGCAGCCGGTAGCTCTGGAACCCACGTGTCCTGCATATGTTCTGTTGATGGTCCCTTTAATCTCTCACTAGACCCTCATTTATCTTGTCGTGTTTGTCACAGACCCAGGAAGAAGCTCATCAGCAGTTAAGGGAATTCGAAGAGACAAAAAAACAGATAGAAGAGGACGGAGACCGAGAAATCCAGGACATAAAGATAAAATATGAGCGCCGCCTGAGAGAGGAGAGAGAGACCTCAATGCGACTGAAGGGAGAGAGCGGAATCATGAGAAAGAAGGTATATGTTTTTCACATAGCATATTTTTTTTCCATACACAATAATAGGCAAAGAGAAACACACTATAGTGAGACAGAGGGAGACTGAGAGGAATACACATGCATCATGGAAGAAAAAAGCACAAAGGGGAAGCGGGGTAAAAAGACACTAACAAGACATGCAAACATTGGGGAGCCAGGAAGGAGTCCTCTTTTGGCCACTGTCCCAATCCCCTTGCCAGACTCCAGAGGGGATTCTAGTTACTACCATCGCAGTTACTGACCATGGATCTATGGGCTGCTGTTCGAAGTGGCAGCTGCTATATACATAGAACTCTCATACAGGGAGCACTGAGGAGTTTCTGTTCAGCAGACATGCCAGCTCTGGGGTTCAGTAGAGCCTCAATTACACGCAATTGGGTCTTGGCACCATTAGGGTATTTACTTTTTTTAAATGGCCACCAGAACCACAAGCTGTCTGGGAGAACATTTATAATTGAAATGTACACATTTTAATTTGACAGCTTTTCTCGGTGGTGGGCTTTTCTCTCATTGTTTCTTCTCCTTCCTAAGGCTCTGGAGTAATAAAGAAAAGGGGAAGTGGACGATGACCTGTGTCACTATTGCATAGGTTTTGACTGTGGACTTGGGTGGATTTTTGTTTCCCTGTGACACGTACAGCCTTTATTGTAGGACGTAACAGTTTATATATAAATGTATTTTTATTAAAGATATATAGATTTTAAAAAAAAGTAAAAACCAGTAAGCATTGAAAAAAAAAGCGTTATTCAAAAATGATGTTAATGCAAATGTGAAATACCCTTGTTTTCTACACAGTTCAGCAGTTTACAGAAAGAGATTGAGGAACGTGCCGCAGACATTGAGAGATTGAAGATGGAGCAGCAGAAGTTACAGAGTGTCATTAAATCACTGGAGAAGGACATCCTGGGGCTGAAGAGAGAGATTCAGGAGCGGGATGAAACGATACAGGACAAGGTGAGAACTGGGACCCAGCCAGAGAGATATGTCACGTCTTCCTGGGGTACAGATGTATGAACGTGCCTAGACCACTCTGTCCATGTGTCTTGTAGTTTTCTATACCAGGTGTTTTAGGTTCCTGAACTAATGCGGAACGCATGCTGGTCTGGTCAGTTTATCACTATAGCATTATAGAGTCTTCCCGCGGATTAATACAGATACTGCCGGAAGCAGACACCTGTCCTTAAGCTGTTGGTTGGGAAGCGCTGGAAGATAGTAGACATCGGTGCAGACTGTCAGGATCATGTGATAAGAACAGGACTCAATCAGATGACCAGTTTGTCCATTAAATCAGCAGCTACCATCGTGTGTGGGGATGGGACTAATTGCCGTTAGTAATAAGACTGGCGGTGTGATCCCAAAATGTCCAACGTCAGAATATTTGAATTATTGGAAACATTTTCTACTGATAGAGAATAACGTTTGTCAGCCACGATAGCTCCGTATATGTGTTGATGGTCAGCGGTTACGGTCAGCATCACTGAATAATAATTTTGGATCCTCGTCGGCATTAGGGACGGTTGTAACATACAATGGAATTACGGTGTAAATAATTAGGGCATCCCCCCCCCAAGTTCATAACCAAATATCTGTCAATTCTATTCCAGGAGAAGAGAATTTATGACCTAAAGAAGAAGAACCAAGAGTTGGAGAAGTTCAAGTTTGTTCTGGACTATAAAATCAAAGAGCTGAAGAAGCAGATTGAGCCTCGGGAAAACGAGATCAAGGAAAAGAAGGAGCAGATCCAGGAGGTGACATTTGTGACCTGGTGCCCGGCTGAAACAAATCAAATCAAGCTTTATTTATTACACCGTGCAATCATTGTATCGCATTTCTACCATCGTTCTACTACTTGTGTATTTTATATGCTCGTTACTCTTATGTCCATTTCAGCGTTCGGCCTATATAGCTGGTTTTCTGCCTGTATATTTCCTCTGTAGAAATTGAGCTGTCCTAATAATAACACGAGTCTCTGCCTGTACCCCAGATGGAAGCAGAGCTGGAGCGTTTCCACAAGCAGAATACACAGCTGGATCTGAACATCACGGAACTGAAACAGAAGCTGAATGCGGCACATCGGGAAATGCAGCGGGAGAGACAGAAGGTGAGACCGAGAGCAAAACATTACGTTTAACAGCATTTACTATCCTCTTTTATTGTCGTTTCTTTGGGATCAATCAACAAACAAATCACTTGAAAAAAAAAAATTGATTATTAAATATTTTAAATTAAAAATGTATTCTATAAAACATAAATCTGCCATATTGGTGGCTCCGATCTTTACTGAAATGACGCATTTATCGGGGAGAAGTAAGAACTGAAGTGTGTTATTTTCCTTCTGCAGGTTCGGGACGTTGAAGCCGTCGTTAAACGTTTCAAGACTGATCTGCATAATTGTGTTGGGTTTATTCAGGAGCCTAAAAAGCTGAAAGACACCATCCGGGAGTTGTACTTGAGATACATGCAGGAGGGAGACGCAGTGAGTCCTTGTCTATACATCTCCTTTGTGGGTAGGCGTCTAAACCATTCAGACAATAACTGCCACTGACTTTATGCAAATGGCGCTACAAGTCCTTCCCTGGTTTACAGGGGTGCGCCTGAATGTGCGATGATTGAGACGCCCACTTTCAGCATCTTCAGACACTCAATTCCTGCTCGGTACGCTAATTAGGCGCATCGATCGTTCGCACTACCGAAACTTGCACCGGCCCCATGCTAGGTGCAGATTGTCCATTTGTGTATGGCCTCTAATGCGAGCAATTATACGTCTGTGTACGCAACCAGTTCAGCGACACGCCCGCAACACTCTCATAACACGCCCATAAAACGGACCATCTCTGTGTGTCCGCAATGCCACCTCCCTCTCACTCCCAGGAAAATTTCTAAGACCATGCGTATCAAACGGAACTGCGTCTCTGTGAGCATGGGCTCTGGATGTATGCGCACTGTGACTTTAGCGCATGCGCAGAAGAAAAATAAATCGCCAAACTGCGTTCAACATTAACATTGCATAGGACTCAAAATTGGTCCCTAAATTAATGACATAGGGCCTGATTCAGAGCCGGACGCTATTTGCGGACGCTCGTTAAGAAAAAGGGGCTGGCTATTTAAATTGAGCGCTCGCTCATTGCGGTCTGTTGACGCCTCTATGTCTGAGCGAGCGAACAAAACATGCGCTCGCTATTTTCTAAAGACGCCCCTTGGCCGCTCGCATCATACGTCATCTCCACTATTTATTTGATTAATCGAGTACATCGAAAGGCGTATGAACTGCTCGCTATTCTTGTGGTTGCATTTTCCTACCGCAATCATGCGAGCAGTTCAGGCTAAAAGACAACCAAGTGACGTGGCCGATGACGCTGCTTTGTTAGTTATGCACACCCTTAAAACGCCTGTTTTGACCGTTTGGCACGCCTGCGTTCGGATCTCCACTCCACGTTTTCAAGCACCTTCCCCTGTTACCACCGACAAACGCCTCATCCTGTCACTCAAATAGCAGGCATTCGCTATGTTGCGAGCACACGATTTCCGACCGCACTGACTGGTTGGCGCATGCGCATTACGACCCATACGCATGCGCAGATGTGCAAACATCGCTCGGAGCGAACTAGCGGCCGCTTGCGAGCGGCTCTGAATCAGGCCCATAATCTCATCCAGTGTTTCTTTATCCCTCCATGTCAGTGGCCAGAGCTCCACATGGCCGACACGCGGGGCGCCAGCCGCTGACATGAAGGAGAAACAGCTGGTAGAATGAGGTACTGAGGAAGGTAACGAGAAACCCATCGATGATATCTACAGCCACGTTCCTCAGCTGTAACCTACTTACAGGAATGCTGCCTACCTCTGAAAAACAATCTAATAACACAAATGTTTCCCTAATATCCTGTGTTTTCAGGCAGAAATTGTTGGTAAAGATGCCGATATCCAACGGGAATACGCTCAGCAGCGGGAACATCTGGAACGCAGCCTGAGCACATTGCAGAGCAAACTAATTAAGGACACGGAGATTCACCGTGCGGATAACGTGCGGGTCATGCAGGTATGTACAGTTACGGGGCGATAAGAAAACATTTACGGTGCACAAACACCTCTGAAGTGATCACTCTTCTCTTGTGCAGGAAAACGTAACACTGATAAAGGAAATCAATGACTTACGCCGCGAACTGAAAGTCAGTCGTACAAAGGTCCATGACCTGGAGGTAGCGCTGGGATTGGACAGAAAGAACAGGAAGAGCAGCCCGACAGACTCAAAAGGTAATAATCTGACGTCACACGGGTGCTTTACCATTCTGGTGTCCGAAGGGAACAGCGCTCCCCACTCAGATTAAATTTCACACATTAGAATGCCGCGGTTCACTAGGCAGAGCACTCTAAAATGCCGGTGTTACAGCACCCTTCCTGGGGATCTCTTATAGCATCTGCTGTTTGATTTAACCTAATGGGTAACACAGGCATTTATGTTACAGTTTTAATTATTTTTATTTTACATACGTGCTTATGTGTACTACTATTAGGTTACATTAAGCTTTGCACTAAGAATATATAACATAGCTGTATACATTAGATTGTGAAGGCCTGATATACTCTATGACATTACCATGATCTCCGTATCAGGGTCCTCTGTTGGGGTCCAGCCTTCCCCAGGAGTCCTGCGGCTGAGCATCGAGGAAGAGACGGAGCGGATCATTGAAATGCAGAAACTGGAGATCAAACGTTTACGGGACTTGATTCTATCCCAGGATGTCACAGTGGGACTCAGACCACCCTCTGGGGGTAAATTACCTTCAATCACCACCTGACCCTACAAAGATCAATACAAACAAACTGAAATCATACACTTAGTAACCTAATAAACACGATTTATTTCTATGTTATACAGTGCACCATTCTCCTGCTGGCCGCACGGTTACTATAGTTACACATTGTTATTATTACCGTCGATACCACAGATACAGAATAAAGGCCCTGATTCAGGTGGGCGCCAATGCAGCCAAGACCGTGTATTTTTACACAGAGCGACTGTGTCTCCATGCTAAGGCTGCAGGCGATGGGATTCGTACAGAGATGCCCGCAAGATGTGGCGCCGATCCGCCACTTTGCGTAAAAAGTCACGCCATCAGCACCATCGGACATTAGAGCAGCCCTATAGTTGCTCAGAATGTCTGTCTGAATATGGCCGCCGGTGTCAGTGTAACTGCGGTAAAAGATGCAGTCGCTGGGCGTCACACGTCTGCTTCTTTCTGGCCCTCCTCCCCTCCGTTACTTCCCAGGAGCGCCCTCTAACATTGCCTCTCTCTGCGACAAGTGCGCAAACACCAGCACAGCCTCCACCTCTGAGTCACTAGAGAAAGATGGTTCCAGCAGTTTTACTGAAATGATTCTATAGAGAAGAAGTAGTTGTGTCCTCGAAGAATAGAAAGGAAAAAGCAGAGGGCAGAAAGCTTCCCGTTTCCCATGTGATATCGCAGCTACACATCGCCCCCCGCAAGACATTCGTGTGGACAGTAATGGTTTCCCATGTGATATCGCACCTACACATCGCCCCCCCGCAGGACATTTGTGTAGACAGTAATGGTTTCCCATGTGATATCGCAGCTACACATTGCCCCCCGCAGGACATTTGTGTGGACAGCAATGGGTTGCTTTGTGTGATCAGATTCTGTTGAGTTGCTAAAAATAGATAAAGGGGGGGGCAGATGCATATAGTACATTGCTGAATGAGAGTCTCCAGCAAGATGTTATTAACCTTCGTGGTAGTACAGTTTACCTAATTCCACTCGAGAGAGTTCCATAAGTCTCCCTTTGCATTTGACTGTCACACTGGGTCAAAACGCACTTCTTTGGGGGCTAGGCCACAACAAACTAAACAGGGGCCAGCCCTTCACCATCTGACACTGGGCTCTGCTTCATACTTGCCTACACTCCCGGAAGTCGCGAGAGGCTCCCGATTTTTCGGGTAGCCCGCAGCACCCCCGGAAATATAGGCAGATCTCCCGCATCCTGCCCACTTCCTAGTGAAAGCGGTCAGGATGGGGAGATTTTATTGGGTATTTGCGGGTCCGTAGACAGGGGTCGGGGCTAAATAACGCAAATCGCATTGTTTAGCCCCACCCCCTCCTTGCGGTCCCACGAATTGCAGACTCATTATGTCTACAGACCGGCCCCGCCCCCCAATCTACCCAGCAAAGGCAGCTCTCCCGGGGAGAGACTCTTCAAAGTCGGTAAGTATGCTCTGCTTATGAAGATACCAGGCTCAGGGGTTTTGGGCGGGGGGGGGGTAGCTGACCTGCAATCCAGGTTTCAGGAACAACGGAAAGTCAAGGGGGTAAATTTTACTAAAGTGAGAGTTTTTAGAAGTGAGTTTTAGAAGAGGTGTTGCCCATAGCAACCAATCAGATTCTACTTAACATTTAACTAGCAGCTTCTAGAAGATAATAGCTAGAATCTGATTGGTTGCTATGAGCAACATCTCTTCTAAAACTCACTTCTAAAACTCTCACTTTAGAAAATTTACCCCAAGGAGTCCAGACTCTCGATAAATGTCCTGGGCAGTATTCAATGTCCTAACTGAACGGATTTAGGGTGCTGCCTTTGGGATGGGTTATTCCAAAATTCTACAAAAAAAGATGTTGATAAACCAACTGCTCTGTAAGGTACACGGCACCTTTGAGATACTGATTTTTCAGACTTGACCTTTTTATTTATATAGTATAACAGTTACATTTGGACATGGGACTGGTACACACTGACTGATACACAAGTGTAATGGTGAAAACTTGCACTTTGTAAATTACTCTGACTTTATTTAAAATAAATCTTCTTTTTGGAGCACAATGTACACTTGAGTGCACGGATTAAATGGACCCGATCTGTCGTTTGGAGGAAATGGTGCACTGAGCGGCCGCTTTGAGGGTTAAAAGGCTGCAATGTTTTTCTGTATGTAGTTTCCTGTATTGCAGACTACACACAGGCAGACTGAATATCCTGTTCCTGGGTACTTATAAGGATTTATTCTTCAATTAATGCAGATGCTTCATTTATCCAGAGATTGCACTTGGCAATGGTGGGCGCCACGGTGTAAAGTTTCTGCACAGGAGTAATGGAAGAGGCTGAATACAAATCACTATACATTCCATCAAATATTCCATATGGATCAAACGTAACATTGCACAATTAGTTTAAAGCTAAAACCAGTTTGTTTTTTTTGAAAGGTCTGAGTAGCATGTGAGGAGGTGTTGGGGTATTTGTGGAGGCCTGAGTGGCTCGTGCGGCAATCTGAGTGCCATGGGGGTGTTGGGGCGCACACTCAGAATTCAGAGTGGCCTATGTGAGCGGGAACATTTTTAAGTGGGATCTGACGGCTTGTGCAGCTTTTATGACAAGGGGGCTTATAAGTGCATGGGGGATAATTTTCTTGCATATGGTGAGGGGTGTAGGGGGTGTAATTGTGGAGCAAGTGAGGGGCATGGGGTATTTTGGGATGGTTAATGTAGGGGTATCAAGGTCAGGTCATTTTGTGACTGTTATACTAAGTAATGTGCGGCCCTTTAGAAGAATGGAGGGTCACACATACAGCCCTGGACATAGGTCAGATTGCCCACCACTGCCTTAGGGTTAGGGACTTAACTAAATGAAGCACATGCAAAGGTTCACTGTAAAACTCAAGGAAACTATGGCCTCCCTGTAAGGCTACTAAGCCACGCTCCCCCACTAGATTTATTTTCAATGTCTTCTGTTTCCCGTTCTCTATTGTTGCTTCATTTTTGGCTAACCCTTCGATATAGAATAGTTACAGTGCAGAGCTCTGCACCCTGTACCTTGTGTTACTAGGTTATCTGTTTTTTCAGGAGTAGGCTGTAAACCACATTAACAGCATAAAGACACCGGGCCTCATTTACGCTGGTACAAATGGTGATACGGATGCATCTCACCTCCCTGCTTTTTTTCAGTGCGGTAGAGCCGTCATTATTATTATTGCTACTTACACCTGCGCCCAGAGACGGACTGGGGCTGTAGATCAGCCCTGGCAGTCCGCCCTGTGTGCGCACCTTAGGCACGGGCACTCTTAAAGGAGGCGTGTTTAGGTTTGAGGGGGGCGTGCCGTGTCTCGCTGCACGCCCCCATCTCTTCCCGGCCGAGCAGAGCGCTCCGGCCCATCACTGCCGCCACCCCTTCCCTCCCCCTGAGCTAATATCATGTATCCGGTGGCATGGGGTGAAGGGCTGGGCACTTCCGCCCTCCTCGAGCCGGCCCTGAGGCAATCGGCCCTTCTGCCATTTGCCAGAAGTGCCAGATGGCCAATCCGCCCCTGCCTGTGCTATGAAAGGTGTAAAAGATCCAATAGAAATAGACATCCTCTTGACATACTCATGACCATTAGGATTCACGTATGGCTACACGCTCACAACTCTCCCATGAGACAATCCTCTTACGTGCTTACGCCCGATTGACACTCAGACACAGCTATATTACATAAAGAGCGAAAATGGCAGTAATCCATCTGACTCACCCAGAGATACGCAAAGATACATATCGCTGTGGCACATATAGGACTAAAAGCCGCAAGATGCAGCCACTTTCGGACTCGTTTGGAACTCGGAATCAGACCGTTAATGCTCACAGGCCTTTCAACAGGTGATAAAACTCACACTGCATGCATTTTTATCTATCCACCATCTGGATAGATAAGTTGATATTGGTGGTTTGAATTTGGGGCATCTCCAAATTCAAATCTAAATTGCAGTGTAACAATAAAGCTGTCCAGCATTTGTGGGCTACATGAACAAAAATAAATACATTTATTTGCACCCCTTACATTGCAACATGGTTTATTTGTCCCAACTCAGAATCAGCTCCAAGGAAATAAACCCTGTAACTGATTTATTTAAATTAGTGCTGATTATTGTCCGGTATTTACATTTCAGCCAGCGCTGTACAATTAATAAAAGCCAACAGACAATATAGGGGCGGACGTTAGGCGCAGCCTGGTCAGTGTCTGCGTCTTTTCTTGGCCACACGTTCGTGACTTTATGCAAATGCTGCTACAAAGCCGTTCCCAGGTGTTCAGCCCTGTGCCCCAAAGTGCCGATTCTCCTCCCAAGTATGGCGTCCTGTGCGAGCGCTGGAGCCTCTGTGTACACAACTGCTTTCCGCGACGTTCCCATAACACGCTCCCATAAGATGGAGCATCTCTGAGCGCCCACTGTGCCACCGTCCAGGAACGCCCAATAGATTTTCAATACTTCAGGGTGCGTTCGCCCGAACCGCTACTGCGACCACAATCGGGACGCATGTGCGCTAAAAAAATAAAAATCACTCAACTGGGTGCGTGCGAATCAGTATCAGGCCCATAAAGAGAGAGATAGGAACATACAGACTGTATCTAGGAAAAGGGAAGTGAGCAGCTGCTCTGTAGCAGCGACAATAACCTGTAAGTACTGTACTGAGCTGTGCACAGATCACTATGTAGTATTGTTGTCTGACATTGCACAGAGGCTACAAGAACAATGCTTAGCTTTATTGTGCTGGTGCCAAGAACCACTGGCATAACCTGTCTAATCTATATGACGGCAGGATCAGCAGCAGATTTAGAGAAAGGTGCAGATCATACTCGCCTACTCTCCAGGCATGTGCGGGAAACACTTGAATTTCAGGGAGAAGGCTGCTACCCTCCACCATCCCAATTATCTTACTTGTGAAGAGGGCAGGGCCGTAATTATGCGACAAGTGCACAATTTTCATCATACTTCCCCGTAGAGGGGATGCAGCTGACCACTGAGGGGGCGGGGCCAAGCACTGCATGTCATTAAGCTTCTCATTATATTACTTCATATTGGCCCCGCCTCCTCCGCGCAGATTCCAGCCATTACACATTACACTCCCTATCCTGTCCACTTCACTAGCAAGTATGCAGGATCACATAGTCTTCCGGGGTCTGGGAGACTACACGAAAAATCTGGGGTCTCGCGGACATTCCACGAGCGTGGGTAAGTATGATTAGCATCACTGTGCAGCTTTAATGATGCAAATCAGCCCATTGTACTACCCTTCAAAATGCAGCACTTAGGATGCAAAAAGTTGCTGAGGTGCAATATTTGCTGCTGAGCGTAACTGAGCAAATCATCTTGTACTATATGGGAGACAAATTCAAACTTTGTATTCAGGCAGGGCCACCGAGACTTCCGGCGGGCACGGGTGCTGGAGGCCATGGCTATGCCTCGTGATCAGTACTTAATGGTGCGTGTACTGGGTGGCATGACTACAACAAAGCAGAGGGCATTGGTTGGTTAGGATGCGCTTCGTGGTGGAGTGGGGTAAGGGGATGTGTGGTTGGGACCGTCTGGGGTGGAGGGAGGAGGGATGGGGGCTGGTGCTGCAACATGCGAGTAGGGGTACCTGGTCCTACTATAGGTTGGCTATATATGGAAAGGTTGACGTGCGCTCCTGGGTATTGTGTAGGGGGGGTAGGGGATGGGGAGAGGGAAATGATGGGGGGAGGGTTGGGCAGTCAGTGTGTATTGGATGTTTTGTGGTGGGGTGCGAATGACAACAGAATGCTGGGTGAGTGGGTATAAGTGATAATTTATTCATATAATAAATGGTAACCCACAGCTTAGCTAGCGACCAGGAGGCCGCACTTCACACCACAAGTGGCCGCCCTCATTCAGAGCGACCGCTTGTATCTAGCGATCGACTCTGAATGAGGGCCAGTGCTCCTCGGGAATTCGTTGTCTCTGGATAGTTCGTGGGGGCGTGTGCTGCCTGATGGTGGTGATCTGGTGCAATTCACAGTATGGGGGGTGGGTGGACCCTTTGAGGGGGCTCCTTACCATGCGGTCCTTACTACTGCATGTACCCCTGCTGGACCTATGGTCTACAGTCTTGGGAAGTGGGATGCTCTGTTGTTGGTGGTTGGGGGGTGTCCCCAGTGGTGGCGTCCCGCACTGTTAAGGAGGGGTTTTATGGTACCTACTGGTAGGTGCTCGACTTCTGTGGCAGGGAGCGGCTTCCTCAAAGTCCAGTTGGGGCCAGATGTTCTGTTGGGCTGACGTGGGCCATCCACGTGCCCGTGGGTGCAGGGCAGCGGTGACCCGCTGGCTGTATGCGTTCGACCTGTGTAGGTGTGAGACAGTGGCGCGTGCCACGTCGGTAGCTGCGGCGTGATGGGTGCCTTGAGAAAGGCCAATGGGCTGCAACTCGTTGGAGACTTCCACACATGCACACACGCCCCCACGAACTATCCAGAGACAACGAATTCCCGAGGAGCACGGTGCCTCCAGACAAAGGAAGGAACTTGTGTCCACACAATTAAACACGAATTGAATAAATTATCACTTATACTCACTCACCCAGCATTCTGTTGTCATTCGCACCCCATCACAAAACATCCACCACAATACACACTGACTGCCCAACCCTCCCCCCACCATTTCCCTCTCCCCATCCCCTCCACAATACCCAGGAGCGCACGTCAACCTTTCCATATATAGCGGAGGGCATGCTTGCACCTCCCGTGCACTCCCGGAGCCCTACAGACGCCCAGGTAATTCATACCTGCTCCCCCCTTCTCGGTGCCCCTGCATGCAGGGTAAATACTCCATGATACACATCCAGTGGCGTCCCTCCCCACGATGACACCCAGTGCGGGCAGGGCTGCAGTTCACACGGCAAAGCCATGCATCAACAAAAAGGGGGCGTGGCCTTGCAGGCAGGGGCATGGTCTCGCAGGTAGGGAGTGTGGCCTCAAAGCCCAACCCCCATTGTTATCACTGCGGGGGTCCCATAGGTGCAGACTGCCCCCGGGGAACACTTTGTGCAGTGCCAGCTCCCTCACTGTCAGAAGCCAAGTGCTGCACGTAATGCTACAGTGCAGCACCCGTCTCCTGTCACTGAGGAGGATGCGGCCCGCACCCACCTTGTGCCGCCACTGGGCACATTTACTATCCAACAAAACATTAATGTTGCATCTCAGAGCAGGGCTAGGCCACCTACAGACATTTCAGTACTAAACTATATATTGGATTTATAATAAATGGGCAAAGGTAGACTCTATCAGGTGGGCAGTGATGGGGGTGGGGCCGGACTATTGCATCATTAGGCCACACCCCCTTGAGTCGATATGCCACAAATCACAAAATTTGAATAGGGGGGTGCAGCCAAATGACACAATTATCATAGAATTGTGTCATTAAGCCCCACCCCCTCCCGATGGACCGTGGATACACGATAAGATTCTGCCCCCTTCAGTCTGAGGTGGGCGGGATGTGGGAGAAGGGGGTGTGTCCAGGGGTGTGGGGGGGCTACCTGAAAAATCCGGAGCCTCCCGCAGGTTCCAGAAGATTAGACAAGTGTAATGTAATCTATGCAGGCACTTTGGATATCATTCCACAATATGGGGCTGCGCTATGCCCCCCAATACTGAATAAACAAGCCTAATAATCTTCAGGGGGCACTAGCCTTTATGGCCTATAGGCTGCAGTCCGCAGAGTTTATCGGGAGAGAGATTCCTCCGAGGCACTCCCTACTCTCACATGCGCAATCAGCAGACTGCACATGTGCAGAACGACACTGGGATCCCGAAGGAGAAGTGATGTGATCACATTACTGGCCACTTCTAACACACTGCAGGGACGGTCTCTTGTCAGAGTCCCTTGTCCCTTCGTGTGATTTTTTATACATCCAGGCGGTACTTAATTTCGGGATGTAGTTAAGAACCTGGTGGAAAAGATGCCGGCAGTCAATGTACTGATGCCGGCATCCCACCCGCGAGGCAAAATGCCGACGCCGCTATCTCTAGACGAATCAGGATACCGGCGTTGGAATCTCGACAGCCGGCATCCCGATCTTATGAGCCGCGGCGAGGGGGGGTTAGGTTTAGGAATCTCCTATGGGGACTTAGGGTTAGGCACACCCCAGGGAAGGTTAGGGGTGGGAGAGGTGGGGTTAGCGTTAGGCTGGGGGGAGGTTAGGGTTAGGCACCGCCCTGGGAGGGTTAGGTTTAAGGTGCGGGGAGGCGGGGGTTAGGTTTAGGCACCAACCCGGGAGTTTTCGTGTTAGGCACCACTAAGGGAGGGTCTGCGTTATGAGGGAGAGAGGGGTATGGTTAAGGTACTTACCTCCCCCATTGGAGTCTTCAGCCTTCGGGCTTCCGCAGGCGGCTAAACCGGTATTTCAATTCCATTCCTTGCAGAAGGTATACTTTGGAAATTAAACTGAAATCCAAGACAATATTAATAGATTGTCCTGTTAAATTACTATAAAAGTGTTTTTGAAAACTTCTGTCAAAAGTGGCCAGTATGTGTCACTACAAGCAATAGAAGTGATTATCTTTTCTGCATGGAGAACCAAAAGAAATAAACTGCATTTGCTCCCCTTGTGCAAGTGCCAGGAATCTACTGTATATGCTCCGATCTCCGGGAAAGTGGTTCCAGCTACATTTTCCTGGTGTATCCTGTAGGGCGCACACACAGATCTCCGGGCACATGGCACCTGCACGATGTTTCCAGTAATACTCACAGCACAAACGGAGAGGTTTTTTGAAGGGTGTGCAGTATGGGTCCCCCTGGTCCTTGGGGCCCATGTGCCCTGCATACCCTGTACCCATTATAGATACGCCCATGCCTCCTATAGCAGAGAGGCTGCCAACATCCCCACACTGCACATAGGGGCCAATCTCAGGAAAGCCCAGCAGCTACACTGACCTCCTATAGCAGAGAGGCTGCCATCATCCCCACACTGCACATAGGAGCCAATCTCAGGAAAGCCCAGCAGCTACACTGACCTCCTATAGCAGAGAGGCTGCCATCATTCCCACACTGCACATAGGAGCCAATCTCAGGAAAGCCCAACAGCTACACTGACCTCCTATAGCAGAGAGGCTGCCATTATCCCCACACTGCACTTTGGAACCAATCTCAGGAAAGCCCAGCAGCTACACTGACCTCCTATAGCAGAGAGGCTGCCATCATTCCCACACTGCACATAGGAGCCAATCTCAGGAAAGCCCGGCAGCTACAATGACCTCCTACAGCAGAGAGGCTGCCATCATCCCCACACTGCACATAGGAGCAAATCTCAGGAAGGCCCAGCAGCTACACTGACCTCCTATAGCAGAGAGGCTGCCATCATCCCCACACTGCACATAGGAGCCAATCTCAGGAAAGCCCAACAGCTACACTGACCGCCTATAGCAGAGAGGCTGCCATCATCCCCACACTGCACATAGGAGCCAATCTCAGGAAAGCCCGGCAGCTACACTGACCTCCTATAGCAGAGAGGCTGCCATCATCCCCACACTGCACATAGGAGCCAATCTCAGGAAAGCCCGGCAGCTACACTGACCTCCTATAGCAGAGAGGCTGCCATCATTCCCACACTGCACATAGGAGCCAATCTCAGGAAAGCCCAGCAGCTACAATGACCTCCTATAGCAGAGAGGCTGCCATCATCCCCACACTGCACATAGGAGCCAATCTCAGGAAAGCCCGGCAGCTACACTGACCTCCTATAGCAGAGAGGCTGGCATCATCCCCACACTGCACATAGGAGCCAATCTCAGGAAAGCCCAGCAGCTACACTGACCTCCTATAGCAGAGAGGCTGGCATCATTCCCACACTGCACATAGGAGCCAATCTCAGGAAAGCCCAGCAGCTACACTGACCTCCTATAGCAGAGAGGCTGCCATCATCCCCACACTGCACATAGGAGCCAATCTCAGGAAAGCCCAGCAGCTACACTGACCTCCTATAGCAGAGAGGCTGCCATCATCCCCACACTGCACTTTGGAGCCAATCTCAGGAAAGCCCAGCAGCTACACTGACCTCCTATAGCAGAGAGGCTGCCATCATCCCCACACTGCACATAGGAGCCAATCTCAGGAAAGCCCAGCAGAGCTGGATCCAATCACAACTGCAGAAGCAGAGGAATTTTTTTTATCTTTATAATCACAATTTTGCCACGTATCATAAGTACATTCCCGATACCGTCTCACTTTTGCACTGAGCGATGACATAAAAGACGCTAAATAGATCAGTATTTTACATAAAAAGCAGAAAAGTTTTATTTAATATCTGGTTCATCAACTGTAATCCTGATTGTGTTGCCTTGCTGTGCCCACATCTGCATGTCACATCTTTGTTCCAAGGTCAGGCTTCCTCTGAGCAGGTTCTCTGAGTAACTCACTGCCTCCAGTAAGAACAGTCTCATATATCTAAAACAATTGAAAAAAGAAAGATCAATTAAGAATATTAATAACGTTTTTATTTTCAATTTTAAAATGATGGATATCATAACTAATCTGTGGTCTGTAGTGCACCCTCTGCTTACCTCCAGTTCTTTCATCTTTTCTTCAATATCTGCACAGTTTGCTCATCAATGACATCTCAGTGTATTATAGATGCCACGTGCAATGTTATAGTGCTGCGGTCCAATGTTAAGGCTCCACAGGCCGAAGATAGGGTGCCACACGTTGTTGTTGTAGAGCCATAGGCAGATGTTAGGGAGGCCACGAGCAGATGTTAGGGAGGCCACGAGCAGATGTTACGGAGGCCATGGGCAGATGTTAGGGATCCCACGGGTAGATGGTAGGGAGGCCACGGGCAGGTGGTAGGAAGGCCACGGGCATGTGGTAGGGAGGCCACGGGCAGGTGGGCCACAGGCAGATGTTAAATTTTGGCTTTAGTTGGAGATCGATAAGCGGAAGGCAGTGGCCCGTTTGAGGGCCGTCGGGGGGAAAGTGTTCGCTTACCTGTGGGCAGCTTAGGTTGAGCTGATGGCTGCCGCACAGGTTGAGGTGGAGGAAATACAGGCCGAGCCTTGGACAAATAGGGGGACACCCTAGGCCGATGTGGGGCCTCATATGGGGATGGCACAGGTGAGGGTGTCACAGACCGTGATGGGCATGCCACAGGCTGAGCTGCAAATGTCACATGCCGAGTTGGTTTCGGTACAGGCAGAGCAGCGGCCGGCACTGGACGAGAGGGCTGCCGATGGTGGGACGGCACCTGCCGGGCTAAAAGCGTCATTGGTCGCGAAGGGGGCGGCACAATCTGAGCTGCCAGGGGCAAAGGCCGAGTTGGTGGCGGCAGTGGCCGATGGTGAGGCGGCATCTTCTCAGCTATAAGAGGTGCATGCTGAGGTGCGATGCGTACTGGCTGAGGTGGAGGAGGCCCAGGCCATGGTGAAAAAGGCAGAAGCCGATGTGGGGGCACCACAAAATTACATCGGAGCCCCACAGGCTCCTGTCGGGGTGCACCAGGCCGATAAGGTGGAGGTAAAGAGGCTGAAAAGGATTTTCCAAAAGGCATATCCAATATCTTGGCTGTAAAGCTGAAGATATGGCAGTAAACTGGCTGGAGGTAAGTTTATATAAGAGAGACTAGCAATGGCTTTATTACATCACAATAGGTAGAGATGACTGGCAGGAGAGGAGGTCAGAGGTCACCATGTGACCTCATAAATGGACAAAGGCTGAGCTAAGCTATCCTCTAACTAGTTGCATATGCAGGGGGAGGGTTTATGAGTGTGTGTGGGGGCGGGGGGAGTGTAATCTAAAAAATGTCCAGTGGACAGGTCATGTTGGGTAGATAAAGGACCCTCATATAGGTCAGTATAGGGAAGTGAGCCTACTCTAACCCTCCAGTGAGTGAGAAGCTGTGTACATAATACTGTATATCTCTATAAGCAATCTTCCTCAGTTTGGGATGGTTACTGTTAGTCAGGGGGACACAGAAAACCTCGGGATGCTGAGGAGGTGCAGTCATGGGGACTCCTCATAATGTAACTTTCAGAGGTATTTATGCCATCCTTCTTCACATTGTAAATGACCATTGATCAGGAATAATAGAGACATTCTTATTTCCCCACATAGGGAGCTTTCCCTAAAACATTTGGACAGCTTCTCCTACTAACCACCATCTATAGTAATGAGTATAGCTGGTCTGATGCACCTTGGTTACATGCCTTATAGATATTAATTTTATAGATGAATAAATGTAGATACCTTTACCTTCGGCTCACATGGTAATTATTTAGCTAATGGAAAGTGATCTGGCCAGTGCTGCTTCTTGTGTGTCTATTATTTTCAAGTTTATTTATGTCAGGAGTGTCACAATCTCCTTTACCAGCTGCAGGTAATTCATACTTGCCTACCCTCCCAATTCAGCCAGGGGCCTCCCGAAAATCGGGTGCCGCTCCCAGCCCTTGGAAAGACAGGCAAGCCTCCCGGCAGCTGCTGCTCCTCCCCGACCCCCCCGCAATTACCTGTAAAACCCCCGCAGCATGGGGGGGCGTTGACGCAATTCAACCTGAATCGCGTCATTTTGGCCCCGCCCCCTGCTTCTCAATGCCTGTAATATCGACATT
This sequence comes from Taudactylus pleione, assembly GCA_031769625.1. Lineage (NCBI taxonomy): Eukaryota > Metazoa > Chordata > Amphibia > Anura > Myobatrachidae > Taudactylus > Taudactylus pleione. The sequence continues at coordinate 2,552,487 of JAUIMM010000427.1, read as the reverse complement.
GTGTAGCCACAAATGGCTGTCATCTGACCGGGCACGCCCCCTTGTGCCGGCCATGCCCCCCTTGTGATGGCCACGCCCCCTGCCCTGCTGATCTGGCTCCTCCCTCCCGGGAGGGGCAGCAAGAAAGTCGGCAACCATGAGGTAATTACTCATTTATATCAGTAGATTCACACTACATTCTGCCCATCTGCACCAAAAGGGACGGACCTTTTCGCTATTTTATCCTTTATTATGATCCCAGTTAGGGTTCCCCTAAGCCCAGAGGCTTTACCAGGATCGTGTTAAGTGTCTAAGCTGAGGACAGCCGCTACACCAACCTCCTGTCATGGGTGGAGCAAGAGAGGGAAGGGCCCATATGCACCCTCTGGTCACTCTCTGTTCAGGCCTCGCCACCTCTCACTGGCTTTTTCCACAGTGGTCACTAGGAGACTACTGCGCATACACTGATCCCCGGGAAGATGGCTCAGGCTCCATTTTGTTTCTTTTTTATCATGATCACAGTAAGGGCAGTGTCAGCGCTAGTGTTAATGGGGCAACGATGGTGACATCCACTTGGCCTTGCGCCCTGGCAGCTACACTACTCGCACACCCAGTGTCATACTGGGGCATGAAGGGCCCACCAGGGGACTGCAATAGTAGGGGCCCGCTGAAGGGGTGTAACCATCTGCCAAAGTGGGTGTACCCAGTGAGTAGAAAGGTGTGGCAATATTATGTGCAAATAGATGAAGGCGTTAACTAGCGATAGACCTCCAAAACGCCAGAGAAAGCGTTGTCCTATTTAATAAATAGACTGGGACTGTCATGTTCTGACAGTGACCCAGAACATACATGGCAATGCAGGTTCAGATAGGTATAGAAAACCAGCCAGGGTAATTTCTGGAAACTTCCCTTAAATAGGGGTGGGGTCTGGGTCTATGGAGGAGGGGGGCGGTGAATAATCGCTCCAGTGTGTACCCAGCTTGTCTGAACATGTCTGAAATACTATATGATGTGACATAATGGGGCCTTTTGACTAAAGGTCAGTGTGTGATGTCCTGTGTGTGTGGTCAGTGTGTGATGTCCTGCGTGTGTGGTCTGGTCAGTGTGTGATGTCCTGCGTGTGTGGTCTGGTCAGTGTGTGATGTCCTGCTTGTGTGGTCAGTGTGTGATGTCCTGCGTGTGTGGGTTGGTCAGTGCGTGATGTCCTGCGTGTGTGGTCTGGTCAGTGTGTGATGTCCTGCTTGTGTGGTCAGTGTGTGATGTCCTGCGTGTGTAGTCTGGTCAGTGCGTGATGTCCTGCGTGTGTGGTCTGGTCAGTGTGTGATGTCCTGCTTGTGTGGTCAGTGCGTGATGTCCTGCGTGTGTGGTCTGGTCAGTGTGTGATGTCCTGCGTGTGTGGTCTGGTCAGTGTGTGATGTCCTGAGTGTGTGGTCTGGTCAGTGTGTGATGTCCTAAGTGTGGTCTGGTCAGTGTGTGATGTCCTGTGTGTGTAGTCTGGTCAGTGTGTGATGTCCTGCGTGTGTGGTCTGGTCAGTATGTGATGTACTGCGTGTGGTCTGGTCAGTGTGTGATGTCCTGTGTGTGTAGTCTGGTCAGTGTGTAATGTCCTGCGTGTGTGGTCTGGTCAGTGTGTGATGTCCTGAGTGTGTGGTCTGGTCAGTGTGTGATATCATGAGTGTGTGGTCTGGTCAGTCTGTGATGTCCTGTGTGTGTCGTCTGGTCAGTGTGTGATGTCCTGCGGGTGTGGTCTGGTCAGTCTGTGATGTCCTGTGTGTGTGGTCTGGTCAGTGTGTGATGTCCTGCGTGTGTGGTCTGGTCAGTATGTGAATATCCTGCGTGTGTGATCTGGTCAGTATGTGAAAATCCTGCGTGTGTGGTCTGGTCAGTGTGTGATGTCCTGCGTGTGTCGTCTGGTCAGTCTGTGATGTCCTGCGGGTGTGGTCTGGTCAGTATGTGAATGTCCTGCGGATGTGGGCTGGTCAGTATGTGATGTCCTGCGTGTGTGGTCTGGTCAGTATGTGATGTCCTGCGTGTGTGGTCTGGTCAGTATGTGATGTCCTACGTGTGTGGTCTGGTCAGTGTGTGATGTCCTGCATGTGTGGTCTGGTCAGTATGTGAATGTCCTGCGGATGTGGGCTGGTCAGTATGTGATGTCCTGCGTGTGTGGTCTGGTCAATGTGTGATGTCCTGAGTGTGTGCCGCTCATTGGCTGGCACCCACGTGGAGGAGCCGTTCATTGGCTAAGTCCACGTGGGTCCCAGCCAATGAGCGGCTGCTAATGTGAACCAGCCGCTGATTGGCTCGCGCCCGACGCTAATGATACCTCATTCTCCGTGAGCTGTCATTAGCATAATGTATCAGCATGCTGTAGCGTGTTGATACAGTGTGTCTGGGGCCCTATTTGGATTACTGCGGAGAACATCGTGGGAGAAAAGGTGAGTATTGGATCTTTTTTTCAGGTACTTCCATAGGATACTTTACATTGAGAAGGGGACGTGAACATCTTGGAGCAGGTGAGTATGTAATAAATCTTTATTTTCACGGTGTGTGTCTTGTTTTTTTTACACATTTCTTTACAGGTGAACTACACATACCAGTGTAATGCCCCGCATGCTGGTACTTGTGGTTCTCCAAGTACCAGCATGCTGGGGAGGCTTGCTGGGACCTGTAGTTGCACAGTAAAGACAATGTGAATTTTCTATTTTTTACACACTACACCTACACTATCAACTCGCCACCCACCACCCAGGGGTGGCAGGGATAACCCCGGGCTATCAGCCTAGGCCAGGGGTGCCCTGGAGAGGGGGTCCCCTTTATTGGGGGGGTCCCCAACTCCCCAGGGATCCCTGGCCTGGACAGACTAGCGGACAGGGCTGATGCTGCGGCTGGGGGGCCCGGTGAAAGGGCTCCCCTGGCTGTGGCATCAGCCCCCCGCTACAAAGGGCCCAGAGCTGGTTTTAAATATTCGGGGGACCTCACGCCAATTTTTTCTCCCTATAATTAAAAATAAGTCTGGCTCTGCTGCCTGGTACTGGTTCTTAAATTACGGTGGAACCCTACTCGTTTTGTTCCCCGTAATTTTAAGAACCAGAACTGGCTGGCAAGTCCGGGGCTGGTGGTTACGCTTTAGGAGGGGGGCCCTTTTTTTTAAGATTTAACCTTTTTTTAATAATTTACAGGCAGGAACATACATGGATCACAGTGATCTGTGTATGTTTCTGCCAAACTCGCAGATCACAGGCAGGTGTATTTATTTCATGAGTTTTTACAGGAGAGTTTTCCCATCTCATGAGAGTTTAGAAACTCTCTGCTTGGTAAATTCCAGAATCCTATCTTCACTAGTGAAAAGGTTCTCGAGTTTTGCCGATGGTGAATTGAAGAGAGTTTGCTAACTCTCCAGTATTTTCCCGTAGCAAAGGAGATCTCTCTACCGAGTTTGACATTAGTAAATTTGAGAGTGGGAAAAAATGCCCAAACTCTCAAGAGATTGCTAACTCTCCCAGACTCGATTCTTAGTAAATTTACCCCTTAGAGTTCCTGACCGTACATGGTGACAGACTAGAGGTTTATGCTACTACAGACATATTACATGTCCTCCGTTCTCTTTCTAGGAAACATTTGCAAACTATTCTTATCCTAATATGTTTTGCAACTTTTTTATTAACTTTTTATGTTATTTGCTTGCATCTTCAATGCTCCTGTTCAATGAAGACTAAGGGGTAAATTTACTAAAGTGAGAGTTTTTAGATGTGAGTTTTAGAAGTGATGTTGCCCATAGCAACCAATCAGATTCTACTTAACATTTAACTTGCACCTTCTTGAAGATAAAAGCTAGAATCTGATTGGTTGCTATGGGCAACATCACTTTTAAAACTCATTTCTAAAAACTCTCACTTTAGTAAATTTACCCCTAATGGTGCGTACACACTGTACGACTTTCATGAACGATAACGATATAGTTTATACCGTTATCGTTCACTTTTTTGCAGTCACAACCCTGACAATGACCAATGATGTGCGTTCCCGCATTGATGATAAAGATATCCATCATCGTCCATGCATGCAGGCCAACTTTGACAATATCGTCAACTTTGCCTGTTTAGAAATGTTGCATGATGACTTCACTGACAGATATCTTTCAAGTCATTGGTGGTACAGATCATACCGTGTGTATGCACCTTTAGGGGCCTATGTACTATTATGTATCCATCTCACCGGGAATAATTTCAATTTTAATGAAAATATCCCGGCTATGTACCAAGGAGAACTCACAGGGACAGCGGTTGCGGTAAACGCTGTCCCTGCGAGTTATATCCCTGGCTTTAGGAGAAGTCTTTTACTGAAGTGAAAGACTTCACCAGGGGAAGCTGACACTGCGCATGCGCACAGCGCCAGCTTCCAGGGCCGGACAGGGGCTGCGGGGGAAAGATCGAAAGAGATTGAAGATGGTGGAAACTGCCGCTGCTAAACTACGAAAAGCTTAATTAGTTTAGTACATAGGGAACAGATCGTAGTCCCCATTGACAATAATGGGGACTGCGATCTGAAGTGCTAATTAGCACTCTCCCGGAGATTTCTGTGAAATACATAAAATTATACAGAAACTGCAGTTTCTGTATAATTTGATGTAAAATAATCAGATTGGTACATAGGGCCTGATTCAGAGCTGCTCGCACGATGTGTCTGCAAATTGCGTAGGCAGTGTTATCTCACAACAATGCATTAGCACGCCCAGTATTTCTTACAGAGCGATCACATAGTGTATGCAGACACCCACCCAGGAGGCCGGGTAAAAAAAAAAAAAAAGCGACCGCCCTGATTCAGAGCGAGCGCTCGCTTTTTGCAAACGCCTCTGAATCAGTGATGTCAGTGAGAGAGCTTCCGGCTCTATTAGAACCAGAAGCTCTCTGGGGCTTGCGGCCACGAGACCCTGCCACAAGGATCTCGTCACAAGCCCAATGGTCGCGATGGTCTTGACCATCGCGACCATCATCCTGGCCGCTCGCAATAGCTGTGGGTGGTCAGCAAAAAGCGAGCGCTCGCTCTGAATCAGGTCGGGCGCTGCTTTTTTTAGTTGCGGCCTCCTGGCCGCTCGCATAGCTGTGGGTGACCACCCACAGCTATTGCGAGCGGCCAGGAGGCCGCAACTAAAAAAACCAGCGCCCGACCTGATTCAGAGCGAGCGCTCGCTTTTTGCGAGCGCCTCTGAATCAGGCCCAGTGTCCACACATTTTAACTTTAAAATAAAGATTTAACTTCCCATCTCTCACCCTCAGGGAAGTACGAGTGGAAACTTGCGAATTCACTCTGATCAGTGTGAGTTGCTAATTGGATTGCAAAATTAATTCGCTATGCGAATTCGAAGTGAAAATTGCAACTCGCACCTAATAGATTGACCCCAAAGAGCTTATGCAGTTAGGAACAAATAAAGAGAAAAGGAGCAACCTGCGCTGGCAAAACCTAATTGCAGTGCAGATGGAGCAGAAAGAGTGAGACGTGGAAAGGCCACGTCCTAGCTTCATTCTGTATGTCCGTGTAAAAACTAAAGTGGCCAGCATGTGTCACTACAAGCAATAGCAGTGATTATCTTTTCTGCATGGAGAAACAAAAGAAATAAACTGCATTTGCTCCCCTTGTGCAAGGGCCAGGAATCTACAGCAAATGCTCCGATCTCCGCGAAAGTGGTTCCAGCTACATTTTCCTGGTGTATCCTGTAGGGCGCACACACAGATCTCCGGGAATATCGCGCTTGCACTATATTTCCAGTGATACCCGCAGGGCAAACAGAAAGGTTTTTTGAAAGGTGTGTAGTATGGGTCCCCCTGGGCCTAGGGGCCCGTGTGCTCTGCATACCCTGTACCCATTATAGATACGCCCATTCCTCCTATAGCAGAAAGGCTGCCATCATTCCCACACTGCACATAGGAGCCAATCTCAGGAAAGCCCGGCAGCTATACTGACCTCCTATAGCATAGAGACTGCCATCATTCCCACACTGCACATAGGAGCCAATCTCAGGAAAGCCCAGCAGCTATACTGACCTCCTATAGCATAGAGACTGCCATCATCCCCACACTGCACATAGGAGCCAATCTCAGGAAAGCCCGGCAGCTACACTGACCTCCTATAGCAGAGAGGCTGCCATCATTCCCACACTGCACATACGAGCCAATCTCAGGAAAGCCCAGCAGCTATACTGACCTCCTATAGCAGAGAGACTGCCATCATCCCCACACTGCACATAGGAGCCAATCTCAGGAAAGCCCGGCAGCTACACTGACCTCCTATAGCAGAGAGGCTGCCATCATTCCCACACTGCACATAGGAGCCAATCTCAGGAAAGCCCGGCAGCTACACTGACCTCCTATAGCAGAGAGGCTGCCATCATCCCCACACTGCACATAGGAGCCAATCTCAGGAAAGCCCAGCAGCTACACTGACCTCCTATAGCAGAGAGGCTGCCATCATTCCCACACTGCACATAGGAGCCAATCTCAGGAAAGCCCGGCAGCTACACTGACCTCCTATAGCAGAGAGACTGCCATCATCCCCACACTGCACATAGGAGCCAATCTCAGGAAAGCCCAGCAGCTACACTGACCTATAGCAGAGAGGCTGCCATCATCCCCACACTGCACATAAGAGCCAAGCTCAGGAAAGCCCAGCAGCTATACTGACCTCCTACAACAGAGAGGCTGCCATCATCCCCACACTGCACATAGGAGCCAATCTCAGGAAAGCCCGGCAGCTATACTGACCTCCTACAGCAGAGAGGCTGCCATCATCCCCACACTGCACATAGGAGCCAATCTCAGGAAAGCCCAGCAGCTACACTGACCTCCTATAGCAGAGAGACTGCCATCATCCCCACACTGCACATAGGGGCCAATCTCAGGAAAGCCCAGCAGCTACACTGACCTCCTATAGCAGAGAGACTGCCATCATCCCCACACTGCACATAGGAGCCAATCTCAGGAAAGCCCGGCAGCTACACTGACCTCCTATAGCAGAGAGGCTGCCATCATCCCCACACTGCACATAGGAGCCAATCTCAGGAAAGCCCGGCAGCTATACTGACCTCCTATAGCAGAGAGGCTGCCATCATCCCCACACTGCACATAGGAGCCAATCTCAGGAAAGCCCAGCAGCTACACTGACCTCCTATAGCAGAGAGACTGCCATCATCCCCACACTGCACATAGGAGCCAATCTCAGGAAAGCCCAGCAGCTATACTGACCTCCTATAGCAGAGAGGCTGCCATCATCCCCACACTGCACATAGGAGCCAATCTCAGGAAAGCCCAGCAGCTACACTGACCTCCTATAGCAGAGAGGCTGCCATCATCCCCACACTGCACATAGGAGCCAATCTCAGGAAAGCCCAGCAGAGCTGAATCCAATCACAACTGCAGAAGCAGAGAAAAAAAGTGTATCACAATTTTGCCACGTATCATAAATACATTCCCGATACCTTCTCACTTTTACACTGAGTGATGACATAAAAGATGCTAAATAGATCGGTATTTTATATAAAAAGCAGAAAAGTTTTATTTAGTATCTGGTTCATCAACTGTAATCCTGATGTTGTTGCCTTGCTGTGCCCACATCTGCATGTCACATCTTTGTTCCAAGGTCAGGCTTCCTCTGAGCAGGTTCTCTGAGTAACTCACTGCCTCCAGTAAGAACAGTCTCATATATCTAAAACAATTAAGAAAAGAAAGATCAATTAAGAATATTAATAAAGTTTTTGTTCTCAATTTTAAAATTATGGATATAATAACTAATCTGTGGTCTGTAGTGCACCCTCTGCTTACCTCCAGTTCTTTCATCTTTTCTTCAATATCTGCACAGTTTGCTCATCAATGACATCTCAGTGTATTATAGATGCCACGTCCAATGTTATAGTGCTGCGGTCCAATGTTATAGTGCTGCGGTCCAATGTTAAGGTTCCACAGGCTGAAGATAGGGTGCCACACATTGTTGTTGTAGAGCCATAGGCATATGTTTGGGAGCCAAAAGGCAGATGTTAGGGAGGCCACGGGCAGACGTTAGGGAGCCATAGGCAGATGTTAGAGAGGCCATGGGCAGATGTTAGAGAGCCATGAGCAGATGTTAGGGAGGCCACGGGCAGGTGGTAGGAAGGCCATGGGCAAGGTGGTAGAGAGGCCACAGGCAGGTGGCAGGGAGGCCACAGACAGATGTTAAATTTTGGCTCTAGCTGGAGGCCGATAAGGGGAAGGCAGTGGCCGGTTTGGGGGCCGGCGTGGGGGATTACATGGGGAAAGTGTTGGCTTACCTGTGGGTGGCTTAGGTTGAGCTGAAGGCTGCCGCACAGGTTGAGGTGGAGGAAGTACAGGCCGAGCCTTGGACAAATAGGGGGACACCCTAGGCCGATGTGGGGATGGCACTTGTGGGGGTGTCACAGACCGTGGTGGGCGTGTCACAGGCTGATCTGCAAATGTGACATGCCGAGTCGGTTTCGGTACAGGCAGAGCAGTGGGTGGCACTGGCCGAGGGGGCTGCCGATGGTGGGACGGCACCTGTCGGGCTAAAAGCGTCATTGGTTGCGGTGGGGGTGGCACAATCTGAGCTGCCGGGGGCAAAGGCCGAGTTGGTGGTGGCAGTGGCAGAGGTACAACCAGCGCAGACCAAGGTGGGGGCCGGTGGTGGGGCGGCATCTTAGCTATAAGTGCTGCAGGCCGAGGTGCGATGCGCACTGGCTGAGTTGGAGGAGGCCCAGGCCGTGGTGAGAAAGGCAAAAGCCGATGTGGGGGCACCACAAAATTACATCGGGGCCCCACAGGCTCCTGTCGGTGTGCACCAGGCCGATAAGGCGGAGGTAAAGAGGCTGATGAGGATTTTCCAAAAAGCATATCCAATATCTTGGCTGTAAAGCTTAAGATATGGCAGTAAACTGGCTGGAGGTAAGTTTATATAAGAGAGACTAGCAATGGCTTTATTACATCACAATAGGTAGAGATGACTGGCAGGTGAGGAGGTCAGAGGTCACCATGTGACCTCATAAATGGACAAAGGCTGAGCTAAGCTACCCTCTAACTAGTGGCATATGCAGGGGGAGGGTTTATGAGTGTGTGTGGAGGGGGGAGTGTACTCTGAAAAATGTCCAGTGGACAGGTCATGTTGGGTAGATAAAGGACCCTCATATAGGTCAGTATAGGGAAGTGAGCCTACTCTAACCCTCCAGTGAGTGAGAAGCTGTGTACATAATACTGTATATCTCTATAAGCAATCTCCCTCAGTTTGGGATGGTTACTGTTAGTCAGGGGGACACAGAAAACCTCGGGATGCTGAGGAGGTGCAGTCATGGGGACTCCTCATAATGTAACTATCAGAGGTAATTATGCCATCTTTCTTCACAATGGAAATGACCATTGAACTGGAATAATAGAGACATTCTTATTTCCCCACATAGGGAGCTTTCCCTAAAACATTTGGACAGCTTCTCCTACTAACCACCATCTATATTAATGAGTATAGCTGAAGTCTGATGCACCTTGGTTATATGCTTTATAGATATTATTTGTATAGATGAATAAATGTAGATACCTTTACCTTTGGGTCACATGGTAATTATTTAGCTAATGGAAGGTGATCTGGCCAGTGCTGCTTCTTGTGTGTTAGTTATTCCCAAGTTTATATATGTCAGGAGTGTCACAATCTCCTTTACCAGCTGCAGGTAATTCATACTTGCCTACCCTCCCAATTCAGCCGGGGGCCTCCCGAAAATCGGGTGCCGCTCCCGGCCCCCCGGAAAGGCAGGCAAGCTCCCCCGGCCCCCCCCCCCCCGCAATTACCTGTAAAACCTCCGCAGCGTGGGGGGCGTTGATGCGATTCAACCTGAATCGCGTAAGTTTGGCCCCGCCCCCTGCTTCTCAATGCATGTAATATCGACATTGTGTAGCCACAAATGGCTGTCATCTGACCGGCCACGCCCCCTTGTGCTGGCCACGCCCCCTTCCCTGCTGATCTGGCTGCTCCCTCCCGGAAGGGGCAGCCAGAAAGTCGGCAACCGTGAAGTAATTACTCATTTATATCAGTAGAATCACACTAAATTCTGCCCATCTGCACTAAAAGGGACGGACCTTTTCTCTATTTTATCATTTATTATGATCCCAGTTAGGGTTCCCCTAAGCCCAGAGGCGTTACCAGGATTGTGTTAGTGTCTAAGCTGAGGGCAGCCGCTACACCAACCTCCTGTCAGGGGTGGAGCAAGAGAGGGAAGGGCCCATATGCACCCTCTGGTCACTCTCTGTTCAGGCCTCACCACCTCTCACTGGCTTTTTCCACAGTGGGCACTAGGAGACTACTGCGCTTACACTGATCTCCTGGAAGATGGCTCGGACTCCATTTTGTTTTCTCTTTTATCATGATCCCAGCAATGTTTGGCAGCATTTGAAAGGGCAGTTGGCGTGGTTCTCCTATACATTGGACGATTTTGATGAACGATAACTATATCGTTCAACGATATAGCGTCCAGTGTCTATACTAGGGATGTGCAGACTCGGATAGGTTCGAGTTTGCACGCCGAGTTCGGATTTTTCCCTCCAAAAAAACGGAACTCAGAAAGAGGCTAAACGTCATCTTGCATGGACAAACATCATCAGTCCGAGGCTAAACGTCATCTTGCATGGACAAACATCATCAGTCCAGGAATGATGATGTTTGTCCATGCAAGATGACGTTTAGCCTCTTTCTGAGTTCCGTTTTTTTGGAGGGAAAGATCCGAACTCGGCGTGCAAACTCGAACCTATCCGAGCCTGTACATCCCTAGTCTATACCCTCACCGACGAACGATGCATGCTTCCGCGAGTCATCTACGATATGCAGCATGACCCTACCCCCGCCATCATTCGGCGTTACCGATGCCAACACCACCGCCGAGTCCAATATCGGCTCATACACACATCGTCTAGTGCAGGGGTGGCCGCATGAGGCTCTTTTGAGCTTCTAATGCGGTTCCCAGACTCGCGGCTCGGCAGACCCAATTATTACTGAGAATACTGGTCTCTGAAGCCATCAAAGACTAAAGAAGCCTCTTATCGCTTCAGAGGCCAGCGTTTCCAGTAATGCTGTGCCCAGGTGACATCATGATGTCACCCGCGATGTGAGGAGCCCGCGCGTCTGCTGGATCCAGTTAGATCCAGTAGGCGGCGGAAGCAGCAGCGATGGCGGGACACAGGAGCCCTGACGGTGTGGAGCGGTGCCAGCATGAAGGTAAGTTTCTTCATAGGGGTGTGGGCGGGGAGGGGGAGCTAGTGCCGGGGGCACTTCCTTAGGGGGCACAGCTACAAGGGACAATGCAGAAGGGGCACAACTGCGGAGGCATTGCTTAATGGGTACAGCTACAGAGGGCATTGCAGAAGGGGCACAACTACTGGGGGGCATTACATAATGGGCACAGCTCCAAGGGGGCATTGCATAAGGGTCACAACTAATGGGGGCATTGCTTAATGGGCACAGCTTCAGGGGGCATTACAGAAGGGTCACAACTACAGAGGGCATTGCATAATGGGCACAGCTACAGGGGTCATTGCATAAGTGCCACAACTAATGGGGGCATTTGCATAATGGGCACAGCCACAGAGGCATTGTATAATGGCCACAACTACTGGGGACATTGCTTAATGGGCACAACTACAGGAGGGCACTGCATATGGGGCACAACCAGGGCCGTAGCTAGGGTAGTGCGGCTGATGCCACCGCACAGGGCACCACAGGTCAGGGGGCGCTGTTTGAGCCTGTCAAATTTCTGTTTATTATCATTCTTGCTTGTAGCTTCCTCTTATTTCGTCCCCAGCAACTCCTGGCCTCTCCTATCTCTTCCCTGGCCCTTCCCCAAGAAGCCATGGCCCTTTTTTGGGTGCATTATGTCCCTTTGAAAAATGAGGGGGGCGCCAATATGCTTTCTGGCACAGGGCACCAAAAAGTGTAGTTACGGCTCTGGGCACAACTACTGGGGACATTGCTTAATGGGCACAACTACAGGGGGCATTGCATATAGGGCACATCCACAGTGGGCACAGCATAATGGGCACTGGCATTCTCAATGTATTTTATGTGGATCTGGCTTGTTTCTGTGTATATTATGTGAATGTGGCTATTTCAATGTTTTCTATGTTGCTCTGGCTTTTTCTTTCACTTCAACAGTGAAAAATGTATATTGGGAAGATTATGTAAAATGTTTATTTTCAATGTCCTGGGCTCGCCCCCAGCGTGACTAAAAACGGGGGTGTGACAGAAGGTCATGCTCCTGCTCATACCAAAAGCGTCTGCACAAAAATGGGGATTGGTCTTGTGATAGCTAGGCCACACCCCATTTTTTGCCCGCGCGCCTGCTATCGGCTCTTTCGCTTGACTACATATATTTTTTGTCTCTCTGCCTCCGACTGGTTAGCCTCCCCTGGTCTAGTGTGTTAGAGCCTTTAGTGATATGTACTTACTACAGCCTCTACTACAGCCTCTATACACCAACACACAGCTCTATATAACACTGCAGCTTCCTATATACCGCCACACAGCTGTATATAGCACCGCAGACCCCTATATACCGACACACAGCTCTATATAACACTGCAGCTTCCTATATACCGCCACACAGCTGTATATAGCACCGCATGCCCCTATACACCAACACACAGCTCTATATAACACTGCAGCTTCCTATATACCGCCACACAGCTGTATATAGCACCGCAGACCCCTATATACCGACACACAGCTCTATATAACACATAGTTGCCAACTCCCTTCCTGAAATAGTAGCAATCTCCCTGACTCCCTGAAGAGTCCAGCAATCTCCCTGATTGCACCTTACCCCCATTATGAAGCTGTTATATAAAAGAAAAAAACAGAGATATATACATTCAAATGGGACCATTAGTATAATTTCCCTGCACTGGAAATAAGACACAAAGGCCCTCATTCAGAGCCGCTCGCTATTTGCGGTCGTTCGTTCTAAAACAAGGGGTGGCTATTCAAATGAACCGTTCGGTAATTGCGGTCTGTTCACGCCTCTAAGTCTGAACGAGCGAGCAAAACTTGTGGTTGTAATTTTGAAAAATACGCCCCCTTGCCGCTCGCACCATACGTCATGTCCGCTATTTATTAGATTAATCGAGTACATCGAACAGCGTATGAACTGCTCGCTATTCTTGTGGCTGGTTTTTTCAACCGCTATTTTGCGAGCAGTTCTGAGTAAAAAAAAAAACAAGTGACGTGGTCAATGACGCTGCTGTATTAATTATGCACTCCCTTAAAACGCCCGTTTTGACCTTTAAGCGCGCCTGCGTTCGAATTCCACACCCCCGTTTTCAAGCACCTTCCCCTGTTACCACCCACATACGCCTCCTTCTGTCACTCAAAATAGCAGGCATTCGCTATATAGCGAACAAACAATTTTCGGCCGCACTGACTGGTTCACGCATGCGTATTAAAATCCGTACGCATGCGCAGATGTGCGAACATCGGTCAGAACGAACGAGCAGCCGCTTACAAGTGGCTCTGAATCAGGGCCAATGATCCCTATGGCTACATGTATTTTCTGAAAAGTATCAGTGTGTTTTCACCAACAAGTAGATCTTACTAATGGTGCATACACACGGTCCAACTTGCTCGATCATCAATATCGTTGAACGATTTTTTTTCTACTTTAAAAATGAACAATATCGTTGAACGATTTTATCAACGATCATGAACAATATCTGACAGTATTTAAGTGATGATATCGACCAAGTTGGCCTGCATGTACGGTCGACCTCAGATATCGTTATCATCCACACGGCCACGTGCATCGTTGGTCGTTCAATACAAAAAAGTCAACGATATGAACGATATAACGATAAACGATATCGTTCATATCGTACCTGCAAAGTTGGACCGTGTGTATGCACCATAACTGCTTTGGGGCTCATTTACATTAGGATGTAAGTCAGTATTATGACCCTCTCAGATGTATCAGTACACGCCCACTGTAACACGCGCTCATAGCTGCTGCTTTCACAATCTCCCTGAAATGCTTTTTCAAAAGTAGCCAAGTATGATACAACACTGCAGCTCCCCCGTATACCAACACACAGCTCTATAGAACACTGCAGCCCCTATAGGTAACAAAAGTCCTATATATAGACAAAGGACCCACAGCTTATGCGAGCGTCCATGATGATGGTCGCGATGGTCTTGACCATCGCGACCATCGGGCTTGCGACGGAGACCCTGCGGTAGGGTCTCACTGCCGCAAGCCCAGGAGTGATTTGGGCTCTTTCAGAGCCAAAATCACTCCCACTGACATCACTCCGTCTGGCAGGCACGCCTACCAAAGGGGGCGTGCTGTCAATCAACATCGACAGCACGCCCCCTTTGGTGCGAGACCCGGAGCGATGGAAAGCACGTCGCTCCCCTGGTCTCGCGCATGCGCACGACGGAGCTTCCTCCGTCGTGCGCATGCGCAGTGGGGAACATCGACCTGCTTGCGAGCGTACTGCCGCTCGCGAGCGGGTCTGAATGACCCCCAAAGTCCCCTATAAGGTAACACACCACCTATACACATACACGCAGCCTCCTATAGGTTAAAATGGCCCCTATAGGATAAAAACAGCCCCTATATACAGATACACAGCCCCCTATAGGGTAACTGCTCTTATATACAGACATGCAGCCCCCCATAAGGTAACAGAGCCCTTATATACAGATACATAGCCTGTAACACAGGCTCTATATACAGAAAAACTACCCCTTACAGGGTAACTCAACTCCTCAGTGTCACCCCCCTGCTGCAGACATGATGCTCCTGGGCTGTGCTACCCGCATGGACGATCCTTCCTGCTCTGTGCTGGAGCCTTCTCTCTCTTCTTGGGCCCAGTAACTGCCAGGCCCCGCCCCTTCTACACACACAGGCCCCGCCCCTTCCTCTCACACATGCCCCAGTGCCCCACAGCTGAGGTGAGATGCAGCGCAACAGCCTGCCCTGCAGTTATGCTGCCAGGATGACCAGTTTACGGTGCATACACACGGTCAGATCAGACAACGATAACGATATTGTTGTCTGATCGTCCTGCATGTGCTGGATGATCAATATCGAACATCCAGCACACCACCAACCCCCAAATGACGATCGCGGGTCCCTATAGTAACCTGGTTGATATCGACCAGGTTGGACCGCATGTGCGGGCGATGGTCGTTATCGACCATCCATGCCCGCGCGTCATCCGTCGTTTGGGGGTTGTAAGGGGCCAAATAAATGGACGACATCAACGATATAACGATAAACGATATTGTTAATATCGTCTTACAAAATCTGACCGTGTGTATACACCATTAGGCACTGAGCCTGCGCTGGCTTTCATACAGCCTGGCACTGGGGGTGAGGGGGAGATGCAGGGGGGGGGAATCTGTTTGCGGCCCGCTAAGCCCCGCCCCTTACAGAAAGGGGCATGCCAACAACACACTGGGGCCCATCGGGGAATTACCCAACTCCCCGGCAGTCTAGTCCGAGCCTGCGCACACCCCTAGTTAGGGCATTCAAATAGTCTTTGTCATGTGTTGCAATTACTTGTTAGGGGTTGCAATCGGAAAACCGACTGTATTAATCCCGACAGCCGGCTTCCCGATTGCTTTATCCCGGTGTGGGATAAATGACCGGCGTCTATATCTAGACGCCTGTCATTTACCCGACGCGGGAGACCGGCGACCAGCATCCCGATCGAAGGGATGCCGGGCGCCCCCAGCGGACAGCCGCGGGGGGGAAGGATTAGGTTTAGGGCTTCCGGGGGGGATTTAGGGTTAGGCCCCCCCCGGGAGGGTTAGGGTTAGGCTAGGGGGAGGGAGGGTTAGGCACCCCCGGGGGGGACTTAGGTTTTGGCAGCGGGGAAGGGGGGTTAGGGTTAGGCACTTGGGGGGGGAGGTTAGGGTTAGGCACTTGGGGGGGAGGTTAGGGTTAGGCATTCCTAAGGAGGGTTAGGGGTTAGGTTAGGTTCGTAGATACTTACCTTAGGGACGATCGGGATTTCCAGCGCTGACGGGCTTCCGCTGCCGGGAACTCTGGTTTTGTCAGCCAGGCGCTGCCGGGATTCGAACTGTCGGCCACAGGGCCGGCGGTATTTCATACTGATTCCGTTCTTAGTGGCCTCAATATGCCTGTCAGCTGCCACAAGCTTCCATATACACCTCATTTTCAGCAACAGGAATCAGCGCAAATTCATGTCTGGCATTTAACATCACGGTTATCATTGCAGTTTGCAGTGACCCAATGCAGTATCTATTTACACTACACATCCAACAGCCTTGCAAGCGGGCGGACGCTAAGGAGACACCATACGGAGTAAACGGGGTGACTATACAGTCCTGACCGCTGCCGGCCCATGGGTGGAGTGGCCATCTTCCTTGAATCCTCCTGTAGCCAGGATGAGCTTCAGTGCAGAAGCTCATTCTGACGATGACCTGGCTCAGCTGTCAACCTGACCGGCTGGCTGCTGAGCTCCGATCGCGGCAGCAGGGGGCAGAACCATGGATGCCCCTAAGCATTCCAGTCGCCCCTAGGCATTTTCTTAGAATGCTTATGCCTAGGGCCAGCTCTGGATCTGAGCGTGTGACGGCCTTCATAGCTGGGAGAGAGAATGCATTTTATGTATCTGTACAACCAGTCTATTCACATTTACATGACATTCCTCATACTGCCTATGTTTGTATTTACAGAGTGTCTTATCTGATTATATACTACACCGCCCTCTGCCCTTTATACAATGTCCTATAGCCATAATTAATCTCAGTTTCTTACATAAGTCTCAGTGAGAGAGAGGGAGGGAGAAAGAGGCTTTTTGCCTTTTTACATTATTTTAGTTTCACTGAAACGTATGAAAGGGATTTCGGGGCAGTTTTCATGAAAAACTACCCCACGCTCCTTAATCCGCATTTCTTTAGCAAGCAGATCACATTTCCCATACTTGTAATGGGAAATGGGATCTGCTTGAAATGTACTAAGGGGGAATTGTGAAAAAACACCAGATGGGAGCCCTGCTATAACAACGCCATCTGCAGATGGCGTTAAGCAGGGCTCCCCCCGGTTCCCTGACTCCTGCTCCGCTCTGACAGACACCGTGATCAGCTTTTGCGGAGGTGGGGGTGGGGGGGTAGCACTAGCTGGTGTCAGCACATGTGCTGAGACACTCACGCTGTACTTTTGGCAAAAAATACAGTGAGAATTGTGCTGTGATGAGTCGCAGGGACAGAGCTTTTCTCACGAGGTCTGTCCCTGCTTGAGAATATAGATACATAGATACATTCTCGTGATAGAAATTATTAAACTACATTCGCATTTGAAAAGGGTTTTCTGGTAAATGGAGGAGAGAGAGAGAGAAAGAGAGGAGGGAAAGAAGGATACAGTGGGAAGGCATAGGAGGGAGATGAAAGATAGAATAAGGTAAAAAAGGAGAGGAACTATGAAGGAAAGAGAGTGAATAGGAGGATAGAAAGGAGAGGGAGATAAACCATTTGAAAAGTGGAGAAATGGATAAATTGTTCATAATCAATCAGCTATTAACGATCATTTCTTTGGTTCATTGTGTAAAATGATAGGTGGGATGCTATGTGCAACTACTTGTCCTCTTTAGAAGGTTTGATCCATTTTCCCCAGGGTAGATAAAGATGAGGATAGGAAGGTAAAGAGAAAGGGAAGAAGAAAGATGGGGGAGAGTAAGGGGCCCATTTATCAATGATCGCTTTTGCATGCCAGTAATGCCCCGATCGCTTTCCAAAAAGCGATCTCTACAGCCGGATGTATCATCCGGGACCTGCAGGGACACAGGCTCTGAAAGGCACGGGCTCCGTCCCTGCGATGTCTCCGGAGAGCTGCCGGCCACTGCATGGGGGTGATGCGCATACGCAGTCCCATTGACTGCACATGTACATCCGCCATAGCCGGGGAGGGTTCCTCCGCCGGCTAATAGTGCGCAGTGTAGCCCATAGGCTACAGCGGCTGACGCCACTTTCAGATGGCGTTAGCTGCGGGGGGCAATATCTGGAAAGCATCGCATTCCGGATATTGGTATATTTGGCAGCATCGCTTCCCCCATAAAACCTATGGGGGAGGCGGCTGTCAGCGGCAATGGAGGGATCACAGCAGGTATCAGAGATACCTGCTGCGGCCCCTCCTTCATACATACGGGGGATACTTAGCATTGAGGTAAACCTAAATGGGCCCCAAAGAGAGAAAAGGAAAGAGTGCTTTAATTTTTTCAAGTACATTCTATAAAATAACTAGGATCTAATTGGTTGCTATGGAAAACCTCTTACCTGTCCTCTTTACCTGTCCTCTTTACCTGTCCTCTTGCCTGTCCTCTTTACCTGTCCTCTTACCTGTCCTCTTTACCTGTCCTCTTTACCTGTCCTCTTTACCTGTCCTCTTACCTGTCCTCTTACCTGTCCTCTTTACATGTCCTCTTACCTGTCCTCTTTACCTGTCCTCTTTACCTGTCCTCTTACCTGTCCTCTTTACCTGTCCCCTTTACCTGTCCTCTTTACCTGTCCTCTTACCTGCCCTCTTTACCTGTCCTCTTTACCTGTCCTCTTACCTGCCCTCTTTACCTGTCCTCTTTACCTGTCCTCTTTACCTGTACTCTTACCTGTCCTTTTACCTGTCCTTTTACCTGTCCTCTTTACCTGTCCTCTTACTTGTCCTCTTTACCTGTCCTCTTTTCCTGTCCTCTTTACCTGTCCTCTTTACCTGTCGTCTTTACCTGTCCTCTTACCTGTCCTCTTTACCTGTCCTCTTACCTGTCCTCTTTAGAAGGTTTGATACATCATAATCTCCCCCTAAAAGGGACAGAGGGCCTGATTCACTAGCGATCGCAACTGCGATTACGCATGCAATCAGCCGATTGTTGCGTTATGCGTATGCGCATGCATCTCAGTCCGCGAACCAGCAACTGCGATAGGGACTGCGATCGCAGAGACTACGCAGACCCATCGCAGAGTGATTGACAGGAAATGCCGTTTAGGGGTGGTGATGGAGGGGTGGTCGACGAAACGCAGGCGTGCCAGTGTGTTCAAACGCCGTTGTATGGGCGTGCATAAATTATCCACTGCGATGCCGTACGCAGCCTGAGACCTGATAGCGTGAGTGGAAGTCAGCAATTCCTGAGTAAGGTCTGACTTTGTCCAAGTCGATGTTACCGATGTTTTCGCAGTCTTGTTACACATTACAGATGTGTGTAAGGTAAATTGGGCGTCCTTATGTAGTGCTGCGGTGGCATAGCGATGGCAATGGATTAGCATACTAACGTAGAGAGACTGCGTGCGTAATCGCTATTGCATTTGCAGTTGCAATCAGTGATGAATCAGGCCCAGAGAGAGAGAAAGATATGGGTGGAAGGGGAGGAGGAGAGAGAGAGAGAGAGAGAGAGAGAGAGAGAGAGAGGAATTAGGGAGGGACAGAAATATGGGGAAGAGAGAAATGTAGAGCAAGAGAGAGATGAGGAGAGAGAGAGAGAGAGAGAGAGATGAGGAGAGAGAGAGTAGATAACAAGGAAGAGTTAAAGCTGCATACACACACACGATTATTTGAACTATTATCGTTAAACGATATCGTTTAACGATAATCATTTGAAAAAATTGTTAACTTTCTGAGTCAAACAATGAACGATCATCGTTCATGCGCGTTCACGTTTGTAGTTTGTAGTTCAGTCAGACTTGTCAACGCAACGATTGTCATTAAGGGAATATGCAAAAATCGTTTGTAGTTCAAAAAAATCGTTCATTACACTTTAAAAAATCTGACAGATAATCTGACAGAAAATCGTTGGTAACAAAATTGTTGTGTGTGTATGCAGCTTTACTATTAGTGAGAAGTTGCCAGCACACAGTGAGTCTCTCTGCTGTGCACATTGTACGGATGAGCAGGTGGAACAGAGAGCTCACCTTGCATGTAATGTACCTGCCCTTCTCATGTCACTGCAGCCAATCAGTGCAGAGACGGCCAGGCAGGAAGAGATAGTGTTTCTACCTGTGAATAATAAACAAGTACAGGGAATCCGGTACAGCAGAAAGGTGACTGCGGAGGAGGCGGCAGGAAGTGGCTCCCCACCTACAGTGCATAGCCCAGTGCTGGTCCGGACAGACCTGTCTCCAGGTAATAAAGTGTGTACTACATGTCATATATGCCACAGAATGTTAACTATATATACATATTGTATATGCCACAGAGTGTTAACTCTTTCATGGCAAAGCATTGGGAATACTGGGGCAGGCCATCTGTGCAGCTACTTGTGGGCATGATGTGACTTGTAGTTCTACAGCAGCTGGAGAGCCTCAGGTTGCCCCAAGCCTGTGGCATACAGCCAGGAGGGAAGAACATTTATAGTGGTCTATACGATGTTGGAGAAGCTCAGGAGCAATATTCTTGCACCAACTCTGTATAAACAAAGAACATTTTACTTTTATTTTCTATGAAACGTTCCTCCAGCAATACATATAGAGCAATTTTTTTGCTTTGATTGCTCGTAATTCTTCTTACTAATGTCACTTTTATTTATGTACTAACAGTTTCTTATATAGCGCAGCATATTCCGTTGCGCTTTACAATTGGAAACACAAATAGAGCAAAACTGGGTAATAACAGACAGATATATAGGTAGGATGGCCCTGCTCGTAAGCTTACAATCTTTCATAAGCATTTAGCATTTCGGGCCTTTTGTTGAATTAATGTACAGTATCTGAGTTTCCATCTGAGTTTTTCTAAAACTTTTTATTAGATACTTACTGTATATTTACATGGCAACTGTACAGTATAAAGAACGTCTTTGTGACCATTGGACATGGGTGTTGTACTGGAAACCGACGTCACTGAACCCTAGAGAGGTGTAAATACAGATAATAAGGAACGGTGCAAGTACAATTCCTGAGATATTGATTGTTAGACAAGGGCGCAGTTCTTGTTAACAAACACTAATCGCAGACTCCATTGTGGTCATAGGGCCTGATTTATTACGGATCGCAACTGCGATTGCAATAGCGATTACGCACACAGTCTCACTGCGATAGTATGCTGATCCATTGCCATCGCTATGCCGCCGCAGCACAACATAAGGACGCCCACTTTACCTTACACACAAGACTGCAAAACCATCGGTAACATCGAGTACCATCGCAGCCTCACGCACACTTGCACAAGCTCTGACCTTACACAGGAATTGCTAACCTCATCGCACGCTATGAGTACTGTGGGCCTGATTCAGAGCCGGACGCTCTTTGAGAGCGCTCGCTCTGAATCAGGGCGTCTCTGTTTTTTTTTAAAGACGGCCTCCTGGCTGCTCGCTAAGCTGTGGGTGACCATCGGAGCTTGCGACGAGACCCTTGTGGTAGGGTCTCGTTCCCGCAAGCCCCAGTGAGCTTTCGGCTCTAATAGAGCCAGAAGCTAACCCACTGACATTACTCGTGATGTCAGTGGGGCCGCCCCCAAATGGTAGGCGTTCCTTCGGGAATGCCTCAGTTTGGCCAGCCACCCCCCCCTGCCCGCCTCCAAAACAGGGCAAGCTGTCGATCACAATCGACAGCTGCCCCGCTTTGGTGCGAGACCCATAGCGGCTTCGGCGAGCGCAAGCGCAGTGGGGGACCATCGACCCGCTTGCGAGCGCTGTGCGTTCATGAGCGGGTCTGAATCAAGCCCTGTGTACAGCATCGCAGTGGATAATTTATGCACGCCCATACAACGGCATTCAAACGCACTGGCACACCTGCGTTTCTCCAACCCCTCCCCCCCCTCCCTATCACCACCCCCAAATGGTACTTCCCGTGAATCACACTGTGATGGATCTAGGTACTCACTGCGATGCAGTGTCTGGTTCGCGCACACGCACTGCGCTGCATACGATTGCGTGCGTATTAGCAGTTGTGATCCTTGCTGAATCAGGCCTGTAGACTGTACTGATATATTATATCTGATAACCCCTTGTACTCCCTGACAGCAGCTTTTATTACTGTGAGTTTTATACTTTTCATTAGAATGTGTATTTATGAGCTGATAAAAAGGTCCAAAAGCTCAAGCAAACCCGCGATTATCAGGAGGCTGCGCATATGCTGAAGAAAGCAATGGCAGACTCTGCACCCGCTGCACTTTGTACTGTATATGCACCTTGACGGAGGATTACAGAGCGCATGTTTGGCTCTATGGGTGGCCGCTGCTCTCCGTCCGTGTACCGGGCATTAACTGTGCGAACGTACAGAACAGATATATACGTCTTGTGGGAGTGTCATGGGACTATCGTGGGCTTGTAGCCCAACTTCCGTGCTTGTTTGGGGCGTGTGGACAGAACTTGAACACCTGCAGGGCTGCCGAGAGCTAAATGGGGCATCGGGTACTGGGGAGGGGGTGTGGCCAAATCCAGGAGGTGGGGCATCGGGTACTGGGGAGAGGGTGTGGCCAGGAGGCGTGGCCACACCACCTCCAAAAAAAGAAAACAACTGTAAAATAATTATACCATGGTTCTTACGCTAGGTACACACTAGACGACTTGCAAACGATGCGATGTCGTCAATGATTTCCCTTGAAGTCCTGGGCAAATTATCTAGTCAGCGCCGTTTGTAGGGGCGGGCTACCTGTGCAAGCGCATGGGGCACTCCGCCTCCGACCCCTAGTTTGTAATTCGGCTCCCTGGAACTGTAAATGCTGGCCTCTGAAGTGATCGGAGGCTAAAGAGGCCTCTAATTGCTTCAGAGTCCAGTGTTCCCAGTGATGCACGAGCCAGCCTTGCGCTCCTGCTGGATCTAGTCAGATTGAGTCATGGGCAGCGGCGCTACGGGAGCCAGCATCAGCGTTGCGAGGTAAGTACTTGGCTGGGGGCACTGCATAAGGGGCACTACTTTTGGGGGCATTGTATGAGGGGCACTACTTTAGGGGGCTTTGCATATGGGGCAAAACTACAGGGGGCACTGCATAAGGGGCACAAATACAGGGGACTGCATAAGGGGCACCAATACAAGGGGCACTGCATAAGGGGCAAAACTATAGGGGGCACTGCATATGGGGACAACTACAGGGGGCACAGCATAATGGGCACTATGGTCTGAGAGCCAGTGGGGGGGGGGTGGCAGCCTGAGAGCTGGTGGGATGATGCCTGCTTTCATGCTTATGGGTGCAGAGTGGGGCTGTTGAGATAACTTGGGTGGCAGGAGTGACACATGTGGGGCCGCTGCAGTGGCATGGGGGGGGCTGCAATGATACATGAGTGTGGGCTGGAATGGCAAGGGACGGGGCTGGAGTGACACATGGAGGAGCTGAAGTGTGTATTATGTGAATCTTGCTTTTTCAGTGTACTGTATTTTATGTGGTTCTGGATTTCAAAATTTATTTTATGCATACTTGCCTACACTCCCGGAAGTCGGGGGAGGCTCCAGATTATTCGGGGAGCCTCCCCGCACCCAGAAGTGTAGGCAGATCTCCCGCATCTTGCCCACTTCCTAGTGAAGCGGGAATGATAGGGAGATTAATTGGGAATTTGCGGGTCCGTAGGGAGGGGGCGAGGCAAAATTATGCAAATCGTGTTGTGTAGACTGCCTCCTTCCTGCGGACCCGCGACTTACGGGCTTTCTTGAGAATTGGGCGGAGCCTAATTAAGTCCACAGCCAGGCCCTGCCCCCCCGAACTGGCCAGAATCATTTCCTCTCCCGGGAAGGAATGTCAGTAAGTATGATTTTATATGGATGTGGTTTATAAAACATATTTTATGTGGCTCTGGCTTTTTCAATGTATTTTATGTGGATCTGGCTTAATTTCAGTGTATTTTATGTAGGGGTGTGCACCGGCCACTTTTCGTGTTTTGTGTTTTGGTTTTGGATCTGGATCTTTCTTCGTGTTTTGGATCTGGATTGGTTTTGCCAAAACCACCCTTCCGTGTTTTGGGTTCTGGGTTTTGTGTTTTGGATCTGTATTTTTTTTTAAAAAAGCATAAAAACAGCTAAAATCACAGAATTTGTAGGTTTTTCTGCTCCTATGCTATTATTAACCTCAATAACCTTAATTTCCACTCATTTCCAGTCTATTCTGAACACCTCACACCTCACAATAGTGTTTTTATGTCCAAAACGTTGCACCGAGGTAGCTGGATGACTATGCTAAGCGACACGAGTGGGCGGCACAAACACGTGACCCATCTAGGCGTGAAACTGCAGTGGCAGACAGGATGGCAGTTTGAAAAACTAGGCCCCAAACTGTACATAATGCAAAGAAAAAAAAGAGGTGCAAGATGGAATTGTCCTTGGGCCCTCCCACCCACCCTTATGTTGTATAAACAGGACATGCACACTTTAACAAACCAATCATTTCAGCGCCAGGGTCTGCCACACAACTGTGGCTGAAATGATTGGTTCGTTTGGGCCCCCACAAAACAAGCTGGCAATTAATGTGTCCCTGCACAAACTGGCTCTATGGAGACAAGATGTCATCCTCATCCTCCTCATCCACCGATTCCTCACCCTCTTCAGTGTGTACATCCTCATCCTCACAAAGTATTAACTCGTCCCCACTTGAATCCACCACCACAGGTCCCTCTGTACCTTCTGGAGGCTGGTCTCCCTGGAAGAGCTGATAATTCATTTTGATGAACATCATCTTCTCCACATTCTGTGGAAGCAACCTCCTACGCCTTTCGCTGACAAGGTTCCCGGCTGCACTAAACACTCTTTCGGAGTACACACTGGAGGGGGGGCAACTCAGGTAAAATAGAGCCAGTTTGTACAGGGGCCTCCAAATTGCCTCTTTTTCCTGCCAGTACAGGTATGGACTGTCTGCCATGCCTACTTGGATGCTGTCACCGATGTAATCCTCCACCATTCTGTCAATGGTGACAGTATCATATGCAGTGACAGTAGACATGTCAGAAATTGTTGCCAGGTCCTTCAGTCCGGACCAGATGTCCAAACTTGGTCCTGCCTGCCCTGCATCACCGCCAGCGGGTTGCTTAGGATACCTAAGTTTTTTCCTGGCAGCCCCAGTTGCAGGAGAAAATGAAGAAGGAGCCGTTGACGTGTCACGTTCCGCTTCAGCTGACAGTGTGTTCACCAGCAGGTCTTTGCACCTCTGCAGGCTTGTGTCGGCCGGAAAGAGAGACACCACATAGGCTTTAAACCTAGGATCGAGCACGGTGGCCAAAACGTAGTGGTCTGATTTCAACAGATTGACCACCCTGGAATCCTGGCAAAGCGAATGAAGGGCTTCATCCACAAGTCCCACATGCCGAGCGGAATCGCTCCGTCTTAGCTCCTCCTTCACTTTCTCCAGCTGCTTCTGCAAAAGCCTGATGAGGGGAATGACCTGACTCAAGCTGGCAGTGTCTGAACTGACTTCACGTGTGGCAAGTTCGAAGGGCTGGAGAACCTTGCACAACACGGAAATCATTCTCCACTGCGCTTGAGTCAGGTGCATACCCCCTCCTTTGCCTATGTCATAGGTGGATGTATAGGCTTGTATGGCCTTTTGCTGCTCCTCCATCCTCTGAAGCATATAGAGGGTTGAGTTCCACCGCGTCACAACCTCTTGCTTCAGGTGATGGCGGGGCAGGTTCAAGAGTGTTTGCTGGCGCTCCAGTCTTCGGCACGCAGTCGCTGAAAGGCGAAAGTGGCCAGAAATTTTTCGGGCCACCCAAAGCGTCTCCTGCACGCCCCTGTCGCTTTTCAGAAAATTCTGCACCACCAAGTTTATTGTGTGAGCAAAACATGGGACGTGCTGGAATTTGCCCAGATGTAATGCCCGCACAATATTGGTGGCGTTGTCAGATATCACAAATCCCCAGGAGAGTCTAAGTGGGGTAAGCCACTGGGCGATGATTTCCCTCAGTTTCTCTAAGAGGTTGTCGGCGGTGTGCCTCTTACTGAAACCGGTGATACACAGCGTAGCCTGCCTTGTAACGAGCTGGCATTTCTGAGATGCTGCTACTGGTGACGCTGCTGCTGTTGCTGCGCAAGGTGATACATCTACCCAGTGGGCTGTCACAGTCATATAGTCCTTAGTCTGCCCTGTTCCACTTGTCCACATGTCCGTGGTTAAGTGGACATTGTGTACAACGGCATTTTTCAGGACACTGAGGACACTTTTTCTGACGTTTCTGTACAGTCTCGGTATCGCCTGCCTAGTGAAGTGGAATCTAGACGGGATTTGGAACCGGGGACACACTACCTCCATCAATTGTCTAAATCCCACTGCACTAATGGCGGATACCGGATGCACGTCTAACACCAACATAGCAGTCAAGGCCTCAGTTATACGTTTTGCTTCAGGATGACTGCTGTCGTACTTCATCCTCCTCGCTAAGGACTGTTGAAGGGTCAATTGTTTAGTAAAAGTAGTGGTGTTCCTACTTCCTCTCTGGGATGATGAACGACTCCCAGCAGCAGCAACAGCAGCAGCGGCAGCAGTAGGCGTAGCAATGCAGGATCCTCCGGAGGAATCCCGGATAGGAGAGTCAGTCATGCCAGTGACATGGCCTGCAGGACTACTTCCGATCCTGACTAAGGAGGAAATTGACGAGGAGGGAGTTGACGGTGTGGTTTGCAGGCGCTTGGATACAACAGGACAACGGGATTTAGGTGTCCCTGGACTGCTTACGGTCTTAGCCAAAGTTTCTGAACTTGACAGTAACTTTTTATGAACGCGCTGCAGGTGCCGTATAAGGGAGGATGTTCCTAGGTGGTTGACGTCCCTACCCCTACTTATTTCACCTTTACATATGGTACATATGGCAAGACAGTTGTTGTCCGGATTTGGATAGAAATATTGCCAGACCAAAGAGGTGTAATGTTTGGTCTTCTGCCCAGGCATGACCGTGATGGGCTTTTTCATCCCACGGACAACAACTGTCTCCCCCGGAGCCTGATTTAAACAAACCACATCACCATCAGAATCCTCCTCGCCAACTTCCTCCTCAGCGCCAGCTACACCAGTATCCTCATCCTGTTGTACTTCAACAGTGACATCTTCAATTTGCATATCAGCAAGTGGACTGTGGGTGCTCCTTTCAGCACTTGCAGGGGGCGTGCAAATGGTGGAAAGAGCCACCTCTTCCCGTCCAGTGCTGGGAAGGTCAGGCATCGCAACCACCACCACACTTGGACTCTCCTTGGGGATTTGTGATATCTTCTTAGAAAGCACAGTTCTTCGCTGTGCTTTTGCCAGCTTAACTCTTTTGATTTTTTTAGTGGGAGGAGGGCTTCCATCGTCATGTGAAGCTGAACCACTAGTCATGAACATACTAGGGATCGACCTTAGCCGTTCCTTGCCACTCCGTGTCGTAAATGGCATATTGGCAAGTTTACGTTTCTCTTCAGCTGATTTAAATGTCTTTTTCAAGGTCATTTTCCTGAACTTTGCCATTTGGGATTGTATGTGCCCTCTACTATGACATTGGGCATCGGCCTTGGCAGACGACGTTGATGGCATGTTATCGTCTATGTCATGACTAGTGGCAGCAGCTTCAGCACTAGGAGGAAGTGGTTCTTGATCTTTCTCTATTTTATTTTTATCGGAGAAAGTTTGGTCCTCCATTTATGTTATATCGATTTGATATATACGTGCGGCTAAACACAGAAAATATTTTTTTTTTTGGTTTGGACTGGAGTATACTTTGGGGGTTACAGCACCCTTTAATGGTCAAGCCAGCCGGCCCTTTACTTATGACACAGGCGCACGCTTGGCACTACTTTGTTGATGCACGTGCGGCTACTGCGCACACAATTCACAAACACAGAAAATAATTTTTTTTTTGGTTTGGACTGGAGTGTACTTTCGGGGGTTACAGCACCCTTAACGGTCAAGCCAGCCGGCCCTTTACTTATGACACAGGCGCACGCTTGGCACTACTTTGTTGATGCACATGCGGCTACTGCGCACACAATTCACAAACACAGAAAATAATTTTTTTTTTGGTTTGGACTGGAGTGTACTTTGGGGGTTACAGCACCCTTTAACGGTCAAGCCAGCCGGACCTTTACTTAGGACACAGGCGCACGCTTGGCACTACTTTGTTGATGCACGTGCGGCTACTGCGCACACAATTCACAAACACAGAAAATATTTTTTTTTTTGGTTTGGACTGGAGTGTACTTTCGGGGGTTACAGCACCCTTAACGGTCAAGCCAGCCGGCCCCTTACTTATGACACAGGCGCACGCTTGGCACTACTTTGTTGATGCACGTGCGGCTACTGCGCACACAATTCACAAACACAGAAAATAATTTTTTTTTTGGTTTGGACTGGAGTGTACTTTCGGGGGTTACAGCACCCTTAACGGTCAAGCCAGCCGGCCCTTTACTTATGACACAGGCGCACGCTTGGCACTACTTTGTTGATGCACGTGCGGCTACTGCGCACACAATTCACAAACACAGAAAATAATTTTTTTTTTGGTTTGGACTGGAGTGTACTTTCGGGGGTTACAGCACCCTTAACGGTCAAGCCAGCCGGCTCTTTACTTATGACACAGGCGCACGCTTGGCACTACTTTGTTGATGCACGTGCGGCTACTGCGCACACAATTCACAAACACAGAAAATAATTTTTTTTTTGGTTTGGACTGGAGTGTACTTTGGGGGTTACAGCACCCTTTAACGGTCAAGCCAGCCAGCCCTTTACTTATGACACAGGCGCACGCTTGGCACTACTTTGTTGATGCACGTGCGGCTACTGCGCACACAATTCACAAACACAGAAAATAATTTTTTTTTTGTTTGGACTGGAGTGTACTTTGGGGGTTACAGCACCCTTTAACGGTCAAGCCAGCCGGCCCTTTACTTATGACACAGGCGCACGCTTGGCACTACTTTGTTGATGCACGTGCGGCTACTGCGCACACAATTCACAAACACAGAAAATATATTATTTTTTTAGCACTTGGGGGGAGCACCCCTGATGGACAGAGCACCCCCTGGACAACACTACAGCACCTCTTTAGGACTGGGACACTGCACAGGACTTTGGATCCTATATAAGGTACCCACGTCGGCGCCATTTTCTCACTCGGCTGTGGACAGTGAAGAGGGAGGGTGGGAGTTAGGGCTGTGTAGTGTAGTGTAGTGTAGTGCTGCTGTTGTCCACTACTTCAAAGTCCATAGGGGCTGGCTGTGTTGTGCTGTGCTGCTGTTGTTAATAGGGGCTGTGTCCACAACTTCAAAGTCCATAGGGGCTAGCTGGACAGTGTTGTGCAGTCAGTTCTCCATAGGGGCTGTGTCCACTTCAAAGTCCTGTGCAGTGTCCCAGTCCGAAAGGGGTGCTGTAGTGTTGTCCAGGGGGTGCACTGTCCATCAGGGGTGCTCCCCCCAAGTGCTAAAAAAATAATATATTTTCTGTGTTTGTGAATTGTGTGCGCAGTAGCCGCACGTGCATCAACAAAGTAGTGCCAAGCGTGCGCCTGTGTCATAAGTAAAGGACCGGCTGGCTTGACCGTTAAGGGTGCTGTAACCCCCGAAAGTACACTCCAGTCCAAACCAAAAAAAAAATTATTTTCTGTGTTTGTGAATTGTGTGCGCAGTAGCCGCACGTGCATCAACAAAGTAGTGCCAAGCGTGCGCCTGTGTCATAAGTAAAGGGCCGGCTGGCTTGACCGTTAAGGGTGCTGTAACCCCCGAAAGTACACTCCAGTCCAAACCAAAAAAAAAATAATTTTCTGTGTTTGTGAATTGTGTGCGCAGTAGCCGCACGTGCATCAACAAAGTAGTGCCAAGCGTGCGCCTGTGTCATAAGTAAAGGGCCGGCTGGCTTGACCGTTAAAGGGTGCTGTAACCCCCAAAGTACACTCCAGTCCAAACCAAAAAAAAAATTATTTTCTGTGTTTGTGAATTGTGTGCGCAGTAGCCGCACGTGCATCAACAAAGTAGTGCCAAGCGTGCGCCTGTGTCATAAGTAAAGGGCCGGCTGGCTTGACCGTTAAAGGGTGCTGTAACCCCCAAAGTACACTCCAGTCCAAACCAAAAAAAAAATTATTTTCTGTGTTTGTGAATTGTGTGCGCAGTAGCCGCACGTGCATCAACAAAGTAGTGCCAAGCGTGCGCCTGTGTCATAAGTAAAGGGCCGGCTGGCTTGACCGTTAAAGGGTGCTGTAACCCCCAAAGTACACTCCAGTCCAAACCAAAAAAAAAATTATTTTCTGTGTTTGTGAATTGTGTGCGCAGTAGCCGCACGTGCATCAACAAAGTAGTGCCAAGCGTGCGCCTGTGTCATAAGTAAAGGGCCGGCTGGCTTGACCGTTAAGGGTGCTGTAACCCCCGAAAGTACACTCCAGTCCAAACCAAAAAAAAAATTATTTTCTGTGTTTAGCCGCACGTATATATCAAATTGATATAACATAAATGGAGGACCAAACTTTCTCCGATAAAAATAAAATAGAGAAAGATCAAGAACCACTTCCTCCTAGTGCTGAAGCTGCTGCCACTAGTCATGACATAGACAATAACATGCCATCAACGTCGTCTGCCAAGGCCGATGCCCAATGTCATAGTAGAGGGCACATACAATCCCAAATGGCAAAGTTCAGGAAAATGACCTTGAAAAAGACATTTAAATCAGCTGAAGAGAAACGTAAACTTGCCAATATGCCATTTACGACACGGAGTGGCAAGGAACGGCTAAGGTCAATCCCTAGTATGTTCATGACTAGTGGTTCAGCTTCACATGACGATGGAAGCCCTCCTCCCACTAAAAAAATCAAAAGAGTTAAGCTGGCAAAAGCACAGCGAAGAACTGTGCTTTCTAAGAAGATATCACAAATCCCCAAGGAGAGTCCAAGTGTGGTGGTGGTTGCGATGCCTGACCTTCCCAGCACTGGACGGGAAGAGGTGGCTCTTTCCACCATTTGCACGCCCCCTGCAAGTGCTGAAAGGAGCACCCACAGTCCACTTGCTGATATGCAAATTGAAGATGTCACTGTTGAAGTACAACAGGATGAGGATACTGGTGTAGCTGGCGCTGAGGAGGAAGTTGGCGAGGAGGATTCTGATGGTGATGTGGTTTGTTTAAATCAGGCTCCGGGGGAGACAGTTGTTGTCCGTGGGATGAAAAAGCCCATCACGGTCATGCCTGGGCAGAAGACCAAACATTCCACCTCTTTGGTCTGGCAATATTTCTATCCAAATCCGGACAACGACTGTCTTGCCATATGTACCATATGTAAAGGTGAAATAAGTAGGGGTAGGGACGTCAACCACCTAGGAACATCCTCCCTTATACGGCACCTGCAGCGCGTTCATAAAAAGTTACTGTCAAGTTCAGAAACTTTGGCTAAGACCGTAAGCAGTCCAGGGACACCTAAATCCCGTTGTCCTGTTGTATCCAAGCGCCTGCAAACCACACCGTCAACTCCCTCCTCGTCAATTTCCTCCTTAGTCAGGATCGGAAGTAGTCCTGCAGGCCATGTCACTGGCATGACTGACTCTCCTATCCGGGATTCCTCCGGAGGATCCTGCATTGCTACGCCTACTGCTGCCGCTGCTGCTGTTGCTGCTGCTGGGAGTCGTTCATCATCCCAGAGAGGAAGTAGGAACACCACTACTTTTACTAAACAATTGACCCTTCAACAGTCCTTAGCGAGGAGGATGAAGTACGACAGCAGTCATCCTGAAGCAAAACGTATAACTGAGGCCTTGACTGCTATGTTGGTGTTAGACGTGCATCCGGTATCTGCCATTAGTGCAGTGGGATTTAGACAATTGATGGAGGTAGTGTGTCCCCGGTTCCAAATCCCGTCTAGATTCCACTTCACTAGGCAGGCGATACCGAGACTGTACAGAAACGTCAGAAAAAGTGTCCTCAGTGTCCTGAAAAATGCCGTTGTACACAATGTCCACTTAACCACGGACATGTGGACAAGTGGAACAGGGCAGACTAAGGACTATATGACTGTGACAGCCCACTGGGTAGATGTATCACCTTACGCAGCAACAGCAGCAGCGTCACCAGTAGCAGCATCTCAGAAACGCCAGCTCGTTACAAGACAGGCTACGCTGTGTATCACCGGTTTCAGTAAGAGGCAGACCGCCGACAACCTCTTAGAGAAACTGAGGGAAATCATCGCCCAGTGGCTTACCCCACTTAGACTCTCCTGGGGATTTGTGATATCTGACAACGCCACCAATATTGTGCGGGCATTACATCTGGGCAAATTCCAGCACGTCCCATGTTTTGCTCACACAATAAACTTGGTGGTGCAGAATTTTCTGAAAAGTGACAGGGGCGTGCAGGAGACGCTTTGGGTGGCCCGAAAAATTTCTGGCCACTTTCGCCATTCAGCGACTGCGTGCCGAAGACTGGAGCACCAGCAAACACTCTTGAACCTGCCCCGCCATCACCTGAAGCAAGAGGTTGTGACGCGGTGGAACTCAACCCTCTATATGCTTCAGAGGATGGAGGAGCAGCAAAAGGCCATACAAGCCTATACATCCACCTATGACATAGGCAAAGGAAGGGGTATGCACCTGACTCAAGCGCAGTGGAGAATGATTTCCGTGTTGTGCAAGGTTCTCCAGCCCTTCGAACTTGCCACACGTGAAGTCAGTTCAGACACTGCCAGCTTGAGTCAGGTCATTCCCCTCATCAGGCTTTTGCAGAAGCAGCTGGAGAAAGTGAAGGAGGAGCTAAGACGGAGCGATTCCGCTCGGCATGTGGGACTTGTGGATGAAGCCCTTCATTCGCTTTGCCAGGATTCCAGGGTGGTCAATCTGTTGAAATCAGACCACTACATTTTGGCCACCGTGCTCGATCCTAGGTTTAAAGCCTATGTGGTGTCTCTCTTTCCGGCCGACACAAGCCTGCAGAGGTGCAAAGACCTGCTGGTGAACACACTGTCAGCTGAAGCGGAACGTGACACGTCAACGGCTCCTTCTTCATTTTCTCCCGCAACTGGGGCTGCCAGGAAAAAACTTAGGTATCCTAAGCAACCCGCTGGCGGTGATGCAGGGCAGGCAGGACCAAGTTTGGACATCTGGTCCGGACTGAAGGACCTGGCAACAATTTCTGACATGTCTACTGTCACTGCATATGATACTGTCACCATTGACAGAATGGTGGAGGATTACATCGGTGACAGCATCCAAGTAGGCATGTCAGACAGTCCATACCTGTACTGGCAGGAAAAAGAGGCAATTTGGAGGCCCCTGTACAAACTGGCTCTATTTTACCTGAGTTGCCCCCCCTCCAGTGTGTACTCCGAAAGAGTGTTTAGTGCAGCCGGGAACCTTGTCAGCGAAAGGCGTAGGAGGTTGCTTCCACAGAATGTGGAGAAGATGATGTTCATCAAAATGAATTATCAGCTCTTCCAGGGAGACCAGCCTCCAGAAGGTACAGAGGGACCTGTGGTGGTGGATTCAAGTGGGGACGAGTTAATACTTTGTGAGGATGAGGATGTACACACTGAAGAGGGTGAGGAATCGGTGGATGAGGAGGATGAGGATGACATCTTGCCTCTGTAGAGCCAGTTTGTGCAGGGACACATTAATTGCCAGCTTGTTTTGTGGGGGCCCAAACGAACCAATCATTTCAGCCACAGTTGTGTGGCAGACCCTGGCGCAGAAATGATTGATTTGTTAAAGTGTGCATGTCCTGTTTATACAACATAAGGGTGGGTGGGAGGGCCCAAGGACAATTCCATCTTGCACCTCTTTTTTTTCTTTTCATTATGTACAGTTTGGGGCCTAGTTTTTCTAACTGCCGTCCTGTCTGCCACTGCAGTGTCACTCCTAGATGGGTCACGTGTTTGTGCCGCCCACTCGTGTCGCTTAGCATAGTCATCCAGCTACCTCGGTGCAACCTTTTGGACATAAAAACACTATTGTGAGGTGTGAGGTGTTCAGAATAGACTGGAAATGAGTGGAAATTAAGGTTATTGAGGTTAATAATAGCATAGGAGCAGAAAAACCTACAAATTCTGTGATTTTAGCTGTTTTTATGCTTTTTTTCAAAAAAATACAGATCCAAAACACAAAACCCAGAACCCAAAACACGGAAGGGTGGTTTTGGCAAAACCAATCCAGATCCAAAACACGAAGAAAGATCCAGATCCAAAACCAAAACACAAAACACGAAAAGTGGCCGGTGCACACCCCTAATTTCAGTGTATTTTATTTCGATCTGACTTGTGTTTTCAATGTGCTGGGCTCACCCCCAGCGTGAACAAAAAATGGGGGTGTGACACAAGGTGACTCCTACAAATGTCATATCAAAGGCGTGGGCATGCTGTTCACTCTAACTTGACTACAGATATTTTTTGACTCTTTGCCTCTGACTGGTTAGCCACCCCTTGGCTCAGCAGCTGACATTTTGTGCTCTTTTTATTTGAGACCAAACCCCTTACTGTTAGACCACGCCCATTATAATGACGCCACTCCCCCTTCATGGAGGAATTAGAAACTACTGCAAATTCAGAAGAAGCGACAAACGACGCAGCGGGAGCGCGCATAGGACCTGATTCAGAGCCGCTCGCTAGCGCTGTGCGCTCGCAAGCGGCCCAATGGTTTGCGCATGCGCACGCTTCGTTCTGCGCGTGTGCGAACTACTCTGTGCGATCGCAGGCCGCTTGCTCGCCCAGCAAAGACAGCCCAGTGAAATGAGTGACAGGAGAGGCCGCTTGTGGGTGGTAACAGGGGCAGGGCACTAATAACGGGGAGAGGAGGTGCGAACGCAGGCGTGCCTCAGTGTTTCAACACCGTTTTTAAGGCGTGCATAATTAGCAGACAGCGTCATAGCTTACGTCACATGCCTGTTTTTTACACTGAAGTCCTCGCAGTGCTTGCAATAGGGTAAGGCAACCACAAGCTCTGCGATCGCTACCGATGGTGCTCGATGTACCAATGTTTTAATACATTTCCTGGAGATGACGTGCGCTAGTGGGCATCTCTACATACGCTAATGGGTGTCTGCATACACAGAGCGATCGCTCGCACAGCCAAAGTGGGTGTGCTTATGCTTTGGCGAGCGATCGCTTCCCATGGCGTCACTTTGAAAAATGTGCATAAGCTGGATGCGAGCGACCGCATCTAACTAGCGGCTCTGATTCAGGTCCATAGTGTGGACGCACTTGACGATTTGAATAATTTGTCGTTTCAATGCGTCGGAATCTGCTAAATCGTTCAAAATATCGTCTAGTGTGTAGGGGCCTTTAGTCTATAGCTGAATACAGTATCTTACCGCGAGATCAGGTAGGACTATCCAGGATGATTATGCTAATAGTCTCAGCAATCTGGATTGTAGTTATCAATGTTGGTTTAGGGTTTATGTTGGTTTAGAGTTTGTGATAAAACTGTGGTTAGTTTACAGTCTTAACTTTCCTAACTTTAACGAGAAAATAAAGCTACTATATGAGGTTAATCTATATCAAAGGCTGTGTTTTACTTAGCTGAATAACATACCTGAAATTGCTGGGGTGCTTATAGTTCATTAAATATGGCATGGTGCCTGGGCATAGCTAGACATTTGTGGGTCCCGTAGCAAAGCTTTGTAAGGGCCCTATGTACATTACACTGGTGAAAATATTACAATTCATTCCTCAGCAGGAGGCTGCTATATTTGGAGGAAGGTGCTTTTCTAACACAGCAAATACAGGGAGACTGACAGTTTGGATCTGTGGAAAATGCATTGTGTGGAATGGTAGGTACAGGGGTGCCAAGGGGGCGGGTACTAATTACCCAGGCCCAGGCTTGTTGGAGGGGCCCGGCGGGGGCTTGGGCCTGACACCCCCTCTTGCCTTTCAGCAGTCCAGCACATGCTGCTGTGTGCTGGGCTGCAGTGGGAGACTGCACAACAGCAGAAGCAGCAGTATCCTCTGCTTGTGGTGGAAAGCAATCACACTGATCTTATCGCGCCCTCCCCCCTGGATTTGCACCAAGCTGAGGGGCTCACGATGCCTCCCCCCCTCCCCGCAATGCAAAAAGTTTTTTCTTTTAAGTGGCGTGGTCACGCCTCCCACAATTAGGCCTTGCCCCTTCCCTGGGCCAGCTCTCTATGGCCCTGGGTAAGGATGGCCATTGACCATCAATAGTTAACAAACCGATGGTTTACTTCTGATGGCAAATGGTGTTGGCATCGATGGTTCTCCGCCATTTTCATGGTGCTTAGCCACGGACCTGGTGGTCCACTAAGCCCCGCCCTCGTTTTCGAGTCTGGGCTATCTACTGTATGTGCTGTCCTGGTCTCCACCTTCACTACCAGATGCTTGCCATAGATAGCAAGTGGGCGACAGGTGAGTTCCTTACTATTGCGTTTGTGTGTGTGTGTTTTTCGGGATGCAGTCGGGAAGCCGGCTGACGTAAGCCCGACAGCCAGCTTCCCGACTGCTTTATCCCAGCGAGGGTTAAATGACAGGCGCCTACATCTAGACGCCTGTCATTTTTCCAACACCGGGAGACTGGCGACCGGCATCCCGATTGAAGGGATGCCGGACGCCGCGAACGGACAGCTGCAGGGGGGGGTTAGGTTTAGGGTTCCCGGGGGGACTTAGGGTTAGGCAACCCCCCAGGAGGGTTAGGGTTAGGCTAGGGGGAGGGAGCGTTAGGGTTAGGCACCCCCAGGGGGAGGTAAGGGTTAGGCACCCCCCCGGGGGACTTAAGTTTAGGCAGCGGGGAAGGGGGGGTTAGGTTAGGTTAGTAAGTACTCACCTATGGAAGATCGGGATTTCCAGTGCTGTCGGGCTGCCGGGATCTCTTCATTTGTCTGCCTGACGCTGCCGGGATTTGAACTCTCTCTCTCTCTCTCTCTCCTTTCCCTTGATGTCCCTTTACTCCCTCCTGCAGGGGCCTCTCTTACCCCCTACCCTTCACCCACTGCCTCTTGCCCAGGAATGGGGGGGCCTTAAAAAATGTATGTACAAGGCCCCGTGTTCTCTGTTGCCGGCCCTGACTGACACTGTAACGTAGCGTTTAGCATGCAGATACACCCGTACTCGCTCAGAGAACATAGGAATGCTGCATATCATAATAATCAGCAGAAGCTGCTTGTGCTATCTTTTCGCAACGTTGTGCAAATAAGACCCATTTGACGGTAAAAAGATGCACGAAAATATGCCCGGTACTACAGAGTCACACTGAGCTCCCGCGTAATGTGTGGCGCGACTTGTAGCGCACGGAGGATAGATGTATGTGGGCACATCTGTATGGGAGGAGATTCAGTTGTCTCTAATTGAGTGGGCTTGATAATACTTTATATAACAGATCTGTAGTGGAATGTCAGGGTAACGCTGAACAGTGTATCTGACCTGCATGGTTCATACCTGAATTTTTAAACTTTGGAACTTAGTGTTCCTTTACACCTAACCACTTTATTTAAAAATCTCACCTTATCTCCAAAATAAAGTACATGGGCAGGATTGGACTGGCCCACAGGGGTACAGGGGAAATCCCCGGTGGGCCGCACTGCCTGAGGGCCCCCCCCTACTCTGTCTGTCTCTGGTTCCAGACCTCAAATCATGCATTGTTACTCTATTAGATGACCAGTGACCTGGAGGAATATTACCACATGGGTGCTTCGTTCCTTTCTATAGAAACTACAACAAGATTTGCCTATTGGTTAGCCAAGCCCCTCTGGTGGCTGGCGACACCCCTTAAGCATGGGCCCCAACCACTGCATTCCCCCGGTGGGCCCTTCATGACCCAGTCCTACACTGTACATGGGTCTTAAATGAGGCTCAGTATTTTAGGATTAGGTGTGTGGGCTAGTCTGTGGGTGAAATATAGTGGCCAGGGTTAACGTACAGGTGCTCAGATTGTGATCTATATAAAATTCCAGCACGGCTACACTGTTCTGCAAATCAAATGCACTACTACACATCCAAGGCTGCTGAAACCGGGTACTGGGGTGTATGTCTGCTGAGGGGCACAATGGGGGTCTTGATTGATTGCAGCATTGCAGAGGGGCATGGTCCAAGCCCAGGTAATCTGTAGGCCTCTCGGTGCCCCTGGCTATACCTATGTCAACTCACAGTAAATTTACTAACAGTGAAAAAATAGACATTTCGGTTCTTGAAACATTTTAGAATTCCATATGTAATACAGTATGTACTGTCTGTTTATAAAACATATATATATTTAACAGGTCCAGACAATAAAACAAATCAATTAATATAATACGAAATGTATTGTGTTTTACACAACCTACAAAGACAACTAGTGAGAGTTCACCTTTCAGCCTCAATTTGTTACTCCTAAATATTTTGACTCTATAGACAATGTAAATATTTCAATAATGAAAAAAGCTTTTTTAGCCACTTGGAGCCAAACACATTTCTAAACCCTGAAAAAAAAAACCCATCAAACAATTATTTCTGAACAATTACTTCCTTATACTGTATGTGCAACCAGGAAATCCGCGAATCCAAGAGAGTCTATATATAGCTCAGTGGTAGCGACTGAGATCAGATCTGTTGTGAAACAGTACATAAGGGAACATGTGAATACATGTAAAAGGGTGTTGGTGTGGGCACAGATAAGTTAGGTATAGATGGTACCTTACAGCTGAGACAGCCAGGGGCACTGAGAGGTGGAAGGTACTAATTATCTGGGCTCAGGCTTTCTGGAGGGGCCAGGTGGGGCCCGGATCTGGTGCTGCCCCCCCACCACCCCCTCTAACATCAGCAGCCGCAGCAGTCTCCTGGGCCACTGGCTGTGCGCCGGGCTGGGGGGCTCACAGGGGGGCGTGGCTACGCCTCCTGCGATTAGGTCACGCCCTTCACCCAAGCCGGGCGCCTGGAGACAGCAGCTCAAGTGGATCTTCCTTCTTCTCCAGCAATGACTACACGAGCTTATCCACCTCAGGCTGCAGCAGAGAGGCTGGTCCCATACACACAGTAACATGACATGCCATGATAAATAGTATAATCTAGTAGATTTATTAAAGGGGGTGTAAGAGGACGTGAGTCTAGGGGTGGTTACAATGGAGAAAATAATGATCACCATATAAATAACAGTCAAATCAACACAAAATAAATATGACAGATACAAGATAGTAGCGAGCAATATGGTAATAAATAGGAAATAATATAGGCTTTGTTATCCTAACTGCTGCAGCACCTCTTTAGCTATAACTATAAAAAATAAGTTTTTTCAATTACCTCAATACACTTTAAAAAACTCGCAATAACCTTCTCAATAACACATATTTATAGGCACCATTGGGGGGAGGTCAGGGTTAGGCCCCCCCATCCCCGGGGTGAGTAGGGTTAGGCACCACTAAAGGAGGGTTAGGGTTGAGAGAGGGTAGGGATAGGGTACTTACCAGCCTATGTTCACCCGCCGGTATTTTATACCTAACTCCATTTATACACATTTGCCCAAAAATACAGAGAAAGAGTTCGATAGAATTTCTCTATTGTGCCATATTTTGCTTTCTATTCTGAGTTCAAAGAAGACGTTTTCCAATTATCTATGTCCGACTTGCAATCATTCATCCTGTAAGTGTGAGTGAGGTTGGAATTACTTCTCACGCTCCCATACCTTTTTGCTGGGGCACTAATTGCACAGAATTACCTAGTCTGCATGTATAAGGGGCCCATTTATCAATAATCGCTTTTTGCAATGAGATCTGGGCACGATATTAACGCCCATGATCCTATTGCAGCCTGCGATCATAATGCCAGGATGTATGAAAGATCACCCGCATAGACAGGGGCTCTGATAGGAACCCATCCCTGCAAT
This sequence comes from Taudactylus pleione, assembly GCA_031769625.1. Lineage (NCBI taxonomy): Eukaryota > Metazoa > Chordata > Amphibia > Anura > Myobatrachidae > Taudactylus > Taudactylus pleione. The sequence goes on along the minus strand of JAUIMM010000427.1, from coordinate 2,512,842 downwards.
GTGCTTGGAGTGAAGAGACGGTGTCCTCACTCCTGTGCCGGGCTCCTGCGCATCCACCGTCTACAGACAATGCATGCGTGGTTACTACAGCAACACAACGCCATCTTCAGATGGAGCTGCAGAATCCGTTACCACATAGAAACCTATGGGGGCTGCAGCTGCTGTCGGAGATGGAGGAACCGCAGTGGATATCGGTCCCAGCCTGAAGGAATCAGCATTGGTTTACCATGGCCAAAATATTAGAATGCCAAGATACATCGGCAGAAATAGTAATTCCCAATAATTTAAAATCTATTACCCTCTCAGCCTCCAAATTATCAATAGTTAGTGGCAATAGCATAGACCCATTCGTCCTCCTAGAGTCAATGATTATTTCTTTATATTTTTTAACAATTAATCTCGCTCCAGTTGTCCAAGTGCACCACCTCATCACAATATGCCTGCTCAATCCCTGTCAGAGATGAGACCTACTATTGTGGTATCGGCTGCAAATTTCACAATGGAATTCGATTCAAACAAGAGGACACAGATATATGAGAAGAGCGAGAATAAAATAGGCCTTAAAACACACCCCTGAGGGGTACCAGTACTAATTCTAATAACATTTGACCTAAAATTTCCCAATTTAACCTGTTGCGGTCTATTAATTACAAAATCTAAAATCGAATTACATAAAGTAGGTGAAATTCCCAAATTCAGTAATTTACCTATTAGAGCAGTTGGGAAGATGGTATTGAACACTTAACTAAAATCTACATAAAGAACTTTAACATAAGTATTAGGCTTTTCCAAATGGGGGAAGAATGCACCCCCCACTTGCATCCGCTCCACCCCCACCGGCATCACCACTTACCTGGTCAAAGTGGCTAGGTCGGGTAAGCTGATGACACAATTCGCGCTGAATTACGTCATTGTGGCCCCGCCCCCGGCTACACAACACCGATAATATATGCGTTGCGTAGCGGGGGCGAGGCCGCGATGACACGATGACGCGGACACGCCCCCCTGTTCCGCCCCTGAAAACAGGTGACGCCCTCTCCCCCTCCCCCAGCCCCCCCCCTCTCCTCACCGCTGTGCCGAGCTGGCTGCCTCCTCCCGAAAGAGGCAGCCAGATTGTCGGCAAGTATGGCCTGGGGTGCAAGTGGCTTGTGACCACATTGCTTAAATAAATAAAAACAGAAAACTCAGCACTCACCATTGTTAAATCACTCACCATAATACATAAATAATGGGGTTTTGGTTCATGGATTGATCAATGCATTTAAGCCTGCAGCCCACATCACGGGACCCCATTTCTCTGCAGGTCCTACACTATCTGTCATACTTATGGAAACCTGGTAGCTGCTATTACAGAGTTTAAACTAAAAAATGTTTATATATTTATATGGGTATGTAAATATTTGTTTATGTATGTAAGTATGTGTGTATACATGCATGTATGTAGGCAGTCAGGCAGATATGTGTATATATTTGTGTATGTATGTAAGCAGACAGGTAGGTATGTATGTATCAATGTGTATGTAGACGTTTGTTTACTGTATATAGTACCATTCCATAGCCAGCACTTTGCAAAATAATACAAAGTCTACATAATAAATACATGAGAGGTGTAGCAGCAACTAATCCTGCCCAAAGGAGCTCACACTGCTACTAGCTGCACACGGAAATAACCAGGAATAATAATAAGGTGACAGTTTGCGTATAAACGTAGAACACAAGGATCAAAGTGCAGAGCCCAGGCCATAAACATTCTGCACTCACTGACGTCACTCACCCAAGTACACTTCAGGATGGGTGAGCGGAGGAAATAAGGAGCTGAACAGGAGGTGGGTGATCGGAGCAGAGTTACGGTGCCACGTTGGTACTAGCGGATGAACAGGGCAGTCACAGATGAGCGTAGGACACCAGATGCATATTAAGGGGATATCTTACTGAAGTGTACATTTTGCCCATCGGCTTTGCAGATCTGTGCTCACCGCTGTCCACTATTAAATAAAATAGAAGATTTTTCTCCTAATTAGACGAGTACAGAACACACAACCGCCAAACTGGGGTAAAATGTCCTTTAACTGGGCACAAAAGAGTAAGGAGCCCTTATAGAAAGTGTCTGTGTGATATGAGAACATCTGAGACCTGGGTTGTCCGTAAGGCCATGTTGAGGGTTGCATGGTCCTGTTATACATGATGCTTGTCTTCTTTGGACATATTATACAACCCCAGATACCTGCTCTTGTCACATATGCCCTAAATACTCCCTTTGCCACATGACAGATTTTGAACATTTCTTAAATAAATGAAATCTATTTTAAACTGTAGTTTTAAATTATGAATTGAAATCCCACTATTAAAGAAACACAGTCTACCTTGTAACTTTATCAATATATGGCCACTGTGGCTGCGGTGCTGCAAAAGAGATTATAGCCGCGTGCCAAAACACCCCATGACACTCCCATAACACGCCCATGCCACCTATTCTTTTTGCGATGACTTTAGGTCACCCTCCCAGTCTCCATGGTGATACGCCCACGATCAAAGTCACAACGATGTCGTACGTGAATGCGCACAACACATACCTGCCTACTTTTAAAAAAGCATTTCAGGGAGACTGTGATAGCAGCACCTATGAGCGCAGCGGTAAAGTGGACTGTACTGCTACATCTGAGAGGCGTGTCATAATACTGACTTACATCCTAATGTAAATGAGCCACAAAGCAGTCAGTAAGATCTATTTGTTGATGAAAACACACTGATACTTCTCAGAAAATGCATGTAACCATAGGGATCATTGTGCCCTATAACCAATGCAGGGAAATTATACTAATGATCCATTTGAATTAGGGGTGAGCGGGTTCGGATTTCTGAAATCCGAACCCCCCCGAGCCCCCCCGATCCGAGTCCGATCCGAGTCAGGCTCGACTTTTCCGGCCTGACTCGGATCTGAAATCGAGGCAAAACGTCATCATCCCGCCTTCCGAGTCTCGCGGGTTTTGGATCCTATATAAGGTACCCGCGTCGGCGCCATTTTCTCACTCGGCTGTGGACAGTGAAGAGGGAGGGTGGGAGTTAGGGCTGTGTAGTGTAGTGTAGTGTAGTGTAGTGTAGTGCTGCTGTTGTCCACTACTTCAAAGTCCATAGGGGCTGGCTGTGTTGTGCTGTGCTGCTGTTGTTAATAGGGGCTGTGTCCACCACTTCAAAGTCCATAGGGGCTGGCTGGACTGTGTTGTGCAGTCAGTTCTCCATAGGGGCTGTGTCCACTCCAAAGTCCTGTGCAGTGTCCCAGACCTAAAGGGGTGCTGTAGTGTTGTCCAGGGGGTGCTCTGTCCATCAGGGGTGCTCCCCCCAAGTGCTAAAAAAATAATATATTTTCTGTGTTTGTGAATTGTGTGCGCAGTAGCCGCACGTGCATCAACAAAGTAGTGCCAAGCGTGCGCCTGTGTCATAAGTAAAGGGCCGGCTGGCTTGACCGTTAAAGGGTGCTGTAACCCCCGAAAGTACACTCCAGTCCAAACCAAAAAAAAATTATTTTCTGTGTTTGTGAATTGTGTGCGCAGTAGCCGCACGTGCATCAACAAAGTAGTGCCAAGCGTGCGCCTGTGTCATAAGTAAAGGGCTGGCTGGCTTGACCGTTAAGGGTGCTGTAACCCCCGAAAGTACACTCCAGTCCAAACCAAAAAAAAAATTATTTTCTGTGTTTGTGAATTGTGTGCGCAGTAGCCGCACGTGCATCAACAAAGTAGTGCCAAGCGTGCGCCTGTGTCATAAGTAAAGGGCCGGCTGGCTTGACCGTTAAGGGTGCTGTAACCCCCGAAAGTACACTCCAGTCCAAACCAAAAAAAAAATTATTTTCTGTGTTTGTGAATTGTGTGCGCAGTAGCCGCACGTGCATCAACAAAGTAGTGCCAAGCGTGCGCCTGTGTCATAAGTAAAGGGCCGGCTGGCTTGACCGTTAAGGGTGCTGTAACCCCCGAAAGTACACTCCAGTCCAAACCAAAAAAAAAATTATTTTCTGTGTTTGTGAATTGTGTGCGCAGTAGCCGCACGTGCATCAACAAAGTAGTGCCAAGCGTGCGCCTGTGTCATAAGTAAAGGGCCGGCTGGCTTGACCGTTAAGGGTGCTGTAACCCCCGAAAGTACACTCCAGTCCAAACCAAAAAAAAAATTATTTTCTGTGTTTGTGAATTGTGTGCGCAGTAGCCGCACGTGCATCAACAAAGTAGTGCCAAGCGTGCGCCTGTGTCATAAGTAAAGGGCCGGCTGGCTTGACCGTTAAAGGGTGCTGTAACCCCCAAAGTACACTCCAGTCCAAACCAAAAAAAAAATATTTTCTGTGTTTGTGAATTGTGTGCGCAGTAGCCGCACGTGCATCAACAAAGTAGTGCCAAGCGTGCGCCTCTGTCATAAGTAAAGGGCCGGCTGGCTTGACCGTTAAAGGGTGCTGTAACCCCCGAAAGTACACTCCAGTCCAAACCAAAAAAAAATTATTTTCTGTGTTTGTGAATTGTGTGCGCAGTAGGGGTGAGCGGGTTCGGATTTCTGAAATCCGAACCCCCCCGAGCCCCCCCGATCCGAGTCCGATCCGAATCAGGCTCGACTTTTCCCGCCTGACTCGGATCTGAAATCGAGGCAAAACGTCATCATCCCGCCTTCCGAGTCTCGCGGGTTTTGGATCCTATATAAGGTACCCACGTCGGCGCCATTTTCTCACTCGGCTGTGGACAGTGAAGAGGGAGGGTGGGAGTTAGGGCTGTGTAGTGTAGTGTAGTGTAGTGCTGCTGTTGTCCACTACTTCAAAGTCCATAGGGGCTGGCTGTGTTGTGCTGTGCTGCTGTTGTTAATAGGGGCTGTGTCCACTACTTCAAAGTCCATAGGGGCTAGCTGGACTGTGTTGTGCAGTCAGTTCTCCATAGGGGCTGTGTCCACTCCAAAGTCCTGTGCAGTGTCCCAGTCCTAAAGAGGTGCTGTAGTGTTGTCCAGGGGGTGCTCTGTCCATCAGGGGTGCTCCCCCCAAGTGCTAAAAAAATAATATATTTTCTGTGTTTGTGAATTGTGTGTGCAGTAGCCGCACGGGCATCAACAAAGTAGTGCCAAGCGTGCGCCTGTGTCATAAGTAAAGGGCCGGCTGGCTTGACCGTTAAAGGGTGCTGTAACCCCCGAAAGTACACTCCAGTCCAAACCAAAAAAAAATTATTTTCTGTGTTTGTGAATTGTGTGCGCAGTAGCCGCACGTGCATCAACAAAGTAGTGCCAAGCGTGCGCCTGTGTCATAAGTAAAGGGCCGGCTGGCTTGACCGTTAAGGGTGCTGTAACCCCCGAAAGTACACTCCAGTCCAAACCAAAAAAAAAATTATTTTCTGTGTTTGTGAATTGTGTGCGCAGTAGCCGCACGTGCATCAACAAAGTAGTGCCAAGCGTGCGCCTGTGTCATAAGTAAAGGGCCGGCTGGCTTGACCGTTAAAGGGTGCTGTAACCCCCAAAGTACACTCCTGTCCAAACCAAAAAAAAATTATTTTCTGTGTTTGTGAATTGTGTGCGCAGTAGCCGCACGTGCATCAACAAAGTAGTGCCAAGTGTGCGCCTGTGTCATAAGTAAAGGGCCGGCTGGCTTGACCGTTAAAGGGTGCTGTAACCCCCAAAAGTACACTCCAGTCCAAACCAAAAAAATAATTATTTTCTGTGTTTGTGAATTGTGTGCGCAGTAGCCGCACGTGCATCAACAAAGTAGTGCCAAGCGTGCGCCTGTGTCATAAGTAAAGGGCCGGCTGGCTTGACCGTTAAAGGGTTCTGTAACCCCCAAAGTACACTCCAAACCAAAAAAATATATATTTTCTGTGTTTGTGACTTGTGTGCACTGTGGCTGCACGTGCATCAACAAAGGAGCAGCGCCAAGCGTGCGCCTGTGTCCCATAAGTAAAGAGCCGGCTGGCTCATTTCTTAAAGGGTGGTGTAACCCACAAAGTGCACTACTCTCCAGCAAAAATAAAAAAATATTTTCTGTGTTTGTGTGCGCTTTAGCCGCACGTATATATATCAATATAACATAAATGTTGGACCAAACTTTCTCTGATAAAAATAAAATAGGGAAAGATCAAGAACCACTTCCTACTAGTGCTGTTGCTGCTGCTGGGAGTTGTTCATCATCCCAGAGAGGAAGTAGGAACATCACTACTTTTACTAAACAATTGACCCTCCAACAGTCCCTAGCGATGAGGATGAAGTACGACAGCAGTCATCCTGAAGCAAAACGTATAACTGAGGCCTTGACTGCTATGTTGGTGTTAGACGTGCGTTCGGTATCCGACATTAGTGCAGTGGGATTTAGACAATTGATGGAGGTAGTGTGTCCTCGGTTCCAAATCCCGTCTAGATTCCACCTGCATCCTCAAAGCAGCAGCGACAAGCGTGCGTCTGTCTGTTAAAGGGTGGTGACACCCTCAAAGTGTGCTACACAAACAATTAAAATATTGTTCTTTTTTTTTCTGTCTTTGTGAAATGTGTGGGCTGTAGCCGCACCTGCATCCTTAAAGCAGCAGCGACAAGCGTGCGTCTGTCTGTTAAAGGGTGGTGACACTCTCAAAGTGTGCTACACAAACAATTAAAATATTGTTCTTTTTTTTCTGTCTTTGTGAATTGTGTGGGCTGTAGCCGCACTTGCATCCTCAAAGCAGCAGCGACAAGCGTGCGTCTGTCTGTTAAAGGGTGTTGTAACTCTCAAAGTGCTCCAAAAAATCAAAAAATTTTTTTTAATGTGTTTGTGACTTGTGTGCGATGTAGCCACACTTGCATCCTCAAAGCAGCAGCGACAAGCGTGCGTCTGTCTGTTAAAGGGTGGTGACACCCTCAAAGTGTGCTACACAAACAATAAAAATATTCTTCTTTTTTCTGTCTTTGTGAATTGTGTGGGCTGTAGCCGCACCTGCATCCTTAAAGCAGCAGCGACAAGCGTGCGTCTGTCTGTTAAAGGGTGGTGACACCCTCAAAGTGTGCTACACAAACAATTAAAATATTGTTCTTTTTTCTGTCTTTGTGAATTGTGTGGGCTGTAGCCGCACCTGCATCCTTAAAGCAGCTGCGACAAGCGTGCGTCTGTCTGTTAAAGGGTGGTGACACCCTCAAAGTGTGCTACACAAACAATTAAAATATTGTTCTTTTTTTTTCGGTCTTTGTGAAATGTGTGGGCTGTAGCCGCACCTGCATCCTTAAAGCAGCAGCGACAAGCGTGCGTCTGTCTGTTAAAGGGTGGTGACACCCTCAAAGTGTGCTACACAAACAATAAAAATATTCTTCTTCTTTTATCTGTCTATGTGAATTGTGTGGGCTGTAGCCGCACCTGCATCCTTAAAGCAGCAGCGACAAGCGTGCGTCTGTCTGTTAAAGGGTGGTGACACCCTCAAAGTGTTCTACACAAACAATTAAAATATTGTTCTTTTTTTTCGGTCTTTGTGAAATGTGTGGGCTGTAGCCGCACCTGCATCCTTAAAGCAGCAGCGACAAGCGTGCGTCTGTCTGTTAAAGGGTGGTGTAACTCTCAAAGTGCTCCAAAAAATAAAAAACTATTTTTTTTATGTGTTTGTGACTTGTGTGCGATGTAGCCGCACTTGCATCCTCAAAGCAGCAGCGACAAGCGTGCGTCTGTCTGTTAAAGGGTGGTGACACCCTCAAAGTGTGCTACACAAACAATAAAAATATTCTTCTTTTTTCTGTCTTTGTGAATTGTGTGGGCTGTAGCCGCACCTGCATCCTTAAAGCAGCAGCGACAAGCGTGCGTCTGTCTGTTAAAGGGTGGTGACACCCTCAAAGTGTGCTACACAAACAATTAAAATATTGTTCTTTTTTTTTCGGTCTTTGTGAAATGTGTGGGCTGTAGCCGCACCTGCATCCTTAAAGCAGCAGCGACAAGCGTGCGTCTGTCTGTTAAAGGGTGGTGACACCCTCAAAGTGTGCTGCACAAAGAATAAAAATATTCTTCTTCTTTTTTCTGTCTTTGTGAATTGTGTGGGCTGTAGCCGCACTTGCATCCTCAAAGCAGCAGCGACAAGCGTGCGTCTGTCTGTTAGAGGGTGGTGTAACCCTCAAAGTGTGCTCCACAAACAATAAAAATATTCTTTTTTTTTTCTGTCTTTGTGAATTGTGTGGGCTGTAGCCGCACTTGAATCCTCAAAGCAGCAGCGACAAGCGTGCGTCTGTCTGTTAAAGGATTACATCGGTGACAGCATCCAAGTAGGCATGTCAGACAGTCCGTACCTGTACTGGCAGGAAAAAGAAGCAATTTGGAGGTCCCTGTACAAACTGGCTCTATTTTACCTGAGTTGCCCCCCCTCCAGTGTGTACTCCGAAAGAGTGTTTAGTGCAGCCGGGAACCTTGTTAGCGAAAGGCGTAGGAGGTTGCTTCCACAAAATGTGGAGAAGATGATGTTCATAAAATGAATGATCAACTCTTCCAGGGAGACCAGCCTCCAGAACGTACAGAGGGACCTGTGGTTCCAGCAGGGACGAATTAATACTCTGTGAGGATGAGGATGTACATAACACTGAAGAGGGTGAGGAATCTGTGGATGAGGAGGATGAGGACGACTTCTTGCCTCCGTAGAGCCAGTTTGTGCAGGGACAGATTAATTGCCAGCTTGTTTTGTGGGGGCCCAAACGAACCAATCATTTCAGCCACAGTTGTGTGGCAGACCCTGGCGCTGAAATGATTGGTTTGTTAAAGTGTGCATGTCCTGTTTATACAACATAAGGGTGGGTGGGAGGGCCCAAGGACAATTCCATCTTGCACCTCTTTTTTTTCTTTGCATTATGTACAGTTTGGGGCCTAGTTTTTCAATGCCATCCTGTCTGCCACTGCAGTTTCACGCCTAGATGGGTCACGTGTTTGTGCCGCCCACTCGTGTCGCTTAGCATAGTCATCCAGCTACCTCGGTGCAACCTTTTGGACATAAAAACACTATTGTGAGGTGTGAGGTATTCAGAATAGACTGGAAATGAGTGGAAATTAAGGTTATTGAGGTTAATAATAGCATAGGAGCAGAAAAACCTACAAATTCTGTGATTTTAGCTGTTTTTATGCTTTTTTTCAAAAAAATACAGATCCAAAACACAAAACCCAGAACCCAAAACACGGAAGGGTGGTTTTGGCAAAACCAATCCAGATCCAAAACACGAAGAAAGATCCAGATCCAAAACCAAAACACAAAACACGAAAAGTGGCCGGTGCACACCCCTAGTGCGCAGTAGCCGCACGTGCATCAACAAAGTAGTGCCAAGCGTGCGCCTGTGTCATAAGTAAAGGGCCGGCTGGCTTGACCGTTAAAGGGTGCTGTAACCCCCGAAAGTACACTCCAGTCCAAACCAAAAAAAAAATTATTTTCTGTGTTTGTGAATTGTGTGCGCAGTAGCCGCACGTGCATCAACAAAGTAGTGCCAAGCGTGCGCCTGTGTCATAAGTAAAGGGCCGGCTGGCTTGACCGTTAAGGGTGCTGTAACCCCCAAAAGTACACTCCAGTCCAAACCAAAAAAAAAATTATTTTCTGTGTTTGTGAATTGTGTGCGCAGTAGCCGCACGTGCATCAACAAAGTAGTGCCAAGCGTGCGCCTGTGTCATAAGTAAAGGGCCGGCTGGCTTGACCGTTAAGGGTGCTGTAACCCCCGAAAGTACACTGCAGTCCAAACCAAAAAAAAAATTATTTTCTGTGTTTGTGAATTGTGTGCGCAGTAACCGCACGTGCATCAACAAAGTAGTGCCAAGCGTGCGCCTGTGTCATAAGTAAAGGGCCGGCTGGCTTGACCGTTAAGGGTGCTGTAACCCCCGAAAGTACACTCCAGTCCAAACCAAAAAAAAAATTATTTTCTGTGTTTGTGAATTGTGTGCGCAGTAGCCGCACGTGCATCAACAAAGTAGTGCCAAGCGTGCGCCTGTGTCATAAGTAAAGGGCCGGCTGGCTTGACCGTTAAGGGTGCTGTAACCCCCGAAAGTACACTCCAGTCCAAACCAAAAAAAAATTATTTTCTGTGTTTGTGAATTGTGTGCGCAGTAGCCGCACGTGCATCAACAAAGTAGTGCCAAGCGTGCGCCTGTGTCATAAGTAAAGGGCCGGCTGGCTTGACCGTTAAGGGTGCTGTAACCCCCGAAAGTACACTCCAGTCCAAACCAAAAAAAAAATTATTTTCTGTGTTTGTGAATTGTGTGCGCAGTAGCCGCACGTGCATCAACAAAGTAGTGCCAAGCGTGCGCCTGTGTCATAAGTAAAGGGCCGGCTGGCTTTACCGTTAAGGGTGCTGTAACCCCCGAAAGTACACTCCAGTCCAAACCAAAAAAAAAATTATTTTCTGTGTTTGTGAATTGTGTGCGCAGTAGCCGCACGTGCATCAACAAAGTAGTGCCAAGCGTGCGCCTGTGTCATAAGTAAAGGGCCGGCTGGCTTGACCGTTAAGGGTGCTGTAACCCCCGAAAGTACACTCCAGTCCAAACCAAAAAAAAAATTATTTTCTGTGTTTGTGAATTGTGTGCGCAGTAGCCGCACGTGCATCAACAAAGTAGTGCCAAGCGTGCGCCTGTGTCATAAGTAAAGGGCCGGCTGGCTTGACCGTTAAGGGTGCTGTAACCCCCGAAAGTACACTCCAGTCCAAACCAAAAAAAAAATTATTTTCTGTGTTTGTGAATTGTGTGCGCAGTAGCCGCACGTGCATCAACAAAGTAGTGCCAAGCGTGCGCCTGTGTCATAAGTAAAGGGCCGGCTGGCTTGACCGTTAAGGGTGCTGTAACCCCCGAAAGTACACTCCAGTCCAAACCAAAAAAAAAATTATTTTCTGTGTTTGTGAATTGTGTGCGCAGTAGCCGCACGTGCATCAACAAAGTAGTGCCAAGCGTGCGCCTGTGTCATAAGTAAAGGGCCGGCTGGCTTGACCGTTAAGGGTGCTGTATCCCCCGAAAGTACACTCCAGTCCAAACAAAAAAAAAAATTATTTTCTGTGTTTGTGAATTGTGTGCGCAGTAGCCGCACGTGCATCAACAAAGTAGTGCCAAGCGTGCGCCTGTGTCATAAGTAAAGGGCCGGCTGGCTTGACCGTTAAGGGTGCTGTAACCCCCGAAAGTACACTCCAGTCCAAACCAAAAAAAAAATTATTTTCTGTGTTTGTGAATTGTGTGCGCAGTAGCCGCACGTGCATCAACAAAGTAGTGCCAAGCGTGCGCCTGTGTCATAAGTAAAGGGCCGGCTGGCTTGACCGTTAAGGGTGCTGTAACCCCCGAAAGTACACTCCAGTCCAAACCAAAAAAAAAATAATTTTCTGTGTTTGTGAATTGTGTGCGCAGTAGCCGCACGTGCATCAACAAAGTAGTGCCAAGCGTGCGCCTGTGTCATAAGTAAAGGGCCGGCTGGCTTGACCGTTAAGGGTGCTGTAACCCCCGAAGTACACTCCAGTCCAAACCAAAAAAAAAATTATTTTCTGTTTGTGAATTGTGTGCGCAGTAGCCGCACGTGCATCAACAAAGTAGTGCCAAGCGTGCGCCTGTGTCATAAGTAAAGGGCCGGCTTGCTTGACCGTTAAGGGTGCTGTAACCCCCGAAAGTACACTCCAGTCCAAACCAAAAAAAAAATTATTTTCTGTGTTTGTGAATTGTGTGCGCAGTAGCCGCACGTGCATCAACAAAGTAGTGCCAAGCGTGCGCCTGTGTCATAAGTAAAGGGCCGGCTGGCTTGACCGTTAAGGGTGCTGTAACCCCCAAAAGTACACTCCAGTCCAAACCAAAAAAAAAATTATTTTCTGTGTTTGTGAATTGTGTGCGCAGTAGCCGCACGTGCATCAACAAAGTAGTGCCAAGCGTGCGCCTGTGTCATAAGTAAAGGGCCGGCTGGCTTGACCGTTAAGGGTGCTGTAACCCCCGAAAGTACACTCCAGTCCAAACCAAAAAAAAAATTATTTTCTGTGTTTGTGAATTGTGTGCGCAGTAGCCGCACGTGCATCAACAAAGTAGTGCCAAGCGTGCGCCTGTGTCATAAGTAAAGGGCCGGCTGGCTTGACCGTTAAGGGTGCTGTAACCCCCGAAAGTACACTCCAGTCCAAACCAAAAAAAAAATTATTTTCTGTGTTTGTGAATTGTGTGCGCAGTAGCCGCACGTGCATCAACAAAGTAGTGCCAAGCGTGCGCCTGTGTCATAAGTAAAGGGCCGGCTGGCTTGACCGTTAAAGGGTGCTGTAACCCCCAAAGTACACTCCAGTCCAAACCAAAAAAAAAATATTTTCTGTGTTTGTGAATTGTGTGCGCAGTAGCCGCACGTGCATCAACAAAGTAGTGCCAAGCGTGCGCCTGTGTCATAAGTAAAGGGCCGGCTGGCTTGACCGTTAAAGGGTGCTGTAACCCCCGAAAGTACACTCCAGTCCAAACCAAAAAAAAATTATTTTCTGTGTTTGTGAATTGTGTGCGCAGTAGGGGTGAGCGGGTTCGGATTTCTGAAATCCGAACCCCCCCGAGCCCCCCCGATCCGAGTCCGATCCGAATCAGGCTCGACTTTTCCCGCCTGACTCGGATCTGAAATCGAGGCAAAACGTCATCATCCCGCCTTCCGAGTCTCGCGGGTTTTGGATCCTATATAAGGTACCCACGTCGGCGCCATTTTCTCACTCGGCTGTGGACAGTGAAGAGGGAGGGTGGGAGTTAGGGCTGTGTAGTGTAGTGTAGTGTAGTGCTGCTGTTGTCCACTACTTCAAAGTCCATAGGGGCTGGCTGTGTTGTGCTGTGCTGCTGTTGTTAATAGGGGCTGTGTCCACTACTTCAAAGTCCATAGGGGCTAGCTGGACTGTGTTGTGCAGTCAGTTCTCCATAGGGGCTGTGTCCACTCCAAAGTCCTGTGCAGTGTCCCAGTCCTAAAGAGGTGCTGTAGTATTGTCCAGGGGGTGCTCTGTCCATCAGGGGTGCTCCCCCCAAGTGCCAAAAAAAAAATTATTTTCTGTGTTTGTGAATTGTGTGCGCAGTAGCCGCACGTGCATCAACAAAGTAGTGCCAAGCGTGCGCCTGTGTCATAAGTAAAGGGCCGGCTGGCTTGACCGTTAAGGGTGCTGTAACCCCCGAAAGTACACTCCAGTCCAAACCAAAAAAAAAATTATTTTCTGTGTTTGTGAATTGTGTGCGCAGTAGCCGCACGTGCATCAACAAAGTAGTGCCAAGCGTGCGCCTGTGTCATAAGTAAAGGGCCGGCTGGCTTGACCGTTAAAGGGTGCTGTAACCCCCAAAGTACACTCCTGTCCAAACCAAAAAAAAATTATTTTCTGTGTTTGTGAATTGTGTGCGCAGTAGCCGCACGTGCATCAACAAAGTAGTGCCAAGTGTGCGCCTGTGTCATAAGTAAAGGGCCAGCTGGCTTGACCGTTAAAGGGTGCTGTAACCCCCGAAAGTACACTCCAGTCCAAACCAAAAAAAAAATTATTTTCTGTGTTTGTGAATTGTGTGCGCAGTAGCCGCACGTGCATGAACAAAGTAGTGCCAAGCGTGCGCCTGTGTCATAAGTAAAGGGCCGGCTGGCTTGACCGTTAAAGGGTTCTGTAACCCCCAAAGTACACTCCAAACCAAAAAAATATATATTTTCTGTGTTTGTGACTTGTGTGCACTGTGGCTGCACGTGCATCAACAAAGGAGCAGCGCCAAGCGTGCGCCTGTGTCCCATAAGTAAAGAGCCGGCTGGCTCATTTCTTAAAGGGTGGTGTAACCCACAAAGTGCACTACTCTCCAGCAAAAATAAAAAAATATTTTCTGTGTTTGTGTGCGCTTTAGCCGCACGTATATATATCAATATAACATAAATGTTGGACCAAACTTTCTCTGATAAAAATAAAATAGGGAAAGATCAAGAACCACTTCCTACTAGTGCTGTTGCTGCTGCTGGGAGTTGTTCATCATCCCAGAGAGGAAGTAGGAACATCACTACTTTTACTAAACAATTGACCCTCCAACAGTCCCTAGCGATGAGGATGAAGTACGACAGCAGTCATCCTGAAGCAAAACGTATAACTGAGGCCTTGACTGCTATGTTGGTGTTAGACGTGCGTTCGGTATCCGACATTAGTGCAGTGGGATTTAGACAATTGATGGAGGTAGTGTGTCCTCGGTTCCAAATCCCGTCTAGATTCCACCTGCATCCTCAAAGCAGCAGCGACAAGCGTGCGTCTGTCTGTTAAAGGGTGGTGACACCCTCAAAGTGTGCTACACAAACAATTAAAATATTGTTCTTTTTTTTTCTGTCTTTGTGAAATGTGTGGGCTGTAGCCGCACCTGCATCCTTAAAGCAGCAGCGACAAGCGTGCGTCTGTCTGTTAAAGGGTGGTGACACTCTCAAAGTGTGCTACACAAACAATTAAAATATTGTTCTTTTTTTTCTGTCTTTGTGAATTGTGTGGGCTGTAGCCGCACTTGCATCCTCAAAGCAGCAGCGACAAGCGTGCGTCTGTCTGTTAAAGGGTGTTGTAACTCTCAAAGTGCTCCAAAAAATCAAAAAATTTTTTTTAATGTGTTTGTGACTTGTGTGCGATGTAGCCACACTTGCATCCTCAAAGCAGCAGCGACAAGCGTGCGTCTGTCTGTTAAAGGGTGGTGACACCCTCAAAGTGTGCTACACAAACAATAAAAATATTCTTCTTCTTTTTTCTGTCTTTGTGAATTGTGTGGGCTGTAGCCACACCTGCATCCTTAAAGCAGCAGCGACAAGCGTGCGTCTGTCTGTTAAAGGGTGGTGTAACTCACGAAGTGCTCCAAAAAATAAAAAACTATTATTTTAATGTGTTTGTGACATGTGTGCGATGTAGCTGCACTTGCATCCTCAAAGCAGCAGCGACAAGCGTGCGTCTGTCTGTTAAAGGGTGGTGACACCCTCAAAGTGTGCTACACAAACAATAAAAATATTCTTCTTTTTTCTGTCTTTGTGAATTGTGTGGGCTGTAGCCGCACCTGCATCCTTAGAGCAGCAGCGACAAGCGTGCGTCTGTCTGTTAAAGGGTGGTGACACCCTCAAAGTGTGCTACACAAACAATTAAAATATTGTTCTTTTTTCTGTCTTTGTGAATTGTGTGGGCTGTAGCCGCACCTGCATCCTTAAAGCAGCTGCGACAAGCGTGCGTCTGTCTGTTAAAGGGTGGTGACACCCTCAAAGTGTGCTACACAAACAATTAAAATATTGTTCTTTTTTTTTCGGTCTTTGTGAAATGTGTGGGCTGTAGCCGCACCTGCATCCTTAAAGCAGCAGCGACAAGCGTGCGTCTGTCTGTTAAAGGGTGGTGACACCCTCAAAGTGTGCTACACAAACAATAAAAATATTCTTCTTCTTTTATCTGTCTATGTGAATTGTGTGGGCTGTAGCCGCACCTGCATCCTTAAAGCAGCAGCGACAAGCGTGCGTCTGTCTGTTAAAGGGTGGTGACACCCTCAAAGTGTTCTACACAAACAATTAAAATATTGTTCTTTTTTTTCGGTCTTTGTGAAATGTGTGGGCTGTAGCCGCACCTGCATCCTTAAAGCAGCAGCGACAAGCGTGCGTCTGTCTGTTAAAGGGTGGTGTAACTCTCAAAGTGCTCCAAAAAATAAAAAACTATTTTTTTTATGTGTTTGTGACTTGTGTGCGATGTAGCCGCACTTGCATCCTCAAAGCAGCAGCGACAAGCGTGCGTCTGTCTGTTAAAGGGTGGTGACACCCTCAAAGTGTGCTACACAAACAATAAAAATATTCTTCTTTTTTCTGTCTTTGTGAATTGTGTGGGCTGTAGCCGCACCTGCATCCTTAAAGCAGCAGCGACAAGCGTGCGTCTGTCTGTTAAAGGGTGGTGACACCCTCAAAGTGTGCTACACAAACAATTAAAATATTGTTCTTTTTTTTTCGGTCTTTGTGAAATGTGTGGGCTGTAGCCGCACCTGCATCCTTAAAGCAGCAGCGACAAGCGTGCGTCTGTCTGTTAAAGGGTGGTGACACCCTCAAAGTGTGCTGCACAAAGAATAAAAATATTCTTCTTCTTTTTTCTGTCTTTGTGAATTGTGTGGGCTGTAGCCGCACTTGCATCCTCAAAGCAGCAGCGACAAGCGTGCGTCTGTCTGTTAGAGGGTGGTGTAACCCTCAAAGTGTGCTCCACAAACAATAAAAATATTCTTTTTTTTTTCTGTCTTTGTGAATTGTGTGGGCTGTAGCCGCACTTGAATCCTCAAAGCAGCAGCGACAAGCGTGCGTCTGTCTGTTAAAGGATTACATCGGTGACAGCATCCAAGTAGGCATGTCAGACAGTCCGTACCTGTACTGGCAGGAAAAAGAAGCAATTTGGAGGTCCCTGTACAAACTGGCTCTATTTTACCTGAGTTGCCCCCCCTCCAGTGTGTACTCCGAAAGAGTGTTTAGTGCAGCCGGGAACCTTGTTAGCGAAAGGCGTAGGAGGTTGCTTCCACAAAATGTGGAGAAGATGATGTTCATAAAATGAATGATCAACTCTTCCAGGGAGACCAGCCTCCAGAACGTACAGAGGGACCTGTGGTTCCAGCAGGGACGAATTAATACTCTGTGAGGATGAGGATGTACATAACACTGAAGAGGGTGAGGAATCTGTGGATGAGGAGGATGAGGACGACTTCTTGCCTCCGTAGAGCCAGTTTGTGCAGGGACAGATTAATTGCCAGCTTGTTTTGTGGGGGCCCAAACGAACCAATCATTTCAGCCACAGTTGTGTGGCAGACCCTGGCGCTGAAATGATTGGTTTGTTAAAGTGTGCATGTCCTGTTTATACAACATAAGGGTGGGTGGGAGGGCCCAAGGACAATTCCATCTTGCACCTCTTTTTTTTCTTTGCATTATGTACAGTTTGGGGCCTAGTTTTTCAATGCCATCCTGTCTGCCACTGCAGTTTCACGCCTAGATGGGTCACGTGTTTGTGCCGCCCACTCGTGTCGCTTAGCATAGTCATCCAGCTACCTCGGTGCAACCTTTTGGACATAAAAACACTATTGTGAGGTGTGAGGTATTCAGAATAGACTGGAAATGAGTGGAAATTAAGGTTATTGAGGTTAATAATAGCATAGGAGCAGAAAAACCTACAAATTCTGTGATTTTAGCTGTTTTTATGCTTTTTTTCAAAAAAATACAGATCCAAAACACAAAACCCAGAACCCAAAACACGGAAGGGTGGTTTTGGCAAAACCAATCCAGATAAAAAACACGAAGAAAGATCCAGATCCAAAACCAAAACACAAAACACGAAAAGTGGCCGGTGCACACCCCTAGTGCGCAGTAGCCGCACGTGCATCAACAAAGTAGTGCCAAGCGTGCGCCTGTGTCATAAGTAAAGGGCCGGCTGGCTTGACCGTTAAAGGGTGCTGTAACCCCCGAAAGTACACTCCAGTCCAAACCAAAAAAAAAATTATTTTCTGTGTTTGTGAATTGTGTGCGCAGTAGCCGCACGTGCATCAACAAAGTAGTGCCAAGCGTGCGCCTGTGTCATAAGTAAAGGGCCGGCTGGCTTGACCGTTAAGGGTGCTGTAACCCCCGAAAGTACACTCCAGTCCAAACCAAAAAAAAAATTATTTTCTGTGTTTGTGAATTGTGTGCGCAGTAGCCGCACGTGCATCAACAAAGTAGTGCCAAGCGTGCGCCTGTGTCATAAGTAAAGGGCCGGCTGGCTTGACCGTTAAGGGTGCTGTAACCCCCGAAAGTACACTGCAGTCCAAACCAAAAAAAAAATTATTTTCTGTGTTTGTGAATTGTGTGCGCAGTAACCGCACGTGCATCAACAAAGTAGTGCCAAGCGTGCGCCTGTGTCATAAGTAAAGGGCCGGCTGGCTTGACCGTTAAGGGTGCTGTAACACCCGAAAGTACACTCCAGTCCAAACCAAAATAAAAATTATTTTCTGTGTTTGTGAATTGTGTGCGCAGTAGCCGCACGTGCATCAACAAAGTAGTGCCAAGCGTGCGCCTGTGTCATAAGTAAAGGGCCGGCTGGCTTGACCGTTAAGGGTGCTGTAACCCCCGAAAGTACACTCCAGTCCAAACCAAAAAAAAATTATTTTCTGTGTTTGTGAATTGTGTGCGCAGTAGCCGCACGTGCATCAACAAAGTAGTGCCAAGCGTGCGCCTGTGTCATAAGTAAAGGGCCGGCTGGCTTGACCGTTAAGGGTGCTGTAACCCCCGAAAGTACACTCCAGTCCAAACCAAAAAAAAAATTATTTTCTGTGTTTGTGAATTGTGTGCGCAGTAGCCGCACGTGCATCAACAAAGTAGTGCCAAGCGTGCGCCTGTGTCATAAGTAAAGGGCCGGCTGGCTTGACCGTTAAGGGTGCTGTAACCCCCGAAAGTACACTCCAGTCCAAACCAAAAAAAAAATTATTTTCTGTGTTTGTGAATTGTGTGCGCAGTAGCCGCACGTGCATCAACAAAGTAATGCCAAGCGTGCGCCTGTGTCATAAGTAAAGGGCCGGCTGGCTTGACCGTTAAGGGTGCTGTAACCCCCGAAAGTACACTCCAGTCCAAACCAAAAAAAAAATTATTTTCTGTGTTTGTGAATTGTGTGCGCAGTAGCCGCACGTGCATCAACAAAGTAGTGCCAAGCGTGCGCCTGTGTCATAAGTAAAGGGCCGGCTGGCTTGACCGTTAAGGGTGCTGTAACCCCCGAAAGTACACTCCAGTCCAAACCAAAAAAAAAATTATTTTCTGTGTTTGTGAATTGTGTGCGCAGTAGCCGCACGTGCATCAACAAAGTAGTGCCAAGTGTGCGCCTGTGTCATAAGTAAAGGGCCGGCTGGCTTGACCGTTAAGGGTGCTGTAACCCCCGAAAGTACACTCCAGTCCAAACCAAAAAAAAAATAATTTTCTGTGTTTGTGAATTGTGTGCGCAGTAGCCGCACGTGCATCAACAAAGTAGTGCCAAGTGTGCGCCTGTGTCATAAGTAAAGGGCCGGCTGGCTTGACCGTTAAAGGGTGCTGTAACCCCCGAAAGTACACTCCAGTCCAAACCAAAAAAAAAATTATTTTCTGTGTTTGTGAATTGTGTGCGCAGTAGCCGCACGTGCATCAACAAAGTAGTGCCAAGCGTGCGCCTGTGTCATAAGTAAAGGGCCGGCTGGCTTGACCGTTAAGGGTGCTGTAACCCCCGAAAGTACACTCCAGTCCAAACCAAAAAAAAAAATATTTTCTGTGTTTGTGAATTGTGTGCGCAGTAGCCGCACGTGCATCAACAAAGTAGTGCCAAGCGTGCGCCTGTGTCATAAGTAAAGGGCCGGCTGGCTTGACCGTTAAGGGTGCTGTAACCCCCGAAAGTACACTCCAGTCCAAACCAAAAAAAAAATTATTTTCTGTGTTTGTGAATTGTGTGCGCAGTAGCCGCACGTGCATCAACAAAGTAGTGCCAAGTGTGCGCCTGTGTCATAAGTAAAGGGCCGGCTGGCTTGACCGTTAAAGGGTGCTGTAACCCCCAAAGTACACTCCAGTCCAAACCAAAAAAAAAATTATTTTCTGTGTTTGTGAATTGTGTGCGCAGTAGCCGCACGTGCATCAACAAAGTAGTGCCAAGCGTGCGCCTGTGTCATAAGTAAAGGGCCGGCTGGCTTGACCGTTAAAGGGTGCTGTAACCCCCGAAAGTACACTCCAGTCCAAACCAAAAAAAAATTATTTTCTGTGTTTGTGAATTGTGTGCGCAGTAGCCGCACGTGCATCAACAAAGTAGTGCCAAGCGTGCGCCTGTGTCATAAGTAAAGGGCCGGCTGGCTTGACCGTTAAAGGGTGCTGTAACCCCCAAAGTACACTCCAGTCCAAACCAAAAAAAAATTTATTTTCTGTGTTTAGCCGCACGTATATATCAAATCGATATAACATAAATGGAGGACCAAACTTTCTCCGATAAAAATAAAATAGAGAAAGATCAAGAACCACTTCCTCCTAGTGCTGAAGCTGCTGCCACTAGTCATGACATAGACGATAACATGCCATCAACGTCGTCTGCCAAGGCCGATGCCCAATGTCATAGTAGAGGGCACATACAATCCCAAATGGCAAAGTTCAGGAAAATGACCTTGAAAAGACATTTAAATCAGCTGAAGAGAAACGTAAACTTGCCAATATGCCATTTACGACACGGAGTGGCAAGGAACGGCTAAGGTCGATCCCTAGTATGTTCATGACTAGTTATTCAGCTTCACATGACGATGGAAGCCCTCCTCCCACTAAAAAAATCAAAAGAGTTAAGCTGGCAAAAGCACAGCGAAGAACTGTGCTTTCTAAGAAGATATCACAAATCCCCAAGGAGAGTCCAAGTGTGGTGGTGGTTGCGATGCCTGACCTTCCCAGCACTGGACGGGAAGAGGTGGCTCTTTCCACCATTTGCACGCCCCCTGCAAGTGCTGAAAGGAGCACCCACAGTCCACTTGCTGATATGCAAATTGAAGATGTCACTGTTGAAGTACAACAGGATGAGGATACTGGTGTAGCTGGCGCTGAGGAGGAAGTTGGCGAGGAGGATTCTGATGGTGATGTGGTTTGTTTAAATCAGGCTCCGGGGGAGACAGTTGTTGTCCGTGGGATGAAAAAGCCCATCACGGTCATGCCTGGGCAGAAGACCAAACATTCCACCTCTTTGGTCTGGCAATATTTCTATCCAAATCCGGACAACAACTGTCTTGCCATATGTACCATATGTAAAGGTGAAATAAGTAGGGGTAGGGACGTCAACCACCTAGGAACATCCTCCCTTATACGGCACCTGCAGCGCGTTCTTAAAAAGTTACTGTCAAGTTCAGAAACTTTGGCTAAGACCGTAAGCAGTCCAGGGACACCTAAATCCCGTTGTCCTGTTGTATCCAAGCGCCTGCAAACCACACCGTCAACTCCCTCCTCGTCAATTTCCTCCTTAGTCAGGATCGGAAGTAGTCCTGCAGGCCATGTCACTGGCATGACTGACTCTCCTATCCGGGATTCCTCCGGAGGATCCTGCATTGCTACGCCTACTGCTGCCGCTGCTGCTGTTGCTGCTGCTGGGAGTCGTTCATCATCCCAGAGAGGAAGTAGGAACACCACTACTTTTACTAAACAATTGACCCTTCAACAGTCCTTAGCGAGGAGGATGAAGTACGACAGCAGTCATCCTGAAGCAAAACGTATAACTGAGGCCTTGACTGCTATGTTGGTGTTAGACGTGCATCCGGTATCCGCCATTAGTGCAGTGGGATTTAGACAATTGATGGAGGTAGTGTGTCCCCGGTTCCAAATCCCGTCTAGATTCCACTTCACTAGGCAGGCGATACCGAGACTGTACAGAAACGTCAGAAAAAGTGTCCTCAGTGTCCTGAAAAATGCCGTTGTACACAATGTCCACTTAACCACGGACATGTGGACAAGTGGAACAGGGCAGACTAAGGACTATATGACTGTGACAGCCCACTGGGTAGATGTATCACCTTACGCAGCAACAGCAGCAGCGTCACCAGTAGCAGCATCTCAGAAACGCCAGCTCGTTACAAGGCAGGCTACGCTGTGTATCACCGGTTTCAGTAAGAGGCACACCGCCGACAACCTCTTAGAGAAACTGAGGGAAATCATCGCCCAGTGGCTTACCCCACTTAGACTCTCCTGGGGATTTGTGATATCTGACAACGCCACCAATATTGTGCGGGCATTACATCTGGGCAAATTCCAGCACGTCCCATGTTTTGCTCACACAATAAACTTGGTGGTGCAGAATTTTCTGAAAAGCGACAGGGTCGTGCAGGAGACGCTTTGGGTGGCCCGAAAAATTTCTGGCCACTTTCGCCATTCAGCGACTGCGTGCCGAAGACTGGAGCGCCAGCAAACACTCTTGAACCTGCCCCGCCATCACCTGAAGCAAGAGGTTGTGACGCGGTGGAACTCAACCCTCTATATGCTTCAGAGGATGGAGGAGCAGCAAAAGGCCATACAAGCCTATACATCCACCTATGACATAGGCAAAGGAGGGGGTATGCACCTGACTCAAGCGCAGTGGAGAATGATTTCCGTGTTGTGCAAGGTTCTCCAGCCCTTCGAACTTGCCACACGTGAAGTCAGTTCAGACACAGCCAGCTTGAGTCAGGTCATTCCCCTCATCAGGCTTTTGCAGAAGCAGCTGGAGAAAGTGAAGGAGGAGCTAAGACCGAGCGATTCCGCTCGGCATGTGGGACTTGTGGATGAAGCCCTTCATTCGCTTTGCCAGGATTCCAGGGTGGTCAATCTGTTGAAATCAGACCACTACATTTTGGCCACCGTGCTTGATCCTAGGTTTAAAGCCTATGTGGTGTCTCTCTTTCCGGCCGACACAAGCCTGCAGAGGTGCAAAGACCTGCTGGTGAACACACTGTCAGCTGAAGCGGAACGTGACACGTCAACGGCTCCTTCTTCATTTTCTCCCGCAACTGGGGCTGCCAGGAAAAAACTTAGGTATCCTAAGCAACCCGCTGGCGGTGATGCAGGGCAGGCAGGACCAAGTTTGGACATCTGGTCCGGACTGAAGGACCTGGCAACAATTTCTGACATGTCTACTGTCACTGCATATGATACTGTCACCATTGACAGAATGGTGGAGGATTACATCGGTGACAGCATCCAAGTAGGCATGTCAGACAGTCCATACCTGTACTGGCAGGAAAAAGAGGCAATTTGGAGGCCCCTGTACAAGCTGGCTCTATTTTACCTGAGTTGCCCCCCCTCCAGTGTGTACTCCGAAAGAGTGTTTAGTGCAGCCGGGAACCTTGTCAGCGAAAGGCGTAGGAGGTTGCTTCCACAGAATGTGGAGAAGATGATGTTCATCAAAATGAATTATCAGCTCTTCCAGGGAGACCAGCCTCCAGAAGGTACAGAGGGACCTGTGGTGGTGGATTCAAGTGGGGACGAGTTAATACTTTGTGAGGATGAGGATGTACACACTGAAGAGGGTGAGGAATCGGTGGATGAGGAGGATGAGGATGACATCTTGCCTCCGTAGAGCCAGTTTGTGCAGGGACACATTAATTGCCAGCTTGTTTTGTGGGGGCCCAAACGAACCAATCATTTCAGCCACAGTTGTGTGGCAGACCCTGGCGCTGAAATGATTGATTTGTTAAAGTGTGCATGTCCTGTTTATACAACATAAGGGTGGGTGGGAGGGCCCAAGGACAATTCCATCTTGCACTTCTTTTTTTTCTTTGCATTATGTACAGTTTGGGGCCTAGTTTTTCTAACTGCCATCCTGTCTGCCACTGCAGTGTCACTCCTAGATGGGTCACGTGTTTGTGCCGCCCACTCGTGTCGCTTAGCATAGTCATCCAGCTACCTCGGTGCAACCTTTTGGACATGAAAACACTATTGTGAGGTGTGCGGTGTTCAGAATAGACTGGAAATGAGTGGAAATTAAGGTTATTGAGGTTAATAATAGCATAGGAGCAGAGAAACCAACAAATTCTGTGATTTTAGCTGTTTTTATGCTTTTTAAAAAAAAAATACAGATCCAAAACACAAAACCCAGAACCCAAAACACGGAAGGGTGGTTTTGGCAAAACCAATCCAGATCCAAAACACGAAGAAAGATCCAGATCCAAAACCAAAACACAAAACACGAAAAGTGGCCGGTGCACACCCCTAATTTGAATGTATATATCTCTGTTTTTTCTTTTTTAAAACAGTGTCATAATGGGGGTAAGGTGAAATGAGGGAGATTGGTAGACTCTTCAGGGAGACAGGGAAATTGCTGCTATTTCAGGGAGTCTCCCTGACAATGAGGGAGAGTTGGCAAGTATGGCACAAAATGGCACACATTGGTTTGCGCGTTCGCAGTAAGGGTTAACTGGACTTTTCAAGCATGCACAGTAGCAAGTAATCACTCAATTGCGCAAACATAGGTACCGTGGCACCTCTGAATCAGGTCATTCATTTATTCACATCTTCAGAGTTTCAGATACAAAGGGGCAAATATATAAATATGTCCCTTTGCGCTGAAACATCCTGCACCACCGCTTATTGCTAAAATGTGCTAAAAATAGAGGTGTAATGGCACATAGCTCACCCATCTGGCAATCTCTGCCCCCTCTGTATCGCATCAGCCTAGTGCTGCTGCAGTACAGAATGACGACCGCTGGGCGCGTTGCTCGAGATCCTGCAAAAACCGCATGATCTCAGTGCCAGAGAACCAGGCATACGCAAAGATGTTGGGAGGTGATGGCAGGACTGGTAAGTAACACATAGAGCCATCCTCGGGTGGCATCAGAGCCGTAACTAGACTTTTTGGTGCCCTGTGCCAGAAAGAGCATTAGGGACAAAATGCACCCAAAAAAGGGCCATGGCTTCATGGGGAAGGGTGAGGGAAGAGATACGAGAGGCCAGGAGATGCTGGGGATGAAATAAGAGGAAGCTACAAACAAGAATGATCATAAACAGAAATTTGACAGGCCCAAACAGCGCCCCCTGACCTGTGGTGCCCTGTGCGACGGCAGCGGCCGCACTACCCTAGCTACGGCCCTGAGTGGCGTAATGTGTAAGAAGACAGGCGATATAAAGTTCTGCTTTTCAATGTTTACTAAGTGACCATAACGATGTAATTAACACATAGGGAAGACCTCTAATCTTTCCACTGTCTGCCTTTCCATACATTATCACCTCTTCTTACATGTGCCCCAAAGTATCTAAAACTACACGTGTCCTCATACACCTGTCCTTATTGCACGCCATGGCACAAGATGTATAGACGCTCCACCACAAGTAGCGGGGCAGAACTTTCTTACTGTTTCCTGAATTAAGGGGTCTATTTACTAAGCCTTGGATGGAGATAAAGTGGACAGAGATAAAGTACCAACCAAACAGCTCCTGTCATTTTTCAAACACACCCTGTGACATAGCAGCTAGGAGCTGATTGGCTGGTACTTTATATGCTGTTACTTATCACTTCCGGGTCTATTTATTAAGCCTTAGATGGCGATAAAGTAAATGGTCAATTAGAGGCGAAAAGGCGGAAAAGTTTCGCCTGTCCGACTTTCCGCCTCCTTCGCCTGTTTCAGAGGCGGAAACTTTATGCCTCTGAAACAGGCGTAAAGTTTTCAATTCCTAAACAGGCGAAAACGGAAAGCGCCGAAAAGTACTGTCAGAAGAGGGGGGAATCAGTCTCTACCCCCAAAAACGATGCACTAACATTGGGGATCAATGTATATGTGTACTAATAGCCCTAATAAAAGTATTTGGGGTACTTAAGTAGTTTAAATTGCTTATTATTAGCGTCTTAATAGCATAAAGCAGCATTTTTTGGTGATAATAAGTAGTCCAGTCAAATTTGGGGTACTTGAAAATGGGTGCTAGGATATTTTTATGTCTGTAAAGTAAACTTTAAAAAAAACGTGAAAAACCACCCTCATACATGCACCTGCAATCCCAAAAACACTTGGCCCCTCCTTACAGCACCCCAAAAAGTCTATTTCGCTAGTTGTTTTTTTATAGTTGTCCCCCCACTTTTTACTTTTTTTCGCCCCCAAAACAAAAGTACTCTTTTGGGGTGTTCTGAGGTAATTTTCTTTTATTATTTGGTTGATTTGTCCTTTGGGGGGCTGTCCCAAGGGTTCTGAGTCGTTTCCCCACGTTTGCACCCCAAAATAACAATGTTGCACTTTTTTTCACCTGCTATTCATAGGAGATACTTTTCCGCCTATTACAATGCATTGAGTTTCCGCTTAGGCGAAATCATCCTGGAATTGAATATGGAGATACTTTGAAAGTAGCAGAAAGTCCGAATCCGCGACTTATCTCCAAACGGCACTTTTCGCCTCTAATTGAATCCGGCCCTTAGTCACTAAGTCTGGGGTGCGTCTAACAGGCTATATGGAGCAATTTGAGGATAGGTGTATATAGACACAGGAACCAAACAGCAAAAACACATGTAATAATATTCTGAACAGACACTTGGGAGCTAGTTGCAGTGTTGCACAAGTCTGGGAGCTTATCTATACAGATCTGTGGAGGGACAGTTTTGGACGAGGAGGGGATGTGTGTCTAGACTATAAGTGGTACAGACAGGAGGTCATCATTATTCCTACACCTAACCCAGAACTATCCCAGACTTGTACTACGTGTGTTGTAAGTTTCCTGTCCTCTCCATCCAGCTCTGCTGACAAGCTATATCCTGCAATATGCGACTCCCATATCCTGCCCCCAGTAGTGGGGATACGAAGGGTTACAGGCAGTGCCTCCCCTCCTTTGTATAGCTGCAGTCAGAGTAACTTGGTGACAGGGAGAGCAGCTGGTGACAAGAGTCATATTCTGTGACAGCAATGAGACAGGACAGATCACTGCTACCTCTCAGAGCACTCTCCTGCGCTCTAGCTGTCTCTCTGGCACCCTGTGCGGCTGTGATTCACAATGTGCCTCATGCCTCACCTCAGCTCTGCACACCTGGCAGCTCCCAGGGCAGGTAAGGTGTATAGGGGGTGTCGGGTGGAGGCTAAAAGGTTCTAATCATCACATTATTAATATCAGCCTGCAGCGAGTGAGGTGCAGAGTGACATAATGTGTACAAGGACTTACAGTACTAGGTATTATTTACTTTATATGTAATATTACCTGGTAACGTAATATTGTATTATGTAACGGCTCATTCATTGCCTGTGTGTGCGTGCGTTTACCTTTGATTGACCGTATATATATATAATTATATATATGTATATACATATACATAAGTAACGGTACTTCACTGTATACATGTGCGTGTGCCTGTCGTTGTGTGAGTTTGTCTGTCCCAGTGCAAACTTCTGCGCATGTATATATCTATGCATACGTGTGACTTCTGTATGTCTAGTCCTGTGTTTACCTGTGATTGTCCATAACCCTGTATATATATGAAACGCTACATCTGTGTATACATGTGAGTGTGTCTGATGCTGTGAGCATGTATATATATTTATACAGTGATTGTCTCTAACACTACGGGGTAAATTTACTAAAGTGAGAGTTTTTAGAAGTGAGTTTTAAAAGTGATGTTGCCCATAGCAATCAGATTCTACTTAACATTTAACTAGCACCTTCTAGAAGATAATAGCTAGAATGTGATTGGTTGCTATGGGCAACATCTCTTTTAAAACTCACTTCTAAAAACTCTCACTTTAGTAAATTTACCCCTTCATGTACATACGTGTGAAAGTCCGTCACAGTGCAGATGTATATATCTGTGATTGTGTCTAACCCTGTGTACACGTGTCTCCTTCTGTACATATGTATTAGTGTGTCTATGCCTGTACATATACAGTATGTGAGTGTGGGGTCTATTTACTAAGCAGTGTTAGGAGACAGAGTGAAAAGTGATAAGAAAGTGATAAGGTACCAGCCAATCAGTTCCCAACTGTCATCTTTCAAACACAGCCTGTGAGATGGCAGTTAGGAGCTGATTGGCTGGCACCTTATCAATTTCTTATCACTTTTCACTCTGTCTCCTAACACTGCGTAGTAAATAGAGCCCTGTGTCTCTCTCGGTGTACCTCTATGTATAAGTGCACCTCTATGTATAAATATATATCTAGATTCTAAACCTGAATACATGTAAGTGTGTCTCTTTCTGCATACATGTACCGGTCCCTATACCTGAATGTATGAGACTCATGGGCATAATGCAGAGTTATACGTAGTCCCGTGTTGTATACATTCGCACTGCGTGTGCTACGGAAATGAGTGCATCGAATTACGTACATGGCATTTCCAGATCATCTACACTCATTACTGAGTTGGTGGGATTGTGCAAAGCTCAGTGAGGGAGAGTTAATGTAACTGCGGGCAGGACCGTTGTGACATTCTGCGGGCACCGGTGATACAAGGTAGTGTGGCCACACCTAGGACCTCTTAGAATAAAATCAATGGTAAATACTATGCGTGATGTAGATTTGCATCGACATACGGCACAGAGGGGCACATTTCTTCCTCTCAGCAACTCCCCAGGGCCCTGCTGGGACCCTTAAACAATGTCAGGCTAGGGCAAATAGTAACCGCCAGCAGCCCCTGTCCCCATCTTGGCGTGGTTGACTGCAGGCTACGCAGAGCTGTGTGTAGGTGAAATACACTTGTTTGGAGGTGCATCTTTTGCACATAGTATATGAAATACCGGCAGTCGGGATGTCTGCTGTCAAAATGCTGACAGTGGCATCTCGATGCTCGGTATCCCAACAGGGGTCGGGTAAGTATACTAACCCCCCCTTCACCACCTAACCCTCCCTTCTTGCACCCTAACTCTCCCCACCCTGCACCCTAAACCTAACTCTCCTCCCTTGGTGCCTAAACCTAACCCTCCCCCCTTAGTGTCTAACCCCCCCAATGGTGTCTAACCCCCCCAATGGTGCCTAACCCTAACCCCCCCAATGGTGCCTAACCCTAACCCCCCCAGTGGTGCATAACCCTAACCCCCCCAGTGGTGCACAACCCTAACCCCCCCCAGTGGTGCATAACCCAAACCCCCCCCCAGTGGTGCATAACACTAACCTTCCCCCCCAAAGCCTAACCCCCCCACGTGGTGCCTAAACCTAACACCCCCGCTCCCCCTCAGCTAACAGCGAAGTCACTCCGGTGTACCTTAGTTTGGGATGGCGGCTGTCGAGATCCTGGCGTCGGGTTATAGACTGGCATCGGGATTTCGATGCCTATCTCTAATCTCGGGTCGGGCGTCCGACACCGGGATTTCGATAGCCGGAAACCCGTCCGCCGGCATACTAACTGCATCCCGTATTAGGAAAGTGCAAGGTGATGACTAGTAATGAATAATCCAGGCGCACATGTGGCCATATTTCCCTCTACATGCATATCTGTACATGGGTGAATACACACGTTTCTTTCCAGCTAGATGATAAGCCCAATATACTTTCCACATTCCATGTGAGAGCGTCTGTTTCTGTATATGTGTCTGTCCCTGTGTGTATGTCTGAGTATCGCATGTGATTGTGCCTACGCCATTGTATTATATACTAGCTGGGATCCCCGACGTTGCCCAGGTTGAAGACTGGACCCTGAAGTACACCTGCAGCCTTTATATGATTACATTGTCCTCACCTATAACCCCATTCCATTGATCCTGAATAGGACCCAACTGTTTGCTAACATGCATGCAAACAGTGGCGTACCTACCGTGGGTGCAAGGGGTGCGGCTGCTATGGTGCCTGAGCTGCTCTGTGGCCCGCCGCTCCCCCTGCATACAGTCACACACACAAGGTGGGCTGGTCCAGTCAGGGCTCCAAAGGGGAGCCCTGGTGGCAGCGGTGTTGATTTGGTGCCGGCCCGCTATCCGATTATAGCTGGCGCACCGGCAGGCAGACATGGAGAGACAGCGCCGTGGCTTCTCCAGATTGGCTGTTGGTTCATGAGCTCCGATTGGCTCACGACCGGCACCAGTTTCAAATTGCACCGGCGCTGTCTGTCCATATCTGCTGATGCCTGCCAGAGCACCAGCTGTAATGAACTGGGGGCCAGCACCGAGTCCACACCTGTTGGATGCTGATGGCACACAGGGGGAGGTGAGAGGCTGCTGGAAGGACACGGGAGTTGCTGGGGGAGGGGGTTAATGTGTAAAGGGCATTACTGTGTGGCATAATGTTATAAGGGGCATTACTGTGTGGCATGTGTAAGGGGCACTACTATTGTGTGAAATAATGTGTTATATATATATTTATATATATATTTACAGAAAATCAGTGTTTCCCAACTCCTTATAGTGCGTGTGTACCAATGACTTTCCATATGTTCATAATATAGTTACAATTCCTTTCAGGGGATTTTTTTAAATATTTTGTTGCAAGCCCGGGAATATTAAGAATCCTTATCATCACATATCAGGCTTGCCTACCCTCCCGATTTGGTTGGGAGCCTCCCGAATATCAGATGCTGCTCCCGACCCCCCGGAAAGGCAGGCAAGCCCTCCGGCTGCTGCCTGCCCCCCCATCCACTTATTATCACAGGGCTTCCCCCGGTATTTTTTCACAATTTATTTTTAGTAAATTCCAGGCAGATCGTATTTTCCATTACAATTATGAGAAATGCGATCTGTTTACTAAAAATAAGTAATAATTAGGGCTTGTAGTATAATTTTACGAATTGTACTCCAATTGCCCTTTAGTAAATTTAGGTGAAACCAAAATATTGTGAAAAGGGTGTGAAAACACCCCTTTTTCACTTTATGTCAGTAAAAATAATGTTAATAAATAGAGCCTTAACTCTGGATTTAATATGAACTTGCATGAGTTACTCGTGTACCCAGCTTTTTTGTCTCACAACTATGAGAACTCTTCCTGAAAGCTCATTAACAGCCTATCGTCAGGTTACTGTGTAAGTAGTCGGCCTTTCAAAAATATTTAAATTATTGAGAATATTGTTGTGTAAATGTAGCAGTTAGCTTATAGTGCAGTATGTATTCTCAGATAACATTTATCCAATAGAATTTATTGTTGGTAATTATATTATTGCATAACCACATGTTTAATGCGGCAATTCCTGCATAAATCATTCCGGTTACTTCTTAGGGTTTTGATTCAAGCTTCTGTTAATGATTTGCAGCTTGCTAAGGGACATGCAGTCACCATGGCAACCACAGGCATGTGACATGATGTATAATGAGCAGAGATGCTTTAGAATACACTCTTCTTTCTCTGCCATTATTAGTATTCAACATCCTAATCCTTCAAATTACATCTGGACCGTTACATAGAATAATTTTAGCTTCATCTGTATCAAATATAAAAGTTTGCAAGAACTAGCATAAAAGTTCCATGTCATGTTAGATTGAGAATATTTGTTGCCTGGTACTCATTTGCCTGATACATAGGACACACTGTATATCATAGCATATATGTGAATAATAATTCAACCATCTTTTGTGTTTTTAGTTGACACTAAACTTTGAAGACTGACGGGAGATCCCACTAATGTGTGTTAAAGAGGATCAGGATGTTCTAGATCAACAGGAAAAAATGGAATTTGTATCTTTGAAGACGTAGAATCACTGACGTATTTATGTGACACTTGTTTGCTGTCCTTTGTCTTCCTGCCATTGTCTACAGGAACTATATCTGCCGGGTCTCTAATACTGCAGAATGATTATCTTCTAATACAATCTCCTGCCTGGGGTGAGTCTTCAGGAGCCTGGAATATGAAACATCCTATGGACGTCTTGCCTCTGGATTATGCTTTATAAACCCATAAGATCCTTCTACGCAATCATGGCTGACAGTTTGGAGTACTCTACTTGAAACCCGGACTTCAATCTGACTATTCCCCAAATTCAACCCTCTCTAAACCTCTGCTGTAAGGATGTCAGCAATCGACGAGCTGCCACCACCAAGGGCCCGACCCAGCCAAGAACAGATACAGGATGATGCCCTGGAGGAACACACAGAACTTTGGTGGTCTAGGGAGCCGGTCAAGTCGATAATGTGCTACTGCTTAGCTGTGCTCCTCATCCTGTCATGTGGTATCGGTGGCATTGTGCTTCTGTCCACCACCACAAGTCGATCGGGAGAGTGGAGACTGGGTGTGGGTTCAGCTCTCTGTATACTTGCTCTGCTGGTTTTACTGAAGCAACTTCTCAGCTCAGCTGTCCAGGACATGCACTGTGTGAGCAGGCGTGAGCAGATCAATATGCTGAAGAGTGGGGGCCTATCGGATATAATAGTCTTCCTTGTAAGCTCCATCGTTATCCTGACATGTGGAATTGCCCTTCTCATTATTTCTGTCTCAGAAGAAACTCCAGGCCACCCTTCCGTACTGCTCACCATGCACAGCGTGGGGGTGGCTTTGGTGGCCATGGGATTGGTTATCCTTGTTGGCGTTTTGATATTTGTATTAGTGATGCTGTGTAGGTCTTGTGCCACCAGCCGGTTCCATCCTAGGAACATGAGTATATTCTCCATCTCTGGGCAGTTGCACCAGCGGCAGAACACCACCTCCAGTCTGGCCAACCTCATCTAAGTCCATCTTACACCCAAAGTCAACAGAGTTGAGCTCTTCTGCATCTTAACGTATTCTGTGGACCTGAGCCAAAATTAATGACAGCTGGATCGGTGTGAACGACGAGCTATGTCATGGAGTAACGCAGCTCCACGCACCTAGCATCTCTGGTCCAGGGTTATTTACTTGAAGTGGACACTTTAGCTTAAATCGCTATTAATAAGTCAACAGGTCTGAGTACATTGTACATCTGTAATATTTATCCGCCTGAATTTCCTGCAACAATCAGAAAAAAATAATATGAGTATTTTTCAATGCAGTACAGTCACTGAATTTGCAGATCTGTATGAGATATTCTAGTTTGTCACATACACTTAGGTGGATAAGGCTCATCTGTGGATCAGGCTCATCTGAGGTCATTATGGACAGTCCATTATACCGCCAGGAATGAGCCCCATCCTGCCTCCCTAAGCTCAAGTCAAATGAACGACAGCAAATAGACATTCCTCACCTGTAACTGCAATATATATATATATATATCCATATATGTATATATATATATATATATATATTTACATAAAATCAGTGTTTCCCAACTCCTGACAGTGTGTGTGTACCAATGACTTTCCATATGTTCATAATATAGTTACAATTCCTTTCAGGGGATTTTTTTAAATATTTTGTTGCAAGCCCGGGAATATTAAAAATCCTTATCATCACATATCAGGCTTGCCTACCCTCCCGATTTGGTTGGGAGCCTCCCGAATATCAGATGCTGCTCCCGACCCCCCGGAAAGGCAGGCAAGCCCCCCGGCTGCCGCCTGCCCCCCATCCACTAATAGAAATCCCCACTGCGACGGGGGCGATGACCCGATTTGCGCTGAATCGCGTCATCTCGGCCCTGCCCCTGCTTCACAATGCCTTTAATGATGGCATTGTGAAGAGGGGGCAGGGCCATGATGATGCAATCATGCGGCTCCGCCCCCGGCTCCACCCCAATCCATCATCAGTGTCCGGCCACGCCCCCGTACTATGCAGGCATTCAGCTCCCTCCCGGAAGGAGGGAGCTGAATGTCGGCAAGTATGTCACATATTGCGGCAATAAAGATCCCTTATTCGCTTAAATGTATTAATATAATATAAATGTATGAATATAACTCACGGGGAGATGGGCTCTGATAAGGACCCCCTTACAGCTACTGCACATGTGCGGATTTCTGGCTGTGCACAAGCGCAATGTGAAAAAAGGTGCAATGCACAGAGGGTCCTCCTGAAGCCCCCCCGGAGAGGGATCACAAGATCTCTCTCTGGCAGGGCTGCTCCATTGCAGTCTTAAGATGGCGTTATCCCACGCAGGCAGGATCCTGTTAAATGCTGCGGGGGCTGCTTTCTCCTGCTTTCTGTATTGCTACATTTTAAGGGACACGTAATTCTACACTTAAACATGCAAACACCACAGTTTCCATAGAATTGATTAATAAATATTCCTCGAGGAGTAACAAAAAAATAGAGCACAATGGCTGCCTAAATCGGAAAATAATAACAAAACCTTTATAACAGTAAATCATAAAGGTCATTTTATGTAACATAAGAACCTCCCTGACTGTTTTTCTTTGGTTCAATATCAGAGCACATTTAACAGTTCCTCTCCCATAAATATTTACAATGGTTTGCATGGAAACCGCAGGGGAAGCAACCTACGGATTTGGACAACCTCTCCATTTTATCTCTCTCCAAGGATTGATAGATCTCCCCCTATGTCACACATCATTTTAAACCTCGATATGCCACACTTTCTTTCATCTATCTCCATTTTCTATTACATTTCCAAGTAACTTAGGGCCTAATTCAGACCCGCTCGCGAGCGCTGAGCGCTTGCAAGCGGGTCGATGGTGCCCTAATGCACATGCGCACGACGGAGGGAGCTCCGTCGTGCGCATGCGCAAGACCCGCATAGCGACAGCCAAGCTGTCGCTATGGGTCTCGCACCAAAGGGAGCGTGCTGTCGATGGTGAGTGACAGCATGCCCCCTTTGGTGGGCGTGCCGGGGGCGTTGCTGCCCAGACGGAGGCGTTCCAATGGGAACGCCTACCGTCTGGGTCCGGCCCCACTGACATCACTAGTGATGTCAGTGGGAGTGCTTTTGGCTCTGATAGAGCCAAAAGCACTCCTTGGCTTGCGGCAGCGAGACCCTACCGCAGGGTCTCGTCGCAAGCCCGATGGTCGCGATGGTCTTGTCCAGCTCTGAATCAGGCCCTTATTTCCTACAAGATCTGCTGTATTCCTCAGACACTGTTCACTAACCAATTACACAATGAGAGTCAGTCAATCCTAATGGCCACACATCGCTAATCACAAAATCCAGACGTGTTCCCAGACTTAATTACTAAGCAGGAACTGCAAACAATATACACTCCGCCGTCCAGGAAACAGCACAAAATCTAATAGTGAACCATAAATAAAGCAAAAACAGGCCACAGTTAAATGTTAGATAAAATATACATACTTACCGATTGTTATAATCTCCTCCTCTGGAGAAGCCCAGAAAAGAGATGCAGATGGCAGCTGATGAGGGTGGAGCCTGATTATTCACGTCATTAGACCCTGCCCACTCATTGCAAAATGCTGTGAATTGCGCATCTAAGGATAGAAATGAGGCAATTATCATCACCCCCTCCCCAATGACTGAGATTCCCGGTATTACTCTATCCATCCTGTCCACTTTACTAGGAAGTGGGCAGGATGCAGTAGGACCACCCTCTCTTCAGGAGTCTCCCTGAGATTCCTGGAGAGTAGGTGAGTATGATTCAACAACAAGATGAAGTAACTGATTCTGAGCTGGGAGCAAAACAAAAAAGGAGCAACTTTGCACCAGTACAAACCATGTTAGAAACATAGAATTTGACGGCAGATAAGAACCACTTAGCCCATCTAGTCTGCCCCATTTTTAAACAAATTATTACCTTATTGATCCTTACTTCTTCTGAAGGATATCCTTATGTCTATCCCATGCATGTTTAAATTGCTCTACTGTCCTAGCCTCTACCACCCCTGATGGGAGGCTATTCCACTTGTCCACTACCCTTTCTGTGAAGTAATTTTTCCTCAAATTTCCCCTGAACCTACCACCCTCCAGTTTCAGGACATGTCCTCTTGTTCTAATACTTCTCGTTCTTTGAAGAATGTCTCCTTCCTTTACCTTGTTAAAACCCTTTACATATTTGAACGTTTCTATCATGTCCCCCCTTTCCCTTCTCTGCTCCAAACTATACATATTAAGATCTGTTAGTCTTTCCTGGTACGTTTTGTGATGTAGACCTTGCACCATTTTAGTTCCCCTTCTTTGTACAGTCTCTAATGTATAAATATCATTCTGGAGATATGGCCTCCAGAACTGAATACAGTATTCTAGATGAGGACGTACCAAGGACCTATACAGTAGTATTATCACTTCTTTCTTTCTGCTACTGATTCCTCTCCCTATACAACCAAACATCTGACCTGCCTTCCTCATTGCTTTGTTACAATGGTTGCTTGCCTTTAAGTCACCTCAAATAGTGACTCCTAGATCCCTTTCCTCTTCAGTAGTTTCCAGTATAGTGCCATTAATACTATATTTAGCCTTTGGATTTTTGAGACCCAAGTGCATGATCTTGCATTTTTTGGCATTGAACTGTAGTTGCCACGTTCTTGACCATTCCTCTAGTCTACCTAGATCATCAATCATTTGTTTTACCCCTCCTGGTGTATCTACCCTGTTGCATACCTTTGTGTCATCTGCAAAAAGGCATAGTTTCCCTTCAATAC
Organism: Taudactylus pleione; assembly: GCA_031769625.1. Taxonomy (NCBI): domain Eukaryota; kingdom Metazoa; phylum Chordata; class Amphibia; order Anura; family Myobatrachidae; genus Taudactylus; species Taudactylus pleione. The sequence continues at coordinate 2,477,149 of JAUIMM010000427.1, read as the reverse complement.
CATTTGCAATGTCACAAATAAAGATATTAAAAAGCACTGGTCCAAGTACAGATCCCTGAGGTACTACACTAGTAACATTTCCCTCTTGAGACTGCACTCCGTTTACTACAACTCTACTCCGTTTACTACAACTCTACTCTGTTTACCACAACTCTTGCAATGCAAGGGGGGGCAATTGATTTGATTGTTTTTTTGCATGCAGAGTATTAGCTGCTTTTGTATGTAGCCCACAAATGCTGGACAGCTTTATTTTTACACTGCTATATAGACTTCAGCTAAGACCATACTTGCCGACTTTTATCATGCCCTCTCCGGGAGACACCACTTTGGGGGGAGGCAGGGCCCTATCACCGTCACGGCAAACTGTTGTGAATCAAGTGACCTCAAAGAGTGGGTGGGGCTAAATTACATGGTTTTGCATAATTTAGCCCCACCCTTTCCATACAGAGCCACAATTCCCGGCAATTATTTGTCCATCCTGCCCAAATCACTAGGACATGGGTGGGATGAGGGAGATCGGGACACTTTTCCGGGGGTGTGTTACCTAAAAATTCAGGAACCACCCACAACTTCGGGGAGAATAGGTAAGTATGGCTAAGACACTCCTCCTAACTAAATCTCCCTGCTTATCTTACATCTGCCCCACCTATAGTGCAACATGGTTTTTCCAAGGTGCTAATTTGCTCTCTTTTTTTTTGCTTTACTCCCAACTCTGAATAAGCCTGAAAATAAGCACTTTACCTGATGTAAATACAGTCTATAGATTGTAAGCTTGTGAGCAGGGTCCTCTTATCTCTGTGTATGTTCGTAAATGCCTCATTTTACTACTGTGATTCCCACCAAATGTACAGACTGCGTAATATGCTGGGACCATATAAACACATTATTAATGATGTTTTTTTTTCAAAATTTATGCAACTCTGTTCTCCTTGCACCTCTATTTCAGTTTCTTCCTAAGAGGTCTGTAATAGAAACCATGGCTAACCATAAACCATTGTAACGTATACGGTATCTAATCATCAACAACTGTAATAGAGGCTTTACCTAACCACCAACAACTGTAATAGAAGCTGTATCTAACCATCAATAACTGTAATAGAAGCTGTACCTAACCACCAACAACTGTAATAGAGGCTGTACCTAACCACCAACAACTGTAATAGAGGCTGTACCTAACCATCAACAAAATGTAATAGAGGCTGTATCTAACCACCAACAAATGTAATAGAAGCTTTATCTAACCACCAACAACTGTAATAGAGGCTGTACCTAACCATCAACAAATGTAACAGAAACTGTATCTAACCATCAACAAATGTAACAGAAGCTGTATCTAACCATCAACAAATGTAATAGAGGCTGTACCTAACCATCAACAAATGTAATAGAGGCTGTATCTAGCCATCAACAACTGTCGTAGAAGCTGTATCTAACAATCAACAACTGTCAGGAGCTATATCTAACCAACAACAAATGTAATAGAGGCTGCACCTAACCACCAACTGTAAAAGAGGATGTACCTAACCATCAACAACTGTAATAGAAGCTGTATCTAGCCATCAACAACTGTCAGGAGCTATATCTAACCACCAACAACTATAAAAGAGGATGTACCTAACCATCAACAACTGTAATAGAAGCTGTATCCAACCATCAACAACTGTCAGGAGCTATATCTAACCACCAACAACTATAAAAGAGGATGTACCTAACCATCAACAACTGTAATAGAAGCTGTATCTAACCACCAACAACTGTAATAGAAGCTGTATCTAACCACCAACAAATGTAATAGAAGCTGTATCTAACCACCAACAAATGTAATAGAAGCTGTATCTAACCATCAACAACTGTAATACAAACAATATCTGACCATGGAAAAAAACACCCAGCTAGGCCACCTTTTTACATAAATGACCCTTCATGCCCCAGAATTTTAAATGCATTTTATTTTTTTAAATGTGAAGTTATCCATTGAACCACTTTAGATTTTAGAATATCGGGTGAGAACACCTCAGCTGATTCACTGGATAATGAATAACTTTTTCAGGCTGAATCCAGGCCGCTTATGTTTAGAACATTGAAAATAGAAATGTTCTGTAAAGTAAGGACATGTAACAATATATTGTTGTGCTTGTCTATTTTATCCGAAGACAACAATGTTGCAATAATTATATTATCACTTTATTTATATAAAGCAAGTGCCTGTGTTTGTTACCATTACCTGCATTATGCAGGAGACTTCTAGGGTCCCGGGGATTTCAGTATTCAGCATTACAGTACATGGTGTTTTGTGCGGTTGATGACATCATACATTTCCATTTCCGACTCGGCAGACCTAGCCGTCTCTAGGGCCGTTACATACGTGCTACAGACTTATTGTCGCAGAGGAAACATTCGTGCCTTTATTTAAAGAGGACATCAGCGTCATAACAATTTTTACGATCGGGAGTCTACACTATGTGATCCACACAATATATCATTCTAATCCGCATCGGAACGATATATCGAGCGATGGATCACATAGTGTGTACCCAGCTTAAATGGGCCGTCTATTTACTTTATATTTTGTGGATAAAGGTGCTATGTCCAATTCATGCAAATATCTCAGTTTCTCCTAAATGTAACATAACACCTTCATCCACTTGCCTCTTCAATTTACTTTATAGATCTGGCACGGTTTTACTACTTGGTAGAAGGAATGGGATATTGGAAAGTAGATAGTAGGATCATTAAGTTCTCCTTTAAAAAGATAGGTGGATCCTTGTATGGCATAATAAAACAAAGTGGTTTAACTCCCTATTCAACAGACAGAAACTTTTTGTAAAGAACTTTTCTTCCTGCCCTGAAAAGGCTACAGTGACGGGACACAATTTATTTTTATCCTGCTAGGAGAGCTGCTTAATCTGCCTCTTTCCTCTCATGTGCACATAATGAATCCATGGCAAAGGGTTTACATTGAAGGAAAATTAAAAGGACATGAACACTATTGGATCAAACAAGATGATTAATGATCAACGTCTCCCAGGACTTATTTCTGCTCCAATAGAAATGCTGACTGATTAAATTAAAACTAAGCAGCTGTGAGCGTCTACTGTATCTCACATTTTCCTGGGAGGAATGAATAAAACCTCCTATAGAGGGGAGGACTGGACAAGTGAAGAATTGACTATAGCAACCAATCAGCTTTTAGCTAGCATTTATCAAGTACATTCTATAAAATGATAGGCAGAAGCTGAGTACAAAGTGGAATATCACAGGGAACGGGATGTAACAAACGTTACTATCTTTATGCATTTGAGATGCTGATATTTTAATAATAGACACGGTACAAAATATATTTTTTCAGTACAAATGAATGATGATTATTTAATAAGAAGCTAATATATTACAGATTTATGAATGACACCTTGAATAAAGATAAGTTTACGATTTGGCCGGTCTCATTTGTTTTTTTCTACAACCTTGTATTTTATTGTATTTTTTTTAAGAGAGTTACATAAGTAGTAACATATTCTGGAGGATACAGCATACTCATGATCTCTAGGGAGAAGAAAGCACCAAAATGATGTTTAAATGTTATTATATAAATCATCATGTTGTTATGTCACTACAGGACCGGCTAGAGGTGGAACAGCGCATTGCTGGGCCCTGTAGAATAATTTGGATAAGGAAGGACTCATCGATGCTGCTCTCTCCTCCCAGTAGAGCAGGGGGTCCCTCAGCATGAATGGGGCAGGGTCATGCTTACTAGAGGCCTCCTGGGAGAAGTTATGCTGCTGGGACTGACCAATGAACAAGCAACTTTGCATTTCTGTAACTACGTAAATCAGTGGCGTAACTATAAATTTTGCTCCCCCATGACAGAAAAGTTTCGCCCCCACCCCCCGCCAAAATACAAACACACCCAAAGCAAAGACGATGTTTAAGGTGTTGCTTTCATGATACAGTAATGTACCTTACACCAAAGGTTCCCCAACGCCGTCCTCAAGGCTCTCCAACAGTTCAGGTTTTAGTGATATCCATGGTTAAGCACAGGTGGTTATATCAAATTGCCTGAGGTGCTAATTAAGTCACCTGTGCTCCACATGGATATCTCTAAAAGCTGGACTGTTGGGGAGCCTTGAGAACCGTGATTGGGAACCTCTGCCTTACACATTATGACACACTATATAACACATTATGCCACACTGGAATGCCCCTATAACACATTATGCCACACTGTAATGCCCCTTACAATACATTATGCCACACAGAAATGCCCCTTACACATGCCAAACAATAATGCCACATATAACACAAAATGACACACTGTAATGCCCTTATAACAAATTATGCCACACCGTAATGCCCCTATTTCAATTATGCCACACCATAATACCACATACAATACATTATGCCACACATTATGCCCCTTATAGCACATAATGCTACACAGCATGCCACACTAATACCCCTAATAGCAAATTGTGTACACAGTAATGCCCATTGCACATTTTGCCACACAGTAATGCCCATTACATCTCACCCTGACGGATCTACTTCACCAACCCTTCTCTCCACTCCTGTCCGTCTGTCACCTCAGCTCAAGACAGGTTACACAGTTTTTATGTCCGTGTAGAACCAGATTATTGGAAACATAGTTTATAACCTGTAAACTGCGTATATCAAGTTAGGGTTTCTGAGTACCCAATCAGTGGTGTAGCACCGTCGGTTTCAGTAAGTGTAGTGCAGACCGCAGTGAGTGTGGTCCACACTGCACAGTAACAAACACACCGGCGCCGGGTAGCAGGGGCTGGCTGGCAACTTTTAGCCTGGGGGGCAAATGCATGCAGGCGGCCCTGGCAGAGGGGTAGCGTGTAGCCAGGGTGCCCGAAGAACATGCGTGCTACGGTGCCTCCCCCCCCCTCAAGTGTTCCAGGGAGGAGGCGGGTCCATATGGGATTAATGTAAAGTAAAAATAAAGATTAGGAACAGCCCCATCGTGGTGCCCATATGCAGTGCCCCCCTGTGCCCCAGAAGAGGATCCCCTTATGCAGGCCTCCAGTAGTGCCCCCAGTAGTGATCCCCCTATGCAGTGCCCCTTATACAGTGCCCCCAGTAGTGGTCCCCCCTGTGCAGTGCCCCTTGTGCCCCCAGTAGTAAGCCCCTTATATAGTGCCCCCATTAGTGGTACCCCCTATGCAGTGCTCCTTATATAGTGCCCCCAGTAGCAGTCCACACCCCATGCAGTGTCCCTTAAATAGTGGCCCCAGTTGTAGTCTCCCCCCTATTCAGTACCCCAGTATTGCCCTTTTTATAGAGCCCCCAGCAGTGGTCCCTCGATGCAGTGCCCCCAATGGTAGTCCCCTCCACCCTATGTAGTGCCCCTAGTAGTAGTCCCCTTCCCCCTATGCAGTGCCCCTAGTAGTTGTCCCCTCCCCTTGTAGTGCCCCTAGTAGTAGTAGTCCCCCCTTGTAATAGTAGTCCCCCCCTTGTAGTGCCCCCAGTTGTAGTACCCCCCTTGAAGTGCCCCCAGTTATAATCCCCAGTAGTGGCCCCCCCTTGTAGTGCCCCCAGTAGTGATCTCCCCCTTGTAGTACCCCCAGTAGTGGTCTCCCTCTTGTAGTGCACCCAGTAGTAGTCCCTCCCTCTTGTAGTGGCCCCAGTCCAGTAGTGGTTCCCCCTTTGTAGTGCCAGCAGTAGTCTGCCCCCCTTGTAGTGCCCCCAGTAGTAGTAGTCCCCCCCTTGTATTGCCCCCATTAGTAGTAGTCCCCCTCTTGCAGTGCCTCCAGTAGTGGTTCCCCCCTTGTGACGCCCCCAGTAGTGGTCTCCCCCTTGTAGTGCCAGCCTCCCCCCAGTAGACACACGTAGTAAAAAAAACAAAAACACTTACCTGAATCCCCGCTCCCGCCGTCGCCATTCGCTCCTCCGTCTGTCCTTCCCGGGCATTATGGGAGAGATGTCATGTGACGTTATGACGCCACCCATTGCCCACTGCGGGAGCCGGAAGATGGAGCGGCTCCTGCAGTGGGCGCAGCAGCAGCTAATGAGAGTCTGACAGACTCTCATTGGCTGCTGCTTACAACAAACACACAGCTGCCGGAGCCGGCGGCTGTGTGTTTGTCACTTGTGTAGCGCTGACCGAACTCCGTCCGGTCAGCGCTACACATGCGGTGTAGTCTGTGTCACAGTGGCACAGACGGCCCGCGGCCCGCATGACGCTGTGGCCCGGGGGGCACATGGCACCCTGCCCCCCGGCCCAACCCGCCACTACCGGGTAGTACACTCGAACTACCTGGCAGCGGTGTGTTTGTTTTAGCAGTTAATGAGAGTCAGTCAGACTCTCTTTGACTGCTGCATCCACGGAGGGAGCTGGACTGGAGCTCACTCATGAGCTCCGCCTTCCAGCTCCCATAGAGGGAGATGGGAGAGACATCATGACGTCTCTCCCACAGTGCCGAGCGGGAGGACAGAGGAGCGGATGGCAGCGGGAGCAGGAGCGGGGATTCAGGTAAGTATAATGTGTGTGTCTTGTGTTATATATGTAAGGGCACTGCATAGGGGGACCACTACTGAGGCCACTGTATAAGGGGCACTACTGGGGGCACTGTATAAGGGACACTACTGGGGGGAGTTTTTTTGCTGGCTGTATTTATTTGCCTGCTGAATTCTTTTTACTGATATGCTGGCCATACACTAGTACGATTTCGGGCCGATTGCTCGATTTTAGACGTGTTGTATGATGAATTGTGTCAAAATCGTGTAGTATTTAGGTAGGATATGATCCAATGCGCGCTCCAGCCGCTCTTGATCAGATGTGTAGCCCATATTGTATGCTGATTGTGCCATGTATTTGTGCGTGCAATGCATCGTGCGTCCCACCAGAGTAATTTCTGTCATATTTTGAAGAAGTTTGTGTTCTTTCAATGACCTTCCCTCCTCAACTGCACATCGATCGTATCGTGAGATCGTATGTACATCGTGTGTCAATCGTGCGGCTGCTACTGCCAGGGAGCTGCCGTGGAGTTCAAGGGAAATTGTAAGATGAATCTCACTATTGTATGGCCAACAATAGAGGTGTGTGTGTGTGTGTGTGTGTGTGTATATATGTGTGTCTGTCTGTGTGTGTGTGTATATGTGTGTCTGTCTGTCAAAGGCTGAGTGGTATATTTTACTGTAGTGGTCCTAAATCCTGTGCAAGCTGATATATATATATATATATATATATATATATATATATACACAGTCAGGTGCATAAATATTGGGACATTGACAGAATTTTCATATTTTGGCCTCTATTCACCACCACAATGGCTTTGAAATGAAACAAACAAGATGTGCTTTAACTGCAGACTTTCAGATTTAATTTGAGGGTAATTACATCCAAATCAGGTGAACGGTGTAGAAATTACAACGGTTTCTATATGTGCCTCCCACATTTTAAGGGGCCAAAAGTAATGGGACTATCAACTCAAAAGCTATTTCATGGACAGGTGTGGGCTATTCCCTCATTATTTCATTATCAGTTAAGCAGGTAAAAGGTCTGGAGTTGATTCTAGGTGTGACATTTGCATTTGGAATCAGTTGCTGTCGACTCTCAAATATGAGATCCAAAGAGCTGTCACTATCAGTGAAGCAAGCCATCATTAGGCTGAAAAATCAAAAAAACCCATCAGAGAGATAGCAAAAACATTAGGTGTGGCCAAATCAACTGTTTGGAACATTCTTAAAAAGAAAGAACGCACCGGAGAGCTCAGCAACACCAAAAGACCCGAAAGACTATGGAAAAGAACTGTGGTGGACGACAGAAGAATTATTTCCCTGGTGAAGAGAAACCCCTTCACAATAGTTGGCCAAATCAAGAACACTCTCCAGGAGGTAGGTGTATATGTGTCAAAGTGAACAATCAAGAGAAGACTTCACAAGAGTGAATATAGAGGGTTCACCACAAGATGTAAACCATTGGTAAGCCACAAAAACAGGAAGACTAGATTAGAGTTTGCCAAACAACATCTAAAAAAGCCATTACAGTTCTGGAACAACATCCTATGGACAGATGAGACAAAGATCAACTTGTATCAGAGTGATGGGAAGAGAAGAGTATGGAGAAGGGAAGGAACTGCTCATGATCCAAAACATACCACCTCATCAGAGAAGCATGGTGATGCCAATGGAACTAGTTCCCTTGTATTTATTGATGATGTGACTGCTGACAAAAGCAGCAGAATGAATTCTGAAGTGTTTTGGGCAATATTAAATGCTCATATTCAGTCAAATGCTTCAGAACTCATTGGATGGCGCTTCACAGTGCAGATGGACAATGACCCGAAGCATACTGTAAAAACAACCAAAGAGTTTTTTAAGGCTAAAAAGTGGAATGTTATGCAATGGCCAAGTTAATCCCCTGACCTGAATCCGATTGAGCATGCATTTCACTTGATGAAGACAAAACTGAAGGGAAAATGCCCCAAGAACAAGCAGGAACTGAAGACATTTGCAGTAGAGGCCTGGCAGAGCATCACCAGGGATGAAACCCAGCGTCTGGTGATGTCTATGCGTTCCAGACTTCAGGCTGTAATTGCCTGCAAAGGATTTGCAACAAAGTATTAAAAAGTGAAAGTTAGATTTAGGATTGTTTAGTTTGTCCCATTACTTTTGGCCCCTTAAAAAGTGGGAGGCACATATAGAAACCGTTGTAATTCCTACACTGTTCACCTGATTTGGATGCAATTACCCTCAAATTAAATCTGAAAGTCTGCAGTTAAAGCACATCTTGTTTGTTTTATTTCAAAGCCATTGTGGTGGTGAATAGAGGCCAAAATATGAAAATTCTGTCAATGTCCCAATATTTATGCACCTGACTGTATGTATATATATATATATATATATATATATATATATATATTTTTTTTTTTTTTTTCATTGGTTCAGTAACCAAGTATTTGGAACCCCCCTTTCAAAATCCTGGGTTTGCCACCGGGCTGGCCTATTGAAGAGCACACAGGGAAAGGGAATAGGCCCTCTATTCTCCTGTTATCTTCTGCTGCTGTATCACATCTGTGTCTCAGTAGTTTCCTGCAGCTGCTAAAGGAGATTGTGACACTCCTGACATAAATAAACTTGGAAATAACATACAAACAAGAAGCAGCACTGGCCAGATCACTTTCCATTAGCTAAATAATTACCATGTGACCCAAAGGTAAAGGTATCTACATGTATTCGTCTATACAAATAATATCTATAAAGCATATAACCAAGGTGCATCAGACTTCAGCTATACTCATTAATATAGATGGTGGTTAGTAGGAGAAGCTGTCCAAATGTTTTAGGGAAAGCTCCCTATGTGGGGAAATAAGAATGTCTCTATTATTCCAGATCAATGATCATTTACAATGTGAAGAAAGATGGCATAATTACCTCTGATAGTTACAGTATGAGGAGTCCCCATGACTGCACCTCCTCAGCATCCCGAGGTTTTCTGTGTCCCCCTGACTTACAGTAACCATCCCAAACTGAGGAAGATTGCTTATAGAGATATACAGTATTATGTACACAGCTTCTCACTCACTGGAGGGTTAGAGTAGGCTCACTTCCCTATACTGACCTATATGAGGGTCCTTTACCTACCCAACATGACCTGTCCACTGGACATTTTTCAGAGTACACTCCCCCCCCCCACACACACACTCAGAGACCCTCCCCCTGCATATGCCACTAGGGTAGCTTAACTCAGCCTATGTCCATATACGAGGTCATCTGTCACATGGTGACCTCTGACCTCCTCTCCTGCCAGTCATCTCTACCTATTGTGATGTAATAAAGCCATTGCTAGCCTCTCCTATATAAACTTACCTCCAGCCAGCTTACTGCCATATCTTCAGCTTTATAGCCAAGATATTGGATATGCCTTTTGGAAAATCCTCTTCAGCTTCTGTACCTCCGCCATATCGGCCTGGTGCACCCCGACACGAGCCTGTGGGTCCCCGATCTAATTTTGTGGTGCCCCCACATCAGCTTGTGCCTTCTTCATCACGGCCTGGGCCTCCTCCACCTCAGCCAGTGCGCATCGCACCTCAGCATGCACCACTTACAGCTGAGAAGATGCCGCCCCACCACCGGCCCCCACCTTGGTCTGCGCTGGTTGTACCTCGGCCACTGCCACCACCAACTCGGCCTTTGCCCCCGGCAGCTCAGATTGTGCCGCCCCCACCGCGGCCAATGAGGCTTTCAGCTCAGCAGGTGCCGCTCCACCATCGGCAGCCTCCTCAGCCTGTGCCGCCCGCTGCTCGGCTTGTACCGAAACCGACTCGGCATGTCACATTTGCAGATCAGCCTGTGACATGCCCACCACGGTCTGTGACACCCCCACATGTGCCGTCCCGATATGACGCCCTACATCGGCCTAGGGGGTCCCCCTATTTGTCCAAGGCTCGGCCTGTATTTCCTCCACCTCAACCTGTGTGGCAGCCTTCAGCTCAACCTAAGCCGCCCACAAGTAAGCCAACCCTTTCCCCATATAATCCCCCACGCCGGCCCCCAAACCGGCCACTGCCTTCCCCTTATCAACCCCCAGCTAGAGGCAAATTTTAACACCTGCCCGTGGCCTCCCTACCACCTGCCCGTGGCCTCCCTAACACCTGCCCATGGCCTCCCTAACATCTGCCTGTGGCCTCCCTAACATCTGCCTGTGGCTCTACAACAACGTGTTGCACCCTATCTTCGGCCTGTGGAACCTTAACATTGGACCGCAGCACTATAACATTGGACGTGGCATCTATAATACACTGAGATGTCATTGATGAGCAAACTGTGCAGATGTTGAAGAAAAGATGAAAGAACTGGAGGTAAGCAGAGGGTGCACTACAGACCACAGATTAGTTATTATATCCATAATTTTAAAATGAAAAACAAAAACGTTATTAATATTCTTAATTGATCTTTCTTTTCTTAATTGTGTTAGATATATGAGACTGTTCTTACTGGAGGCAGTGAGTTACTCAGAGAACCTGCTCAGAGGAAGCCTGACCTTGGAACAAAGATGTGACATGCAGATGTGGGCACAGCAAGGCAACAACATCAGGATTACAGTTGATGAACCAGATACTAAATAAAACTTTTCTGCTTTTTATGTAAAATACTGATCTATTTAGCGTCTTTTATGTCATCACTCAGTGTAAAAGTGAGACGAATCGGGAATCGGGAATGGGAATGTATTTATGATATGTGGCAAAATTGTGATTATAACGATAACATTTTTTGCTCTGCTTCTGCAGTTGTGATTGGACCCAGCTCTGCTGGGCTTTCCTGAGATTGGCTCCTATGTGCAGTGTGGGGATGATGGCAGCCTCTCTGCTATAGGAGGCATGGGTGTATCTATAATGGGTACAGGGTATGCAGTGCACACGGGCCCCTAGGTATACTTTCCAACTCTCCCTGATTGTCAGGGAGACCCCCTGAAATAGCAGCAATCTCTCTGTCTCCCTGAAGAGTCTAGCAATCTCCCTCATACACCTTACAGTCATTATGAAGCTGTTATTCACAACAAATATTATATATATATATATATATATATATATATATATATACAGTCAGGTCCATAAATATTGGGACATTGACAGAATTTTCATATTTTGTCCTCTATTCACCACCACAATGGCTTTGAAATGAAACAAACAAGTTGTGATTTAACTGCAGACTTTCAGATTTAATTTGAAGGTAATTACATCCAAATCAGGTGAACGGTGTAGGAATTACAACGGTTTCTATATGTGCCTCCCACTTTTTAAGGGGCCAAAAGTAATGGGACAAACTAAACAATCCTAAATCTAACTTTCACTTTTTAATACTTTGTTGCAAATCCTTTGCAGGCAATTACAGCCTGAAGTCTGGAACGCATAGACATCACCAGACGCTGGGTTTCATCCCTGGTGATGCTCTGCCAGGCCTCTACTGCAAATGTCTTCAGTTCCTGCTTGTTCTTGGGGCATTTTCCCTTCAGTTTTGTCTTCAAGTGAAATGCATGCTCAATCGGATTCAGGTCAGGGGATTGACTTGGCCACTGCATAACAATCCACTTTTTAGCCTTAAAAAACTCTTTGGTTGCTTTTCCAGTATGCTTCGGGTCATTGTCCATCTGCACTGTGAAGCGCTGTCCAATGAGTTCTGAAACATTTGACTGAATATGAGCATATAATATTGCCAGAAACACTTCAGAATTCATTCTGCTGCTTTTGTCAGCAGTCACATCATCAATAAATACAAGGGAACCAGTTCCATTGGCAGCCATACATGCCCACGCCATGACACTACCACCACCATGCTTCACTGATGAGGTGGTATGTTTTGGATCATGAGTAGTTCCTTTCCTTCTCTTCTCTTCCCATCACTCTGGTACAAGTTGATCTTTGTCTCATGTGTCAATAGGATGTTGTTCCAGAACTGTAATGGCTTTTTTAGATGTTGTTTGGCAAACTCTAATCTGGTCTTCCTGTTTTTATGTCTCACCAATGGTTTGCATCTTGTGTTGAACCCTCTATATTCACTCTTGTGAAGTCTTCTCTTGATTGTTGACTTTGACACATATACACCTACCTCCTGGAGAGTGTTCTTGATTTGGCCAACTGTTGTGAAGGGGTTTTTCTTCACCAGGGAAATAATTATTTTGTCATCCACCACAGTTCTTTTCCGTGGTCTTCCGGGTCTTTTGGTGTTGCTGAGCTCTCCGGTGCATTCTTTCTTTTTAAGAATGTTCCAAACAGTTGATTTGGCCACACCTAATGTTTTTGCTATCTCTCTGATGGGTTTGTTTTGATTTTTCAGCCTAATGATGGCTTGCTTCACTGATAGTGACAGCTCTTTGGATCTCATATTGAGAGTTGGCAACAACTGATTCCAAATGCAAATGTCACACCTAGAATCAACTCCAGACCTTTTACCTGCTTAATTGATAATGAAATAACGAGGGAATAGCCCACACCTGTCCATGAAATAGCTTTTGAGTTGATAGTCCCATTACTTTTGGCCCCTTAAAAAGTGGGAGGCACATATTGAAACTGTTGTAATTCCTACACCGTTCACCCGATTTGGATGTAATTACCCTCAAATTAAATCTGAAAGTCTGCAGTTAAAGCACATCTTGTTTGTTTCATTTCAAAGCCATTGTGGTGGTGAATAGAGGCCAAAATCTGAAAATTCTGTCAATGTCCCAATATTTATGGACCTGACTGTATATAGACACCAAATGATAGACAGTCAGTAGGTCGACAGGGTCAAAAGGTACAAGAGGTTGACATTCAAAAGGTTGTCATGGATGTAGGTCAACAGGGTCAAAAGGTCGACATTTAAATTGTCAACACAAAAAAATAGTTGACATGTGGTAGTTGTTTTTTCTAACCCTAATCTTAACCCTAACCCTCTCTTTGGTGCCTAAAGCTGAGTACACACTGACAGATATATTGGTCGATCATTTGATCTGCCAATATATCTGGTGCCCGTCGGCAAGTGTGTACCAGCGATATGTCTGTGAACGTCGTCGATGTATATATATCTGTTCATCAGGCAGTGTGTATGGGCGGTCGGCACATGCAACAGAGGACGCGGGGAGGAGGCGGGACACGCGGCCAGAAGCAGATATGTATGAACGACCATCATCTGCAGATATATCTGTGCATTGTGTACCCACCTTAGCCCTAACCATTCCTCCTAGTGCCTAATCCTAACCGTCTGGGTAAGTGCCTAACCTAACTGCCCTCCTAGTACCTAACCCTAACCCTCCGGTAAGTGCCTAACCCTAATTGTCCCTTTTAGTGCCTAACTGTAACCATTCCTCCTAGTGCCTAATCTTACCATCTGGGTAAGTGCCTAACCCTCACTGCCCTCCTAGTACCTAACCTTCTGGTAAGTGCCTAACCCTAAATGTCCCTCTCAGTGCCTAACTCTAACCATTCCTCCTAGTGCCTAATCCTAACCATCTGGGCAAGCGCCTAACCTTAACTGCCCTCCTAGTACCTAACCCTAACCTTCCGGTAAGTGCCTAACCCTAATTGTCCCTCTTAGTGCGTAACCCTAACCATCACTCCTAATGCCTAATCCTAACCTTCCGGTAATTGCCTAGCCCTAACCCTAATGAGAAAAAAAAACATGTATCGATCATTGTTGTGTCAACCATCCTAATGTAGACCTTTTGACCTTATCCTTTTGTACCTGTCGACCTACATCCATGTCTACCTTTTGTCCCTGTTGACTGCCGACCATCTGGTGTTGACCTTTTAGCTGTTGATCTTTCAACCGGAACCCATTCCAGAGCTCCAGTAATTAGTATACTAATGAATCTAGCGTCCTAGCTAACATGCTAAACAGCCCGGCCAGCATGCTAATCATGGGCAGTACCTTTCCCATTCGCCATTCCCGTACTAGCATATAGCAGGAGTTCTGCGGGGAGCAGTATGCAATTATCAATGAGCATTCTGTTCTTCACCTGGGTACACCAGCAAGAGTCACGTTTAGCTGCCAACGGGCCCTCAATAATCCCACTCACTGCATACTATGGGCTGCAGGAAATATGGAGGATGGTTATGGTCGTAAGCAGTGGTGGCTCCAGAGGTGGAACTGTAGCACAGTCCAAAATTCAAATAGGGAAGCCACACCAACTGCCACCCCAAACGCTGCCAAACATCGCTGGGCGACACTCACTGGCAGTTGGTGTGGCTCTCCTTATTGAATTTTGTACTACGCTGCAGCCCCACCTCTCAGTGCTACACTCTATCTAGCGTGCGTAGTTTATATATAACTGCAATGATTATATTACAGATGCACCTGAATCCTTCATTTGTTAAAGGTGCAGTTCTGTTATGACGTAAGAAATGATAATTCTATAACAACCCTCTTTTGCTGCTATAGTCTGGGAATGGAGGAGGTGGACTTACACACGGAGAGGTAGTGGGAGCAGAGAATAGAAGCATAAAAGCGATGGAAACGGGTTACACCTCAGTCACTGACTGCGTAATAGGTGGACGCTCAGCGCGTTTCATTCCCCGGAAATGCTGTTACCTAAATGAATGCCTTGCGCATACATAGGTGTATAGCTCCTTAGCACTTGCTCCACCCAGCCACCAGCAGGAATTTGCTTCCAGGTGGCAATGCGCACGTTGGCAGGAGTAAAAGTGCTGGGGCTTATTAGGTCAGGTGCATCTATTTTCCCGGTTAGCGGTGACTCCACTTAGTTTATCCAGGGACACTCCAAGAGAAAAATGAAAGAAATATAGCGTACACCGTGTTATTAATTAAGCTGCTGGGTAAGTATGGATTACACGGACCCTTTATATATTGTAATGGGCTTTGGACAATCTCACGCCCTGCTTACGCGATGATGAGCTGTAGAGATCTTGAAAATGAGCCCCTGCTGATCTCCAACACTTAGGAAAGGATTACATAGTGTGCACCCTTATAAATTGTGATCAGTTTCAGGCTTGAGGCGCATCGTACTCACTATTAGCGCATTGGACATTTATTTGTACGCCTGATGCCCGTCAGTGATGGCAGAGTATGAGTTGAGTGACAGGCAGTGTCGGACTGGGACCACCGGGAAATGCAGTGGTAAGAGCCCAAGATTAAGGGGTGTGGCCAGACACCAGAGGGGGTGTGGCCAGAGACAGCAGAGCGACTTGGCCAACCATTTGAGAATGCATGCAAAGAACAAGGGCTCATTATAAAGGAGGGTACAGGGGTGTGTCAGGACAACCACATTGACTGGAAGGGAGGGTTAATCTTGGTATAGTTTTCATACAAACAAAAACAAGCACCCAAGTTCATCCATGATCCTGCTCCATCAAGTTACTGACCACTAGAAGAGGGGGTGGGGTCCTCAGGCAGGATTTCCCCTGTACCCCTGTGGACCAGTCCAACCCTGCTGACAGGTCAATTAGGGGTATATTTACTACATTGCGGGTTGTTAGAGGGGGAGATGTTGCCCCTAGCAACCAGTCAGACTCTACTTAACATTTATCGAGCAGCTTTGTGAAGATAATAGCTAGAATCTGCTTGGTTTGCTATGGGCAACATCTCCACTTCTAAAACCCCGCACTTTAGTAAATATACCCCATAGTCTTAATTGCGTAATCAATAACACAGTGTACACAACAATTGTTTTCTTTTTGCTTGGTTTATCCCTGGACAAACTAAGTGGACAATAGCAAAACAGATACACCAGACCTAAGAAGCGCCAGAACCGTATGTACTTTTGTGGGAGTTACTATTGATCAGTTCCTTTGGCCCATCCTGCACATCTATGGTCCATTGGCACAAGTTACCCGCACCCAACCAGGCGTAAAAGTTCCTAATATCTGTTTTGATTTTGACTCTTCCATTTATCTCATTCATGTCTAAAACAAGTCAGGAGAATAAAAGAATATTGGGTCAACATTTGGCCTTTTTATTACACAGGTGGAATAACACCAATAAGTGCTCTTTCCCGCACAAACCGTGCTCCTGACGCACAACACAATGCGCTTACCCGCAAATACAAGTGCTATCGTGCAAAGGAGTGTCATATAGTATTTGCCCCATAAACTGCCCATCTTACAGCTTTGTAGATTATCCACAGCGATTGGCAATGCCCTAGATGGAAATGCAGTCACTCCATGCACATATATCGGACGCACTGGGACAGTAAGAACGTAGTACAGGTATCATAAATAATAGCAACAACGTAACAGAGGAACGTGCAACTGCTACAGGCCAGGTAGCTGCTTACTTGCTGGTCTGCGTTTGTCTACATGAGAACGCCCCTTTACACCCTGTTCTGTCTCTTCAGTCTTATAGGTTTGAGTCATGCAAAACGTGCGCGGATCTGCGTTGCTGCATATGCGTGCGTTGGCTTCCTGAGCATGTGCCGCGTGAATTCACACGACATACACTATGGAAACTAGCGTACGTTCCCTTCTGCGCCAGTTCCTAAGTGTGGGAGGAGTTGTCATAATAGCAGGATATGCTAGTGGTGTTATATTAACTGACTGATAAGGGGAGTGTGTTAGTGAACAGGGTATATGGAGTCTTCCTGGTTGATGGTTTGGGCCAGTGCGGTGCTAGCAATACACTCCTACATTCCTCAGTTATTATAAGCACGCAGGGTGCTAGTGTACAGTATTGTTAGTTTCATGTTTTTAGCGCCACCTAGTGGTGCCATGGACGTGTTTAGAAGGTGCAGATACTTGTGATGGGGGTGTGGTTATGTTTTACCTGTGTTTGCACAACATGGCTATTTGGAACTAGCATCCCGCGTTTGTCATTATTAGAACACAGGGTTATTTACAATCTCCATGTAATCATTCTCATGGCTCTTACCATTACCAAAGAATTTAGATAGCTAAAATTCCTAATGCAAATTATGAACAAAGCGTATACATCCTCGGACACTGGGGTTCAAGCCGGAGCTATAATGTTTTATAGGTGACCGTGCTGTATCAGTGTCTCTTGCTTGTGTTGGGAGGTAGGACCTTCAACATGATCCTCAGAAGATGGTCAGAAGAACAAGCGGCTTGTTCCATATAACATGTTCCCTTGATCACAACGGTCTGCAGGAAGCAAATAACCGTAAAGTGCTGTTGTAGATGAAAGTTTCGAGTTTCAAAGAGTCATGTCTTGTAGTTCATTGGATGCTATACTGATGTCCTCCTCATCCAACTCGTCATGACGGTCCCCTGGCTGGATATAATTGTCCTCTATAAACCCATCCTCGTCTTCCTGAGGTGGGAGAGGTACCCCAGGCAGGTCGCTATGGGACTCGTTTATCCACTCGTTGTCTGGCAAGGGGCGATGCCGGTAGCTGCGGAAATACCGGTGGAAGACTTTGCACTTGGCAGCAAGAGCGATAAGGAGAGACAGACAGATGGCGATCACCACAAATCCCACCAGATAGGGCCAACTTCTGCCATTAGTCACTGCTGCGGCTGCCAAGGGAGTAGCTGGTTGACAAAGACAGAGAGAGTTTAAGGTTGACCCTTCTCCTACGCTCGATATTACAGTTTATGCCATTGTCATGCAAGTACCTATATCATTAGGAGAAGCTCGTTAATTTAATTTGAGGAGTGTCCTGCACTGGTCTCAACTACATTATTCACATATATATAGCTGACATCTCGCATGTGTACAAGCATGTGGACACACAGACATGAGCCTTGGCGGGTTCCTGCACACGGTTAGCACTCTGCTCCTTTTGAAGATATTTATTTATTTATTGCATATTAGATATTAGCATAATATTTGCATAATATAATGATTTTAAAATTTGTCGTAGCTGCATTAGGGCTAAATTATTTCCATCTATTCACTTCATACAGATGTGGTGCAACTGAGGCTAGTACCCTGGAGAGGGAGGGTATTCTATGCCACAGCACAGAAAAAGTGGCTCAGGAGTAAACAATATACTGTACGTACATCTGGGTCTGTGAACACACATGGGACTAGTGCAATAGGAGTAATGGAGTGTGCTCGCTTGTGCACGTTGTGCGCAATTGTTCGGACGGTGGGACCTTCAGTGCACACATTGAGGGAGATGTATCAAGCCTCGGAAAGTGATAAAGTGGAGAGAGATAAGTGCCAACAAATCAGCTCCTAACTGTCATTTTACAGGATGTGTTCGAAAAATGACAGTTAGGAGCTGATTGGCTGGTGCTTTATTTCTCTCCAGTTTATCTCTCTCCAAGGCTTAGTACATCTACCCCTAAGGCTTGAGACATCTCCCCCATTGTCTGCTGCTGGTGAAGTTATGCTGAGGTGATGGGGCCAGGTCATAATTCATGGCATAAAGAGGCATGACATGAGGTGGCTCTGGGATGCCATATAAAGTCATGAGAGAGCTCTGGCATATATAGGGCAAAGAGGGGGCTCTGCCATATAAAGGGGCATGTGTAGGAGGAGTGCTGCATATAAGTGGCATGAGGGGGCTCTGGTATATAAAGGGGTAAATAGTAGAGGGGTGATGCATATAAG
Organism: Taudactylus pleione; assembly: GCA_031769625.1. Classification (NCBI taxonomy): domain Eukaryota; kingdom Metazoa; phylum Chordata; class Amphibia; order Anura; family Myobatrachidae; genus Taudactylus; species Taudactylus pleione. Next base: position 2,458,180 of record JAUIMM010000427.1, on the reverse strand, counting down.
TGGCTATAGCATATAAAGGGGCATGTGTAGGTGGGGTGATTCATAGGGTATGAAGTTGGGATGCCGACGGTCCAACTGCAGACCGTCGGCATCCCAACTGTCTAATCCCGGCAAGGCTCTAACAACAGGTGTTGAAATCCCGACGCCTGTCATTTTAGCTACGCCGGGAGCACGACTCCCGGCATCCCGATTGAAGGTAAGCCGGGTGCCGTGCGCGGACAGACGCGGGGGGGCAGAGGGTTAGGTTAGGGTCTCCCGGGGGGGATTTTTGGGTTAGGCTAGGAGAAGGGGGGGGGGGTGTGGCGGTAAATCATACTGATCCTGATTCATAGAGAGGCATGAGGGCATCTGGCATATAAAGGGGCATGTTTGGGATAGGTGATGAGTATAAGGGCATGAGGCTGTTCTGGCATAAAACGGGGCATGTGTAGGAGGGGTGATGTAGGGGGCATATGAGGTCTCTGGCATACAGTATAAAGGGGGATGTACAGGAGGGTAATACATACAAGGGACATGTGGGTGCTCTGATGGCATATGAAGGGGCATGTGAAGAGGTCTGATTGCATATAAAGTAGGGGTGTGCACCGGCCACTTTTCGTGTTTTGTGTTTTGGTTTTGGATCTGGATCTTTCTTCGTGTTTTGGATCTGGATTGGTTTTGCCAAAACCACCCTTCCGTGTTTTGGGTTCTGGGTTTTGTGTTTTGGATCTGTATTTTTTTTTTAAAAAGCATAAAAACAGCTAAAATCACAGAATTTGTAGGTTTTTCTGCTCCTATGCTATTATTAACCTCAATAACCTTAATTTCCACTCATTTCCAGTCTATTCTGAACACCTCACACCTCACAATAGTGTTTTTATGTCCAAAACGTTGCACCGAGGTAGCTGGATGACTATGCTAAGCGACACGAGTGGGCGGCACAAACACGTGACCCATCTAGGCGTGAAACTGCAGTGGCAGACAGGATGGCAGTTTGAAAAACTAGGCCCCAAACTGTACATAATGCAAAGAAAAAAAAGAGGTGCAAGATGGAATTGTCCTTGGGCCCTCCCACCCACCCTTATGTTGTATAAACAGGACATGCACACTTTAACAAACCAATCATTTCAGCGCCAGGGTCTGCCACACAACTGTGGCTGAAATGATTGGTTCGTTTGGGCCCCCACAAAACAAGCTGGCAATTAATGTGTCCCTGCACAAACTGGCTCTATGGAGGCAAGATGTCATCCTCATCCTCCTCATCCACCGATTCCTCACCCTCTTCAGTGTGTACATCCTCATCCTCACAAAGTATTAACTCGTCCCCACTTGAATCCACCACCACAGGTCCCTCTGTACCTTCTGGAGGCTGGTCTCCCTGGAAGAGCTGATAATTCATTTTGATGAACATCATCTTCTCCACATTCTGTGGAAGCAACCTCCTACGCCTTTCGCTGACAAGGTTCCCGGCTGCACTAAACACTCTTTCGGAGTACACACTGGAGGGGGGGCAACTCAGGTAAAATAGAGCCAGTTTGTACAGGGGCCTCCAAATTGCCTCTTTTTCCTGCCAGTACAGGTATGGACTGTCTGCCATGCCTACTTGGATGCTGTCACCGATGTAATCCTCCACCATTCTGTCAATGGTGACAGTATCATATGCAGTGACAGTAGACATGTCAGAAATTGTTGCCAGGTCCTTCAGTCCGGACCAGATGTCCAAACTTGGTCCTGCCTGCCCTGCATCACCGCCAGCGGGTTGCTTAGGATACCTAAGTTTTTTCCTGGCAGCCCCAGTTGCAGGAGAAAATGAAGAAGGAGCCGTTGACGTGTCACGTTCCGCTTCAGCTGACAGTGTGTTCACCAGCAGGTCTTTGCACCTCTGCAGGCTTGTGTCGGCCGGAAAGAGAGACACCACATAGGCTTTAAACCTAGGATCGAGCACGGTGGCCAAAACGTAGTGGTCTGATTTCAACAGATTGACCACCCTGGAATCCTGGCAAAGCGAATGAAGGGCTTCATCCACAAGTCCCACATGCCGAGCGGAATCGCTCCGTCTTAGCTCCTCCTTCACTTTCTCCAGCTGCTTCTGCAAAAGCCTGATGAGGGGAATGACCTGACTCAAGCTGGCAGTGTCTGAACTGACTTCACGTGTGGCAAGTTCGAAGGGCTGGAGAACCTTGCACAACACGGAAATCATTCTCCACTGCGCTTGAGTCAGGTGCATACCCCCTCCTTTGCCTATGTCATAGGTGGATGTATAGGCTTGTATGGCCTTTTGCTGCTCCTCCATCCTCTGAAGCATATAGAGGGTTGAGTTCCACCGCGTCACAACCTCTTGCTTCAGGTGATGGCGGGGCAGGTTCAAGAGTGTTTGCTGGCGCTCCAGTCTTCGGCACGCAGTCGCTGAATGGCGAAAGTGGCCAGAAATTTTTCGGGCCACCCAAAGCGTCTCCTGCACGCCCCTGTCGCTTTTCAGAAAATTCTGCACCACCAAGTTTATTGTGTGAGCAAAACATGGGACGTGCTGGAATTTGCCCAGATGTAATGCCCGCACAATATTGGTGGCGTTGTCAGATATCACAAATCCCCAGGAGAGTCTAAGTGGGGTAAGCCACTGGGCGATGATTTCCCTCAGTTTCTCTAAGAGGTTGTCGGCGGTGTGCCTCTTACTGAAACCGGTGATACACAGCGTAGCCTGCCTTGTAACGAGCTGGCATTTCTGAGATGCTGCTACTGGTGACGCTGCTGCTGTTGCTGCGTAAGGTGATACATCTACCCAGTGGGCTGTCACAGTCATATAGTCCTTAGTCTGCCCTGTTCCACTTGTCCACATGTCCGTGGTTAAGTGGACATTGTGTACAACGGCATTTTTCAGGACACTGAGGACACTTTTTCTGACGTTTCTGTACAGTCTCGGTATCGCCTGCCTAGTGAAGTGGAATCTAGACGGGATTTGGAACCGGGGACACACTACCTCCATCAATTGTCTAAATCCCACTGCACTAATGGCGGATACCGGATGCACGTCTAACACCAACATAGCAGTCAAGGCCTCAGTTATACGTTTTGCTTCAGGATGACTGCTGTCGTACTTCATCCTCCTCGCTAAGGACTGTTGGAGGGTCAATTGTTTAGTAAAAGTAGTGGTGTTCCTACTTCCTCTCTGGGATGATGAACGACTCCCAGCAGCAGCAACAGCAGCAGCGGCAGCAGTAGGCGTAGCAATGCAGGATCCTCCGGAGGAATCCCGGATAGGAGAGTCAGTCATGCCAGTGACATGGCCTGCAGGACTACTTCCGATCCTAACTAAGGAGGAAATTGACGAGGAGGGAGTTGACGGTGTGGTTTGCAGGCGCTTGGATACAACAGGACAACGGGATTTAGGTGTCCCTGGACTGCTTACGGTCTTAGCCAAAGTTTCTGAACTTGACAGTAACTTTTTATGAACGCGCTGCAGGTGCCGTATAAGGGAGGATGTTCCTAGGTGGTTGACATCCCTACCCCTACTTATTTCACCTTTACATATGGTACATATGGCAAGACAGTTGTTGTCCGGATTTGGATAGAAATATTGCCAGACCAAAGAGGTGGAATGTTTGGTCTTCTGCCCAGGCATGACCGTGATGGGCTTTTTCATCCCACGGACAACAACTGTCTCCCCCGGAGCCTGATTTAAACAAACCACATCACCATCAGAATCCTCCTCGCCAACTTCCTCCTCAGCGCCAGCTACACCAGTATCCTCATCCTGTTGTACTTCAACAGTGACATCTTCAATTTGCATATCAGCAAGTGGACTGTGGGTGCTCCTTTCAGCACTTGCAGGGGGCGTGCAAATGGTGGAAAGAGCCACCTCTTCCCGTCCAGTGCTGGGAAGGTCAGGCATCGCAACCACCACCACACTTGGACTCTCCTTGGGGATTTGTGATATCTTCTTAGAAAGCACAGTTCTTCGCTGTGCTTTTGCCAGCTTAACTCTTTTGATTTTTTTAGTGGGAGGAGGGCTTCCATCGTCATGTGAAGCTGAACCACTAGTCATGAACATACTAGGGATCGACCTTAGCCGTTCCTTGCCACTCCGTGTCGTAAATGGCATATTGGCAAGTTTACGTTTCTCTTCAGCTGATTTAAATGTCTTTTTCAAGGTCATTTTCCTGAACTTTGCCATTTGGGATTGTATGTGCCCTCTACTATGACATTGGGCATCGGCCTTGGCAGACGACGTTGATGGCATGTTATCGTCTATGTCATGACTAGTGGCAGCAGCTTCAGCACTAGGAGGAAGTGGTTCTTGATCTTTCTCTATTTTATTTTTATCGGAGAAAGTTTGGTCCTCCATTTATGTTATATCGATTTGATATATACGTGCGGCTAAACACAGAAAATAATTTTTTTTTGGGTTTGGACTGGAGTGTACTTTGTGGGTTACAGCACCCTTTAACGGTCAAGCCAGCCGGCCCTTTACTTATGACACAGGCGCACGCTTGGCACTACTTTGTTGATGCACGTGCGGCTACTGCGCACACAATTCACAAACACAGAAAATAATTTTTTTTTGGTTTGGACTGGAGTGTACTTTCGGGGGTTACAGCACCCTTTAACGGTCAAGCCAGCCGGCCCTTTACTTATGACACAGGCGCACGCTTGGCACTACTTTGTTGATGCACGTGCGGCTACTGCGCACACAATTCACAAACACAGAAAATAATTTTTTTTTTGGTTTGGACTGGAGTGTACTTTCGGGGGTTACAGCACCCTTAACGGTCAAGCCAGCCGGCCCTTTACTTATGACACAGGCGCACGCTTGGCACTACTTTGTTGATGCACGTGCGGCTACTGCGCACACAATTCACAAACACAGAAAATAATTTTTTTTTGGTTTGGACTGGAGTGTACTTTCGGGGGTTACAGCACCCTTTAACGGTCAAGCCAGCCGGCCCTTTACTTATGACACAGGCGCACGCTTGGCACTACTTTGTTGATGCACGTGCGGCTACTGCGCACACAATTCACAAACACAGAAAATAATTTTTTTTGGGGTTTGGACTGGAGTGTACTTTGGGGGTTACAGCACCCTTTAACGGTCAAGCCAGCCGGCCCTTTACTTATGACACAGGCGCACGCTTGGCACTACTTTGTTGATGCACGTGCGGCTACTGCGCACACAATTCACAAACACAGAAAATAATTTTTTTTTGGGTTTGGACTGGAGTGTACTTTCGGGGGTTACAGCACCCTTAACGGTCAAGCCAGCCGGCCCTTTACTTATGACACAGGCGCACGCTTGGCACTACTTTGTTGATGCACGTGCGGCTACTGCGCACACAATTCACAAACACAGAAAATAATTTTTTTTTGGTTTGGACTGGAGTGTACTTTCGGGGGTTACAGCACCCTTTAACGGTCAAGCCAGCCGGCCCTTTACTTATGACACAGGCGCACGCTTGGCACTACTTTGTTGATGCACGTGCGGCTACTGCGCACACAATTCACAAACACAGAAAATAATTTTTTTTTTGGTTTGGACTGGAGTGTACTTTCGGGGGTTACAGCACCCTTAACGGTCAAGCCAGCCGGCCCTTTACTTATGACACAGGCGCACGCTTGGCACTACTTTGTTGATGCACGTGCGGCTACTGCGCACACAATTCACAAACACAGAAAATAATTTTTTTTTGGTTTGGACTGGAGTGTACTTTCGGGGGTTACAGCACCCTTTAACGGTCAAGCCAGCCGGCCCTTTACTTATGACACAGGCGCACGCTTGGCACTACTTTGTTGATGCACGTGCGGCTACTGCGCACACAATTCACAAACACAGAAAATAATTTTTTTTTTGGTTTGGACTGGAGTGTACTTTGGGGGTTACAGCACCCTTTAACGGTCAAGCCAGCCGGCCCTTTACTTATGACACAGGCGCACGCTTGGCACTACTTTGTTGATGCACGTGCGGCTACTGCGCACACAATTCACAAACACAGAAAATAATTTTTTTTTTGGTTTGGACTGGAGTGTACTTTCGGGGGTTACAGCACCCTTAACGGTCAAGCCAGCCGGCCCTTTACTTATGACACAGGTGCACGCTTGGCACTACTTTGTTGATGCACGTGCGGCTACTGCGCACACAATTCACAAACACAGAAAATAATTTATTTTTGGTTTGGACTGGAGTGTACTTTCGGGGGTTACAGCACCCTTAACGGTCAAGCCAGCCGGCCCTTTACTTATGACACAGGCGCACGCTTGGCACTACTTTGTTGATGCACGTGCGGCTACTGCGCACACAATTCACAAACACAGAAAATAATTTTTTTTTGGTTTGGACTGGAGTGTACTTTCGGGGGTTACAGCACCCTTTAACGGTCAAGCCAGCCGGCCCTTTACTTATGACACAGGCGCACGCTTGGCACTACTTTGTTGATGCACGTGCGGCTACTGCGCACACAATTCACAAACACAGAAAATAATTTTTTTTTTGGTTTGGACTGGAGTGTACTTTGGGGGTTACAGCACCCTTTAACGGTCAAGCCAGCCGGCCCTTTACTTATGACACAGGCGCACGCTTGGCACTACTTTGTTGATGCACGTGCGGCTACTGCGCACACAATTCACAAACACAGAAAATAATTTTTTTTTTGGTTTGGACTGGAGTGTACTTTCGGGGGTTACAGCACCCTTAACGGTCAAGCCAGCCGGCCCTTTACTTATGACACAGGTGCACGCTTGGCACTACTTTGTTGATGCACGTGCGGCTACTGCGCACACAATTCACAAACACAGAAAATAATTTTTTTTTTGGTTTGGACTGGAGTGTACTTTCGGGGGTTACAGCACCCTTAACGGTCAAGCCAGCCGGCCCTTTACTTATGACACAGGCGCACGCTTGGCACTACTTTGTTGATGCACGTGCGGCTACTGCGCACACAATTCACAAACACAGAAAATAATTTTTTTTTGGTTTGGACTGGAGTGTACTTTCGGGGGTTACAGCACCCTTAACGGTCAAGCCAGCCGGCCCTTTACTTATGACACAGGCGCACGCTTGGCACTACTTTGTTGATGCACGTGCGGCTACTGCGCACACAATTCACAAACACAGAAAATAATTTTTTTTTGGGTTTGGACTGGAGTGTACTTTCGGGGGTTACAGCACCCTTAACGGTCAAGCCAGCCGGCCCTTTACTTATGACACAGGTGCACGCTTGGCACTACTTTGTTGATGCACGTGCGGCTACTGCGCACACAATTCACAAACACAGAAAATAATTTTTTTTTTGGTTTGGACTGGAGTGTACTTTCGGGGGTTACAGCACCCTTAACAGTCAAGCCAGTCGGCCCTTTACTTATGACACAGGCGCACGCTTGGCACTACTTTGTTGATGCACGTGCGGCTACTGCGCACACAATTCACAAACACAGAAAATAATTTTTTTTTTGGTTTGGACTGGAGTGTACTTTGGGGGTTACAGCACCCTTTAACGGTCAAGCCAGCCGGCCCTTTACTTATGACACAGGCGCACGCTTGGCACTACTTTGTTGATGCACGTGCGGCTACTGCGCACACAATTCACAAACACAGAAAATAATTTTTTTTTTGGTTTGGACTGGAGTGTACTTTCGGGGGTTACAGCACCCTTAACGGTCAAGCCAGCCGGCCCTTTACTTATGACACAGGTGCACGCTTGGCACTACTTTGTTGATGCACGTGCGGCTACTGCGCACACAATTCACAAACACAGAAAATAATTTTTTTTTTGGTTTGGACTGGAGTGTACTTTCGGGGGTTACAGCACCCTTAACGGTCAAGCCAGCCGGCCCTTTACTTATGACACAGGCGCACGCTTGGCACTACTTTGTTGATGCACGTGCGGCTACTGCGCACACAATTCACAAACACAGAAAATAATTTTTTTTTGGTTTGGACTGGAGTGTACTTTCGGGGGTTACAGCACCCTTAACGGTCAAGCCAGCCGGCCCTTTACTTATGACACAGGCGCACGCTTGGCACTACTTTGTTGATGCACGTGCGGCTACTGCGCACACAATTCACAAACACAGAAAATAATTTTTTTTTTGGTTTGGACTGGAGTGTACTTTCGGGGGTTACAGCACCCTTAACGGTCAAGCCAGCCGGCCCTTTACTTATGACACAGGTGCACGCTTGGCACTACTTTGTTGATGCACGTGCGGCTACTGCGCACACAATTCACAAACACAGAAAATAATTTTTTTTTTGGTTTGGACTGGAGTGTACTTTCGGGGGTTACAGCACCCTTAACGGTCAAGCCAGTCGGCCCTTTACTTATGACACAGGCGCACGCTTGGCACTACTTTGTTGATGCACGTGCGGCTACTGCGCACACAATTCACAAACACAGAAAATAATTTTTTTTTGGTTTGGACTGGAGTGTACTTTCGGGGGTTACAGCACCCTTAACGGTCAAGCCAGCCGGCCCTTTACTTATGACACAGGCGCACGCTTGGCACTACTTTGTTGATGCACGTGTGGCTACTGCGCACACAATTCACAAACACAGAAAATAATTTTTTTTTGGTTTGGACTGGAGTGTACTTTCGGGGGTTACAGCACCCTTAACGGTCAAGCCAGCCGGCCCTTTACTTATGACACAGGTGCACGCTTGGCACTACTTTGTTGATGCACGTGCGGCTACTGCGCACACAATTCACAAACACAGAAAATAATTTTTTTTTTGGTTTGGACTGGAGTGTACTTTCGGGGGTTACAGCACCCTTAACGGTCAAGCCAGCCGGCCCTTTACTTATGACACAGGCGCACGCTTGGCACTACTTTGTTGATGCACGTGCGGCTACTGCGCACACAATTCACAAACACAGAAAATAATTTTTTTTTGGTTTGGACTGGAGTGTACTTTCGGGGGTTACAGCACCCTTTAACGGTCAAGCCAGCCGGCCCTTTACTTATGACACAGGCGCACGCTTGGCACTACTTTGTTGATGCACGTGCGGCTACTGCGCACACAATTCACAAACACAGAAAATATATTATTTTTTTAGCACTTGGGGGGAGCACCCCTGATGGACAGAGCACCCCCTGGACAACACTACAGCACTCCTTTAGGACTGGGACACTGCACAGGACTTTGGAGTGGACACAGCCCCTATGGAGAACTGACTGCACAACACAGTCCAGCCAGCCCCTATGGACTTTGAAGTAGTGGACACAGCCCCTATTAACAACAGCAGCACAGCACAACACAGCCAGCCCCTATGGACTTTGAAGTAGTGGACAACAGCAGCACTACACTACACTACACTACACTACACAGCCCTAACTCCCACCCTCCCTCTTCACTGTCCACAGCCGAGTGAGAAAATGGCGCCGACGCGGGTACCTTATATAGGATCCAAAACCCGCGAGACTCGGAAGGCGGGATGATGACGTTTTGCCTCGATTTCAGATCCGAGTCAGGCGGGAAAAGTCGAGCCTGACTCGGATCGGACTCGGATCGGGGGGGCTCGGGGGGGTTCAGATTTCAGAAATCCGAACCCGCTCACCCCTAATATAAAGGAGAATGAGAGGGCTTTAATGGCATATTAAAGTGGCATAAGGAGAAGTTGGCATAAAAAGGAGCATGTGGAGGCAGACGCGCCCCGATGAAGAGGGCGCAACCTAATCGTGGGTGGTGTGACCATGCCCCCTTAGGGGAAAAAATAATAAAAATAATGTTTTTTCAGCGTGGGGAGGGGGGCGCTGTGAGCTGCCTGAGCCCGGTGCATAGCCAGTGGGGGGAGCGATCAGTGTGATCGCTCCCCCCACAGGCATAGGAGACTGCTGCGGCTGCTATTTAGCAGCAGCGAGCAGTCTCTCAGTGCAGCCCAGCACACGGCAGTGTGTGCTGGGCTGCTGCAATGAAAGAGGGAGGGGGGGCAGCCCGGGCCCAGGTAATTAGCTCCCACCCCTCTTGGCGCCCCTGTGTGGAGGGGTTTGATGGGATATAAGGGGGCTTATTGGAGCTCAGATTGCATGTAAGGTGCATGTGGAGCAGATGGCATGTAAAGGGGCACGTGGGACCTGAAATCTGAGAAATAATAGTTGGAACTATAAATACTTTATATCATTTTATGTGAGTAGTCTCCTGAGACACTGTTTTTGCTGCTGTATTCTTCACCTTGAATGTTTCATTTTTAACCAAACAAGTCAAAGACAATGACAAGGACAAGCCATAACCTTAGTACGGATCAAAAAATATACTCCAAATGGTACAGTACACAATGGTAGGGGCATCGGGATGGACAGTACTAATTGTAAATGTGCGAGCAGGGCTCTATTAGCTATGTGTCTGTCTGTTATTACCCAGTCTTGTTTGATTATTATTTTGTTTTCACTTGTAACACATAATGGAATATACTGGCGCTATAGAAGTGACTGTTTATAAATAAATAATTGCACCTGAAAGGTTGGATCTAATTTAATGGTGGGAGTTGCTGATGGCTGATCAGATTGGTGCATGGGGAGACAGAGTAGGGGAATGGTTGGTGGAGTCCGGGATATGGTTAAATTCTGTCTACCTGTAGTGTTGGGAAATGTGTATATATATATATAGTGGCAGGTAACAGAAATATTATATATGTGTAATGATGATAAGCCACAGTCTCAGGCCAGGTGCTGCTAATTACTCTCTGCCTGTCAGCTCAGAGTCTCTGGGGGCGATTCAATGCAGCTATTAAATAGCGCCGGGCGGGAGATCCTGGAGCTATTCAATTCAGAGCGCTGTTTAGTCCAACTAATGATTTCTCCTCGCACCCTCCTGAGGGCGAGAGGAGAAATCCGATTAAAGTGCCGGGCGCGAGGCTGTTTTCCGGCTTAACGCGGCGCTAACAGCCTTGTAGCCGGCACTGCCATTGGAAAATGGCGCTTCTCGCGGCTGAACACCCTGGTTAAGTCGCGAGAACCAGCATTTCCCAACTTAACTGCTTCCCGTCAGAGTAAACATTGTAGTGAATTGAATAGCGCCGGAAGCTCCCTCGCGGTGAATCATATCGCCCTCTCTCAGTGAGACATCTTATTAATTAATTACAGTATCTTAGGCAACCTATAGCTCTCCTGCTATTGTGGAACTACAAGTTCCAGCCAGGGGAGTATTTATAATGGGTGCAGGGTGTGCGGTGCACCCATACTTTTTTTTTTCATACTTAACCTCTCATATGTCCCCATGGAGTAGCGCTGTAAGAAATCTCAGGGAAAATGGCTGCTGCGCCATTTTCCCGTGAACTGCGCATACGTAATAGAGTCAGTAGCATCCGGGCACTATCTAGTGCCCATTGGTCTACCGCTGCTGTCAGTTCGCTGACAGCAGCCGGGGAGAGAGGAGGGGGCCCTGGACGGTGAATGAACACAGGCCCCCTCTCTTAATAGGCTCCTGATCCCGGCATACCCTGACAGCCTCCGCCTTGAGAAAGCCTCCGGTTGTTTAGCAATGGCGTGCAGGGAGACAGAAGAAGGAAGAAAATACTGGTGTGTCACAGGAGATGACAATGGGTGTTAGCTGGAACTGTTTACATTGCTGAATTATTAGATTATTCAAAGTAGACAACTGAAAGTTTATTGTCATTCAAATGATCTGGGAGCGGTTGTATCATAAACAGCACTCAGGGTGAGTCAGACATGTAACCGTTGTTGGCAAAATACTCAGCAAACTTATCTGACTTCACATCCATGTGTGAAAGCACCGTGCAAATAATTATTTTACAAACATGGCGCTCAATGGTCACACACCCGTAACGCAGGGCGCACAGGTGATAATAGCTGCCTTGTGTCAGTAAGTGCACTGGGACTTATCTGAAAGGGGCGGAGCCAATCAGCACTGCGCACAGTGTAATATTCGGTAAGTCGTGTTTTGTAAATTTATTATTCGCACTTTTTTTTTGTGCAATTTTTATATCCAACCATTTTTGCTGTAAATCCCTTATTACTGCCTCCTGGTTGGTGATTTACCACTTAACTGACTAATATTTTCTCTAAAAATATCCCCAAAATTGTTGCTTTTTTTTAATTATTATTATCATCAAATTACGTAAATAATAGATAATTAAACATGATTCAGTAACAAAGGTTTTAACAAATATGCTGATTTGTTAATAAAATGATACTGAATGAAGTTTAAATAGCTAATGTTCATCTATACTTTGGTGGTATGTTATACGTTGCTCAGTTGATACCAAGGAGGAAAATAATTATCCTGTTAACATAAATCTTGCTCCACTTGTCATCTTTTTGCCCATCAGTGAAATGGGGGGTGGGGGTCTTGAGTCTATGATAAATTTAAACACTTTTAGTTAGATATGGCCATTGGTGGGGTGTCCATCGATGGACACCAATGATTGTTCCATCAGAGATGAATATCAATGGCAGAAAAAAACATTTATGTTGAACCATCGATGGTTTGCAACCCTCGACAGCCACTGCGGCTGGGTGCACGGTGGGCTGTGGGCCAATCAGAAATGGGGATGGGACTTAGTAGCTGTCCCATAAAAAAAAACAACAACTATTGGGTCCCACTCAGCCATCGGCAGTTAACCATCAATTGTTGTTAACTATCGATGGTCACTGGCCAACTCTAAGTGCGGAGGACAACAGTCTCAAGAACTTCCGGCTTATCTGGTTCTGACCATTGGCGACTCTCCTTGTGACTGCAGAAGCGACTGCTGCCTATATTTATCTGTGAGAGCCTGTGGTATCCTGCCATTAACTGAAGGCTCCCTACCTATACCTCAGCTCCAGCCACACAGCTCACAGCCCGGCGCTCCTTGACCTCCAACAAGATTAATCTGAAGAGTCCCAGGATACTCTTCCAACATCACCACCGTGTGGAGAATTCCCCACTGCTTCCCTTTCCCTTCTCACCTGGTGGCCTCCCTAGGGCACCCTGCTCCTAAGTTTTGGAATCTGAGCCCTGCGATTTCTTCCTGTCTATCCTGTGGGCACACATCAGACAACACAGCACTGCAGTGGTTGTATGCGCACATGCAATAGTTTTGCATAGATTGCCTTTCAGCTGTACATATTGCTATATGGACAACTTATTTATCTGACTCTCTGGGCTGTATTCAATTGCTGTCGAAAAGCCGTTTTCGGTGCAAAGTTCTCGCCGGTGACTCCATTTCGCCAGGCAAGAACTTTTGTCTGTATTCAATTCCAAAGACTTTTCGCTAATGTGAAAAGTCTGCGCCTTGTAACCAGCAGGAAAGATTCGCCTCTGAAAAAAGTGCAGAATTGGGGTTTTGGGGTGCAAAGTAGCGGCAACACCCCTGTAGCCTTGGGACAGTCCCCCAAAGATAAACTGCGTAAAAAAAAAAAGTCTAAAAAATAATTTAGATCACCCCAAAAAAGTGCTTTCGTTTTGGGGGTGAAAAAACAATAAAGTTGGGGGACATACTTAAAAACTAGCGTAATCGACTCCAGGAGGTCCCCCAAGTATGCCCCAGGTGTTTTTGGATTGCAGGTGTTTGCTGAAGGTGCGTTTTTTACGTTTTCTAAAACATCACTTTAGCGATTTTTAACCATGCTTGCACCCATTTTCATGTACCCCAAATTTGCTGGGATTACTTATTTTTGCCCCAAAAACTGCTAAATGCTATTCTTCACCACTTGTGCAAAGACGCAGCAATTGAGAGCATTTAAGCACCCCAAATACCTTCAGCAGGGCTATTTGGGGGTATCCATAGTGATCCCCTATGTCAGTGCATCTTTTGGGGGGGTCAGGCTGATTTCCCCAAATCTGACAGGACTAATTGCCGATTTGAGTTTCGCCGGGACGCGTTCTCGCGTCCTTTGCAATTGATTAGGGCGAAAAGCGGTGATGAGCGCGATACTTTTCCGGAGGCAAAACTAGCGATGAAGGCGAAATCTCCATCATGCGAAAAGTCCGGGACTTTTCGCCGGCAATTGAATATGGGCCTTTGACTCTGACTATGCTCCCCCTAACCTCAATACCAGGCTAAGCCTTGGTGCTGAAAGAGCGCTCACTCTGAATCAGGGCATTTTTTTTTTTTTGGTGGTGACCACCCACAGCTATTGCAAGCGGCAAGGGTGATAGTCATGATGGTCAAGACCATCGCGACCATCGGGCTTGAGAAGAGACCCTTGTGGTAGGGTCTCGTGGCCGCAAGCCCCAGAGAGCTTCCGGCTCTAATAGAGCTGGAAGCTCTCCCACTGACATCACTGGTGATGTCAGTGGGGCCACCCACAAACGGCAGGTCGTTCGCTTCGGAACGCCTCCGTTTGTGAAACCAACCCCCCCGCCACGCCTACAAAACGGGCGAGCTGTCGATCAACATCGACAGCCGCCCCTTTTGTAGTGAGCCACGGAGCGAGAGAATTTCTCTCTCGCTCCGGGGCTTGCGCAAGCGCAGTGCTGCTGCTGCGTGTGCGCAGAGCCCACCATCGACCCTCTTGCGAGCGCTCAAGTGCTTGCAAGCGGGTCTGAATCAGGCCCTCTTTTCTTTCTTCTTTGTGATAAGCCCTACATGTCATAGTGCCGCCTGTTGCCGGTAAAGGAAGAAGGAGGAGGGGGGGGGAATTATGCATTTCTCAAATAAAAGCAAAATATTGGCCCCACCCCCTCCCTATGGACCTGCAATTCCTGCATTATGCCTCCCCACCCCCACACACGTCCTTCTCTCTTCGCTAGGAAATTGGCTGGATGTGGGAGGGCCTTCTTCTCTTTTGGATGCCCAGGGGTCTCCACTTAAATCTGTAAGTCTCCCGGACATCCCAGAACAGTAGGTAAGTACTGTATGCACTGGTGTTATGCATTCATTAGAGATATGTATTGTTATCTATAGATAATTAAGTATTATCTTCATGGTGTGCGCACTATTGTATTTACTTATTTATTTAACACTATTTTTACTTTTTTTTCTATTTAAAATAACATATATTACTGTTACAGCTCCTCAATTTTTTTCCTATATATCCAACTATAATAATCTCTAAATATATCTATAGTATGATTAGATGATAAGCTATATACTGCCCCCTGCTGGACAAAGCATCTCAGAATTCTACCATAAATGGGCTTGATTCAATACAGCGCGACGCTGAATAGCCCCGAGAGGGAGGCACTAACAGCCTCGCAGCCGACACTTTAGACGGAGAATGCCGGTTGCTACGACCAAACACCCAGGTTAAGTCGCGGGAACGTCAATCTCCGACTTAACTGCCAAATGTCGGAGCAAACAGCGCGCTGAACTGAATAGCTCCGGGAGCTCCCGCAATTGAATTGAGCCCATTGAGTCATATAGAAAGGCACACACTGGGCGCTATTTGCCATTCACTGGTTTGTGAAGACACGCAGTTTCTGCAATTTTCCCTGCAGCTTTTAAAATAGCAATTTTATTCAAATCGAAACTCCGGATGTTGGCATGGAAAAAATATATCGGTAGTTTCTACCAAACCAATGGTTGATAAGAGAGGTGCGTGCACATATTGGGCCTGATTCAGAGGCGCTCGCAAAAAGCGAGCGCTCGCTCTGAATCAGGGCGGGTGTTGGTTTTTTTAGGAGCGGCCTCCTGGCCGCACACATAGCTGTGGGTGACCACCGACAGCTATAGCGAGCGGCCATGATGATGGTCGCGATGGTCAAGACCATTGCGACCATCGGGCTTGTGACGAGACCCTTGTGGTAGGGTCTCAAGGCCGCAAGCCCCAGAGAGGTTCTGGCTCAAATCGAGCCGGAAGCTCTCCCACTGACATCACTGGTGGTGTCAGTGGGGCCGCCCACAAATGGCAGGCGTTCGCATGGGAACGCCTCCGTTTGTGAAGCCACCCCCCTGCCACACCTACAAAATGGGGCAAGCTGTCGATCAACATCGACAGCCGCCCTTTTTGTAGTGAGTCCCAGAGCGAGCGCTTTTTGAGCTCGTTCCGGGGCTCGCGCGCGTGCAGTGCACACACCGTGCGTGCGCACTGGGCCACCATCGACTCGCTTGCGAGCAGGTCTGAATCAGGCCCATTGTCTGTCTATACAATGATACGTGACTTACTGAGGTTGTATGACGTGCTGTTGTTGGGGCTCTCAGTGACATCACGGACAAAGCGTTTGATGACCTCACTCCGGCCAGTCTTTTGTACATGACGATCCATCTCTTCTGTCAGCATCATACAGGGGCAGAACTCATGAGACACTATAAAACAGAGGAGTATAATTATATGCAGGGGTCAATGTTTTCTGACCTTGCTGACCTTTCTAATGACCTACGCAGTGTTTATATCCCACCCTTTAACTTATTTAACATGAATATTTTTGTTAAAACTTTATTAGGTTCCAGTAGGACACAATCACAAACTTACCAGCCGCTACGTCGTAGGAAACCAATTTTGTTGAATATCTCATTAGATCTGCGGGGAATATGTTAATATCTGTGTCGCCCCTGTCTGTCTGCCCCTCCCCTTAGAATGTAAGCTCTCATGAGCAGGGCCCTTGTCCCTCACGTGCTTCTCCTATCCCTACTTATAGTATAATTTACTCCTAACTCCCCACAACGGCACCTAACACTTGGTTGCTCCTGCTGCTTGTGTTATGCAGCTATGTGTATAAACCTTGTCCTTGTCCTACATTGTTTTGTATTACTATTAACTGTTTTTCTTGTGTGCTCATTTATGCACTGTGTAAGGCGCTGCGGAACCTTTGTGGCGTCGTATAAATAAAGGATACTAATAATAATAATAATATAGTAAAAATCGGTTGGTTCTTAGGGAACAGGTTTATAGCATAAGAATCCTGTGTGTTTTGTCTAAAAATTTAGATATCTTAGGACACCATCTAAGTCTAAAGATGGGTACACACCATACGATGGTGCGACCCTGCGATGTGATGTAACGATACTGCGCACCACACACACTGTACGATGGCACGATGTATCGTTACATGCTGCATGTAACTGTATCACGTCGGTCATTGCATTGTATAGCGTGTACCCAGGTTTAGGATTTCTAAGTCCACCAGATATGATAAAAATTTCCCCTGCAGCCGCAACCTTCTTTATTAATTTATTTTCAAAAACGTATTTAATATTATTTTATTACAAACAATTTACGCCTAGTGAGTGCCTAGCACTCAACTGCTGGTGTATCTAGCAGACCCCGCTTATAGCAACCTGGGTTACTGCGCAGTGTGAAAGGGCCCAGTTGAAATAACCTGGGTTGAGCGACCCTGCATTTCAAGTCAGGTGACGAGCAGGATTGAACATGAGCTCGAGGTGCGGTGTGAACGGGTAAAGCGGATCGAGGCGACCCGGGTCCCGTTCACTGCATAGAGGGAGCCGGCGTTTGGAGATGAGATCATCTCAGTGGTACTATATTATTACCGGGTCAGCCCGCCAATCTGAAAGGGGTCTCAGCTGGGTCGCATCTGGGAAGGACGCATGTACAAATCCTGGGTGCGACCCCGGAATTTGCGATGTGAAAGAGGTATAAGTGATTAATATTATACTGAGATAACCGCTCTTTTTTTTATGAAAAAGAGAAACAACAAATGAAAAATACATTTAAAGTTACTTAAAACTCCTAAGTCATACTGTACTGTATACCATGGAACACAATTTTAATTAAATGATAATGACCTGAAAGATGAAATGTATGCTCATAAGGTAAAGTCAGTAAGGTTAGGGATTTTTAGAAGTTTGTCGCACATGATCCTAGTGCCTGATCTTGTCTCTTGTTTACATGTACAGGTATAACGGAATCGGTATGATTTACCGCCGGACCCATGCCCGGCGGTTGGAATCCCGACAACGGCATCCCGGCAGAGGAGGAAATCCCGATCGTCCAAAGTAAGTATATACTAACCTATTTCTACCCACCTAACCCTCCCTTAGGGGTGCCTAACCCTAATCCCCCTTCTAGCCCTAATCACCCCAGTGCCTAACCCTAATCCCCCTTCTAACCCTAATCACCCCAGTGCCTAACCCTAATCCCCCTTCTAAGTGCCTAAACCTAACTCCCCATTCCCCGCCGCCTAAACCCCGGGGGGTGCCTAACCCTAAGTTCCCCCCCCCCCGCCCTTCCCCTAGCCTAAACCTATCCTCCTAGGGGGGTGCCTAATCCTAAATCCCCCCTGGGAACCCTAAACCTAACCCCCCATCCCCGCGGCTATCCACGTCCGGCGTTCCTTCGCTCGGGATGCCGGGCGTCGGGCTCCCGGCGTATGTCTAATGACAGGCGTCGGCATATCGACGCCTGTCTTTAGACCCTTGCCGGGATATGACAGTCGGGAAGCCGGCTGTCGGGATTAGGTCCGCCGACTTCTCGTCTGCATACCGGTATAACGCAGGTCAGACTGCAATGATGCAAAATCTAGTGCAGGCAATTTCTTTCAATGCATTCACCTGACATGAGCCTGCAATGTACCGATTTGCAAGTGTTTTCCAGTGTAGAGCTGACTACACCAATATACAACCCATCATGCTGATGATCTACACTGATTTGTGATTGTATCAATTTGCCTTAAGTGGGATGTTACATAGCAGTTGCTACATTGTCTTGCATGGGTGGGTCCCAATAGCGCGGTTGGAAGATATCCATGCACACACACAGATTGCAGTCATCGGCAGCCATATTTCTCCACAATTTTAATTGGATTATGATGAGACATTGCAGCCACTTTGGGGGCCACAAATGCTGCCATATACTAACTTGTGTTTGGATGCTGCACATTTGGATGGAATCGGTATGAAATACCGCCGGCAGTTCGAATACCGGCAGCGGCAGCCCGACAGCTGAACAGATCCCGGCAGCGGCAGCCCGCTGGAAATCCTGATCGTCCTAAGGTTAGTGATTACTAACCTAACCTAAACCCCCTAACCCTCCTTAGGAGCGCCTAACCCTAACCTCCCCCCCAAGTGCCTAACCCTAATCCCCCCTGTAAGTGCCTAACCCTAACCCCCCCTTCCCCGCTGCCTAAATCTAAGTCCCCCGGGGTGGTGCCTAACCCTAAGTCCTCCCTGGGGGGTGCCTAACCCTAACCCTCCCACCCCCTAGCCTAACCCTGACCCTCCCGAGGGGGGGTGCCTAACCCTTAGTCCCCCCCCCGGGTGCGCTAAACCTAACCCTCCCCCCCCCACAGCTGTCCACTCGCGGTGCCCGGCATCCCTTCAATCGGGATGCCGGGCGCCTGTCTCCCGGCGTCGGGAAAATGACAGGTGTCTAGATATAGACGCCTGTCATTTAACCCACGCCGGGATAAAGCAGTCGGGAACATATTATTCAATGAACATCCCCAACTGAGAATCGATTTCACAGAGTCATGATCTACATTATGCTGCCCTTAGTCTTGTAGCATTCCCTTTCCTTCCAGACACTATATGGCCCAAATGTAGCAGAGGGCCTCATTCAGCTGTCGACTCAGCTCAGGTTTTTACGCAGATTTCCGAAGTTCGCGAATCTGTACCCGTACCGCGCAGTGATTGACAGTCTGCTGCCGTTTCGGGGTGGCGAAGGCCTCAGTTTCCCAAAATGGAAGCATGTCGCCGCCATTGTGGGAGAGTGCAGAGGCCAGGATCTCTGTCTGCTGAAGGAGATTTCCTGGCCTCTTTTTCAGCATCTGCGGTGGCCGGCTTGCGTGGCCCCATGGGTCACTTAGTCGGCCGATGCTCTTGCAGGTGATCTGATGTGGCTTTCTAGGACGCAGCTCAGATCAGTAATGCTTGCAGGAAGCAGGACACTTTCTGCCGCATTACCATATTATGTAAGCAGCTGCGATAGCTGCCGAGTCCTCTGCCGAATCAAGCCCAGAGTGCAAGATTGGCAGTGCCAAGATGGTGGCCGTTTAGCGGGAGATTTAAGGCAAGCATTTTTCATTACCATGCAAAAGCTAGTTGGTCTCGGCACTTTGCCGATCTCACACTTTTACCTTTGGCCCTATCACTAAAAGCTCACCCACATCTGCTACAGTCTCTGCTCATACCTTGTTCACTGGATCTATGAAGCCGTCTCATCGATGTGCAGTCACAGAACCCCCTGCTGCCTATTGGATAGAGCAGGACATCTCTGCTCAGCTGTCTATGAGGATGTGCTGATGTCAGTGGGGTGTCCCTTACATCCAGTTTGGTCAGTGCCTTAAGATTCCGGACATCGATGGCGTTTAGGCTGTTGTTGCTCAAGATCAAGGTCTGAAGAAAGACCAAGCCCTCGAAGACATCGGAATGTAGTCTGTCAATACCACAGCTGCTCAGATCCAAGGTTCGCAGACGGATTAGGTTCTTGAAGGCTCCTGCTGGAAGGTGGTGCAGGGGGTTACCGGACAGGTTGAGGTGGAGTAGCCCTGAAAACCTCCTAGGGAGTGGTTGTAAGAGCTGGATGGAGTTAGCAGATAGGTCCAGGGATTGGAGGTTTGGAGGGAGTGTAAGAGGGATGCGAGTAAGTCCTTTCTGGCTGCAGTCTGCGCTGCCCTGTACAAACAGCAACACAAAGTTAGTATTTGTCGCTATATAGATTTAGCCTTAAAAAACGGCTCCACTATGCGCTGATGACGGATACACTGTAACACTGTGGGGGAGGTGGTTCGAGCCCTGGAGAGTGATACAGTGGAGACGTTGCCCAGAGCCACCGATCAGCTCTAACTATCATTATGTAGCAGAGTCTTTGAAATGACAGTTAGAAGCTTAGGGGTCTATTTACTAAGCAGTGTTAGGAGACAGAGTGAAAAGTGATAAGGTGTCAGCCAATCAGCTCCCAACTGTCATTTTTCAAACACAGCCTGTGAGATGACAGTTGGGAGCTGATTGGCTGGCACCTTATCACTTTCTTATCACTTTTCGCTCTATCTCCTAACACTGCTTAGTAAATAGACCCCTTAGCCAACTTCTCCACTTTATCACTCTCGAAGACTTGAAACATCTCTTCCCCCACCCCCCCCCACCCCGCAACCTCTATCCTATGCCCTTTGCTATAGTTTTAATGTACGTGACCTGTGAAGTGAGAGGCAGGAGGCTGTTATGCTCCAGAGCACATACCTTCAACTTGTCTAAATATTCACCAGTAGCTTCTCAGAGGCGTAATTTCTCAGAATAATGTGTTACGCCATTAAGTCTGTAAAGACCTCGCATCTGTACTGGACTTCACAGTAAAGACCCAGTTTCCAACCCTAGAACCCATTAAAGCAATGTTTTTCTTACATAGTGGGTTTATGTAATAGGTTGCGAGCTGCAGCAGCTGCGTGAATTCCTGAGAGTCTTCCCATATTTTTAAAGCGGCAATCATTTTAAAGGCCAAAGCAAGCTGGTTTAGCCTTTCAAATGATTGCTGCTTTAAAAACACGGGAAGACTCGCAGGGGTTCCCGCGGATGCTGCAGTTCGCCACCTATTACACAAGCCTCGGTATAAGTTTACAGGTGAAATCAAACAGGAAACATTCAATGGCTCAAGGCTCCATCATCTCGTGTCACAAGGGCGCACCGAACGTCTCCTTTATTAAAAAAGGTTCCTGATATAGGGAACTCTCACCTATTGCCTCTCAGAAGAATAGTGCCACATCAGCCTTTATTACTGCACAATGGGCCTGATTCAGAGCCGGATGCTCTTTCAGAGCGCTCGCTCTGAATCAGGGCGGCATTTTTCTTTTGCGAACTGGCCTCCTGGCCACTCGCTAAGCTGTGGGTGACCACCCACAGCTTTTGCGAGCGGCAAGGTGATGGTCGCGACCATCGGGCTTGCGACGAGACCCTTGTGGTAGGGTCTCGTCCATCGCAAGCCCCAGTGAGCTTCCGGCTCTAATAGAGCCAGAAGCTCACTACTGAGGCCGCCCCCAAACGGCAGGCGTTCCTTCGGGAACGCCTCCGTTTGGCCAGCCACCCCCTCTGCCCGCCTCCAAAACAGGGCGAGCTGTCAATCACAATCGACACCTGCCCCGTTTTTGTGCGAGACACAGAGCGCCCATCGCTGGCCGGGTCTAGCGCATGCGCATGCCAGAGCCGGCTCCGGCGTGCGCATGCGCAGTGGAGGACCATCGACCTGCTTGCGAGCGTCGTGAACTTGCGAGCGGGTCTGAATCAGGCCCAATGTCTCCCTGCGTTATCACATATTAGGGGATATTTCTGAGAACCAAGGCTCAAGCAAAAGATACTGTGACTTACAGCAGCCAACTATATTTAAGCTGTAATTTTTTTTCTGCACAGTTCACAAAACAAAAGAAGACATCTGATTGGCTGCAGTGTTTTACATCACCCTTTTTTTTTTTTTTTTAGCAATGTCTTCCATTGTGGTCTTCAATTCTGATCCCTATTATCTCCTGTGCTGTATAGTAAACAGGTCCTACCTGAGTGCTCAGTGCACAGGGGGATGCAGTGACTGGCGAGAGGAGGAATATCATGTACAGGAAGAGCCTCATGGTCATTTAACCGGCAGCTGAAAAACAAAAATGATCATTACTTTCCTTGGATGCAGCTGCTGTCAGCGCCACGTCAGTGCCACGGCCGCATCTGTTTAACACTCCAGTAACCTCCAAGGAACACCCCTGAATTACGTTCTACGTTTCTGAGCACTAAAATGCGGGACGCATGCACAGAATTTAAACATCATTCAACTGTGTGTGGCCTTGACATTGCGTGCGACTGTGCCTTCGAGGCGCACTGTATACAGGAGAGTGTATTTCCAGGTGCATCGTAATATATAAAATAAGCAATACATATGTATGAAATGTTCAGGGCTCATTCACATCTATTTGCGGCCACTGCACTTTTCAGCCTCCAAAGTACAGTATAAATCATAGGATAAATGTTTTATGGGCTCTCTCCCACCTTTGCCGTTTAAAAGTTAGAATGCGCAGCACAACTCACAACTGTTTCTCATGCGCTTACGCACGCTAATAGCACAATAGCTTGCAATGGTGAAAGTGCAAACCATGGAAAGCGCCTCTATACTGTGCGCACGGTCTTCCACGCATTTCT
This sequence comes from Taudactylus pleione, assembly GCA_031769625.1. Classification (NCBI taxonomy): domain Eukaryota; kingdom Metazoa; phylum Chordata; class Amphibia; order Anura; family Myobatrachidae; genus Taudactylus; species Taudactylus pleione. Next base: position 2,435,272 of record JAUIMM010000427.1, on the reverse strand, counting down.
ACTTATTTATGTGTGAGTCTTATACCACACTTGCCTACCCTCCCGGGACTTGCGGGAAGCTCCATATTTTTCGGATAACCCTCCGCACCCCCGGAAGTGTAGGCATATCTCCCGCACTCCACCCACTTCCTAGATCGGCGGGTCCGTGCGTAGGGGGCGGCGACTTATGACGCAATTTTACGAGAGTCGCAACATTTGGTCATACACCCTAATTAAATATGAAGCGTTCGTGACAAATTTCAAGGAGGGGACACAGCTTAATGACGCAACCCGTTCAGTCCGCCCCCAACAGCGCTCACCTGCTTCTCCTCCCAGGGCTTCTCCCGGGACGGGAAGCTCAGAAGTCGGTAAGTATGTCTTATACCCCTTTCACACTGCCAGCAATAACCAGGGTTACTGTGCTGTGTGAAAGGGCCAGGTTGAAATAAGCCGGGTCGAGCGAACCCGGAAATTCAACCCTGGTAACTATCAGGGTTGAACAGGGGTTCAACCGAGCTCGCAACGCAGTGTGAACGAGTAACCCTGGTCGATGGGTCCCGTTCACAGCATAAGAAGAGCCTGTGCTAGGAGATGATCTCATCTCCAAGTGCCGGCTCTTAACGTGATGGCGGTGATGTCATCAACCCGGCAATAAGCCGATTCGGGCCACCAGTCTGAAAGGGTTCTCAACCGGGTCGCACCCAGGATGGATGTGTGAACAAAATCCTGGGTGCATTGTGATGTGAAAGGGGTATTATTGTGCTGGATTATCGGGCAGAACAATAACAGGTTCACCAATATTATGTGTATTGTCATGTGTAACAGGAAAGTGACAAATGGAGTTCACTACGATAATGAGATTTGTGTCAGGTGTGGCAGATTACAAGTACAGCAGTGTGAACTGTAGTTTTCAGTAGGATTTGCAAAGTGCATTTGATTACCAATTTCTGTCATTCTGATTGGTGATAACTGTGTGAGTATGATCTGTAACAGATGCGTCAGTGTAACTGGTGATAACTGTGTGAGTGTGATCTGTAACAGATACGTCAGTGTAACTGGTGATAACTGTGTGAGTATGATCTGTAACAGATACGTCAGGGTAATTGGTGATAACTGAGTGAGGGTGATCTGTAACAGATGCGTCAGTGTAACTGGTGATAACTGTGTGAGGGTGATGTGTAACAGATACGTCAGTGTAATTGGTGATAACTGTGTGAGTATGATCTGTAACAGATACATCAGTGTAATTGGTGATAACTGTGTGAGTATGATCTGTAACAGATACATCAGTGTAATTGGTGATAACTGTGTGAGTATGATCTGTAACAGATACATCAGTGTAATTGGTGATAACTGTGTGAGGGTGATGTGTAACAGATACGTCAGTGTAATTGGTGATAACTGTGTGAGGGTGACCTGTAACAGATATGTCAGTGTAATTGGTGATAACTGTGTGAGTATGATCTGTAACAGATGCGTCAGTGTAATTGGTGATAACTGTGTGATGGTGATGTGTAACAGATACGTCAGTGTAACTGGTGATAACTGTGTGAGTATGATCTGTAACAGATGCGTCAGTGTAACTGGTGATAACTGTGTGAGTATGATCTGTAACAGATACGTCAGGGTAATTGATGATAACTGTGTGAGTATGATCTGTAACAGATACGTCAGTGTAACTGGTGATAACTGTGTGAGTATGATCTGTAACAGATGCGTAAGTGTAACTGGTGATAACTGTGTGAGTATGATCTGTAACAGATACGTCAGGGTAATTCGTGATAACTGAGTGAGGGTGATCTGTAACAGATACGTCAGTGTAACTGGTGATAACTGTGTGAGTATGATCTGTAACAGATGCGTCAGTGTAACTGGTGATAACTGTGTGAGTATGATCTGTAACAGATACATCAGTGTAATTGGTGATAACTGTGTGAGGGTGATGTGTAACAGATACGTCAGTGTAATTGGTGATAACTGTGTGAGGGTGACCTGTAACAGATATGTCAGTGTAATTGGTGATAACTGTGTGAGGGTGATGTGTAACAGATGCGTCAGTGTAACTGGTGATAACTGTGTGAGTGTGATCTGTAACAGATGCGTCAGTGTAACTGGTGATAACTGTGTGAGTATGATCTGTAACAGATGCATCAGTGTAACTGGTGATAACTGTGTGAGTATGATCTGTAACAGATACATCAGGGTAATTGGTGATAACTGAGTGAGGGTGATCTGTAACAGATGCGTCAGTGTAACTGGTGATAACTGTGTGAGGGTGATGTGTAACAGATACATCAGTGTAATTGGTGATAACTGTGTGAGTATGATCTGTAACAGATACATCAGTGTAATTGGTGATAACTGTGTGAGTATGATCTGTAACAGATACATCAGTGTAATTGGTGATAACTGTGTGAGGGTGATGTGTAACAGATACGTCAGTGTAATTGGTGATAACTGTGTGAGGGTGATGTGTAACAGATACGTCAGTGTAATTCGTGACAATAGTGCGAGAAAGATCTGTCTGTGTAATTGGTGATAATTGTATGAGGATGATCTGTAACAGTTGCATCTATGTAATTGGTGATAATTGTGCGTGCGTGACCTATAACAGATGCGCCAGTGTAATTGGTGATAATTGTGCGTGCGTGACCTATAACAGATTCGCCAGTGTAATTGGTGAGAATTGTGCATGATCTAGAGCAGTGGTTCTCAAACTCGGTCCTCAGGACCCCACACAGTTCACTTTTTGCAGATCACCTAGCAGGTGCACAGGTGTATTCATTAGTCACTGACACGTTTTAAAATATCAACAGGTGCAGCTAAAAGGTTCACTAGTAATTATGTGAAGAGACCTGCAAAACATGCACTGTTTGGGGTCCTGAGGACCGAGTTTGAGAACCTGTGATCTAGAGTATACAGTAACAGATGCGCCAGTGTAATTGGTGAGAATTTTGCGTGCATAATCTATAACAGGTGCGTCAGTGTAATTGGTAACGATTGTGTGAGGGTGACCTGTAACAGATGCGCTAGTGTAATTGGTGAGAATCGTGATCTATAACAGATGCGCCAGTGTAATTGGTGAGAAAGAATTGTGTGTGATCTACAGTATAACAGATGTGTCAGTGTAATTAGTGAGAATTTTGCGTGCGTAATCTATAACAGATGCGCCAGTGTAATTGTAGAGAATTGTGCCTGAATGATCTATAATAGATGTGTCAGTGTAATTAGTAACAATTGTGTGAGGGTGATTTGTAACAGATGTGCCAGTGTAATTAGTAAGAATTGTGTTAGGATAGCCTGTAACAGGTGCGACAGTGTAATTGGTGAGAATTGTGCGTGCATGATCTATAACAGATGTGCCAGTGTAATTCGTGAGAATTGTGCGTGCGCAATCTATAATAAATGCACCAGTGAAATTGGTGAGAATTGTGCGTGCGCAATCTATAACAGATGCGCCAGTGTAATTGCAGAGAATTTTGCGTGCATGCTTGAGTGATCTATAACAGATGCGTCATTGTAATTGGTAACGATTGTGTGAGGGTGACCTGTAACAGATGCGCCAGTGTAATTGGTGAGAATTGTGCGTGCGTGATCTATAACAGATGTGCCAGTGTAATTGGTGAGAACTGTTCGTGATCTATAACAGATGCGCCAGAGTAATTGGTAAGAAATTTGCGTGCATGATCTATAACAGATGCAACAGTGTAATTGATGAGAATTGCGCTTGAGTGATCTATAACAGATGCGTCATTGTAATTAGTAACAATTGTTTGAGGGTGAACTGTAATACCCCTTTTACACCGGAGCTAAAACCCGGGTTTTTGAAGGGTTAACCTGGGCAGCTCCCTGGTGTAAAAGGGGAGAGGGTTGGATCGCCGGGTCGAGTGACCCGGCAATCCAACCCAGGTAACTAGCAGGGTTTAACACGGGCGTAGCCCGTGAAACCCTGCTATGGGAACAGCGCACTCCGGATCACGAAGACCTGGAGTGCGCTGCTAGCCGGCCGATTGGCCCGGCTTCAGTGGCGCTGGGAGATGACGTCATCTCCAAGCGTCCACTTTCACTCCGCAAAAGCCGGGTGTATGCAGACCCGACTGCGGTGTGAGCGGCGCTGACTCGGGAATATTCCGAGTCAGCGCCGGCAAAATTCCGGGTCTGATCCAGATAGGAACTTTGTTCCAACTCCGGGTCAGACCCGGAATTTAGGTGTAAAAGGGGTATAACAGATACACCAGTGTAATTGGTGAAAATAGTACGTGCGTGATCTAAAACAGATGCACCAGTGCTAGTGTAATTGGTGAGAATTGTTAGTCAGCGATCTATAATAAATGCGCTTGTGTAATTGGTGAGAATTGTGCGTGTGCGATCTATAATAAATGCGCTAGTGTAAATCTTGAGAATTGTGCGTGCATGATATATAACAGATGCGCCAGTGTAATTGGTGAGAATTGTGCTTGAGTGATCTATAACAGATGCGTCAGTGTAATTGGTAACGATTGTGTGAGTGTGACCTGTAACAGATGCACCATGGTAATTTGTGAGAATAGTGCGTGCGCGATCTATAATAAATGCGCTAGTGTAAATCTTGAGAATTGTGCGTGCATGATATATAACAGATGCGCCAGTGTAATTGGTGAGAATTGTACTTGAGTGATCTATAACAGATGCGTCAGTGTAATTGGTAACGATTGCGTGAGGGTGACCTGTAACAGATGCACCATGGTAATTTGTGAGAATAGTGCGTGCGCGATCTATAATAAATGCGCTAGTGTAAATGGTGAGAATTGTGCGTACACAATCTATAACATATGCGCCAGTGTAATTGGTGAGAATGATACCCCCCATACCTGGACAATAATCCATACATTGGGGGCATTTATTGGTGCTCTCAAGTGTTAAAATAGAAAATAAGTAAACGTAACTTAGAATTTTCTCAAAATTAGATCAATTACCAGATTTAAATGACTGATGGCCACAAAAAATATTTTAAAAATGTGTTTACTCGGCAACAATTACCTTGTGGACTTGAAGAACCACTTTTAAAGCAGCCTCCTTCTCCTGAGACCAGGTGAACAATTGTTATAATTTTTGTAAGGCTGTAGGAGATAAAATAATAGCCATATGCACATGCTTGTTCTCTAGAATGAAGATCTAATTATAAAAATATACTCAAGAAAATAAGATTCAATTCATCCATACAGACTCGTATAATTAAATTACGTTACACAGGAGGATAGAATGATACTCAGCTACACAAATTGATAGAATTATACCTACACAGGAGTATAGAATGATACTGAGCTATACAAGGATAAAATGATACTCGGCTACACAGGAGGATAGAATGATACTCAGCTACACAGGAGAATAAAATGATACTCAGCTACACAGGAGGATAGAATGAAACTCAGCTAAACGGGAGGATAGAATGATACTCACCTACACAGGAGGATAGATTGATACTCAGCTACACAGGGGGATAGGATGATACTCCGCTACACAGAAGTTAAGCTGATACTCAGCTGCACAGGGGGATAGAATGATACTCATCTACAGTACACGGGAGGATAGAATGATACTCACCTACACTGGAGGATAGAATGATACTCGCCTACACAGGAGGATAGAATGATACTCAGCTACACAGGAAAATAAAATGATACTCACCTACACAGGAGGATAGAATAATACTCAGCTAAATGGGAAGATAGAAGGATACTCACCTACACAGCAGGATAGATTGATACTCAGCTGCACAGGAGGATAGAATGATACTCACCTACACAGGAGGATAGAATGATACTCACCTACACAGGAGGATAGAATGATACTCACCTACACAAGGGGATAGAATGATTGATATTAACCTACACGGGAGGAAAGAAGGATGCTCATCTAAACAAGAAGATACTCACCTACATGGGAGGATAGAAAGATATTCATCTACACAGGAGAGTGTGCCCGAAGTCTACTGGGCATGCAGAGAACACCGGTGTTCTGAGCAGCATTGACACCCGACGCGGGACCACGGACAGGTGAGTTTGAACTAATATGGGTGCAGGGTGTGCAGTCTGGGGGCCCGTGTGCCCCGCACACACTGCACCCATTATAGATACGCCACTGTCAGCTACACAGGATGATAGAATGATACTCACCTACACAGCAGGATAAATTGATACTCAGCTACACATTAGGATAGAATATACTCCACTACACAGGGGGAAAGAATGATACTCTGCTACACAGAAGACAAACTGATACTCAGCTGCACAGGAGGATAGAATGATACGCATCTCTACGGGAGGATAGAATGACACTTATCTACATGGGAGGATAAAAGGATACCTAAACGGGAGGATAGAATGATACTCACCTACAGTACACAGGGGGATAGAATGATACTCAGCTACGTAGGAGGATAGAATGATACTCATCTACACAGGAGGATAGAATGATACTCACCTACAGTACACAGGGGGATAGAATGATACTCAGCTACGTAGGAGGATAGAATGATACTCATCTACACAGGAGGATAGAATGATACTCATCTACATGGGAAGATAGAAGTATACTCACCTACACAGGAAGATAGAAGGAAACTCACCTACACAGGAGGATAGAATGATACTCAACTACACAGGGGGATAGAATGATACTCAGCTACACAGGAAGATAGAAGGAAACTCACCTACACAGGAGGATAGAATGATACTCAGCTACACAGGAGGATAGAAGGAAACTCAGCTACACAGGAGGATAGAATGATACTCAGCTACACAGGAGGATAGAATGATACAGCTACACGGGAGGATAGAACGATACTCATCTACACGGGAGAATAGAATGATACTCAGCTACACAGGGGGATAGAATGATACTCAGCTTTTCAAGAGGATAGAATAATACTCAGCTACACTGGAGGATAGAATGATACTATCCTACACACAAAAAGATAGAGTGATTAATATTCACCTACACAGGAGGAAAGAAGGATACTTATCTACACAAGAGAATGGAAGGATACTCATCTACATGGGAGGATAGAATGATACTCAGCTACACTAGAGGATAGAATGATACAGTACTCGCCTACACGGGAGGATAGAAGGATACTCATATACACAGGAGGATATAATGATATTCAGCTACACGGGATGATAGCATGATACTCACCAACATGAAAGGGTAGCATGATACTCATCTACATGGAAGGATAGAATAACACTAGGATTTAAAGATACTGTACTTGTTGGAAATGATGTGCGTGCAGTTATTGATATTGCAGAGTTATATAGGCACACACCATGAACAGCCCAGTTACTTAACCAGTGGTGTAAGTTTATTGAAGTATAGTAGGTACAGCCGTACTCACTGTTACATGTACGCTGGTAATGGAGCAGAGCTTGAGGGAAGCGGGGTTCTATGCAGCTGAGCAGCCGATCAGTGCATGCTGCTTGGGGTAATTGCAGTGACACTATTATGATGTCTTTGCAGAGCCTCATGTCACTGCCTACGGGCAGCTCTGCAGCTATGTAGCTATGTTTAACTGCCCGTGACCGTGGAGGCTGAGGGCAGTTCTGAAGGAGGGGAGCAGGGCACCAATAATGTTGTGCCTAGGGGCGGCCTGATCCCTAAATCTGTCTTTGCAGGCAGCCAGAATGATATTCATCCACAGGACAGCAAAACTGTTCTTGCACAGAAAGATAGATACCTATACTACAGACACAGACTAACAGATACTATACACTCAGTGACACATAGAATGTAATAAACAACATAAAACTGTTCTTGGAATTGCAGCAATTGATACATGAAGGTGCACATATATGTCACTTTATATTCTATACAAGATCACTTGCACAAAGTCACACGCTCACACACAAACTATAATCCCCCCTACCTGCAGAGTTACCTCTACGTATGTGACATATCTGTGTATACTGCAGTCATGCTCCCATTCACGCCGGCTCCTACCTGTCCTGTCTTCCTGAAGGTGAGGGGTGGAGCCTGGCAGCAGAGAAAGGTACAAAGGTGGCAGCAGAGTAGGTTAAAATGTAACTTCCTCTGTGTGGGATATGAGAGAGGAAAACAAGGGGGAGGAAGAGGAGGGAGAAGGTCTGTGTGATTGGTTTGTAGACCTGGAGAGAGAAAGCACAAACACTTTCACAGTCAGCATACATGACCCCAGGTTCCCTTCTGTCCATAATGCCTCCTTTCCTATGGCTGCAGTTCCCTTATTACCACTAGGGGCCCCCAGCTGCTCCTGGCACATGGTAACTGAATTGCAACATAAGCAAACAAAGTTATGCCCAAAGCTCAAACAGCTCAGTTAATAAAAAACATGTAACAGTCACATGTAGCTAGCAATATTATATCTGCGCCAGATGGTTAGAGATAGGAATCTTGTAGTGAGGAAAGTGCATTGTGATTAGCTCAGATGAAGCAATGGTCTCAGTGTAATGCTGGGTATACTATTGACGGACCGGTCGGCAGACTTATCCAGCGTAAGATAGGACAATCGTATAGTGTGTACCCAGCTTAAGAGAGGAAAATGTGACGGTAACAGTGTAAAGCAGGGTACACGCCAGTGGTGGCACCAGAGGTGGGGCTGCAACGTGGTCCAAAGTTCAAATAGGGGAGTCACACCAACTGTCACCCCAACTGCTGCCATACATACCTGGCAGTTGGTGTGGCTCCCTTTTTGAATTTTGGACTGCGCTGCAGCCCCACCACTGGAGCTGCCACTGGTACACGCTATATAATTTTCTAGCCAATTTGGCTTTTCTAGCAGGTTGGCATGAGAATTTGGTGTGTAACACTGTGTGTGTGCTATTTTGGTGTCACCCCCTCGGATGGTGTCACCGAACAGCAATGCAGCGGGGTGATGGATGACGCGCGTCATCCACACCGTGCTGAGAGAGGCTGGGGGCTTCCCAGCAGCTCCAGGAGCACTGGGCAAACCACCAGAGTGACGAGAACGGGCGTGAGGCATGGCCATGCCCCCAAAATGTAACACCAGGGGGCATGGCCTTGCCAACCTGCTTGTTATAGCCGCCACAAATATAACGGAGGTTAGGAATAGAGCCGACGGCACATAAACTTCTAGTCAGGGATAGAGGGGTTAATAAAGTTAAAATGTTTGTTGACAGTAGTAGGCAGATGTGATAGGACGTTAGGTTAGGGGCGGGGTTAGTGAGAGGGTGTAGTGAATCTATTGTGGAAAATCTGCCTCTTTGAATTGATCTCCCACCCTCCCTACCCTCTTGTGTCTTGTGTCGGCTTTATTTCATTAGCAGGGAAAGACCAGCAATATTGAAGTGTCCATCTTGCAGCAGTAATAGCGGTGCGCACCCCTTCAATGCACTGATAGGCTGATTTCACCCTATTGGGGTCAGCGGCACCTCTCAACCGAGCAGGATGAATGGTGCATTGGCATGGGTGTTGGGGCCGCATCACTTGCTCTGAAAGGGATAGTTGGCCCTTGCAAGTTTTAAGATCACCCTACCCTTGTCTGGGATAGTTGGCCCTCACAAGTTGCGATCTACTTCCGGCCTAAGACAAGTGGACGCTGGTTAGTTGCCGTTCTTTCTCCTGCCACCATGTCTACCTTCTAACCAAATAAAGCTGACCAATTAAATTAAACGGCATAACTTGGTCTCCTGTGTTTATTTTAGTTAAGTTTAGTTTAAGTTTATGGGTCACATCTATCATCTGACGATAGAAAGTTTATGATTTATGCTAATACAAAAAGGCAACAATATTTCTTTCACGGAATTGTTGTTTTAAGCTGTAACTGTTCTTGTGTCTTGTGCTGAAGGTGACACCAATGAGGCCTAACCAAGAGGAGAGAGGAACAGATGGCCAAGTCTAGGAGGTGTTTTGCAGGAAGTGATTATTTGTCTCCTACAGTACTCTGTATACGCAGTCCTCTGTGTATTACAACAGTGTACAGGGTTACATCATGCCGGAGGTACACTTGGCAGGGAAGTGTGTTATATCTGCTTCTGGGAGTGTCTGATAGTGAAATTCAACATTGCATACATGCCTACTCTCCTAGAAGTCGCAGGAGGCTCCCGATTTTTCGGGTAACCCCTCGGTAGAGTAGGCATTTCTCCCGTATTCTGCCCACTTCCTAGTGAAGTGAGCAGAATGGGGAGAATTTCTGCGGTGAACGAGGGTCTCCGTGTAGGTGGCAGGGCTTAATGACGCAATTCTTCATAAATCGCGCCATTTAGACCAGCCCCCCTATTTAAATCTGCGCCAATTGTGGCAATTTACAGCGAAGGGAATGGGGCTTAATGACGGAAACCGTCAGGTCCGGCCCCATCGCAACCCACCTGCTTCTCCACCCTGTTCTTCCAGGTCGGAGAAAAAAAAAAGTAGGCAAGTACGCATTTACTAGCAGTTGGTTTCTATAAAAATCCTCCCAGGTTTTGCTGATTAGATCAGCTCCAGAGTTTACTGTCAATATATAATAATAAGCGTAAGCAATGACCGTTTGGTGACATGGAAATGTGATGAGAGACCACAAGGTGGCAGTATTGCAGGTCACAACAGCCTGCTGTGTCCTAATCCAGTGGCTCCCAAACTTTTTTGAGTCATGGCGCCCTAGAGTATCAACATTGTTTTCACGGCACCCCTAAGTTTAAGTTTGTTATTGAGAAATTCAGAAAAAACTCTAGTAAAGTAGTAAAGTGAAGTAAATTGTGGTGACCTGTCATCCTTAGGCTCAGTTATGTGGTAGTGGACAGGTTTACACTTATGATTGTTCACATATTTACATTACATTGACCATAAATTATTTTATTTGGTGCTGCACCACCAACCTGAGGCACCCCTGCAAGTGTCCCAAGGCACCCCAGTGTGCCCCGACGCACAGGTTGGGAACCACTGTCCTAATCTATTCAGACTGTCAATGAGAGGTTTTTGTTTTGGTGTTTTTTTAAACATGTTTATTACACAGTATGCCTCATTCTCATCTTGTTGCATGCTTGTCTCTGTGGGAACATCTACGGTAAGTAGTGAGATTACTTATATATAGCAGGAAAATCATATAGTACATGCTGGAATCACTGTGGCAGGGGTGTTTCAGGAGAGGATGGGGCCTGTGTGCAATCTCTGTCCGGGGCCCTCTCCTCTCTCTTCACCAGCTGGCTGCGCAAGACATAGCGCCGCATCGGTAGACTCTGGGCACTAGAGTGTGCCCAGAGTATACAGTGCATGTGCAGGTCACCGGGAAAATGGTGCCGCTGTGTATGACTCATCTGACTCAATAACATCACATGTCTGTGTTATTGACTGTGCATGACTCATCAGCCACAATAACATCACATGTCTATTGTGCATGACTCCACACATGTCTGAGTCACCAGACTTAAAGGTCAGGCCAATTAAGACAGCAGGTGCAAGACTTGTTTACTTGGCTCTTTAAAGGGTCTGCATGTTCCCAAGCCTGTCACTGTGTACTTGGAGCTTCACAGTGCAGTGTGACTGTACAGAGAGATACTGATACTTTATCATATTGTCTGCTGTTTATCTTTTATCAAGTGTATCCTGATAGATTCAATAAAACCTACTATGGTTTGGAATCAACATGTGGACTAACCTCCTTGGCTTTATCCGCAACGCATCTGTCAATAGGTTATGGGTGCAGCACTGCGGCTGTGAAGGACACATTCACTGGGATTACAATTTTATATTAAAGGTTAAAATTTATTCTCCAAGCGCAAATATGAGCTTCATAAAATTGAAAGGCTCAGAGAACTACTGTACTTGGAAATTTGCCGTAGAAATGCAGTTAAAGTGTGAGAAGCTGTGGAAGGTCACGATTGATCCAGGAGACATCCCAAATCCAGAAGAGGTAGATAGAGTAATTGGAACCATAGGTTTAGTTGTAGAACAGCAAATATTTTCCATCATAAATGGGAACATGTCCACCAAGAACATGTGGATAGCCCTGCAGACAGCTTATGAAGATAGGGATCTTCTGAGGGGAATAAACCTCAGACATGCTTTCTATAAGACTTAGCTAAGTGAGCAGTGTTAGGCTGGGGCATGAAGGGCCCACTGGGGGAAGGCATTGATAGGACAGCCTCCAGAGGGGTGTGGTCAGCCCCCACAGAGGTTTGGTTAACCATTATAGAGGACATAGGGGGCGATTCAGACCCGGACGCAACACAGCGCACTTTCGCAGCCGCCAGAGGCCAGGTATGCAAATTTCGCTAATGCGCGGCCATGCTTAAAGACGCCCTCTATGTCTTAGAGAGTGACGGCAGCACACGTCATCTCCAGGAAGTGTATGATTAATCAGTAACATCGAGAGCCATCGGAGCTGCTCGCAGCCCTTGAGGCAGACCCTACCCCGCCACAAGCACTGCAATCACTGCAGGCTGAAATACAACCAGGTGACGTGTACAATGATGCTTCCATGCTACTTATGCACGCCCAAAGGATGCCATTTTGACGCTCAGACACGCCTGCTTTCGCACATCCACTCCCCCGTTTTCAGGACCTTCCCGTTACCACCCACAAACGGCACTATCTGTCACTCAAAGTAGCGCTCAGTCTGTATAGTACGAGCGCACGATTCCCGATCGCAGTGACTGGCTCATGCACACACACTTCGAAGCATACATATGCGCAGACGGGCGACTATCGGCCATAGCATGCAATCGCAGCTTAGCGTCCTGGTCTGAATCAGACCCATAGCCTGCAGACAACATGGATACTACAGTGCATGGTCTGTTCATCCATGTTCCTGCTCTACCAAGTAACTAACTTTGTAACAGAGTAACAATGTATAATTCAAGTGCACTGTCTGAAACCTGACATTAGCAGAGGAGGTGGGGTCCTCTGGCAGTGGGGCCCACCGGGGATTTTCCCTGTACCCTTGTGGGCCAGTCCAACCCTGTAAGTGAGTGCAAGGACATGAATAAATACGTCAATAAGATGTTCATCACCCAGCAATTGGCATCCGTCGGAGTCCGGGTAGCTGACGAAATGGTCGCTATGACTATGGTGCAGAACCTGACTCCAGAATTTGATATTCTGGTAGTGGCATACACCTCCTGCTGCATTTGCATAATAGCAAGGATGTGATTGCAAAGCTGCCTGCGTGCATACATCATATATCTATAGCCTGCGTGCATACATCATATATCTATAGCCTGCGTGCATACATCATATATCTATAGCCTGCATGCATACATCATATCTATAGCCTGCGTGCATACATCATATATCTATAGCCTGCGTGCATACATCATCTATAGCCTGCGTGCATACATCATATATCTATAGCCTGCATGCATACATCATATATCTATAGCCTGCATGCATACATCATATTTATAGCCTGCGTGCATACATCATATATCTATAGCCTGCGGTGCATACATCATATCTATAGCCTGCGTGCATACATCATATCTATAGCCTGCGTGCATACATCATATCTATAGCCTGCGTGCATACATCATATCTATAGCCTGCGTGCATACATCATATCTATAGTCTGCGTGCATACATCATATCCATAGCCTGCGTGCAGCTTTGTAATTGCGATCCTTGCTGAATCAGATCAGAAACAAAACCATATGAGAAAAGCTATTCCTTATTGTTGTGTACGTGGATGATTTGCTACTAGCTGGTAGAGGAAGTCACATTGAAAATGTAAAGAAACTTTTAGGAGAAAAATATAAATTGAAAGACCTCGTTCCTGCAAATCACCTGCTGGGTATAAGGATTTAGCAAAATCGAAAAGCTGGAACAATCTATAGAGATCAGCAAAACTATATTGGAACAGTACTACTGAAACATGGTATGTCAGATGCAAAACCCCTCTCAACAAAAGTACAAAACTAACTAGAAACATGTCGCCAACTACAGAATCTGAAAAAGAGGAGATGAGAACTATTCCATTCAAAAATACAATTGGGAATCTGATGTGTATGCAAGTGTTGGAAGTCACGCAAACATCACACATGCAGTGAGCCGCGTTCACTGAATCCTGGAAAACAGCATTGCTTAGCGGTTAATAGAATCTTAAGATACCAGACGGCACAAGCTCATTAAAACGTATGATTTCAAATACTAAAGGTGTGTACACACTTGACGATGTGCTCACAATGCGATATCCTGAGCAATTTCTATTGAACTCTTCCCGGCAGCTCCCCGGTACTCCAGGACACGATGTTCAGCAAAAGCTGCATGATGTGTCACAAGATCTATCGTTCATGATCTAAAGATTTGTCGGATCTTTAGATTGTGCAGGATAGCAGACAGATGCTTGCACGGATCAGGGATATCCGTGATGCATGCATCTGTCTGTAAAAAAATAAACACAGATGCACAGACGGATCAGTGAGATGCATCTGTGGTGCTGTGTTTAAAAAAAATTAAAGCCTGTGTAAAATTAAAATAAAAACGGCGTATAGCCCCCCCCCCCCCAAAAAAAGCAACCAGCCCCGGGATTTAGTGGCCCAGTGCTGGTTGTGCAAAATAAGGGGGACAAACGACTGAGAGATCCCCCATATTTAAGCACAGCCAACACTGGGCTAGTCAGAACCAGCCCTGGTTGCCAAAATACAGGGGACAAATTACATATTTTGCGCAACCAGCACTGGGCTCTGATCGGGCCCTGGTTCTAGAAATACAGGGGAAAAAATTAGTAGGGTCCCTTTGTATTTACCAGAACCAACACCAAATTTTTTCTAGTGGGGGCTAATGCCACAGCCAGGGGAATCCTATCACCGGGTCCTCTGGCCAAAGCATTAACCCTGACCGCCAGCCAGCCAAGGCCGGGGATCCCTGGGGAGCTGGGGACACCCCCAATAAAGGGGTCCCCTTCTCCAGGGCACCCCTGGCCTAGGCTGATAGCCCGGGGCTATCCCCGGCACCCCTGGGCGGTGGGTGCCGGGTTGATTATGTAGTTTAGTGTATTTGAAAGTGTTGAAAATATTGTCTATCAGGGTGGAATTGCAGGTCCCAGCAAGCCTCCTCCGCATGCTGGTACTTGGAGAAAAAATATCCATGAATTGTCAATTTATTTTACAGGTACCCTATGGATTCATACTGGACAAGGGAACCGATGCATACATATATACATAGGTGAGTATGTAAGATAGTGTGTGTGCATGTGTGTGTGCATGTATGTTACATAAACTTACTTTGTACGGTGTGTGTGTGTCCTGTGTTTATTTTAATATTGCTTTTGCTCTGGAACTACAGGTACCAGCGGGCCTGTAATGCCTCGCATGCTGCTACTTGTGGTTCTCCAAGTACCAGCATGTTGGGGGAGGTTTGCTGGGACCTGCAGTTCCACAGCAAAAGACAATATTTTGAACACTTTGAAATGCACTACACTACATAAATCACCCCAACACCCAGAGGCCAGGGGTGCCAGGAATTGCCCTGGGCTATCAGCCTAGGCCTGGGGTGCCCTGGAGAGAAGGTCCCCTTTATTTGGGGGGTCCCCAGCTCCGCAAGGATCCCCAGCCTGGGCTAATTAGTGGTCAGGGTTAATGCTACAGCTGGGGGAATCCGGTGATAGGGTTCCCCTGGCTGTGGCTTAGCCCCCCACTAGAAAAAGTTTGGTGCTGGTTCTGGTAAATACAGGGGGACCCTACTATTTTTTTCTCCTGTATTTCCAGAACCATATCAGAGCCCAGTGCTGGTTGCACAAAATACGGGGCCCCTACATTGTTTGTCCCCTGTATTTTGGCAACCAGGGCTGGTTCTGACTAGCTCAGTGCTGGTTGTGCTTAAATACGGGGGACCTATACGTCATTTGTCCCCCGTATTTTGCACAACCAGCACTGGATCACTAAGCCCGGGGCTGGTTGCTCATTTGATGCGGGGGGGGGGCACGCCGTTTTTTTTTTCACAGGTTATTAATTTTTAGACACAGATGCACGAACGGAGATCCGTCCATGCATATGTGTCTTCATACTTGCAGCACGGATCTCCCTGATCCATGCCTGCAAGCGTCATATGCAGATCCGAAAGACATATTGTACAGGCTTAAACACTGTTCGATATGCCGCCGGATCATGTACGAGATTGGCAGATCGTGCCTGCTGAAGGCAAGATCTGCAGACGCGCTGTGCGACCCACGATGATGCGCATTGGCATCGTGATGGTGAGTGGACACTCACAATTTTGACATATTTTACACGATCTGTCATTCTGATGTGTTGGAATCGAGCAAATCTTGTAAAATATTGTCTAGTGTGTACACACCTTAAAACAAACAATATTTTAAATATTCTGCGATGCAGACTGGGGAGCAAATGAAGATGACAGATGTTCCTATACTGGCTACCTAGTTGAATTAGCAATCTTAGCGATAAGCTGGTCAAGTAAGAAACAACCAACAGTTGCTTTGTCTTCAACAGAAGCAGAATATATGGCTTTGACTGAAGCAGCAAAAGAGTCACTTTGAATTAAAAGTACTTCAACTGCACTAAAAGTTTTAAACCGTAAAGAAGCTCTCAACATCCCATGAAACAATAAAAGGTGATATAGGGGCCTATTCATCAACACTAAAATAACGTTTTTAAGGACATTTTCCTTAATTAACGTTATTTTAGTATTCATGAAGATTCTTAACGCAGGAGATATTACTGATATCTCCTGGTTAAGCCAGCCTGCGTTAATTTCCACACTCCCCATACATTAGTATGGGGATATGGAAATTATGCTATTCATCAAATTCCAAAAATTATGTATTTTCGGAAATTTGATGGTGCTACCAGACCCCACTGTGAGGTGGCATATAGTAGGTGACACCTTCTTTCAACTGGGCAGGTCCCCCGGCGTCTCCCTCCGTCGCTCTGGTCCCTCCTCTGGCTCCGGTGGCTGCTCTGACACTGTGTTCTCCTAACAGAACACAATAAAGTTTAGAAAAAAAAACATATTTTTTTTTCTAAACTGTACTGTGTTCTGCCGGGAGAACACGTGTCAGCAAGTCGGGGACGGGTGGGAGGTGAGCATGCGCTGGTTTTGCAGATGTAACAGCACATGCGCAGCACTGCTTCCAGCTGCGGTAAGTTAGAGTAGTGAGGGATAACTATTTATTTCCTGAAAAGCTGTCATCGCAAATTTGACAGCTTTTCGTAATAGATAGTTATGGGGAGGAGGAATGATTAATTCCTTCGGTAATTAGGTAGAACTCCATGCAAGTTCTAAACCTAATTATCTCCAGAGAAAGTTTAGGTATGATGAATAGGCCCCATAGACTTGTCTGCTAGTACGAAGCACCATGGCAGATCAAAGCACATCGCTTCATTCATTTAATCAACGTGTGGCCTAACCTCCATACTCACATCTGCTACACACTTACCAACTTGTAGGCATCTGCCAATAAGAACATGAGCGCAATTAGGACGTACGTGCCTGTGACGTGTACCTAGTGTAAATTAGTGTAGCCATTGAGAATACTGTACGTCCCAAGCTCCGCATATGGGAAGAGTGATATCTTGAAATCATGACCTGTTTTGGTCAATTGAGAATCGGGGAAATTTTGTGAACCTGCTAAGTCACAGATGCCACTTTTGCATTATCAGCAATTATGCAATAGGGTTTCATGGTTTTGTCCTCAGTTATTTATTATACTATATTAAGCGGTATGCGTTCGGCATCCCGATGGCCAGGATGCCGATGCTCCAATTACCGGCCCCCGAAATCCCGACGTCGGTCAGAAGCCCGGCGCCATCATCCCGACTGCCGGGATACCGAAGGTAAGTATCGGGTGTTAGGAGGGGGTTAGGTTTAGGGTGCGGTGTTATGCACTTTGGGGTGGGTTAGGGTTAGGCAATAAGGTGGGAGGGTTAGGCACCGGGATAGGGGGAGGTTAGGTTCAGGCACTGGGGGGAGGTTAGGGTTAGGCACCAAACAGGGGGGGGTAGGGTAGGGAGAGAGGAAGGGTTAGTATACCGACCAACAAGTGTCGGGATGGTAAATCTTTCGAGATGTCGGCGCTGGGATTTCAACAGCCAAGATCTCGAGCCAGTGGCGTAACTTCATCCCAGGTGCCCGGAGGCAAGATAAATGTTGGTGCCCCCCCCAAACTAAAATGTACCACCCCCCAGCACCTATGCCAGCCCCAGCTGCCGCCGCCCCCCTTGTGCAGTTCCTTTTATATAATGCCCACAGTAGTGGTCCGCCTATGTAGTGCTCCCCAGTAATGGTCCCCCTATGCAGTAGTGAGCCCCCGGTAGTTGCCCCCAGTAGTGAGGCCCCTTGTAGTTGCCCCCAGTAGTGAGCCCCCAGTAGTTGCCCCCAGTAGTGTGGCCCCTTGTAGTTGCACCCAGTAGTGAGCCCCCTGTAGTTGCCCCCAGTAGTGAGGCCCCTGTAGTTGCCCCCAGTAGTGAGGCCCCTGTAGTTGCCCCAGTAGTGAGCACCCTGTAGTTGCCCCCAGTAGTGAGGCCCCTGTAGTTACCCCCAGTAGTGAGGCCCCTGTAGTTGCTCCCAGTAGTGAGCACCCTGCAGTTGCCCCCAGTAGTGAGCACCCTTTAGTTACCCCCAGTAGTGAGACCCCTGTAGTTACCCCCAGTAGTGAGGCCCCTGTAGTTGCCCCCAGTAGTGAGCACCCTGTAGTTGCCCCCAGTAGTGAGCACCCTGTAGTTACCCCCAGTAGTGAGACCTCTGTAGTTACCCCCAGTAGTGAGGCCCCTGTAGTTGCCCCAGTAGTGAGCACCCTGTAGTTGCCCCCAGTAGTGAGCCCCTGTAGTTGCCCCCAGTAGTGAGGCCCCTGTAGTTGCCCCAGTAGTGAGCACCCTGTAGTTGCCCCCAGTAGTGAGGCCCCTGTAGTTACCCCCAGTAGTAGGCCCCTGTAGTTGCCCCTGTAGTTGCCCCCAGTAGTAGGCCCCTGTAGTTGCCCCCAGTAGTGATGGCCCCCACCGCGCGCGCACACACACTTAAAAAAAAAACACTTACCTTTATCCCCGCTCCAGTGCTGCTGCTGTCCATCCCCAGCGTCCGCTCCTCGGCACTATGGGAGTGACATCATTACGTCACTCCCATAGTGCACTGCGGGACCCGGAAGACGGAGCTCACTCCTGAGCTCCGTCCCCGGCGTCCGCTCCTCGGCACTATGGGAGTGACGCTATGACGTCACTCCCATAGTACACTGCGGGACCCGCTGGTAACACACTCAGCTGGCGCCCGGCAAATGGAGGGTGCAGGGGTGCGACCGCACCCCTTGCACCCTCCGTAGTTACACCAATGGAGGTGGAGCACCGATCAGCGGCGCTCCTTCTCCATGCAGCTCCCGGGGACAATGGAGCCAGGTGCCCCCTTCAGGGCTGACGCCCGGCGGCAAATGACTCCACTGTCTCCGGGAGTTCTGCCACTGTCTCGAGCGCCGGCATCTCATAACGATTCCTATTAAGCACCTTTCTCTGTTGGTGGATCAGAGTCTGTTAATCTGTCTTTTCCAGAAATACATGGAATAGTACTCCCATTTCCTTTTGTCTAGTTATCACCACTTCTGCTACGTGGAGACCTCACCTCCCCTACTGACCCCAACCACATACCAACATTGGCTACATAAAGTACATTATTAACCTTCTGAGAAAATACATAATACATTGACAATCTCACAGTCACCTTAGAACCAGAAACTTTAGGAATGAACCCTGGAAACAAAAAAGCAATGTGTGTACGGTTAGCCGTGCGTTACATAACCCTCTGCAGGAGGAATGTATAACAGTCTGAGGGCCCCATATACATAGCTTTTTTTTCTTAATCCATCTCAGCTTTATTCTGTATTATTGATAGGTAAAAGGAAGGGAAATTGCCTCTTCCACAGAATTCATTGATGTCTATAGAGAGAAATGAGAGCAATGCAGTTTGCTAATAATCCAAAGTAGCTGAAGGAATGAGGAGGGGAAAAATGGTACAGAAATAGGTGAGAACATGGACGTTATTTCAACATGTCAAATTGTGAATGTGGACAGTCTATTTTAGTGTTAGGGTTGGGCTGCGGTCAGGGTAGGGTTACGGTTAAAATGCTACGTTCACATGCCGGCTGTTGACATGCACAGCGTCAATGTTCTGGCAATGTCAACATTTGACATGTTGACATAACAACCATGGCCCGTATTCAATTTGAGGCGAAAAGTCCAGATCCGCGATACTTTTTCGCCAATGACGTCATTTTCGCCTCTTTTGCTTTTACCCCGTATTCAATTTGAAATACTTTCTGCCTAGGCGGAAAGTCAATACAATGTACTAGGCGAAAAAGTTTCGCCTATGAATAGCAGGTGGAAAAAAGTGCAGAATTGGGGTTTTGGGGTGCAACATTACGGGAACCCCCCTGCAGCCTTCAGACAGTCCCCCAAAGGTAAACTGTGTCAAAAAATTTTTAAAAAACACTTAAGGACACCCCAAAAAATTACTTTGAAAAAGGGGGCAAAAAAAAAAGTTGGAGTTCAAAGTTAAAAACTAGCGAATTTGAGTCTGGGAGGGTCCCCAAGTATGCCCCAAGTGTTTTTTGGATTGCAGGTGATTGCGGAAGGTGGATTTTTCACGATTTTTTCAACTTCACTTTAGCAACTTTTAAATATGCTGAGCCCCATTTTCAAGTACCCCAAATTTGCTGGGATAAGTTATTTTCTGGAAAAAATACTCCTGAATACTATTCTGCATCAGGTATAAAAAAATGCTATTTAGCAGCTATTGTGCCAGTTTAAAAACATCAAATACCTTCAGAAACCCAAATCGGGGGGTACCATAGGGAACCCCCATGTCAGAGCATCTTTTGGGGGGTGTCAGGCTGATTTCCCCAAATCTGACAGTACTTTCTGCCTGTTTTGCCGGGTCCCGTTTTCACCTACTTTCAAATTGAATACGGGGTAAAGCAGGCACGCGCACGATACTTTTCCGCTTACAAAACAGGCAAAGTAGCCGAAAAGTCCGGGACGTGAAAAAGTATCGCTGCTCGGCTCAAATTGAATACGGCTCCATGTCGAAATTCTGAATGTTGACATGTTGACATTTTGTACCTCACCAATGTGTCAGATTGTGCTGGCAACAGTCATGGGCAGTTCTACTATTTTGGCGCATATTTATCCATATGTTTATTTACGCACCCCTCAATGGGGTGTTCTTCATCATCTTCATTTCATTTTATGTATTGCATATTTTGTATATGTCTGTACTTCTGCTGGGTGGGAGGATAGTACTCCCTAGTAATTCCTACAAGGTAAATTATCACTACTACTATATTAAGAGCAATTTCTATAAAGGAAGTTAGGAATATATTGTGAATCTGTGATGGTCCACTCCCTTCTCACAAATTGTTTATCTTAGACTTTTATTGCACCCCAATTTAGTGTGTTGAGCTCTGGGGAGGGGTCCCAATCAGTGAGCACACAGACACATGTTTGTAACTTTAGTTATTAGTGCTCACTAAGGCTGCATAGACGTAGGCTGTATTAGATTCAAAGTGTTAGATTATAAGTGTAATTACAATTTGATAACTAAGTCGGAGTTACGCCGAAACAAGAACACTTTCTGAATGACAACAAGCAACATATTTAGGTGAATGGCCAAAATCACCATCTTCTGCTTTAAGAATATCCAGGAAACTCCTTACTGCACTCACTGCTTGGACATTGCAAGTACTCCCCTATCTGTGTGCTGCTAAGGTTGATTGATCTGTGTTGATCATAACACTTTGGACTGGATTGGCTTGGTACATTGTAATTTTGCCCTCATACTACATAAAATCTTGTTTGCACTGTATTGCCTTTCCCATTGCGTCACATCTGTCCACTTCAGGGTTGCCTACCCTCCTGATTCGGGCGGGAGCCTCCCGATAAACGGGTGCAGCTCCCGCCCCCCGGAAAGGCAGGCAAGCCTCCCGCCTGCCGCCGATCCCCCGACGCCCCCCCATTACCTGATTATCCCCCAGAGCGGGGGGGGGGGCACTGACGCGATTCGCAACATTTTGGCCCCGCCCCCTGCTTCGCAATGCCTGTTTCGGCATTGTGTAGCAGGGGCAGGGCTAAAATGACGCGATCGCGTGGCCCCGCCCCTGTCACGCCCGCAAACCGACCTCAGCTCATTTGGACCCGCCCCCTTTTGCCGGCCACGCCCCCTGTTCTGCCGATCTGGCTGCTCCCTCCCGGAAGGAGAAGCCAGATTGTCGGCAAGTATGGTCCACTTTAATCATTTGTTTAATAACTAATTCCTGCACCCACTACTCACACACCTCTCTTTATATATCACTTTGGAGCTACGCTCATACATTAGCAGCGCTGTTCTTTTATCTCTATTTTTTAACATTTAACAACTTTTATCCACACTGTCTCTATATCACACAGTCTCTATATCACACAGCCTCCACTCCAGTTTTCATCTCACTTATTACCTCGTCCACAGCATGAACACCTTTACTTCAAACAACCCCCATATTCAGTGCCCACATAATTTTATATTTTATCCACCCCCATCCTCCCCCTCTTGTCTCCTCTACTTGCTGTTCCCCCTTTTTTCTCTCATTAGTCTCCCTTCCAACCCTTTGCTTCTTTCCCTGGCCTTTCCTGTTCCTCCACTCTCAGCCACCTCCCTCCATGGTCTTGTTACCCCACCACTATGCCCACATGGTTCTGCCTGTCACCTCCAGGGCTGCCAAGAGAAATTCTGGGCCTGGGTACTGCAACATCCTGTGGGACCACATCA
This sequence comes from Taudactylus pleione, assembly GCA_031769625.1. Classification (NCBI taxonomy): domain Eukaryota; kingdom Metazoa; phylum Chordata; class Amphibia; order Anura; family Myobatrachidae; genus Taudactylus; species Taudactylus pleione. The sequence continues at coordinate 2,412,601 of JAUIMM010000427.1, read as the reverse complement.
TGATGGGCATGGCTGCACCCATTTGTGGGTGGGTCTAGCATGTGAGATGCACCCACTCACAGAAGCATGGCATAGCATCCAGCAGCTGGGATTAAAGTAGTCACTACTGTATTAGGATGGCGGGACAGTCCCATAATATATCCATTTTTTATCAGGATGTATGTAGATGCTAAAATGTAACACACAATAATTAAAGCGCTACTACTTTATTTTGTACATCTCTCATGTAAATAACACATAATTAAAATCTATTTTCTGTCATAGAGATAGATGAATGAAGGACTTAATTTTGACATAACATCAGGTCATCTTATACACACACAATCCGCAGCACATATCCTAACCCACTGCTCCATGCTCCTTCCTCACTATCTACCCCCATCTGTGTCGCTCCTGTCTGTCTGCCCCTCCCCTTTAGAATGTAAGCTCTCACGAGCAGGGCCCTCGTCCCTCACGTGCTTCTCCTCCCCCTACGTATAGTATAATTTACTCCTAACTCCCCACAATGACACCTAACACCTGGTTGCTCATGTCCTGCTGCTGGTGTTATGCAGCTATGTTTATAAACCATGTCCTTGTCCTGTATTGTTTTGTATTACTTTTAACTGTTTTTGTTGTGTGCTCATTTATGTACTGTGTAAGGCGCTGCTGAACCTTTGTGGTGCCAAATAAATAAAGGATAATAATAATAATAGACATATGACTGATTTTTACAGTATGTAGTGGGACCGTACATAGTATATGTATATATTCATAACCTTTTACTATTTATTATTATTATTATTATTATCGTTTATTTATATGGTGCCACAAGTGTTCCGCAGCACCTTACAAAGTACATAAACAAATAGGTTGATTTACAGTGACTTACAGCACAGAACAATACAATACATTACAGGACATGGATAATATACATTGCTACATTCACGACCATAACACCCAGATAAGCAACAGAGCAAAGCAGCCAAGTGTTAGATGCCCTAGTAGAGAGTAAGAAGTAGATGAAGGTATAGTAAGGAGATGCACAAGAGGGTAGAGGGCCCTGCTCATAGGAGCTTACATTCTAAGGGGGAGGGACAGAAAGACAGGGGTGACACAGATGGGGTAGGCAGGGAGGAAGGAGTATGTAGCAGCAAGTTCAGAGGGGGTTAGGACCTTTACTCACTTCTGGATGACAGAAGTCATCATCACCTCAACGGCAGGCCTGGAACACACTGGCTCATTGCTGGAAATGTGTTTGTCTACATTCTAATCATGTCTACATTGTGAGTGTCAACATGCTGCATATCAGCATCATGGCAATATCGGCATTCTCATGATGAATGTCGACAAAATGTGCACAAACCTAGCAAATATATTTGCAGAAATGGTTGTTTGTGCATGCATATCTGACATTTAGTTAGCAGAGTTATTTAACACAGTAGATAATGCAGATATCTCCTGTTTTATAGTCGTGTAACGCTAAAAACCGTCAAGTCTTCTCCAAATTACAAAAAACCCAGCCTCTGGCACACTGCAAAAATTCAGAAGTCATTTAATCAATCACTGCTAGGAATTGTGGCCCTCATTCAGACCCACTCGCGAGCGGCTGTCCGCTCGCAAGTGGGTCGATGGTCCGCACTGCGCATGCGCACAACGGAGGGAGCTCCGTCGTGCGCATGCGCGAGACCCGATGAGCAAAGGACTTTCCTTCGCTCGGAGTGTCTCATCAAAGGGGGCGTGCTGTCGATGTTGACTGACAGCAGGCCCCCTTTGGTGGGCGTGCCGGGGGCATGCCTGCCAGACGGCTGAAGCCGGCCCCACTGACATCACTAGTGATGTCAGTGGGAGTGATTTTGGCTCTGATAGAGCCAAAATCACTCCTGGCCTTGCGATTGAAAAACCCAACAGCAGGCTTTTGCTCGCAGTTTCGAGGGTCACGATGGTCAAGACCATCGCGACCATCATCCTGCACGCTCGTATATGCTGTGGGTGGTGACCCACAGCTATACAAGCGTCCAGGAGGACGCTCCATATTAATGGAGGTGGGCCCTGATTCAGAGCGAGCGCTCTGGTCAGTGCGTCCGGCTCTGAATCAGGGCCTGTGGGTAGAGACTTATTATTATTAACAATTTCTTATATAGCGCAGCATCACACTTGCCTACTTTTGAAAAGTAGTTTCAGGGAGATTACATACTACAGTAAAAAGTGTGGCGCGCTGTTGAGAGGCGTGTCTGGCACCACCCAAAAGACGTGTCTAAATCCACCTACGGGCGTATCTATTATCAATTGGGTGTGTTCTGGACCGAATTAAATTACAATTACTTTATGTAAACACTTGGCATGTGACACTAAGTCACCAAAATATTCTGTATTGCTGACATAGAGGCAAAGTTACATCAGTACATTTCCATAGACACAGAATTCTGAATTTTTGCAGTGTGCCAGAGGCTGGGTTTTTTGTAATTTGGAGAAGACTTGACGGTTTTTAGCGTTACACGACTATAAAACAGGAGATATCTGCATTATCTACTGTGTTAAATAACTCTGCTAACTAAATGTCAGATATGCATGCACAAATAACCATTTCTGCAAATATATTTGCTAGGTTTGTGCACATTTTGTCGACATTCATCATGAGAATGCCGATATTGCCATGATGCTGATATGCAGCATGTTGACACTCACAATGTAGGCATGATTAGAATGTAGACAAACACATTTCCAGCAATGAGCCAGTGTGTTCCAGGCCTGCCGGTGAGGTGATGATGACTTCTGTCATCCAGAAGTGAGTAAAGGTCCTAACCCCCTCTGAACTTGCTGCTACATACTCCTTCCTCCCTGCCTACCCCATCTGTGTCACCCCTGTCTTTCTGTCCCTCCCCCTTAGAATGTAAGCTCCTATGAGCAGGGCCCTCTACCCTCTTGTGCATCTCCTTACTATACCTTCATCTACTTCTTACTCTCTACTAGGGCACCTAACACTTGGCTGCTTTGCTCTGTTGCTTATCTGGGTGTTATGGTCGTGAATGTAGCAATAAGAGGGCCTTGCAAAAGAAAGTGTGGACAAAATAAGAATCTGCTCCCCCACAACCATTCTAATTAAAATTCTTCAGTAGATGACCACACAAATATAATAACAGATCTTACTATAGGCTGACACCCTAGCCCCCCCACTGACATTACTAGATCTCCCCCTGCCACATTAACATTACCAGATCCCACACACACACATTCACATTAATAGATCCCCCCCACACACATATTAAGAGATCCCACCCCCCACAAACAAACACAGACTCCCCTCTCTCCTCTCCTCTCCTGCAGCACTAGCACTAACACAGATACACACACACACACCCCTCTCCTGCAGCACTGACACAACACAGATATACACACACATACACTCCCCTCTCCTGCAGCACTGACACAGACACACAGACACACACACACACACTCCCCTCTCCTGCAGCACTGACACAGACATACACACACACAGACACACACACACTCCCCTCACCTGCAGCACTGACACAACACAGATATACACACACAAACACTCCCCTCTCCAGCAGCACTGACACAGACATATACACACACACACACACACTCCCCTCTCCTGCAGCACTGACACAGACATACACACACTCCCCTCTCCTGCAGCACTGACACAACACAGATATACACACACACACTCCCCTCTCCTGCAGCACTGACACAACACAGATACACACACACACACACTCCCCTCTCCTGCAGCACTGACACAACACAGATACACACACACACTCCCCTCTCCAGCAGCACTGACACAATACAGATATACACACACACACTCCCCTCTCCTGCAGCACTGACACAACACAGATATACACATACACACACACTCCCCTCTCCTGCAGCACTGACACAAAACAGATATACACACACACACTCCCCTCTCCTGCAGCACTAACACAGACAAACACACACACACACACACACACACACACACACACACACTCCCCTCTCCTACAGCACTGACACAACACAGATATACACATACACACACACACACACACTCCCCTCTACTGCAGCACTCACACAACACAGATATACACACACACACTCCCCTCTCCTGCAACACAGATACAACACAGATATACACAAACACTACCATCTCCTGCAGCACTAACACAACACAGATATACACACACACACACTCCCCTCTCCTGCAGCACTGACACAACACAGATATACACACACACACTCCCATCTCCTGCATCACTGACACAACACAGATATACACACACACTCCCCTCTCCTGCAGCACTGACACAACACAGAAATACACACACACACACTCCCCTCTCTTGCAGCACAGACACAACACAGATAAACACACACACACACACACACACACACACACTCCCATCTCCTGCATCACTGACACAACACAGATATACACACACACACTCCCCTCTCCTGCAGCACTGACACAACACAGATATATACACACACTCCCCTCTCCTGCAGCACTGACACAACACAGATATACACACACACACACACACACACACACACACACACACACACTCCCCTCTCCTGCATCACTGACACAACACAGATATACACACACACTCCCCTCTCCTGCAGCTCTAACACAGACATACACACACACACACACACACACTCCCCTCTCCGGCAGCACTGACACAACACAGATATACACATACACACATACTCCCATCTCCAGCAGCACTGACACAACACAGATATACAAACACACACTCCCATCTCCTGCAGCACTGACACAACACAGATATACACATACACACACACACACACATACACACTCCCATCTCCTGCAGCACTGACTCAACACAGATATACACACACACACTCCCATCTCCTGCAGCACTGACACAACACAGATATACACATACACACACTCCCATCTCCTGCAGCACTGACACAACACAGATATACACACACACACTCCGATCTCCTGCAGCACTGACACAACACAGATATACACATACACACACTCGCATCTCATGCAGCACTGACACAACACAGATATACAAACACACACTCCCCTCTCCTGCAGCACTGACACAACACAGATATACACACAAACACTCCCCTCTCCTGCAGCACTGACACAACACAGATATACACACACACACATACACTCCCATCTCCAGCATCACTGACATAACACAGATATACACACACACACTCCCCTCTTCTGCAGCACTGACACAACACAGATACACACACACACTCCCCGCTCCTGCAGCACTGACACAATATAGATATACACATACACACTCCCATCTCCTGCAGCACTGACACAACACAGATATACACATACACACACACACTCCCATCTCCTGCAGCACTGACACAACTCAGATATACACACACACACTCCCCTCTCCTGCAGCACTGACACAACACAGATATACACACACACACTCCCCTCTCCTGCAGCACTGACACTACACAGATATACACACACACACTCCCCTCTCCTGCAGCACTGACACAACACAGATATACAGACACACTCCCCTCTCCTGCAGCACTGACACAACACAGATATACACACACTCACACTGCCCTCTCCTGCAGCACTGACACAACACAGATATACACACACACACACTCCCATCTCCTGCATCACTGACACAACACAGATATACACACACTCCCTCCCATCTCCTGCAGCACTGACACAAAACACAGATATACACACACACCCTCCCATCTCCTGCAGCACTGACACAATACAGATATACACATACACACACACACTCCCATCTCCTGCAGCACTGACACAACACAGATATACACACACTCCCTCCCATCTCCTGCAGCACTGACACAAAACACAGATATATACACACACCCTCCCATCTCCTGCAGCACTGACACAATACAGATATACACATATACACACTCCCATCTCCAGCAGCACTGACACAATACAGATATACACATACACACACACACACACACTCCCATCTCCTGCATCACTGACACAACACAGATATATACACACACACTCCCATCTCCTGCATCACTGACACAACACAGTTATACACACACACTCCCCTCTCCTGCAGCACTAACACAGACATACACACACATACACACTCCCCTCTCCTGCAGCACTGACACAACACAGATATACACATACACACACACACACGCCCATCTCCTGCAGCACTGACACAACACAGATATACACACACACGCCCATCTCCTGCAGCACTGACACAACACAGATATACACACACACACTCCCATCTCCTACAGCACTGACACAATACAGATATACACACACACACTCCCATCTCCTGCAGCACTGACACAACTCATATACACACACACACTCCCATCTCCTGCAGCACTGACACAACATAGCTATACACACACACACTCCCTTCTCCTGCAGCACTGACACAACACAGATATACACACACACACTCCCCTCTCCTGCAGCACTGACACAACACAGATATACACACACACACTCCCCTCTGCTGCAGCACTGACACAACACAGATATACACACACACTCCCCTCTCCTGCAGCACTGACACAACACAGATATACACACACACACTCCCCTCTCCTGCAGCACTGACACAACACAGTTATACACACACACACTCCCCTCTCCTGCAGCACTGACACAACACAGATATACACACACACACACACACACACTCCCATCTCCTGCATCACTGACATAACACAGATATACACACACACACACTCCCCTCTTCTGCAGCACTAACACAGACATACACACACACACTCCCCTCTCCTGCAGCACTGACACAGACATACACACACACACACTCCCCTCTCCTGCAGCACTGACACAACACAGATATACACACACACACTCCCATCTCCTGCAGCACTGACACAATACAGATATACACACACACTCCCATCTCCTACAGCACTGACACAACACAGATATACACATACACACACAAACCCATCTCCCGTAGCACTGACACAACACAGATATACACACACACACACACACTCCCATTTCCTGCAGCACTGACATAACACAGATATACAAACACACACTCCCATCTCCTGCAGCACTGACACAATACAGATATACACATACACACACTCCTATCTCCTGCTGCACTGACACAATACAGATATACACATACACACACACACAATCCCATCTCCTGCAGCACTGACATAACACAGATATACACACATACACTCCCATCTCCTGCAGCACTGACATAACACAGATATACACACATATACTCCCATCTCCTGCAGCACTGACCCAATACAGATATACACATACACACACTCCCATCTCCTGCAGCACTGACACAATACAGATATACACACACACACACACACACACACACACACACACACACTCCCATCTCCTGCAGCACTGACACAACACAGATATACACACACACACTCCCATCTCCTGCAGCACTGACACAACACAGATATACACATACACACAGTCCCATCTCCTGCAGCACTGACACAACACAGATATACAAACACCCTCCCATCTCCTGCAGCACTGACACAACACAGATATACACACACACACTCCCATCTCCTGCAGCACAGACACAATACAGATACACACACACACACACACACACTCCCATCTCCTGCAGCACTGACACAACACAGATATACACACACACACTCCCCTCTCCTGCAGCACTGACAGAACACAGATATACACACACACACTCCCCTCTCCTGCAGCACTGACAACACAGATATACACACACACACTCCCCTCTCCTGCAGCACTGACACAACACAGATATACACACACACTCCCCTCTCCTGCAGCACTGACACAACACAGATATACACACACACAGTCCCCTCTCCTGCAGCACTGACACAATACAGATATACACATACACACATACACACTCCCATCTCCTGCAGCACTGACACAATACAGATATACACATACACACATACACACTCCCATCTCCTGCAGCACTGACACAACACAGATATACACACACACACTCCTATCTCCTGCAGCACTGACACAACACAGATATACACACACACACTCCCATCTCTTGCAGCACTGATACAACACAGATATACATATACACACACACACACACTCCCATCTCCTGCAGCACTGACACAACACAGATATACACACACACTCCCATCTCCTGCAGCACTGACATAACACAGATATACACATACATACACTCCCATCTCCTGCAGCACTGACACAATACAGATATACACATACACACACACACACACTCCCATCTCCTGCAGCATTGACATAACACAGATATACACATACACACACTGCCATCTCCTGCAGCACTAACACAACACAGATATACACACACACCCTCCCATCTTCTGCAGCACTGACACAACAGATATACACACACACCCTCCCATCTCCTGCAGCACTGACACAATACAGATATACATATACACACACACACACACACACACACACACACTCCCATCTCCTGCAGCACTGACACAACACAGATAAACACACACACACTCCCATCTCCTGCAGCACTCACACAACACAGATATACACATACACACTCCCCTCTCCTGCAGTACTGACACAACACAGATATACACACACACACACTACCATCTCCTGCAGCACTGACACAACACAGACATACACATACACACACTGCCATCTCCTGCAGCACTGACACAACACAGATATACACACACACCCTCCGATCTTCTGCAGCACTGACACAACACAGATATACACACACCCTCCCATCTCCTGCAGCACTGACACAATACAGATATACACACACACACACTCCCATCTCCTGCATCACTGACACAACACAGATATACACACACACACTCCCCTCTCCTGCATCACTGACACAACACAGATATACACACACACTCCCCTCTCCTGCAGCACTGACACAACACAGATATACACACACACACTCCCGTCTCCTGCAGCACTGACACAACACAGATATACACACACACACTCCCCTCTCCTGCTGCACTGACAGAACACAGATAGACACACACACACTCCCCTCTCCTGCAGCACTGATACAACACAGATAGACACACACACACTCCCCTCTCCTGCAGCACTGACACAACAGATATACACACACACACTCCCCTCTCCTGCAGCACTGACACAACACAGATATACACACATACACTCCCCTCTCCTGCAGCACTGACAAACAGATATACACACACACACTCCCCACTCCTGCAGCACTGACACAACACAGATATACACACACACCCCTCTCCTGCAGCACTGACACAACACAGATATACACACACACACTCCCCTCTCCTGCATCACTGACACAACACAGATATACACACACACACACTCCCCTCTTCTGCAGCACTAACACAGATATACATATACACACACACACACTCCCCTCTCCTGCAGCACTGACACAATACAGATATACACATACACACACTCCTATCTCCTGCAGCACTGACACAATACAGATATACACATCCACACACACACACTCCCATCTCCTGCAGCACTGACACAACACAGATATACACACACACACTCCCATCTCTTGCAGCACTGATACAACACAGATATACATATACACACAAACACACACTCCCATCTCCTGCAGCACTGACACAACACAGATATACACACACACTCCCATCTCCTGCAGCACTGACATAACACAGATATACACATACATACACTCCCATCTCCTGCAGCACTGACACAATACAGATATACACATACACACACACACACACTCCCATCTCCTGCAGCATTGACATAACACAGATATACACATACACACACTGCCATCTCCTGCAGCACTAACACAACACAGATATACACACACACCCTCCCATCTTCTGCAGCACTGACACAACAGATATACACACACACCCTCCCATCTCCTGCAGCACTGACACAATACAGATATACATATACACACACACACACACACACACACACACACTCCCATCTCCTGCAGCACTGACACAACACAGATAAACACACACACACTCCCATCTCCTGCAGCACTCACACAACACAGATATACACATACACACTCCCCTCTCCTGCAGTACTGACACAACACAGATATACACACACACACACTACCATCTCCTGCAGCACTGACACAACACAGACATACACATACACACACTGCCATCTCCTGCAGCACTGACACAACACAGATATACACACACACCCTCCGATCTTCTGCAGCACTGACACAACACAGATATACACACACCCTCCCATCTCCTGCAGCACTGACACAATACAGATATACACACACACACACTCCCATCTCCTGCATCACTGACACAACACAGATATACACACACACACTCCCCTCTCCTGCATCACTGACACAACACAGATATACACACACACTCCCCTCTCCTGCAGCACTGACACAACACAGATATACACACACACACTCCCGTCTCCTGCAGCACTGACACAACACAGATATACACACACACACTCCCCTCTCCTGCTGCACTGACAGAACACAGATAGACACACACACACTCCCCTCTCCTGCAGCACTGATACAACACAGATAGACACACACACACTCCCCTCTCCTGCAGCACTGACACAACAGATATACACACACACACTCCCCTCTCCTGCAGCACTGACACAACACAGATATACACACATACACTCCCCTCTCCTGCAGCACTGACAAACAGATATACACACACACACTCCCCACTCCTGCAGCACTGACACAACACAGATATACACACACACCCCTCTCCTGCAGCACTGACACAACACAGATATACACACACACACTCCCCTCTCCTGCATCACTGACACAACACAGATATACACACACACACACTCCCCTCTTCTGCAGCACTAACACAGATATACATATACACACACACACACTCCCCTCTCCTGCAGCACTGACACAATACAGATATACACATACACACACTCCTATCTCCTGCAGCACTGACACAATACAGATATACACATCCACACACACACACTCCCATCTCCTGCAGCACTGACACAACACAGATATACACACACACACTCCCATCTCTTGCAGCACTGATACAACACAGATATACATATACACACAAACACACACTCCCATCTCCTGCAGCACTGACACAACACAGATATACACACACACTCCCATCTCCTGCAGCACTGACATAACACAGATATACACATACATACACTCCCATCTCCTGCAGCACTGACACAATACAGATATACACATACACACACACACACACACACTCACATCTCCTGCAGCACTGACACAACACAGATATACACATACACACTCCCATCTCCTGCAGCACTGACACAACACAGATATACACATACACACACTCCCATCTCCTGCAGCACTGACACAACACAGATATACACACACCCTCCCATCTTTTGCAGCACTGACACAACACAGATATACACACACACCCTCCCATCTCCTGCAGCACTGACACAATACAGATATACACATACACACACACACAATCCCATCTCCTGCAGCACTGACATAACACAGATATACACACACACTCCCATCTCCTGCAGCACTGACACAACACAGATATACACACACACACTCCCCTCTCCTGCAGCACTGACACAACACAGATATACACACACACACTCCCTTCTCCTGCAGAACTGACAACACAGATATACACACACACACTCCCCTCTCCTACAGCACTAACACAACACAGATATATGTGATACCCTATGCTATGAGTTTATTCATAATGTGTAATCAGACAACATAGTATAACAATAAAGATGGCAATAGTGAATCCTTTCTTATGTTTATTTTATTTTTCAGGAACCTGCAGATCACTAGCGAACTCTGAACTTCGAACCTGCAAACTATAAATGGGTAAGTATGCTCTAGTGGCAATTAACAAACGACTAATTTTGCAATTCCCCTAACATCTCTAAAATATATACAAAAACCTCACGTGAGAATGATAAACGGACAAGTTTACATCAAGGATACAATTGCAAAGTTGTGTTACTTTTCTTTACACCTTTTTAGGAAAATGTTTTCCTCACACTACTGCACTTTACAGGTCTCATATACTGCTAGTTCAGCGCTGAAATAGTTAATAGGGTGCACCCTTCGTTGCCCGGGATATGAAGAACAGTTCTTAAACTGCTCCAGCTACAGTACTTGTCTGTATTTAATGCAATACTGTAATCCTCTGTATATGATCCTGCTGCGATGGTGTTGGTATTACAGTCAGTTCCTTCTCTGCTTAGCAACCTTAGTTCATACTCATAGTATTACAGGTGCTGGCACTGAAGTGTCCCCCTAACACTGCTGGTACCTGTTGTACCTAATCTCCATTATGGGGTATCAGGGGGTTACTCTTACTATTATGATGCAGTCTATAAACCCCACGCTGATCTCTGCAGGGACTGCTGTGCATATGTAATGGTGGACAACTGTAGGCCTCCAGTTAATAAGCGCCAATGTCACTGAGTGTCTATTTGGGAGGTTGCAGCAGCTTCTTACCTCCGGCTCCTTTACAAGCTCAGTCTCTCTCTATTTCTGCAGCTCCGCCTGAGGCACTCCCTTAGGGGTCATCCGACACACCTCTCTTATGCTGATTGTTCTCAGAACCTCCCCGGAGGACACTGCTTAGTCCCATTGGATGTTCCCCGCCTCAGAGACCTCCGCTGCTCGTCCCGAAGTATGGCTGCAGCACTCAGGTAAGCATCAAGGCAGCGCAGCCCCTTCTCCTGACCAGCTGCCTCCCCAACTGCACACACCAACTGCCATTTTTTTCTAGGTCAAATCCTTGAGGCTGCTACAGTACTCACTGGTCCCCTAATGTCCACCACCACTGAGGGGGCAGTGCAAATAGTCCCTGAACCTTAATGAAACCAGTTAAATCATGCCCTATATTAGACAATGGCAGGAGTCACATTAATATTTTACATTTTCATAGAGGCACATCAGCATGGGTAGGAACACAGGGTATTGGTGGGGTGCCACATACTTCCCCACTAGAATGATGCGTGTCCTCACGCATCTTAGACCTCTAAATACTCCTGAAGACATCCACTTTATACATCAGTATCTTTTCGGAATTATTTAAATACATATTAGGTACATTCTTTCATTGCATGACGTAGATCACAATTAGTTACAATTACCAGGTAAGTCTAGAAAACTTTAGCTCCTTGCTATAATGTAACAATAGCATAACAGATTACTACATTTGTTACATATTAACACAAAGTTTCTTCAAGTTATGTACTTTTGAACACTCTACCTCACAGGCTAGTGTCTACATTGAATATGCGGGGCATTCTTGTTTTCCTTTTTTGATTTTCCCAGAACTCTTTGCATAATTAATGCTATTTCACTTGAACTTAGTTCAGTATACTCATGGACTGGGAATTTATACTCTGATGGCATAGACAGTAAGGGCTCTTTGAATACAAGACATGGCTCCTCCAGAACAACAGATTTCGATATTTCCATAACAGAATCCAGGCAATTCTGTTCAGGGGACCCCAACCTCTCTACTAAGGGTGAGTCCGGAGCTTTCTTTGTGTCTTCTTTATGTACAGCTGTACTCAACTCTTGTTGATTGCAGAGGAGCATATAAGAAGCGCTGTCATACACTCTTGGTCGACTCTTTGCTTGTGATTCTTGAGGAGATGTTGGCCGGACTATTTCTTGCTGGTACTGGCACACCTGTATATTTTGCGTTCCTACATCTTTACCAAACACTCCATCCAGCCTTTCACCACGCTCTGGGAGATCGGGATATTGTTTGTGTCCGTATGGTCTCTTTAGCCAGTAGGATGGGTAGCGACTCCTCCAGTAAGGCCGTTGTTGATTAACCCTCTTTTCTTCTGACACTCTTTCTACTTCTTCTAGATTCTTTTTACCTTCACTGTGTCGATAGTTATGTGGAGGACCTCTACGATGTGGATAATGCCAATAACAGTTGTGGCTTGATGCATATTTGCTGCCTTGGACTGGAACTCCACCAGGACCAGTTACATTAGTGGCCTTTGCACCTTTCTCTCCTTCAACCACTTAAAACTCTACCAACTCCCCATCTCCCAGACTTCGAAGATATTTGCTTGGGTTGTTCTTTAGGATGGCCGAGTAATGTACAAAAATATCGCTCTTGGTGTCATCTCGATTTATGAATCCATAGCCTCGTTGCATGTGGAACCATACAACCTTTCCTGAAATCCTTTTTGCGATAGCTGATGTAACATTCCCTGCAGTCGGCGTGCTCATAAATTTTATTTTGTTCTGTACTATTGGGCTCAGACTCGCATCTCTGGGTTGCCCTTCTTCCATTTTTGGAACTATTCTTTTTGTCTCTCCTGAGGGCTGGTCCTCAGGCTATCTCTGGATGCAATAGCGTTCAATGTGGCCACTTTGCCAGCACTTTCTGCAGATAGGCCTCCCTTGTGTATCAAATTGGTCTGTTGGACGTCGACCTGTCTCTCGAGGACTGTACCAGTAAGACTGGTTCCTTCCCCCATGCTCTTGGTGCCAGTCTCTGCATTTTGCTCCAGCCTGCTCTTGCCGAATCACTTTTATCTCCTTCATGATTTCAGTGACAGCACTAGTAAAAATTCCGATCAGATCTTGACCAGACTGTACTTGTTGGGTGACTATTTCCTTAGGCGACGTAGTGTCTGGCGTCATATATGGTTTGGCTTCTCTAGAATATCCAACTTTCCACTGTTCTGTAGATGAGTCAAATTCAAGATCAGCATTCTGATTGAGCCCAAGAATATCTAATACTGCTTCCTTGAACTTGGAGAATGGGCATATAGGATTCTGATGTCTCCACATCCTGAGCTGGGTCCGTATGGCTTCTCCTCGCACCCCTTCGATAAATAAATTAATTAGAGTCTCGTCAACACATTCTACTTCCCTCGATTCTCGTGCTTGGATGTCCCTCATAGCTTCCTGTAGGCCCAGAGCAAATTCTCTCAGTGACTCTTGAGGTTGCTGTTTCCTAGCATACAAACGTCTTCTAAGACACAATACAGATATACACATACACACACTCCCATCTCCTGCAGCACTGACACAACACAGATATACACACACACACTCCCCTCTCCTGCAGCACTGACACAACACAGATATACACAGACACTCCCCTCTCCTACAGCACTGACACAACACAGATATACACACACACACACACACACTCCCATCTCCTGCATCACTGACACAACACAGATATACACACACACACACACACACTCCCCTCTCCTGCAGCACTAACACAGATATACACACACACACTCCCCTCTCCTGCAGCACTGACACAATACAGATATACACATACACACACTCCTATCATCTGCAGCACTGACACAATACAGATATACACATACACACACACACACTCTCCCATCTCCTGCAGCACTGACACAACATAGATATACACACACACACACTCCCATCTCCTGCAGCACTGACACAACACAGATATACACACACACACTCCCATCTCCTGCAGCACTGACACAACACAGATATACATATACACACACACACACACACTCCCATCACCTGCAGCACTGACACAACACAGATATACACACACACACTCCCATCTCCAGCAGCACTGACACAACACAGATTTACACACACACTCTCCTCTCCTGCAGCACTGACACAAAACAGATATACACATACACACACTCCCATCTCCTGCAGCACTGACACAATACAGATATACACATACACACACTCCCATCTCCTGCAGCACTGACACAACACAGATATACACACACACACTCCCCTCTCCTGCAGTACTGACACAACACATATATACCCACACACTCCCCTCTCCAGTAGCACT
This sequence comes from Taudactylus pleione, assembly GCA_031769625.1. Lineage (NCBI taxonomy): Eukaryota > Metazoa > Chordata > Amphibia > Anura > Myobatrachidae > Taudactylus > Taudactylus pleione. The sequence goes on along the minus strand of JAUIMM010000427.1, from coordinate 2,396,695 downwards.
GACACAACACAGATATACACACACACACACACTCTCATCTCCTGCATCACTGACACAACACAGATATACACACACACACACCCCCCTCTCCTGCAGCACTGACACAACACAGATATACACATACACACACATACACACACACACTCCCATCTCCTGCAGCACTGACACAACACATATATACACACACACTCCCATCTCCTGCAGCACTGACACAATACAGATATACATATACACAAACACACACACACACACACTCCCATCTCCTGCAGCACTGACACAACACAGATATACACACACACACTCCCCTCTCCTGCAGCACTGACAACACAGATATATACACACACCCTCCCATCTTCTGCAGCACTGACACAACACAGATATACACACACACCCTCCCATCTCCTGCAGCACTGACACAATACAGATATACACATACACACACACACACACACACACACACTCCCATCTCCTGCAGCACTGACACAACACAGATATACACACACACACTCCCCTCTCCTGCAGCACTGACAACACAGATATACACACACACACTCCCCTCTCCTGCAGCACTGACACAACACAGATATACACAGACACTCCCCTCTCCTACAGCACTGACACAACACAGATATACACACACACACACACACACTCCCATCTCCTGCATCACTGACACAACACAGATATACACACACACACACACTCCCCTCTCCTGCAGCACTAACACAGATATACACACACACACTCCCCTCTCCTGCAGCACTGACACAATACAGATATACACATACACACACTCCTATCATCTGCAGCACTGACACAATACAGATATACACATACACACACACACACTCTCCCATCTCCTGCAGCACTGACACAACACAGATATACACACACACACACTCCCATCTCCTGCAGCAATGACACAACACAGATATACACACACACACTCCCATCTCCTGCAGCACTGACACAACACAGATATACATATACACACACACACACACACTCCCATCACCTGCAGCACTGACACAACACAGATATACACACACACACTCCCATCTCCAGCAGCACTGACACAACACAGATTTACACACACACTCCCCTCTCCTGCAGCACTGACACAATACAGATATACACATACACACACTCCCATCTCCTGCAGCACTGACACAATACAGATATACACATACACACACTCCCATCTCCTGCAGCACTGACACAACACAGATATACACACACACACTCCCCTCTCCTGCAGTACTGACACAACACATATATACCCACACACTCCCCTCTCCAGCAGCACTGACACAACACAGATATATACACACACACACACACACTCTCATCTCCTGCATCACTGACACAACACAGATATACACACACACACCCCCCTCTCCTGCAGCACTGACACAACACAGATATACACATACACACACATACACACACACACTCCCATCTCCTGCAGCACTGACACAACACATATATACACACACACTCCCATCTCCTGCAGCACTGACACAATACAGATATACATATACACAAACACACACACACACACACTCCCATCTCCTGCAGCACTGACACAACACAGATATACACACACACACTCCCCTCTCCTGCAGCACTGACAACACAGATATATACACACACCCTCCCATCTTCTGCAGCACTGACACAACACAGATATACACACACACCCTCCCATCTCCTGCAGCACTGACACAATACAGATATACACATACACACACACACACACACACACACTCCCATCTCCTGCAGCACTGACACAACACAGATATACACACACACACTCCCCTCTCCTGCAGCACTGACAACACAGATATACACACACACACACTCCCCTCTCCTGCAGCACTGACACAACACAGATATACACAGACACTCCCCTCTCCTACAGCACTGACACAACACAGATATACACACACACACACTCCCATCTCCTGCATCACTGACACAACACAGATATATACACACACACACACACTCCCCTCTCCTGCAGCACTAACACAGATATACACACATACACACACACACACACTCCCCTCTCCTGCAGCACTGACACAATACAGATATACACATACACACTCCCATCTCCTGCAGCACTGACACAACACAGATATACACACACACACTCCCATCTCCTGCAGCACTGACACAACACAGATATACACACACACACTCCCATCTCCTGCAGCACTGACTCAACACAGATATACATACACACACACACACACACACTCCCATCTCCTGCAGCACTGACACAACACAGATAAACACACACACACTCCCATCTCCAGCAGCACTGACACAACACAGATTTATACACACACTCCCCTCTCCTGCAGCACTGACACAATACAGATATACACAATCACACACTCCCATCTCCTGCAGCACTGAAACAATACAGATATACACATACACACACTCCCATCTCCTGCAGCACTGACACAACACAGATATACACATACACACACACACACTCCCCTCTCCTGCAGCACTAACACAGATATACACACACACACTCCCCTCTCCTGCAGCACTGACACAATACAGATATACACATACACACACTCCTATCTCCAGCAGCACTGACACAATACAGATATACACATACACACACAAACACTCTCCCATCTCCTGCAGCACTGACACAACACAGATATACACACACACTCCCATCTCCTGCAGCACTGACACAACACAGATATACACACACACACTCCCATCTCCTGCAGCACTGACACAACACAGATATACATATACACACACACACACACACACACTCCCATCTCCTGCAGCACTGACACAACACAGATATACACACACACACTCCCATCTCCAGCAGCACTGACACAACACAGATTTACACACACACTCCCCTCTCCTGCAGCACTGACACAATACAGATATACACATACACACACTCCCATCTCCTGCAGCACTGACACAATACAGATATACACATACACACACTCCCATCTCCTGCAGCACTGACACAACACAGATATACACACACACACACACACTCCCCTCTCCTGCAGCACTGACACAATACAGATATACACATACACACACACACACTCCCATCTCCTGCAGCACTGACACAACACATATATACAAACACACTCCCATCTCCTGCAGCACTGACACAACACAGATATACACACACACCCTCCCATCTTCTGCAGCACTGACACAACACAGATATACACACACACCCTCCCATCTCCTGCAGCACTGACACAATACAGATATACACATACACACACACACACACACACACACTCCCATCTCCTGCAGCACTGACACAACACAGATATACACACACACACTCCCATCTCCTGCAGCACTGACACAACACAGATATACACACACACACTCCCCTCTCCTGCAGCACTGACACAACACAGATATACACACACACTCCCCTCTCCTGCAGCACTGACAACACAGATATACACACACACACTCCCCTCTCCTGCAGCACTGACACAACACAGATATACACAGACACTCCCCTCTCCTACAGCACTGACACAACACAGATATACACACACACACTCCCATCTCCTGCATCACTGACACAACACAGATATACAACACACACACACACTCCCCTCTCCTGCAGCACTAACCCAGATATACACACACACTCCCCTCTCCTGCAGCACTGACACAATACAGATATACACATACACACACTCCTATCTCCTGCAGCACTGACACAACACAGATATACACACACACACTCCCATCTCCTGCAGCACTGACACAACACAGATATACACACACACACTCCCATCTCCTGCAGCACTGACACAACACAGATATACATATACACACACACACACACACACTCCCATCTCCTGCAGCACTGACACAACACATATACACACACACACTCCCATCTCCAGCAGCACTGACACAACACAGATTTACACACACACTCCCCTCTCCTGCAGCACTGACACAATACAGATATACACATACACTGACTCCCATCTCCTGCAGCACTGACATAATACAGATATACACATACACACACTCCCATCTCCTGCATCACTGACACAACACAGATATACACACACACTCCCCTCTTCTGCATCACTGACACTTCACAGATATACACACACACACTCCCATCTCCTGCATCACTGACACAACACATATATACACACACACTCCCCTCTCCTGCAGCACTGACACAACACAGATATACACACACACACTCCCGTCTCCTGCAGCACTGGCACAACACAGATATACACACACACACTCCCCTCTCCTGCTGCACTGATAGAACACAGATAGACACACACACACTCCACTCTCCTGCAGCACTGATACAACACAGATAGACACACACACACTCCCCTCTCCTGCAGCACTGACACAACACAGATAGACACACACACACTCCCCTCTCCTGCAGCACTGACACAACACAGATAGACACACACACACTCCCCTCTCCTGCAGCACTGACACAACACAGATATACACACACACACTCCCCTCTCCTGCAGCACTGACAAACAGATATACAGACACACACTCCCCACTCCTGCAGCACTGACACAACACAGATATACACACACACTCCCCTCTCCTGCAGCACTGACACAACACAGATATACACACACACACACTCCCCTCTCCTGCATCACTGTCACAACACAGATATACACACACACACTCCCCTCTCCTGCAGCACTAACACAGTTATACATACACACACACACACACACACACACACACACTCCCCTCTCCTGCAGCACTGACACAATACAGATATACACATACACACACTCCTATCTCCTGCAGCACTGACACAATACAGATATACACATACACACACACACACACTCCCATCTCCTGCAGCACTGACACAACACAGATATACACACACACACTCCCATCTCTTGCAGCACTGATACAACACAGATATATATATACACAAACACACACTCCCATCTCCTGCAGCACTGACACAACACAGATATACACACACACTCCCATCTCCTGCAGCACTGACATAACACAGATATACACATACATACACTCCTATCTCCTGCAGCACTGACATAATACAGATATACACATACACACACACACACACACACACACTCACATCTCCTACAGCACTTACACAACATAGATATACACATACATACACTCCCATCTCCTGCAGCACTGACACAATACAGATATACACATACACACACACACACACACACACTCACATCTCCTACAGCACTTACACAACACAGATATACACATACACACTCCCATCTCCTGCAGCACTGACACAACACAGATATACACATACACATACTCCCATCTCCTGCAGCACTGACACAACACAGATATACACACACCCTCCCATCTTCTGCAGCACTGACACAACACAGATATACACACACACCCTCCCATCTCCTGCAACACTGACACAACACAGATATACACACACACACTCCCCTCTTCTGCAGCACTGACAACACAGATATACACACACACTCCCCTCTCCTGCAGCACTGACACAACACAGATATACACAGACACTCCCCTCTCCTACAGCACTGACACAACACAGATATACATACACACACACACATTCCCATCTCCTGCATCACTGACACAACACAGATATACACACACACACACACACACACACACTCCCCTCTCCTGCAGCACTAACACAGATATACACACACACACACACACACACACTCCCCTCTCCTGCAGCACTGACACAATACAGATATACACATACACACACATACTCTCATCTGCTGCAGCACTGACACAACACAGATATACACACACACACTCCCATCTCCTGCAGCACTGACACAACACAGATATACACACACACTCCCATCTCCTGCAACACTGAGACAACACAGATATACATACACACACACACACACACACTCCCATCTCCTGCAGCACTGACACAACACAGATATACACACACACACTCCCATCTCCAGCAGCACTGACACAACACAGATTTACACACACACTCCCCTCTCCTGCAGCACTGACACAATACAGATATACACATACACACACTCCCATCTCCTGCAGCACTGACAAAACACAGATATACACACACACACTCCCCTCTCCTGCAGCACTGACAACACAGATATACACACACACACTCCCCTCTCCTGCAGCACTGACACAACACAGATATACACAGACACTCCCCTCTCCTACAGCACTGACACAACACAGATATACACACACACACACACACTCCCATCTCCTGCATCACTGACACAATACAGATATACACACACACACACACACACACTCCCCTCTCCTGCAGCATTAACACAGATATACACACACACACTCCCCTCTCCTGCAGCACTGACACAATACAGATATACACATACACACACTCCTATCTCCTGCAGCACTGACACAATACAGATATACACATACACACACACACTCTCTCCCGTCTCCTGCAGCACTGACACAACACAGATATACACACACACACTCCCATCTCCTGCAGCACTGACACAACACAGATATACACACACACACTCCCATCTCCTGCAGCTCTGACACAACACAGATATACATATACACACACATACACACACTCCCATCTCCTGCAGCACTGACACAACACAGATATACACACACACACTCCCATCTCCAGCAGCACTGACACAACACAGATTTACACACACACTCCCCTCTCCTGCAGCACTGACACAATACAGATATACACATACACACACTCCCATCTCCTGCAGCACTGACACAATACAGATATACACACACACACACACACTCCCATCTCCTGCAGCACTGACACAACACAGATATACACACACACACACTCCACTCTCCTGCAGCACTGACACAACACATATATACCCACACACTCCCCTCTCCTGCAGCACTGACACAACACAGATATACACACACACACACTCTCATCTCCTGCATCACTGACACAACACAGATATACACACACACACACTCCCCTCTCCTGCAGCACTGACACAACACAGATATACACATACACACACACACACACTCCCATCTCCTGCAGCACTAACACAACACATATATTCACACACACTCCCATCTCCTGCAGCACTGACACAACACAGATATACATATACACAAACACACACACACTCCCATCTCCTGCAGCACTGACACAACACAGATGTACACACACCCTCCCATCTTCTGCAGCACTGACACAACACAGATATACACACACACACTCCCATCTCCTGCATCACTGACACAACACAGATATACACACACACACACACTCCCCTCTCCTGCAGTACTAACACAGATATACACACACACACTCCCCTCTCCTGCAGCACTGACACAACACAGATATACACAGACACTCCCCTCTCCTACAGCACTGACACAACACAGATATACACACACACACACACTCCCATCTCCTGCATCACTGACACAACACAGATATACACACACACACACTCCCCTCTCCTGCAGCACTAACACAGATATACACACACACTCCCCTCTCCTGCAGCATTGACACAATACAGATATATACATACACACACTCCTATCTCCTGCAGCACTGACACAACACAGATATACACACACACACTCCCATTTCCTGCAGCACTGACACAACACAGATAAACACACACACACTCCCATCTCCTGCAGCACTGACACAACACAGATATACATATACACACACACACACACACACACACTCCCATCTCCTGCAGCACTGACACAACACAGATATACACACACACACTCCCATCTCCAGCAGCACTGACACAACACAGATTTACACACACACTCCCCTCTCCTGCAGCACTGACACAATACAGATATACACATACACACACTCCCATCTCCTGCAGCACTGACATAATACAGATATACACATATACACACTCCCATCTCCTGCATCACTGACACAACACAGATATACACACACACTCCCCTCTTCTGCATCACTGACACTTCACAGATATACACACACACACTCCCATCTCCTGCATCACTGACACAACACATATATACACAGACACACACTCCCCTCTCCTGCAGCACTGACACAACACAGATATACACACACACACTCCCGTCTCCTGCAGCACTGGCACAACACAGATAGACACACACACACTCCCCTCTCCTGCTGCACTGACAGAACACAGATAGTCACACACACACTCCCCTCTCCTGCAGCACTGACACAACACAGATAGACACACACACACTCCCCTCTCCTGCAGCACTGACACAACACAGATAGACACACACACACTCCCCTCTCCTGCAGCACTGACACAACACAGATAGACACACACTCACTCCCCTCTCCTGCAGCACTGACACAACACAGATATACACACACACACACACACACACACACACACACACACACTCCCCTCTCCTGCAGCACTGACACAACACAGATATACACACACACACTCCCCTCTCCTGCAGCACTGACAAACAGATATACACACACACACTCCCCACTCCTGCAGCACTGACACAACACAGATATACACACACACTCCCCTCTCCTGCAGCACTGACACAACACAGATATACACACACACACACTCCCCTCTCCTGCATCACTGTCACAACACAGATATACACACACACACACTCCCCTCTCCTGCAGCACTAACACAGTTATACATACACACACACACACACACACACACACACACACACACACACACACACACACACTCCCCTCTCCTGCAGCACTGACACAATACAGATATACACATACACACACTCCTATCTCCTGCAGCACTGACACAATACAGATATACACATACACACACACTCCCATCTCCTGCAGCACTGACACAACACAGATATACACACACACACTCCCATCTCTTGCAGCACTGATACAACACAGATATATATATACACACAAACACACACTCCCATCTCCTGCAGCACTGACACAACACAGATATACACACACACTCCCATCTCCTGCAGCACTGACATAACACAGATATACAGATACATACACTCCCATCTCCTGCAGCACTGACACAATACAGATATACACATACACACACACACACACACACACACACTCACATCTCCTGCAGCACTGACACAACACAGATATACACCTACACACTCCCATCTCCTGCAGCACTAACACAACACAGATATACACACACACTCCCATCTCCTGCAACACTGACACAACACAGATATACACACACACACTCCCATCTCCAGCAGCACTGACACAACACAGATTTACACACACACTCCCCTCTCCTGCAGCACTGACACAATACAGATATACACATACACACACACACTCCCATCTCCTGCAGCACTGACACAACACAGATATACACACACACTCCCATCTCCTGCAGCACTAACACAACACAGATATACACACACACTCCCATCTCCTGCAACACTGACACAACACAGATATACACACACACACTCCCATCTCCAGCAGCACTGACACAACACAGATTTACACACACACTCCCCTCTCCTGCAGCACTGACACAATACAGATATACACATACACACTCCCATCTCCTGCAGCACTGACACAACACAGATATACACACACACACACCCCTCTCCTGCAGCACTGACAACACAGATATACACACACACACTCCCCTCTCCTGCAGCACTGAGACAACACAGATATACACAGACACTCCCCTCTCCTACAGCACTGACACAACACAGATATACACACACACACACACACACACACTCCCATCTCCTGCATCACTGACACAACAGATATACACACACACACACACTCCCCTCTCCTGCAGCACTAACACAGATATACACACACACACTCCCCTCTCCTGCAGCACTGACACAATACAGATATACACATACACACACTCCTATCTCCTGCAGCACTGACACAATACAGATATACACATACACACACACACACTCTCCCATCTCCTGCAGCACTGACACAACACAGATATACACACACACACTCCCATCTCCTGCAGCACTGACACAACACAGATATACACACACACACTCCCATCTCCTGCAGCACTGACAGAACACAGATATACATATACACACACACACACACTCCCATCACCTGCAGCACTGACACAACACAGATATACACACACACACTCCCATCTCCAGCAGCACTGACACAACACAGATTTACACACACACTCCCCTCTCCTGCAGCACTGACACAATACAGATATACACATACACACACTCCCATCTCCTGCTGCACTGACACAATACAGATATACACATACACACACTCCCATCTCCTGCAGCACTGACACAACACAGATATACACACACACACTCCCCTCTCCTGCAGCACTGACACAACACATAGATACCCACACACTCCCCTCTCCTGCAGCACTGACACAACACAGATATACACACACACACACTCTCATCTCCTGCATCACTGACATAACACAGATATACACACACACACACACTCCCCTCTCCTGCAGCACTGACACAACACAGATATACACATACACATACACACACACTCCCATCTCCTGCAGCACTGACACAACACATATACACACACACTCCCATCTCCTGCAGCACTGACACAACACAGATATACATATACACAAACACACACACACTCCCATCTTCTGCAGCACTGACACAACACAGATATACACACACACCCTCCCATCTTCTGCAGCACTGACACAACACAGATATACACACACACCCTCCCATCTCCTGCAGCACTGACACAATACAGATATACACATACACACACACACACACACTCCCATCTCCTGCAGCACTGACACAACACAGATATACACACACACACTCCCCTCTCCTGCAGCACTAACAACACAGATATACACACACACACTCCCCTCTCCTGCAGCACTGACACAACACAGATATACACAGACACTCCCCTCTCCTACAGCACTGACACAACACAGATATACACACACACACACTCCCATCTCCTGCATCACTGACACAACACAGATATACACACACACACTCCCATCTCCTGCAGCACTGACACAACACAGATATACATATACACACACACACACACACACTCCCATCTCCTGCAGCACTGACACAACACAGATATACACACACACACTCCCCTCTCCTGCAGCACTGACACAATACAGATATACACATACACACACTCCCATCTCCTGCAGCACTGACATAATACAGATATACACATACACACACTCCCATCTCCTGCATCACTGACACAACACAGATATACACACACACACTCCCCTCTTCTGCATCACTGACACTTCACAGATATACACACACACACTCCCATCTCCTGCATCACTGACACAACACATATATACACACACACACACTCCCCTCTCCTGCAGCACTGACAACACAGATATACACACACACACTCCCGTCTCCTGCAGCACTGGCACAACACAGATAGACAAACACACACTCCCCTCTCCTGCTGCACTGACAGAACACAGATAGACACACACACACTCCCCTCTCCTGCAGCACTGACACAACACAGATAGACACACACACACTCCCCTCTCCTGCAGCACTGACACAACACAGATAGACACACACACACTCCCCTCTCCTGCAGCACTGACACAACACAGATAGACACACACACACTCCCCTCTCCTGCAGCACTGACACAACACAGATATACACACACACTCCCCTCTCCTGCAGCACTGACACAACACAGATATACACACACACACTCCCCTCTCCTGCAGCACTGACAAACAGATATACACACACACACTCCCCACTCCTGCAGCACTGACACAACACAGATATACACACACACTCCCCTCTCCTGCAGCACTGACACAACACAGATATACACATACACACACACACACACTCCCATCTCCTGCAGCACTAACACAACACATATATTCACACACACTCCCATCTCCTGCAGCACTGACACAACACAGATATACATATACATAAACACACACACACTCCCATCTCCTGCAGCACTGACACAACACAGATGTACACACACCCTCCCATCTTCTGCAGCACTGACACAACACAGATATACACACACACACTCCCATCTCCTGCATCACTGACACAACACAGATATACACACACACACACACTCCCCTCTCCTGCAGTACTAACACAGATATACACACACACACTCCCCTCTCCTGCAGCACTGACACAACACAGATATACACAGACACTCCCCTCTCCTACAGCACTGACACAACACAGATATACACACACACACACACTCCCATCTCCTGCATCACTGACACAACACAGATATACACACACACACACACTCCCCTCTCCTGCAGCACTAACACAGATATACACACACACTCCCCTCTCCTGCAGCATTGACACAATACAGATATACACATACACACACTCCTATCTCCTGCAGCACTGACACAACACAGATATACACACACACACTCCCATTTCCTGCAGCACTGACACAACACAGATAAACACACACACACTCCCATCTCCTGCAGCACTGACACAACACAGATATACATATACACACACACACACACACTCCCATCTCCTGCAGCACTGACACAACACAGATATACACACACACACTCCCATCTCCAGCAGCACTGACACAACACAGATTTACACACACACTCCCCTCTCCTGCAGCACTGACACAATACAGATATACACATACACACACTCCCATCTCCTGCAGCACTGACATAATACAGATATACACATACACACACTCCCATCTCCTGCATCACTGACACAACACAGATATACACGCACACTCCCCTCTTCTGCATCACTGACACTTCACAGATATACACACACACACTCCCATCTCCTGCATCACTGACACAACACATATATACACACACACACACTCCCCTCTCCTGCAGCACTGACACAACACAGATATACACACACACACTCCCGTCTCCTGCAGCACTGGCACAACACAGATAGACACACACACACTCCCCTCTCCTGCTGCACTGACAGAACACAGATAGTCACACACACACTCCCCTCTCCTGCAGCACTGACACAACACAGATAGACACACACACACTCCCCTCTCCTGCAGCACTGACACAACACAGATAGACACACACACACTCCCCTCTCCTGCAGCACTGACACAACACAGATAGACACACACTCACTCCCCTCTCCTGCAGCCCTGACACAACACAGATATACACACACACACACACACACACACACTCCCCTCTCCTGCAGCACTGACACAACACAGATATACACACACACACTCCCCTCTCCTGCAGCACTGACAAACAGATATACACACACACTCCCCACTCCTGCAGCACTGACACAACACAGATATACACACCCACTCCCCTCTCCTGCAGCACTGACACAACACAGATATACACACACACACACTCCCCTCTCCTGCATCACTGTCACAACACAGATATACACACACACACACTCCCCTCTCCTGCAGCACTAACACAGTTATACATACACACACACACACACACACACACACACACACACACTCCCCTCTCCTGCAGCACTGACACAATACAGATATACACATACACACACTCCTATCTCCTGCAGCACTGACACAATACAGATATACACATACACACACACACTCCCATCTCCTGCAGCACTGACACAACACAGATATACACACACACACTCCCATCTCTTGCAGCACTGATACAACACAGATATATATATACACACAAACACACACTCCCATCTCCTGCAGCACTGACACAACACAGATATACACACACACTCCCATCTCCTGCAGCACTGACATAACACAGATATACAGATACATACACTCCCATCTCCTGCAGCACTGACACAATACAGATATACACATACACACACACACACACACACTCACATCTCCTGCAGCACTGACACAACACAGATATACACCTACATACTCCCATCTCCTGCAACACTGACACAACACAGATATACACATACACACACTCCCATCTCCTGCAGCACTGACACAACACAGATATACACACACCCTCCCATCTTCTGCAGCACTGACACAACACAGATATACACACACACCCTCCCATCTCCTGCAGCACTGACACAACACAGATATACACACACACACTCCCCTCTCCTGCAGCACTGACAACACAGATATACACACACACACTCCCCTCTCCTGCAGCACTGACACAACACAGATATACACAGACACTCCCCTCTCCTACAGCACTGACACAACACAGATATACATACACACACACACATTCCCATCTCCTGCATCACTGACACAACACAGATATACACACACACACACTCCCCTCTCCTGCAGCACTAACACAGATATACACACACACACACACACACACACACTCCCCTCTCCTGCAGCACTGACACAATACAGATATACACATACACACACACACTCCCATCTCCTGCAGCACTGACACAACACAGATATACACACACACACTCCCATCTCCTGCAGCACTAACACAACACAGATATACACACACACTCCCATCTCCTGCAACACTGACACAACACAGATATACACACACACACTCCCATCTCCAGCAGCACTGACACAACACAGATTTACACACACACTCCCCTCTCTTGCAGCACTGACACAATACAGATATACACATACACACACTCCCATCTCCTGCAGCACTGACACAACACAGATATACACACACACACTCCCCTCTCCTGCAGCACTGACAACACAGATATACACACACACACTCCCCTCTCCTGCAGCACTGAGACAACACAGATATACACAGACACTCCCCTCTCCTACAGCACTGACACAACACAGAAATACACACACACACACACACACACACACACTCCCATCTCCTGCATCACTGACACAACAGATATACACACACACACACACTCCCCTCTCCTGCAGCACTAACACAGATATACACACACACACTCCCCTCTCCTGCAGCACTGACACAAAACAGATATACACATACACACACTCCTATCTCCTGCAGCACTGACACAATACAGATATACACATACACACACACACACTCTCCCATCTCCTGCAGCACTGACACAACACAGATATACACACACACACTCCCATCTCCTGCAGCACTGACACAACACAGATATACACACACACACTCCCATCTCCTGCAGCACTGACACAACACAGATATACACACACACACACACACACACACACTCCCATCACCTGCAGCACTGACACAACACAGATATACACACACACACTCCCATCTCCAGCAGCACTGACACAACACAGATTTACACACACACTCCCCTCTCCTGCAGCACTGACACAATACAGATATACACATACACACACTCCCATCTCCTGCTGCACTGACACAATACAGATATACACATACACACACTCCCATCTCCTGCAGCACTGACACAACACAGATATACACACACACACTCCCCTCTCCTGCAGCACTGACACAACACATAGATACCCACACACTCCCCTCTCCTGCAGCACTGACACAACACAGATATACACACACACACACACTCTCATCTCCTGCATCACTGACACAACACAGATATACACACACACACACTCCCCTCTCCTGCAGCACTGACACAACACAGATATACACATACACACACACACACACTCCCATCTCCTGCAGCACTGACACAACACATATACACACACACTCCCATCTCCTGCAGCACTGACACAACACAGATATACATATACACAAACACACACACACTCCCATCTCCTGCAGCACTGACACAACACAGATATACACACACACCCTCCCATCTTCTGCAGCACTGACACAACACAGATATACACACACACCCTCCCATCTCCTGCAGCACTGACACAATACAGATATACACATACACACACACACACACACACACTCCCATCTCCTGCAGCACTGACACAACACAGATATACACACACACACTCCCCTCTCCTGCAGCACTAACAACACAGATATACACACACACACTCCCCTCTCCTGCAGCACTGACACAACACAGATATACACAGACACTCCCCTCTCCTACAGCACTGACACAACACAGATATACACACACACACACTCCCATCTCCTGCATCACTGACACAACACAGATATACACACACACACTCCCATCTCCTGCAGCACTGACACAACACAGATATACATATACACACACACACACACACACACACACACTCCCATCTCCTGCAGCACTGACACAACACAGATATACACACACACACTCCCCTCTCCTGCAGCACTGACACAATACAGATATACACATAAACACACTCCCATCTCCTGCAGCACTGACATAATACAGATATACACATACACACACTCCCATCTCCTGCATCACTGACACAACACAGATATACACACACACACTCCCCTCTTCTGCATCACTGACACTTCACAGATATACACACACACACTCCCATCTCCTGCATCACTGACACAACACATATATACACACACACACACTCCCCTCTCCTGCAGCACTGACAACACAGATATACACACACACACTCCCGTCTCCTGCAGCTCTGGCACAACACAGATAGACAAACACACACTCCCCTCTCCTGCTGCACTGACAGAACACAGATAGACACACACACACTCCCCTCTCCTGCAGCACTGACACAACACAGATAGACACACACACACTCCCCTCTCCTGCAGCACTGACACAACACAGATAGACACACACACACTCCCCTCTCCTGCAGCACTGACACAACACAGATAGACACACACACACTCCCCTCTCCTGCAGCACTGACACAACACAGATATACACACACACTCCCCTCTCCTGCAGCACTGACACAACACAGATATACACACACACACTCCCCTCTCCTGCAGCACTGACAAACAGATATACACACACACACTCCCCACTCCTGCAGCACTGACACAACACAGATATACACACACACACACTCCCCTCTCCTGCATCACTGTCACAACACAGATATACACACACACACACTCCCCTCTCCTGCAGCACTAACACAGTTATACATACACACACACACACACACACACACACACACACACACACACACACACACACTCCCCTCTCCTGCAGCACTGACACAATACAGATATACACATACACACACTCCTATCTCCTGCAGCACTGACACAATACAGATATACACATACACACACACACTCCCATCTCCTGCAGCACTGACACAACACAGATATACACACACACACTCCCATCTCTTGCAGCACTGATACAACACAGATATATATATACACACAAACACACACTCCCATCTCCTGCAGCACTGACACAACACAGATATACACACACACTCCCATCTCCTGCAGCACTGACATAACACAGATATACACATACATACACTCCCATCTCCTGCAGCACTGACACAATACAGATATACACATACACACACACACACACTCACATCTCCTGCAACACTGACACAACACAGATATACACATACACACTCCCATCTCCTGCAGCACTGACACAACACAGATATACACATACACACACTCCCATCTCCTGCAGCACTGACACAACACAGATATACACACACCCTCCCATCTTCTGCAGCACTGACACAACACAGATATACACACACACCCTCCCATCTCCTGCAGCACTGACACAACACAGATATACACACACACACTCCCCTCTCCTGCAGCACTGACAACACAGATATACACACACACTCCCCTCTCCTGCAGCACTGACACAATACAGATATACACATACACACACTCCCATCTCCTGCTGCACTGACACAATACAGATATACACATACACACACTCCCATCTCCTGCAGCACTGACACAACACAGATATACACACACACACTCCCCTCTCCTGCAGCACTGACACAACACATATATACCCACACACTCCCCTCTCCTGCAGCACTGACACAACACAGATATACACACACACACACACTCTCATCTCCTGCATCACTGACACAACACAGATATACACACACACACACTCCCCTCTCCTGCAGCACTGACACAACACAGATATACACATACACACACACACACTCCCATCTCCTGCAGCACTGACACAACACAGATATACACACACACCCTCCCATCTTCTGCAGCACTGACACAACACAGATATACACACACACCCTCCCATCTCCTGCAGCACTGACACAATACAGATATACACATACACACACACACACACACACACACACTCCCATCTCCTGCAGCACTGACACAACACAGATATACACACACACACTCCCCTCTCCTGCAGCACTAACAACACAGATATACACACACACACTCCCCTCTCCTGCAGCACTGACACAACACAGATATACACAGACACTCCCCTCTCCTACAGCACTGACACAACACAGATATACACACACACACTCCCATCTCCTGCATCACTGACACAACACAGATATATACACACACACACACACTCCCCTCTCCTGCAGCACTAACACAGATATACACACACACACACACACACACACACACACACACACACACACTCCCCTCTCCTGCAGCACTGACACAATACAGATATACACATACACACTCCCATCTCCTGCAGCACTGACACAACACAGATATACACACACACACTCCCATCTCCTGCAGCACTGACACAACACAGATATACACACACACACACTCCCATCTCCTGCAGCACTGACTCAACACAGATATACATACACACACACACACACTCCCATCTCCTGCAGCACTGACACAACACAGATATACACACACACACTCCCATCTCCAGCAGCACTGACACAACACAGATTTACACACACACTCCCCTCTCCTGCAGCACTGACACAATACAGATATACACAATCACACACTCCCATCTCCTGCAGCACTGAAACAATACAGATATACACATACACACACTCCCATCTCCTGCAGCACTGACACAACACAGATATACACATACACACACACACACTCCCCTCTCCTGCAGCACTAACACAGATATACACACACACACTCCCCTCTCCTGCAGCACTGACACAATACAGATATACACATACACACACTCCTATCTCCAGCAGCACTGACACAATACAGATATACACATACACACACACACACTCTCCCATCTCCTGCAGCACTGACACAACACAGATATACACACACACTCCCATCTCCTGCAGCACTGACACAACACAGATATACACACACACACTCCCATCTCCTGCAGCACTGACACAACACAGATATACATATACACACACACACACACTCCCATCTCCTGCAGCACTGACACAACACAGATATACACACACACACTCCCATCTCCAGCAGCACTGACACAACACAGATTTACACACACACTCCCCTCTCCTGCAGCACTGACACAATACAGATATACACATACACACACTCCCATCTCCTGCAGCACTGACACAATACAGATATACACATACACACACTCCCATCTCCTGCAGCACTGACACAACACAGATATACACACACACACTCCCCTCTCCTGCAGCACTGACACAACACATATATACCCACACACTCCCCTCTCCTGCAGCACTGACACAACACAGATATACACACACACACACACTCTCATCTCCTGCATCACTGACACAACACAGATATACACACACACACACTCCCCTCTCCTGCAGCACTGACACAACACAGATATACACATACACACACACACACACACTCCCATCTCCTGCAGCACTGACACAACACATATATACACACACACTCCCATCTCCTGCAGCACTGACACAACACAGATATACATATACACAAACACACACACACTCCCATCTCCTGCAGCACTGACACAACACAGATATACACACACACCCTCCCATCTTCTGCAGCACTGACACAACACAGATATACACACACACCCTCCCATCTCCTGCAGCACTGACACAATACAGATATACACATACACACACACACACACACACACACACACACACACACACACACACTCACTCCCATCTCCTGCAGCACTGACACAACACAGATATACACACACACACTCCCCTCTCCTGCAGCACTAAAAACACAGATATACACACACACTCCCCTCTCCTGCAGCACTGACACAACACAGATATACACAGACACTCCCCTCTCCTACAGCACTGACACAACACAGATATACACACACACACACTCCCATCTCCTGCATCACTGACACAACACAGATATATACACACACACACACACACACACACTCCCCTCTCCTGCAGCACTAACACAGATATACACACACACACACACACACACACACACACACACACACACACACACACACACACACACACACTCCCCTCTCCTGCAGCACTGACACAATACAGATATACACATACACACTCCCATCTCCTGCAGCACTGACACAACACAGATATACACACACACACTCCCATCTCCTGCAGCACTGACACAACACAGATATACACACACACACTCCCATCTCCTGCAGCACTGACTCAACACAGATATACATACACACACACACACACACACTCCCATCTCCTGCAGCACTGACACAACACAGATATACACACACACACTCCCATCTCCAGCAGCACTGACACAACACAGATTTACACACACACTCCCCTCTCCTGCAGCACTGACACAATACAGATATACACAATCACACACTCCCATCTCCTGCAGCACTGAAACAATACAGATATACACATACACACACTCCCATCTCCTGCAGCACTGACACAACACAGATATACACATACACACACTCCCCTCTCCTGCAGCACTAACACAGATATACACACACACACTCCCCTCTCCTGCAGCACTGACACAATACAGATATACACATACAGACACTCCTATCTCCAGCAGCACTGACACAATACAGATATACACATACACACACACACACTCTCCCATCTCCTGCAGCACTGACACAACACAGATATACACACACACTCCCATCTCCTGCAGCACTGACACAACACAGATATACACACACACACTCCCATCTCCTGCAGCACTGACACAACACAGATATACATATACACACACACACACACTCCCATCTCCTGCAGCACTGACACAACACAGATATACACACACACACTCCCATCTCCAGCAGCACTGACACAACACAGATTTACACACACACTCCCCTCTCCTGCAGCACTGACACAATACAGATATACACATACACACACTGCCATCTCCTGCAGCACTGACACAATACAGATATACACATACACACACTCCCATCTCCTGCAGCACTGACACAACACAGATATACACACACACACTCCCCTCTCCTGCAGCACTGACACAACACATATATACCCACACACTCCCCTCTCCTGCAGCACTGACACAACACAGATATACACACACACACACACACACTCTCATCTCCTGCAACACTGACACAACACAGATATACACACACACACACTCCCCTCTCCTGCAGCACTGACACAACACAGATATACACATACACACACACACACACTCCCATCTCCTGCAGCACTGACACAACACATATATACACACACACTCCCATCTCCTGCAGCACTGACACAACACAGATATACATATACACAAACACACACACACTCCCATCTCCTGCAGCACTGACACAACACAGATATACACACACACCCTCCCATCTTCTGCAGCACTGACACAACACAGATATACACACACACCCTCCCATCTCCTGCAGCACTGACACAATACAGATATACACATACACACACACACACACACACACACTCCCATCTCCTGCAGCACTGACACAACACAGATATACACACACACACTCCCCTCTCCTGCAGCACTGACACAACACAGATATACACACACACACTCCCCTCTCCTGCAGCACTGACAACACAGATATACACACACACACTCCCCTCTCCTGCAGCCCTGACACAACACAGATATACACAGACACTCCCCTCTCCTACAGCACTGACACAACACAGATATACACAGACACTCCCCTCTCCTACAGCACTGACACAACACAGATATACACACACACACACTCCCATCTCCTGCAGCACTGACTCTACACAGATATACATACACACACACACACACACACACACACACACTCCCATCTCCTGCAGCACTGATACAACACAGATATACACACACACAATCCCATCTCCAGCAGCACTGACACAACACAGATTTACACACACACTCCCCTCTCCTGCCGCACTGACACAATACAGATGTACACAATCACACACTCCCATCTCCTGCAGCACTGAAACAATACAGATATACACATACACACACTCCCATCTCCTGCAGCACTGACACAACACAGATATACACACACACACTCCCCTCTCCTGCAGCACTGACACAACACATATATACACACACATACTCCCCTCTCCTGCAGCACTGACACAACACAGATATACACACACACACACTCTCATCTCCTGCATCACTGACACAACACAGATATACACACACACACACACACACTCCCCTCTCCTGCAGCACTGACACAACACAGATATACACATACACACACAGACACACTCCCATCTCCTGCAGCACTGACACAACACATATATACACACACACACTCCCATCTCCTGCAGCACTGACACAACACAGATATACACATACACTCCCCTCTCCTGCAGCACTGACACAATACAGATATACACATACACAAACTCCCATCTCCTGCAGCACTGACACAATACAGATATACACATACACACACTCCCATCTCCTGCAGCACTGACACAACACAGATATACACACACACCACTCTCCTGCAGCACTGACACAACACAGATACACACATACACACTCCCCTCTCCTGCAGCACTGACACAACACAGATATACACACACACACTCCCCTCCCCTGCAGCACTGAAACAACACAGATATATACACACACACTCCCCTCTCCTGCAGCACTGACACAACACAGATATACACACACACACTCCCATCTCCTGAAGAACTGACACAACACAGATATACACACACACACTCCCTTCTCCTGCAGCACTTACACAATACAGATATACACACACACACACACACACTCCCTTCTCCTGCATCACTCACACAACAGAGATATACACACACACACTCCCATCTTCTGCATCACTGACACTTCACAGAT
This sequence comes from Taudactylus pleione, assembly GCA_031769625.1. Classification (NCBI taxonomy): domain Eukaryota; kingdom Metazoa; phylum Chordata; class Amphibia; order Anura; family Myobatrachidae; genus Taudactylus; species Taudactylus pleione. Next base: position 2,373,431 of record JAUIMM010000427.1, on the reverse strand, counting down.
ATACACACACACACTCCCATCTCCTGCATCACTGACACAACACATATATACACACACACACTCCCCTCTCCTGCAGCACTGACACAACACAGATATACACACACACACTCCCGTCTCCTGCAGCACTGACACAATATAGATAGACACACACACACCCATCTCCTGCAGCACTGGCAGAACACAGATATACACACACACACTCCCCTCTCCTGCAGCACTGACACAACACAGATATACACACACTCCCCTCTCCTGCAGCACAGACACAACACAGATATCCACACACACACTCCCTTCTCCTGCAGCACTGACACAACACAGATATACACACACACACTCCCCTCTCCTGCAGCACTGACACAACACAGATATACACACTCACACTCCCTTCTCCTGCAGCACTGACACAACACAGATATACGCACACACACACACACACACACACTCCCATCTCCTGCATCACTGACACAACACAGATATACACACACACACTCCCCTCTCCTGCAGCACTGACACAATAAAGATATACACATAGAAACACACACACTCCCATCTCCTGCAGCACTGACACAACACAGATATACACACACACACTCCCCTCTCCTGCAGCACTGACACAACACAGATATACACACACACACTCCCCTCTCCTGCAGCATTGACACAACACAGATATATACATACACACTCCCTTCTCCTGCAGCACTGAGACAACACAGATATACACACACACACTCCCTTCTCCTGCAGCACTGACACAACACAGATATACACACACACACTCCCCTCTCCTGCAGCACTGACACAATACAGATATACACACACATACACACACTCCCATCTCCTGCATCACTGACACAACACAGATATACACACACACACTCCCCACTCCTGCAGCAGTGACACAACACAGATATACACACACACACTCCCCTCTCCTGCAGCACTGACACAACACAGATATACACACACACACTCCCTTCTCCTGCAGCACTGACACAATACAGATATACACACATACACACTCCCATCTCCTGCAGCACTAACACAACACAGATATACACACACACACACCTCTCTCCTGTATCACTGACATAACACAGATATACACACACACACTCCCATCTCCTGCATCACTGACACAACACAGATATACACACACACACTCCCATCTCCTGCAGCACTGACACAACACAGATATACACACACACACACACACACACACTCCCATCTCCTGCAGCACTGACACAACACAGATACACACACACACACTCCCCTCTCCTGCAGCACTGACACAACACAGATATACACACACACTCCCTTCTCCTGCAGCACTGACACAATACAGATATACACACACACACACACACACACACACACACACACACACACACACACACACACACACTCCCAACTCCTGCAACACTGACACAACACAGATACACACACACACACACACACACTCCTCTCTCCTGCATCACTGACACAACACAGATATACACACACACTCCCATCTCCTGCATCACTGACATAATACAGATATACACACACACACTCCCCTCTCCTGCAGCACTGACACAACACAGATATACACACACACACTCCCTTCTCCTGCAGCACTGACACAACACAGATATACACACACACACTCCACTCTCCTGCAGCACTGACATAATACAGATATACACACACACACACACACACACTCCCATCTCCTGCATCACTAACACAACACAGATATACACACACACTCCCCTCTCCTGCAGCACTGACACAAACCAGATATACACACATACACTCCCTTCTCCTGTAGCACTGACACAATACAGATATACACACACACACACACTCCCATCTCCTGCAGCACTGACACAACACAAATATACACACACACACACCTCTCTCCTGCATCACTGACATAACACAGATACACACACACACACTCCCATCTCCTGCATCACTGACACACACTCCCATCTCCTGCAGCACTGACACAACACAGATATACACACACACACTCCCATCTCCTGCAGCACTGACACAACACAGATATACACACACACTCCCCTCTCCTGCAGCACTGACACAATACAGATATACACATACACACTCCCATCTCCTGCAGCACTGACACAATACAGATATACACATACACACACTCCCATCTCCTGCATCACTGACACAACACAGATATACACACACACACTCCCCACTCCTGCAGCAGTGACACAACACAGATATACACACACACACTCCCCTCTCCTGCAGCACTGACACAACACAGATATACACACACACACTCCCTTCTCCTGCAGCACTGACACAATACAGATATACACACATACACACTCCCATCTCCTGCAGCACTAACACAACACAGATATACACACACACACACCTCTCTCCTGTATCACTGACATAACACAGATATACACACACACACTCCCATCTCCTGCATCACTGACACAACACAGATATACACACACACACTCCCATCTCCTGCAGCACTGACACAACACAGATATACACACACACACTCCCCTCTCCTGCAGCACTGACATAATACAGATATACACACACACACACACACACACACACTCCCATCTCCTGCATCACTAACACAACACAGATATACACACACACTCCCCTCTCCTGCAGCACTGACACAAACCAGATATACACACATACACTCCCTTCTCCTGCAGCACTGACACAATACAGATATACACACACACACACACACTCCCATCTCCTGCAGCACTGACACAACACAGATATACACACACACACACCTCTCTCCTGCATCACTGACATAACACAGATACACACACACACACTCCCATCTCCTGCATCACTGACACACACTCCCATCTCCTGCAGCACTGACACAACACAGATATACACACACACACTCCCATCTCCTGCAGCACTGACACAACACAGATATACACACACACTCCCCTCTCCTGCAGCACTGACACAATACAGATATACACATACACACACTCCCATCTCCTGTAGCACTGACACAATACAGATATACACATACACACACTCCCATCTCCTGCAGCACTGACACAACACAGATATACACACACACACTCCCCTCTCCCGCAGCACTGATACAACACAGATATACATACACACACTCCCCTCTCCTGCAGCACTGACACAACACAGATATACACACACACTCCACTCTCCTGCAGAACTGACACAACACAGATATACACACACACACACACACACACACACTCTCATCTCCTGCATCACTGACACAACACAGATATACACACACACACACTCCCCTCTCCTGCAGCACTAACACAAATATATACACACACACACTCCCCTCTCCTGCAGCACTGACACAACACAGATATACACACACACTCCCCTCTCCTGCAGCACTGACACAATACAGATATACAGACACACACACACACACACACACACACTCCCATCTCCTGCAACACTGACACAACACAGATATACACACACACAATCCCATCTCCTGCAGCACTGACACAACACATATATACACACACACTCCCCTCTCCTGCAGCACTGACACAATACAGATATACACATACACACACTCCCATCTCCTGCAGCACTGACACAATACAGATATACACATACACACACTCCCATCTCCTGCAGCATTGACACAACAGATATACACACACACACTCCCCTCTCCTTCAGCACTGACACAACACAGATATACACACACACACACACACACACACTCCCCTCTCCTGCAGCACTGACACAACACAGATATACACACACACACTCCCCTCTCCTGCAGCACTGACACAACACAGATATACACACACACACTCCCCTCTCCTGCAGCACTGACACAACACAGATATACACACACTCCCTTCTCTTGCAGCACTGACACAACACAGATATACACACACACACTCTCTTCTCCTGCAGCACTGACACAATACAGATATACACACACACACACACACTCCCATCTCCTGCATCACTGAAACAACACAGATATACACACACACACTCCCCTCTCCTGCAGCACTGACACAACAGATTTACACACACACACTCCCATCTCCTGCATCACTGACACAACACAGATATACACACACACACTCCCATCTTCTGCAGCACTGACACAACACAGATATAAACACACACACTCCCTTCTCCTGCAGCACTGACACAATACAGATATACACACACACTCCCATCTCCTGCAACACTGACACAACACAGATATACACACACACACTCCCCTCTCCTGCAGCACTGATACAACACAGATATACACACACACACTCCCCTCTCCTGCAGCATTGACACAACACAGATATACACACACACACACTCCCTTCTCCTGCAGCACTGACACAACACAGATATACACACACACTCCCTTCTCCTGTAGCACTGACACAACACAGATATACACACACACTCCCCTCTCCTGCAGCACTGACACAATACAGATATACACACACACACACTCACACACACACACACACACACACACACACACACACTCACATCTCCTGCATCACTGACACAACACAGATACACACACACACTCCCTTCTCCTGTAGCACTGACACAACACAGATATACACACACACTCCCCTCTCCTGCAGCACTGACACAATACAGATATACAGACACACACACTCCCATCTCCTGCAGCACTGACACAACACAGATATACACATACACACAGACACACTCCCCTCTCCTGCAGCACTAACACAGATATACACACACACACTCCCCTCTCCTGCAGCACTGACACAATACAGATATACACATACACACACTCCTATCTCCAGCAGCACTGACACAATACAGATATACACATACACACACACACACACTCTCCCATCTCCTGCAGCACTGACACAACACAGATATACACACACACTCCCATCTCCTGCAGCACTGACACAACACAGATATACACACACACACTCCCATCTCCTGCAGCACTGACACAACACAGATATACATATACACACACACACACACACACACACACTCCCATCTCCTGCAGCACTGACACAACACAGATTTACACACACACTCCCCTCTCCTGCAGCACTGACACAATACAGATATACACATACACACACTCCCATCTCCTGCAGCACTGACACAATACAGATATACACACACACACACACTCCCATCTCCTGCATCACTGAAACAACACAGATATACACACACACACTCCCCTCTCCTGCAGCACTGACACAACAGATTTACACACACACACTCCCATCTCCTGCATCACTGACACAACACAGATATACACACACACACTCCCATCTTCTGCAGCACTGACACAACACAGATATAAACACACACACTCCCTTCTCCTGCAGCACTGACACAATACAGATATACACACACACTCCCATCTCCTGCAACACTGACACAACACAGATATACACACACACAATCCCATCTCCTGCAGCACTGACACAACACATATATACACACACACTCCCCTCTCCTGCAGCACTGACACAATACAGATATACACATACACACACACCCCTCTCCTGCAGCACTGATACAACACAGATATACACACACACACTCCCCTCTCCTACAGCATTGACACAACACAGATATACACACACACACTCCCTTCTCCTGCAGCACTGACACAACACAGATATACACACACACTCCCTTCTCCTGTAGCACTGACACAACACAGATATACACACACACTCCCCTCTCCTGCAGCACTGACACAATACAAATATACACACACACTCACACACACACACACTCCCATCTCCTGCATCACTGACACAACACAGATACACACACACACTCCCTTCTCCTGTAGCACTGACACAACACAGATATACACACACACTCCCCTCTTGTGCAGCAATGACACGATACAGATATACACACACACACACACACACACACTCCCATCTCCTGCATCACTGACACAACACAGATATACACACACACACTCCCCTCTCCTGCAGCACTGACACAACACAGATATACACACACACTCCCTTCTCCTGCAGCACTGACACAATACAGATATACACACACACACACACACACACACACACACTCCCAACTCCTACAGCACTGACACAACACAGATACACAGACACAGACACACACACACACACACACACACACACACACACACACACACTCCTCTCTCCTGCATCACTGACACAACACAGATATACACACACACACTCCCATCTCCTGCATCACTGACATAATACAGATATACACACACACACTCCCCTCTCCTGTAGCACTGACACAACACAGATATACACACACACACTCCCTTCTCCTGCAGCACTGACACAACACAGATATACACACACACTCCCCTCTCCTGCAGCACTGACACAACACAGATATACACACACACACTCCCCTCTCCTGCAGCACTGACACAACACAGATATACACACACACACACTCCCTTCTCCTGCAGCACTGACACAACACAGATATACACACACACTCCTCTCTCCAGCAGCACTGACACAATACAGATATACACATACACACACTCCCCTCTCCTGCAGCACTGACACAACACAGATATACACACACACACTCCCCTCTCCTGCAGCACTGACACAACACAGATATACACACACACACTCCCCTCTCCTGCAGCATTGACACAACACAGATATACACATACACACTCCCTTCTCCTGCAGCACTGACACAACACAGATATACACACACACACTCCCTTCTCCTATAGCACTGACACAACACAGATATACACACACACTCCCCTCTCCTGCAGCACTGACACAATACAGATATACACACACACACACACACACACACTCCCATCTCCTGCATCACTGACACAACACAGATACACACACACACACTCCCTTCTCCTGTAGCACTGACACAACACAGATATACACACACACTCCCCTCTCCTGCAGCACTGACACAATACAGATATACACACACACACACACACACACACACACTCCCATATCCTGCATCACTGACACAACACAGATACACACACACACTCCCCTCTCCTGCAGCACTGACACAACACAGATATACACACACACACTCCCTTCTGCAGCACTGACACAATACAGATATACACACACACACACACACACACACACACACACACACACACACACACACACTCCCAACTCCTGCAGCACTGACACAACACAGATACACACACACACACACACACTCCTCTCTCCTGCATCACTGACACAACACAGATATACACACACACACTCCCATCTCCTGCATCACTGACATAATACAGATATACACACACACACTCCCCTCTCCTGCAGCACTGACACAACACAGATATACACACACACACTCCCTTCCCCTGCAGCACTGACACAACAAAGATATACACACACACACTCCCCTCTCCTGCAGCACTGACACAACACAGATATACACACACACACTCCCCTCTCCTGCAGCACTGACACAACACAGATATACACACACACACACTCCCTTCTCCTGCAGCACTGACACAACACAGATATACACACACACTCCCCTCTCCTGCAGCACTGACACAATACAGATATACACACACACACACACTCCCCTCTCCTGCAGCACTGACACAACACAGATATACACACACACACTCCCCTCTCCTGCAGCACTGACACAACACAGATATACACACACACACTCCCCTCTCCTGCAGCACTGACACTACACAGATATACACACACACACTCCCTTCTCCTGCAGCACTGACACAACACAGATATACACACACACTCCCCTCACCTGCAGCACTGACACAATACAGATATACACACACACACACACACACACTCCCATCTCCTGCATCACTGACACAACACAGATATACACTCACACCCTCCCATCTCCTGCAGCACTGACACAACACAGATATACACACACACCCTCCCATCTCCTGCAGCACTGACACAATACAGATATACACATACACACACTCCCCTCTCCTGCAGCACTGACACAACACAGATATACACACACACACTCCCCTCTCCTGCAGCACTGACAACACAGATATACACACACACACTCCCCTCTCCTGCAGCACTGACACAACACAGATATACACACACACTCCCCTCTCCTGCAGCACTGACACAACTCAGATATACACACACACACACACTCCCATCTCCTGCATTACTGACACAACACAGATATACACACACACACTCCCCTCTCCTGCAGCACTAACACAGATATACACACACACACACACACACACACTCCCCTCTCCTGCAGCACTGACACAACACAGATATACACATACACACACACACACTCCCATCTCCTGCAGCACTGACACAACACATATATACACACACACACACTCCCATCTCCTGCAGCACTGACACAATACAGATATACACACACACTCCCATCTCCTGCAGCACTGACACAACATAGATATACATATTCACACAAACACACTCCCATCTCCTGCAGCACTGACACAACACTGATATACACACACACACTCCCCTCTCCTGCAGCACTGACACAACACAGATATACACACACTGCCCTCTCCTGCAGCACTGACACAATACAGATATACACATACACACACTCCCCTCTCCTGCAGCACTGACACAATACAGATATACACACACACACACTCCCATCTCCTGCAGCACTGACACAACATAGATATACATATACACACACACACACACACACACACTCCCATCTCCTGCAGCACTGACACCACACAGATATACACACACACACTCCCATCTCCTGCAGCACTCACACAACACAGATATACACACACACTCCCCTCTCCTGCAGCACTGACACAATACAGATATACACACACTCCCATCTCCTGCAGCACTGACACAATACAGATATACACATACACACACTCCCATCTCCTGCAGCACTGACACAACACAGATATACACACACACACTCCCCTCTCCCGCAGCACTGATACAACACAGATATACATACACACACTCCCCTCTCCTGCAGCACTGACAACACAGATATACACACACACTCCCCTCTCCTGCAGCACTGACACAACACAGATATACACACACACACACACACACTCTCATCTCCTGCATCACTGACACAACACAGATATACACACACACACACTCCCTTCTCCTGCAGCACTAACACAGATATCTACACACACACACACACACTCCCCTCTCCTGCAGCACTGACAAAACACAGATATACACACACAATCCCATCTCCTGCAGCACTGACACAACACAGATATACATATACACAAACACATACACACTCCCATCTCCTGCAACACTGACACAACACAGATATACACACACACAATCCCATCTCCTGCAGCACTGACACAACACAGATATACACACACACTCCCCTCTCCTGCAGCACTGACACAATACAGATATACACATACACACACTCCCCTCTCCTGCAGCACTGACACAATACAGATATACACATACACACACTCCCATCTCCTGCAGCACCGACACAACACAGATATACACACACACACTCCCCTCTCCTTCAGCACTGACACAACACAGATATACACACACACACACACACTCCCCTCTCCTGCAGCACTGACACAACACAGATATACACACACACACACACTCCCCTCTCCTGCAGCACTGACACAACACAGATATACACACACACACTCCCCTCTCCTGCAGCACTGACACAACACAGATATACACACACTCCCTTCTCTTGCAGCACTGACACAACACAGATATACACACACACACTCTCTTCTTCTGCAGCACTGACACAATACAGATATACAAACACACACACACTCCCATCTCCTGCATCACTGAAACAAAACAGATATACACACACACAGTCCCCTCTCCTGCAGCACTGACACAACAGATTTACACACACACACTCCCTTCTCCTGCAGCACTGACACAATACAGATATACACACACGCATACACTCCCATCTCCAACATCACTGACACAACACAGATATACACACACACACTCCCCTCTCCTGCAGCACTGACACAACACAGATACACACACACACACTCCCCTCTCCTGCAGCAGTGACACAACACAGATACACACACACACACTCCCATCTCCTGCAGCACTGATACAACACAGATATACACACACACACTCCCTTCTCCTGCAGCACTGACACAATACAGATATACACACACACACACTCCCATCTCCTGCATCACTGACACAACACAGATATACACACACACACTCCCCTCTTCTGCATCACTGACACTTCACAGATATACACACACACACTCCCATCTCCTGCATCACTGACACAACACAGATATACACACACACACTCCCATCTCCTGCATCACTGACACAACACAGATATACACACACACACACTCCCCTCTCCTGCAGCACTGACACAACACAGATATACACATACACACACACACTCCCATCTCCTGCAGCACTGACACAATACAGATATACACACACACACTCCCGTCTCCTGCAGCACTGACACAACATAGATATACATATACACACACACACACTCCCATCTCCTGCAGCACTGACACAACACAGATATACACACACACACTCCCATCTCCTGCAGCACTGACACAACACAGATATACACACACACTCCCCTCTCCTGCAGCACTGACACAATACAGATATACACATACACACACTCCCATCTCCTGCAGCACAGACACAATACAGATATACACATACACACACTCCCATCTCCTGCAGCACTGACACAACACAGATATACACACACACACTCCCCTCTCCCGCAGCACTGATACAACACAGATATACATACACACACTCCCCTCTCCTGCAGCACTAACACAGATATATACACACACACACACTCCCCTCTCCTACAGCACTGACACAACACAGATATACACATACACACACACACACACTCCCATCTCCTGCAGCACTGACACAACACATATATACACACACAATCCCATCTCCTGCAGCACTGACACAACACAGATATACATATACACAAACACATACACACTCCCATCTCCTGCAACACTGACACAACACAGATATACACACACACAATCCCATCTCCTGCAGCACTGACACAACACAGATATACACACACACTCCCCTCTCCTGCAGCACTGACACAATACAGATATACACATACACACACTCCCATCTCCTGCAGCACTGACACAATACAGATATACACATACACACACTCCCATCTCCTGCAGCACTGACACAACACAGATATACACACACACTCCCCTCTCCTTCAGCACTGACACAACACAGATATACACACACACACACACTCCCCTCTCCTGCAGCACTAACACAACACAGATATACACACACATACTCCCCTCTCCTGCAGCACTGACACAACACAGATATACACACACACACTCCCCTCTCCTGCAGCACTGACACAACACAGATATACACACACTCCCTTCTCTTGCAGCACTGACACAACACAGATATACACACACACACTCTTTTCTCCTGCAGCACTAACACAATACAGATATACACACACACACACACTCCCATCTCCTGCATCACTGAAACAACACAGATATACACACACACACTCCCCTCTCCTGCAGCACTGACACAACAGATTTACACACACACACTCCCTTCTCCTGCAGCACTGACACAATACAGATATACACACACGCATACACTCCCATCTCCTGCATCACTGACACAACACAGATATAAACACACACACTCCCTTCTCCTGCAGCACTGACACAATACAGATATACACACACACTCCCATCTCCTGCAACACTGACACAACACAGATATACACACACACACTCCCCTCTCCTGCAGCACTGACACAACACAGATATACACACACACACTCCCCTCTCCTGCAGCATTGACACAACACAGATATACACACACACACACTCTCTTCTCCTGCAGCACTGACACAACACAGATATACACACACACACTCCCTTCTCCTGTAGCACTGACACAACAAAGATATACACACACACTCCCCTCTCCTGCAGCACTGACACAATACAGATATACACACACACACACACACACACTCCCATCTCCTGCATCACTAACACAACACAGATATACACACACACACTCCCCTCTCCTGCAGCACTGACACAACACAGATATACACACACACACTCCCTTCTCCTGCAGCACTGACACAATACAGATATACACACACACACACACACACACACACTCCCAACACCTGCAGCACTGACACAACACAGATACACACACAAACACACACACACACTCCTCTCTCCTGCATCACTGACACAACACAGATATACACACACACTCCCATCTCCTGCATCACTGACATAATACAGATATACACACACACTCCCCTCTCCTGCAGCACTGACACAACACAGATATACACACACACACTCCCTTCTCCTGCAGCACTGACACAACACAGATATGCACACACACACTCCCCTCTCCTGCAGCACTGACAGAACACAGATATACACACACACACTCCCCTCTCCTGCAGCACTGACACAACACAGATACACACACACACACTCCCTTCTCCTGCAGCACTGACACAACACAGATATACACACACTCCCCTCTCCTGCAGCACTGACACAATACAGATATACACACACACACACACTCCCCTCTCCTGCAGCACTGACACAACACAGATATACACACACACACTCCCCTCTCCTGCAGCACTGACACAACACAGATATACACACACACACTCCCCTCTCCTGCAGCACTGACACAACACAGATATACACACACACTCCCCTCTCCTGCAGCACTGACACAATACAGATATACAGACACACACACACACACACACACACACACACACACACTCCCATCTCCTGCATCACTGACACAACACAGATATACACTCACGCCCTCCCATCTCCTGCAGCACTGACACAACACAGATATACACACACACCCTCCCATCTCCTGCAGCACTGACACAATACAGATATACACATACACACACTCCCATCTCCTGCAGCACTGACACAACACAGATATACACACACACACTCCCCTCTCCTGCAGCACTGACAACACAGATATACACACACACACTCCCCTCTCCTGCAGCACTGACACAACACAGATATACACACACACACACACACACAAACACACACACACACTCCCATCTCCTGCATTACTGACACAACACAGATATACACACACACACACTCCCATCTCCTGCAGCACTAACACAGATATACACACACACTCCCCTCTCCTGCAGCACTGACACAACACAGATATACACATACATACACACACACTCCCATCTCCTGCAGCACTGACACAACACATATATACACACACACACTCCCATCTCCTGCAGCACTGACACAATACAGATATACACACACACACTCCCATCTCCAGCAGCACTGACACAACATAGATTTACATATTCACACACACACACTCCCATCTCCTGCAGCACTGACACAACACAGATATACACACACACTCCCCTCTCCTGCAGCACTGACACAACACAGATATACACACACTCCCCTCTCCTGCAGCACTGACACAATACAGATATACACATACACACAATCCCCTCTCCTGCAGCACTGACACAATACAGATATACACACACACACTCCCATCTCCTGCAGCACTGACACAACATAGATATACATATACACACACACACACACTCACATCTCCTGCAGCACTGACACAACACAGATATACACACACACACTCCCATCTTCTGCAGCACTCACACAACACAGATATACACACACACTCCCCTCTCCTGCAGCACTGACACAATACAGATATACACATACACACACTCCCATCTCCTGCAGCACTGACACAATACAGATATACATATACACACACTCCCATCTCCTGCAGCACTGACACAACACAGATATACACACACACACTCCCCTCTCCGGCAGCACTGATACAACACAGATATACATACACACACTCCCCTCTCCTGCAGCACTGACACAACACAGATATACACACACACTCCCCTCTCCTGCAGCACTGACACAACACAGATATACACACAAACACACACACACACTCTCATCTCCTGCATCACTGACACAACACAGATATACACACACACACACTCCCCTCTCCTGCAGCACTAACACAGATATATACACACACACACACACACTCCCCTCTCCTGCAGCACTGACACAACACATATATACACACACAATCCCATCTCCTGCAGCACTGACACAACACAGATATACACACACACAATCCCCTCTCCTGCAGCACTGACACAATACAGATATACACATACACACACTCCCATCTCCTGCAGCACTGACACAATACAGATATACACATACACACACTCCCATCTCCTTCAGCACCGACACAACACAGATATACACACACACACTCCCCTCTCCTTCAGCACTGACACAACACAAATATACACACACACTCCCCTCTCCTGCAGCACTGACACAACACAGATATACACACACACACTCCCCTCTCCTGCAGCACTAACACAGATATATACACACACACACACACACACACACTCTCATCTCCTGCATCACTGACACAACACAGATACACACACACACACACACTCCCCTCTCCTGCAGCACTAACACAGATATATACACACACACACACACTCCCCTCTCCTGCAGCACTGACACAACACAGATATACACACACTCCCTTCTCTTGCAGCACTGACACAACACAGATATACACACACTCCCTTCTCTTGCAGCACTGACACAACACAGATATACACACACACACTCTCTTCTCCTGCAGCACTGACACAATACAGATATACACACACGCATACACTCCCATCTCCTACATCACTGACACAACACAGATATACACACACACACTCCCCTCTCCTGCAGCACTGACACAACACAGATATACACACACACACTCCCCTCTCCTGCAGCACTGACACAACACAGATATACACACACACTCCCCTCTCCTGCAGCACTGACACAACACAGATATACACACACACACTCCCTTCTCCTGCAGCACTGACACAATACAGATATACACACACACACACACACACACACTCCCATCTCCTGCATCACTGACACAACAAAGATATACACACACACACTCCCCTCTTCTGCATCACTGACACTTCACAGATATACACACACACACTCCCATCTCCTGCATCACTGACACAACACAGATATACACACACACACTCCCATCTCCTGCATCACTGACACAGCACAGATATACACACACACACTCACTTCTCCTGCAGCACTGACACAATACAGATACACACACACACACACACACACACACACTCCCATCTCCTGCATCACTGACACAACACAGATATACACACACTCCCATCTTCTGCAGCACTGACACAACACAGATATAAACACACACACTCCCTTCTCCTGCAGCACTGACACAATACAGATATACACACACACTCCCATCTCCTGCATCACTGACACAACACAGATATACACACACACACTCCCCTCTCCTGCAGCACTGACACAACACAGATATACCAACACACACTCCCCTCTCCTGCAGCATTGACACAACACAGATATACACACACACACTCCCTTCTCCTGCAGCACTGACACAACACAGATATACACACTCCCTTCTCCTGTAGCACTGACACAACACAGATATACACACACACTCCCCTCTCCTGCCGCACTGACACAATACAGATATACACACACACACACACTCCCATCTCCTGCATCACTGACACAACACAGATATACACACACACACACTCCCCTCTCCTGCAGCACTGACACAACACAGATATACACACACACACTCCCTTCTCCTGCAGCACTGACACAATACAGATATACACACACACTCCCAACTCCTGCAGCACTGACACAACACAGATACACACACACACACACACACACACACACACACACACACACACACACACACACCTCTCTCCTGCATCACTGACACAACACAGATATACACACACACACTCCCATCTCCTGCATCACTGACACAACACAGATATACACACACACACTCCCCTCTTCTGCATCACTGACACTTCACAGATATACACACACACTCCCATCTCCTGCATCACTGACACAACACAGATATACACACACACACTCCCATCTCCTGCATCACTGACAGCACAGATATACACACACACACTCACTTCTCCTGCAGCACTGACACAATACAGATATACACACACACACACACACACACACACACACACACACACACTCCCATCTCCTGCATCACTGACACAACACAGATATACACACACACACTCCCATCTTCTGCAGCACTGACACAACACAGATATAAACACACACACTCCCTTCTCCTGCAGCACTGACACAATACAGATATACACACACACTCCCATCTCCTGCATCACAGACACAACACAGATATACACACACACACTCCCCTCTCCTGCAGCACTGACACAACACAGATATACCAACACACACTCCCCTCTCCTGCAGCATTGACACAACACAGATATACACACACACACTCCCTTCTCCTGCAGCACTGACACAACACAGATATACACACTCCCTTCTCCTGTAGCACTGACACAACACAGATATACACACACACTCCCCTCTCCTGCCGCACTGACACAATACAGATATACACACACACACACACTCCCATCTCCTGCATCACTGACACAACACAGATATACACACACACACACTCCCCTCTCCTGCAGCACTGACACAACACAGATATACACACACACACTCCCTTCTCCTGCAGCACTGACACAATACAGCTATACACACACACACACACACACACACACACTCCTCTCTCCTGCATCACTGACACAACACAGATATACACACACACACTCCTATCTCCTGCATCACTGACATAATACAGATATACACACACACACTCCCCTCTCCTGCAGCACTGACACAACACAGATATACACACACACACTCCTTCTCCTGCAGCACTGACACAACACAGATATACACACACAATCCCCTCTCCTGCAGCACTGACACAACACAGATATACAAACACACACTCCCCTCTCCTGCAGCACTGACACAACACAGATATACACACACACACTCCCTTCTCCTGCAGCACTGACACAACACAGATATACACACACACTCTCCTCTCCTGCAGCACTGACACAATACAGATATACACACACACACACACACACACTCCCATCTCCTGCATCACTGACACAACACAGCTATACACACACACCCTCCCATCTCCTGCAGCACTGACACAACACAGATATACACACACACCCTCCCATCTCCTGCAGCACTGACACAATACAGATATACACACACACACACACACACTCCCATCTCCTGCATCACTGACACAACACAGATATACACACACACACACTCCCCTCTCCTGCAGCACTGACACAACACAGATATACACACACACACTCCCTTCTCCTGCAGCACTGACACAATACAGATATACACACACACACACACACACACTCCCAACTCCTGCAGCACTGACACAACACAGATACACACACACACACACACTCCTCTCTCCTGCATCACTGACACAACACAGATATACACACACACACTCCCATCTCCTGCATCACTGACACAATACAGATTTACACACACACACTCCCCTCTCCTGCAGCACTGACACAACACAGATATACACACACACACACTCCCTTCTCCTGCAGCACTGACACAACACAGATATACACATACACACACACACACACTCCCATCTCCTGCAGCACTGACACAACACAGATATACACACACACACTCCCATCTCCAGCAGCACTGACACAACACAGATATACACACACACTCCCCTCTCCTGCAGCACTGACACAAAACAGATATACACACACACACACACACTCCCCTCTCCTGCAGCACTGACACAACACAGATATACACACACACACTCCCCTCTCCTGCAGCACTGACAACACAGATATACACACACACACTCCCCTCTCCTGCAGCACTGACACAACATAGATATACGCATACACTCCCCTCTCCTGCAGCACTGACACAACTCAGATATACACACACACACACACACCCATCTCCTGCATCACTGACACAACACAGATATACACACACACACACTCCCCTCTCCTGCAGCACTAACACAGATATACACACACACACACACACTCCCCTCTCCTGCAGCACTGACACAACACAGATATACACATACACACACACACACACTCCCATCTCCTGCAGCACTGACACAACACATATATACACACACACACTCCCATCTCCTGCAGCACTGACACAATACAGATATACACACACACTGCCATCTCCTGCAGCACTGACACAACATAGATATACATATTCACACACACACACTCCCATCTCCTGCAGCACTGACACAACACAGATATACACACACACTCCCCTCTCCTGCAGCACTGACACAACATAGATATACACACACACTCCCCTCTACTGCAGCACTGACACAATACAGATATACACATACACACACTCCCCTCTCCTGCAGCACTGACACAATACAGATATACACATACACACACTCCCATCTCCTGCAGCACTGACACAATACAGATATACACATACACACACTCCCATCTCCTTCAGCACCGACACAACACAGATAGACACACACACACTCCCCTCTCCTTCAGCACTGACACAACACAAATATACACACACACTCCCCTCTCCTGCAGCACTGACACAACACAGATATACACACACTCCCTTCTCTTGCAGCACTGACACAACACAGATATACACACACACACTCTCTTCTCCTGCAGCACTGACACAATACAGATATACACACACACACTCCCATCTCCTGCATCACTGAAACAACACAGATATACACACACACTCCCCTCTCCTGCAGCACTGACACAACAGATTTACACACACAAACTCCCTTCTCCTGCAGCACTGACACAATACAGATATACACACACACTCCCCTCTCCTGCAGCACTGACACAACACAGATATACACACACACACTCCCATCTCCTGTAGCACTGATACAACATAGATATACACACACACACTCCCTTCTCCTGCAGCACTGACACAATACAGATATACACACACACACACTCCCATCTCCAGCATCACTGACACAACACAGATATACACACACACACTCCCCTCTTCTGCATCACTGACACTTCACAGATATACACACACACACTCCCATCTCCTGCATCACTGACACAACACAGATATACACACACACACTCCCATCTCCTGCATCACTGACACAGCATAGATATACACACACACACTCACTTCTCCTGCAGCACTGACACAATACAGATATACACACACACACACACACACACACACACACACACACACACACACACACACACACACACACTCCCATCTCCTGCATCACTGACACAACACAGATATACACACACACACTCCCATCTTCTGCAGCACTGACACAACACAGATGTAAACACACACACTCCCTTCTCCTGCAGCACTGACATAATACAGATATACACACACACTCCCATCTCCTGCATCACTGACACAACACAGATATACACACACACACTCCCCTCTCCTGCAGCACTGACACAACACAGATATACCAACACACACTCCCCTCTCCTGCAGCATTGACACAACACAGATATACACACACACACTCCCTTCTCCTGCAGCACTGACACAACACAGATATACACACTCCCTTCTCCTGTAGCACTGACACAACACAGATATACACACACACTCCCCTCTCCTGCCGCACTGACACAATACAGATATACACACACACACACTCCCATCTCCTGCATCACTGACACAACACAGATATACACACACACACACTCCCCTCTCCTGCAGCACTGACACAACACAGATATACACACACACACTCCCTTCTCCTGCAGCACTGACACAATACAGATATACACACACACACACACTCCCAACTCCTGCAGCACTGACACAACACAGATACACACACACACACACACACACACACACACACACACACACACACACTCCTCTCTCCTGCATCACTGACACAACACAGATATACACACACACACTCCCATCTCCTGCATCACTGACATAATACAGATATACACACACACACTCCCCTCTCCTGCAGCACTGACACAACACAGATATACACACACACACTCCCTTCTCCTGCAGCACTGACACAACACAGATATACACACACACTCCCCTCTCCTGCAGCACTGACACAACACAGATATACAAACACACACTCCCATCTCCTGCATCACTGACACAACACAGATATACACACACACACTCCCCTCTTCTGCATCACTGACACAACACAGATATACACACACACTCTCCTCTCCTGCAGCACTGACACAATACAGATATACACACACACACACACACACACACACTCCCATCTCCTGCATCACTGACACAACACAGCTATACACACACACCCTCCCATCTCCTGCAGCACTGACACAACACAGATATACACACACACCCTCCCATCTCCTGCAGCACTGACACAATACAGATATACACACACACACACTCCCCTCTCCTGCAGCACTGACACAACACAGATATACACACACACACTCCAATCTCCTGCATCACTGACACAACACAGATATACACACACACACTCCCCTCTCCTGCAGCACTGACACAACACAGATATACACACACACACTCCCTTCTCCTGCAGCACTGACACAACACAGATATACACACACACACTCCCCTCTCCTGCAGCACTGACACAACACAGATATACACACACACTCCCCTCTCCTGCAGCACTGACACAATACAGATATACACACACACACTCCCTTCTCCTGCATCACTGACACAACACAGATATACACACACACACTCCCCTCTCCTGCAGCACTGACACAACACAGATATACACACACACACTCCCTTCTCCTGCAGCACTGACACAACACAGATATACACACACACACTCCCCTCTCCTGCAGCACTGACACAACACAGATATACACACACACTCCCCTCTCCTGCAGCACTGACACAATACAGATATACACACACACACTCCCTTCTCCTGCAGCACTGACACAACACAGATATACACACACACTCCCCTCTCCTGCAGCACAGACACAATACAGATATACACACACACACACACACACACACACACTCCCATCTCCTGCATCACTGACACAACACAGATATACACACACACTCCCCTCTCCTGCAGCACTGACACAACACAGATATACACACACACATTCCCTTCTCCTGCAGCACTGACACAATACAGATATACACACACACACTCCCATCTCCTGCAGCACTGACACAACACAGATATACACACACACACACACACACACCTCTCTCCTGCATCACTGACATAACACAGGTATACACAGACACACTCCCCTCTCCTGCATCACTGACACAACACAGATATACACACACACACTCCCCTCTCCTACAGCACTGACACAACACAGATATACACACACACACTCCCCTCTCCTGCAGCACTGACACAACACAAATATACAAACACACACACTCCCCTCTCCTGCAGCACTGACACAACACAGATATACACACACACACTCCCTTCTCCTGCAGCACTGACACAACACAGATATACACACACACACTCCCCTCTCCTGCAGCACTGACACAACACAGATATACACACACACTCCCCTCTCCTGCAGCACTGACACAATACAGATATACACACACACACACACACACACACACACACACACACACTCTCCCATCTCCTGCATCACTGACACAACACAGATATACACACACACACTCTCCCCTCTCCTGCAGCACTGACACAACAGATATACACACACACACTCCCTTCTCCTGCGGCACTGACACAACACAGATATACACACACACACTCCCTTCTCCTGCAGCACTGACACAATACAGATATACACACACACACACTCCCATCTCCTGCATCACTGACACAACACAGATATACACACACACACTCCCCTCTTCTGCATCACTGACACTTCACAGATATACACACACACACTCCCATCTCCTGCATCACTGACACAACACAGATATACACACACACACTCCCATCTCCTGCATCACTGACACAGCACAGATATACACACACACACTCACTTCTCCTGCAGCACTGACACAATACAGATATACACACACACACACACACACACACACACACACACACACACACACACACACACTCCCATCTCCTGCATCACTGACACAACACAGATATACACACACACACTCCCATCTTCTGCAGCACTGACACAACACAGATATAAACACACACACTCCCTTCTCCTGCAGCACTGACATAATACAGATATACACACACACTCCCATCTCCTGCATCACTGACACAACACAGATATACACACACACACTCCCCTCTCCTGCAGCACTGACACAACACAGATATACCAACACACACTCCCCTCTCCTGCAGCATTGACACAACACAGATATACACACACACACTCCCTTCTCCTGCAGCACTGACACAACACAGATATACACACTCCCTTCTCCTGTAGCACTGACACAACACAGATATACCCACACTCCCCTCTCCTGCCGCACTGACACAATACAGATATACACACACACACACTCCCATCTCCTGCATCACTGACACAACACAGATATACACACACACACACTCCCCTCTCCTGCAGCACTGACACAACACAGATATACACACACACACTCCCTTCTCCTGCAGCACTGACACAATACAGATATACACACACACACACACTCCCAACTCCTGCAGCACTGACACAACACAGATACACACACACACACACACACACACTCCTCTCTCCTGCATCACTGACACAACACAGATATACACACACACACTCCCATCTCCTGCATCACTGACATAATACAGATATACACACACACACTCCCCTCTCCTGCAGCACTGACACAACACAGATATACACACACACACTCCCTTCTCCTGCAGCACTGACACAACACAGATATACACACACACTCCCCTCTCCTGCAGCACTGACACAACACAGATATACAAACACACACTCCCATCTCCTGCATCACTGACACAACACAGATATACACACACACACTCCCCTCTTCTGCATCACTGACACAACACAGATATACACACACACTCTCCTCTCCTGCAGCACTGACACAATACAGATATACCCACACACACACACACACACACACACACACACACACACACACACTCCCATCTCCTGCATCACTGACACAACACAGCTATACACACACACCCTCCCATCTCCTGCAGCACTGACACAACACAGATATACACACACACCCTCCCATCTCCTGCAGCACTGACACAATACAGATATACACACACACACACTCCCCTCTCCTGCAGCACTGACACAACACAGATATACACACACACACTCCAATCTCCTGCATCACTGACACAACACAGATATACACACACACACACTCCCTTCTCCTGCAGCACTGACACAACACAGATATACACACACACACACACTCCCAACTCCTGCAGCACTGACACAACACAGATACACACACACACACACACACTCCTCTCTCCTGCATCACTGACACAACACAGATATACACACACACACTCCCATCTCCTGCATCACTGACATAATACAGATTTACACACACACACTCCCCTCTCCTGTAGCACTGACACAACACAGATATACACACACACACTCCCTTCTCCTGCAGCACTGACACAACAGATATACACATACACACACACACACACTCCCATCTCCTGCAGCACTGACACAACACAGATATACACACACACACACTCCCCTCTCCTGCAGCACTGACACAACACAGATATACACACACACACACACTCCCCTCTCCTGCAGCACTGAGACAACACAGATATACACACACACTCCCCTCTCCTGCAGCACTGACACAACACAGATATACACACACTCCCTTCTCTTGCAGCACTGACACAACACAGATATACACACACACACTCTCTTCTCCTGCAGCACTGACACAATACAGATATACACACACACACTCCCATCTCCTGCATCACTGAAACAACACAGATATACACACACACTCCCCTCTCCTGCAGCACTGACACAACAGATTTACACATACACACTCCCTTCTCCTGCAGCACTGACACAATACAGATATACACACACACTCCCCTCTCCTGCAGCACTGACACAAAACAGATATACACACACACACTCCCATCTCCTGCAGCACTGATACAACATAGATATACACACACACACTCCCTTCTCCTGCAGCACTGACACAATACAGATATACACACACACACACTCCCATCTCCTGCATCACTGACACAACACAGGTATACACACACACACTCCCCTCTTCTGCATCACTGACACTTCACAGATATACACACACACACTCCCATCTCCTGCATCACTGACACAACACAGATATACACACACACACTCCCATCTCCTGCATCACTGACACAGCACAGATATACACACACACACTCACTTCTCCTGCAGCACTGACACAATACAGATATACACACACACACACACACACACACACACACTCCCATCTCCTGCATCACTGACACAACACAGATATACACACACACACTCCCATCTTCTGCAGCACTGACACAACACAGATATAAACACACACACTCCCTTCTCCTGCAGCACTGACACAATACAGATATACACACACACTCCCATCTCCTGCATCACTGACACAACACAGATATACACACACACACTCCCCTCCTGCAGCACTGACACAACACAGATATACCAACACACACTCCCCTCTCCTGCAGCATTGACACAACACAGATATACACACACACACTCCCTTCTCCTGCAGCACTGACACAACACAGATATACACACTCCCTTCTCCTGTAGCACTGACACAACACAGATATACACACACACTCCCCTCTCCTGCCGCACTGACACAATACAGATATACACACACACACACTCCCATCTCCTGCATCACTGACACAACACAGATATACACACACACACACTCCCCTCTCCTGCAGCACTGACACAACACAGATATACACACACACACTCCCTTCTCCTGCAGCACTGACACAATACAGATATACACACACACACACACTCCCAACTCCTGCAGCACTGACACAACACAGATACACACACACACACACACACACACACTCCTCTCTCCTGCATCACTGACACAACACAGATATACACACACACACTCCCATCTCCTGCATCACTGACATAATACAGATATACACACACACACTCCCCTCTCCTGCAGCACTGACACAACACAGATATACACACACACACTCCCTTCTCCTGCAGCACTGACACAACACAGATATACACACACACTCCCCTCTCCTGCAGCACTGACACAACACAGATATACAATCACACACTCCCATCTCCTGCATCACTGACACAACACAGATATACACACACACACTCCCCTCTTCTGCATCACTGACACAACACAGATATACACACACACTCTCCTCTCCTGCAGCACTGACACAATACAGATATACACACACACACACACACACACACTCCCATCTCCTGCATCACTGACACAACACAGCTATACACACACACCCTCCCATCTCCTGCAGCACTGACACAACACAGATATACACACACACCCTCCCATCTCCTGCAGCACTGACACAATACAGATATACACACACACACACTCCCCTCTCCTGCAGCATTGACACAACACAGATATACACACACACACTCCAATCTCCTGCATCACTGACACAACACAGATATACACACACACACACTCCCTTCTCCTGCAGCACTGACACAACACAGATATACACACACACACACACACACTCCCAACTCCTGCAGCACTGACACAACACAGATATACACACACACACTCCCATCTCCTGCATCACTGACACAACACAGATATACACACACACACTCCCATCTCCTGCATCACTGACATAATACAGATTTACACACACACACTCCCCTCTCCTGTAGCACTGACACAACACAGATATACACACACACACTCCCTTCTCCTGCAGCACTGACACAACACAGATATACACATACACACACACACACACACACTCCCATCTCCTGCAGCACTGACACAACACAGATATACACACACACATACTCCCCTCTCCTGCAGCACTGACACAACACAGATATACACACACACACACACTCCCCTCTCCTGCAGCACTGAGACAACACAGATAAACACACACACTCCCCTCTCCTGCAGCACTGACACAACACAGATATACACACACTCCCTTCTCTTGCAGCACTGACACAACACAGATATACACACACACTCTCTTCTCCTGCAGCACTGACACAATACAGATATACACACACACACTCCCATCTCCTGCATCACTGAAACAACACAGATATACACACACACTCCCCTCTCCTGCAGCACTGACACAACAGATTTACACACACACACTCCCTTCTCCTGCAGCACTGACACAATACAGATATACACACACACTCCCCTCTCCTGCAGCACTGACACAACACAGATATACACACACACACTCCCATCTCCTGCAGCACTGATACAACATAGATATACACACACACACTCCCTTCTCCTGCAGCACTGACACAATACAGATATACACACACACACACTCCCATCTCCTGCATCACTGACACAACACAGATATACACACACACACTCCCCTCTTCTGCATCACTGACACTTCACAGATATACACACACACACTCCCATCTCCTGCATCACTGACACAACACAGATATACACACACACACTCCCATCTCCTGCATCACTGACACAGCACAGATATACACACACACACTCACTTCTCCTGCAGCACTGACACAATACAGATATACACACACACACACACACACACACACACACACACACACACACTCCCATCTCCTGCATCACTGACACAACACAGATATACACACACACACTCCCATCTTCTGCAGCACTGACACAACACAGATATAAACACACACACTCCCTTCTCCTGCAGCACTGACACAATACAGATATACACACACACTCCCATCTCCTGCATCACTGACACAACACAGATATACACACACACACTCCCCTCTCCTGCAGCACTGACACAACACAGATATATCAACACACACTCCCCTCTCCTGCAGCATTGACACAACACAGATATACACACACACACTCCCTTCTCCTGCAGCACTGACACAACACAGATATACACACTCCCTTCTCCTGTAGCACTGACACAACACAGATATACACACACACTCCCCTCTCCTGCCGCACTGACACAATACAGATATACACACACACACACTCCCATCTCCTGCAGCACTGACACAATACAGATATACACATACACACACTCCCATCTCCTGCAGCACTGACACAACACAGATATACACACACACTCCCCTCTCCTGCAGCACTGACACAACACAGATATACACACACACACACACACACTCTCATCTCCTGCATCACTGATACAACACAGATATACACACACACAATCCCATCTCCTGCAGCACTGACACAACACAGATATACACACACACTCCCCTCTCCTGCAGCACTAACACATATATACACACACACACACTCCCCTCTCCTGCAGCACTGACACAACACATATATACACGCACAATCCCATCTCCTGCAGCACTGACACAACACAGATATACATATACACAAACACATACACACTCCCATCTCCTGCAACACTGACACAACACAGATATACACACACACAATCCCATCTCCTGCAGCACTGACACAACACAGATATACACACACACTCCCCTCTCATGCAGCACTGACACAACACAGATATACATACACACACTCCCCTCTCCTGCAGCACTGACACAACACAGATATACACACACTCCCTTCTCTTGCAGCACTGACACAACACAGATATACACACACACACTCCCATCTCCTGCATCACTGACACAACACAGATATACACACACACACACTCCCCTCTCCTGCAGCACTGACACAACACAGATATACACACACACACTCCCTTCTCCTGCAGCACTGACACAATACAGATATACACACACGCATACACTCCCATGTCCTGCATCACTGACACAACACAGATATACACACACACACTCCCCTCTCCTGCAGCACTGACACAACACAGATATACACACACACTCCCCTCTCCTGCAGCACTGACACAACACATATACACACACACACTCCCATCTCCTGCAGCACTGACACAACACAGATATACACACACACTCCCTTCTCCTGCAGCACTGACACAATACAGATATACACACACACACACACTCCCATCTCCTGCATCACTGACACAATACAAATATACACACACTCCCCTCTTCTGCATCACTGACACTTCATAGATATACACACACACACTCCCCTCTCCTGCAGCACTGACACAACACAGATATACACCCACACACACACACTCCCCTCTCCTGCAGCACTGACACAACACAGATATACACACACACACTCCCTTCTCCAGCAGCACTGACACAATACAGATATACACACACACACACACTCCCATCTCCTGCATCACTGACACAACACAGATATACACACACACACTCTCCCCTCTCCTGCAGCACTGACGCAACACAGATATACACACACACACTCCCTTCTCCTGCGGCACTGACACAACACAGATATACACACACACACTCCCTTCTCCTGCAGCACTGACACAATACAGATATACACACACACACACACACACTCCCATCTCCTGCATCACTGACACAACACAGATATACACACACTCCCCTCTCCTGCAGCACTGACACAACACAGATATAAACACACACACTCCCGTCTCCTGCAGCACTGACACAATATAGATATACACACACACACCCCTCTCCTGCAGCACTGACACAACACAGATATACACACACACACTCCCCTCTCCTGCAGCACTGACACAACACAGATATACACACACACACTCCCCTCTCCTGCAGCACAGACACAACACAGATATACACACACACACTCCCTTCTCCTGCAGCGCTGACACAACACAGATATACATACACACACTCCCCTCTCCTGCAGCACTGACACAAAACAGATATACACACAAACACTCCCTTCTCCTGCAGCACTGACACAACAAAGATATACACACACACACTCCCCTCTCCTGCAGCACTGACACAACACAGATATTACACACACACACACACACACACACACACACACACACACACACACACACACATACACTCCCCTCTCCTGCAGCACTAACACAACACAGATATACACACACACACTCCCTTCTCCTGCAGCACTGACACAATACAGATATACACACACACACACACACACACACTCCCATCTCCTGCATCACTGACACAACACAGATATACACACACATACACTCCCCTCTCCTGCAGCACTGACACAACACAGATATACACACACACACTCCCTTCTCCTGCGGCACTGACACAACACAGATATACACACACACACTCCCTTCTCCTGCAGCACTGACACAATACAGATATACACACACACACACACACTCCCATCTCCTGCAGCACTGACACAACACAGATATACACACACACACTCCCATCTCCTGCAGCACTGACACAACACAGATATAAACACACACACTCCCTTCTCCTGCAGCTCTGACACAATACAGATATACACACACACACACACACACACTCCCATCTCCTGCATCACTGACACAGCACAGATATACACACATACACTCCCCTCTCCTGCAGCACTGACACAACACAGATATACACACACACACTACCTTCTCCTTCAGCACTGACACAATACAGATATACAAACACACACACACACACACACTCCCATCTCCTGCAGCACTGACACAACACAGATATACACACACACACACACACACTCCTCTCTCCTGCATCACTGACACAACACAGATATACACACACACACTCCCCTCTCCTGCAGCACTGACACAACACAGATATACACACACACACTCCCTTCTCCTGCAGCACTGACACAACACAGATATACACACACACACTCCCCTCTCCTGCAGCACTGACACAACACAGATATACACACACACTCCCCTCTCCTGCAGCACTGACACAATACAGATATACACACACACACTCCCTTCTCCTGCAGCACTGACACAACACAGATATACACACACACTCCCCTCTCCTGCAGCACAGACACAATACAGATATACACACACACACACACACACACTCCCATCTCCTGCATCACTGACACAACACAGATATACACACACACTCCACTCTCCTGCAGCACTGACACAACACAGATATACACACACACATTCCCTTCTCCTGCAGCACTGACACAATACAGATATACACACACACACTCCCATCTCCTGCAGCACTGACACAACACAGATATACACACACACACACACACACACACACACACACCTCTCTCCTGCATCACTGACATAACACAGGTATACACAGACACACTCCCCTCTCCTGCATCACTGACACAACACAGATATACACACACACACTCCCCTCTCCTACAGCACTGACACAACACAGATATACACACACACACTCCCCTCTCCTGCAGCACTGACACAACACAAATATACACACACACACACTCCCCTCTCCTGCAGCACTGACACAACACAGATATACACACACACACTCCCTTCTCCTGCAGCACTGACACAACACAGATATACACACACACACTCCCCTCTCCTGCAGCACTGACACAACACAGATATACACACACACTCCCCTCTCCTGCAGCACTGACACAATACAGATATACACACACACACACACACACACACACACTCTCCCATCTCCTGCATCACTGACACAACACAGATATACACACACACACTCTCCCCTCTCCTGCAGCACTGACACAACAGATATACACACACACACTCCCTTCTCCTGCGGCACTGACACAACACAGATATACACACACACACTCCCTTCTCCTGCAGCACTGACACAATACAGATATACACACACACACACACACTCCCATCTCCTGCATCACTGACACAACACAGATATACACACACACACACTCCCCTCTCCTGCAGCACTGACACAACACAGATATAAACACACACACTCCCGTCTCCTGCAGCACTGACACAATATAGATATACACACACACACCCCTCTCCTGCAGCACTGACACAACACAGATATACACACACACACTCCCCTCTCCTGCAGCACTGACACAACACAGATATACACACACACACTCCCCTCTCCTGCAGCACAGACACAACACAGATATACACACACACACTCCCTTCTCCTGCAGCGCTGACACAACACAGATATACACACACACACTCCCCTCTCCTGCAGCACTGACACAGCACAGATATACACACACACACTCCCTTCTCATGCAGCACTGACACAACAAAGATATACACAGACACACTCCCCTCTCCTGCAGCACTGACACAACACAGATATTACACACACACACACACTCACACACACACTCCCCTCTCCTGCAGCACTGACACAACACAGATATACACACACACACTCCCTTCTCCTGCAGCACTGACACAATACAGATATACACACACACACACACTCCCATCTCCTGCATCACTGACACAACACAGATATACACACACATACACTCCCCTCTCCTGCAGCACTGACACAACACAGATATACACACACACACTCCCTTCTCCTGCAGCACTGACACAACACAGATATACACACACACACTCCCTTCTCCTGCAGCACTGACACAATACAGATATACACACACACACACTCCCATCTCCTGCATCACTGACACAACACAGATATACACACACACACTCCCATCTCCTGCAGCACTGACACAACAGATATAAACACACACACTCCCTTCTCCTGCAGCACTGACACAATACAGATATACACACACACACACACACTCCCATCTCCTGCATCACTGACACAACACAGATATACACACATACACTCCCCTCTCCTGCAGCACTGACACAACACAGATATACACACACACACTACCTTCTCCTTCAGCACTGACACAATACAGATATACACACACACACACACACACACTCCCATCTCCTGCAGCACTGACACAACACAGATATACACACACCCACACACACTCCTCTCTCCTGCATCACTGACACAACACAGATATACACACACAAACTCCTCTCTCCTGCAGCACTGACACAACACAGATATACACACACACACTCCCTTCTCCTGCAGCACTGACAGAACACAGATATACACACACACACTGCCCTCTCCTGCAGCACTGACACAACACAGATATACACACACACACTCCCCTCTCCTGCAGCACTGACACAACACAGATATACACACACACTCCCCTCACCTGCAGCACTGACACAACACAGATGTACATACACACACACACTCCCTTCTCCTGCAGCACTGACACAACACAGATATACACACACACTCCCCTCTCCTGCAGCACTGACACAATACAGATATACACACACACACACACTCCCATCTCCTGCATCACTGACACAACACAGATATACACACACACTCCCCTCTCCTGCAGCACTGACACAACACAGATATACACACACACACATTCCCTTCTCCTGCAGCACTGACACAATACAGATATACACACACACACACTCCCATCTCCTGCAGCACTGACACAACACAGATATACACACACACACACACACACACACACCTCTCTCCTGCATCACTGACATAACACAGGTATACACAGACACACTCCCCTCTCCTGCATCACTGACACAACACAGATATACACACACACACTCCCCTCTCCTACAGCACTGACACAACACAGATATACACACACACACTCCCCTCTCCTGCAGCACTGACACAACACAGATATACACACACACACTCCCCTCTCCTGCAGCACTGACACAACACAGATATACACACACACACTCCCTTCTCCTGCAGCACTGACACAACACAGATATACACACACACACTCCCCTCTCCTGCAGCACTGACACAACACAGATATACACACACACTCCCCTCTCCTGCAGCACTGACACAACACTGATATACACACACACACTCCCCTCTCCTGCAGCACTGACACAACACAGATATACACACACACACACTCCCCTCTCCTGCAGCACTGACACAACACAGATATACACACACACTCCCCTCTCCTGCAGCACTGACACAACACAGATATACACACACACACTCCCCTCTCCTGCAGCACTGACACAACACAGATATACACACACACTCCCCTCTCCTGCAGCACTGACACAACACAGATATACACACACACACTCCCCTCTCCTGCAGCCCTGACACAACACAGATATACACACACACACTCCCCTCTCCTGCAGCACTGACACAACACAGATATACACACACACTCCCCTCTCCTGCAGCACTGACACAACACAGATAGACACACACACACTCCCCTCTCCTGCAGCACTGACACAACACAGATAGACACACACACACTCCCCTCTCCTGCAGCACTGACACAATACAGATATACACACACACACTCCCTTCTCCTGCAGCACTGACAGAACACAGATATACACACACACACTCCCCTCTCCTGCAGCACTGACACAACACAGATATACACACACACACTCCCTTCTCCTGCATCACTGACACAACACATATATACACACACACACTCCCCTCTCCTGCAGCACTGACACAACACAGATATACACACACACACTCCCTTCTCCTGCAGCACTGACAGAACACAGATATACACACACACACTCCCCTCTCCTGTAGCACTGACACAACACAGATATACACACACACTCCCCTCTCCTGCAGCACTGACACAATACAGATATACACACACACACTGCCCTCTCCTGCAGCACTGACACAACACAGATATACACACACACACTCCCCTCTCCTGCAGCACTGACACAACACAGATATACACACACACTCCCCTCACCTGCAGCACTGACACAACACAGATGTACATACACACACACACTCCCTTCTCCTGCAGCACTGACACAACACAGATATACACACACACTCCCCTCTCCTGCAGCACTGACACAATACAGATATACACACACACACACACACACACACACACTCCCATCTCCTGCATCACTGACACAACACAGATATACACACACACATTCCCTTCTCCTGCAGCACTGACACAATACAGATATACACACACACACACTCCCATCTCCTGCAGCACTGACACAACACAGATATACACACACACACACACACACACACACACACCTCTCTCCTGTATCACTGACATAACACAGGTATACACAGACACACTCCCCTCTTCTGCATCACTGACACAACACAGATATACACACACACACTCCCCTCTCCTACAGCACTGACACAACACAGATATACACACACACACTCCCCTCTCCTGCAGCACTGACACAACACAGATATACACACACACACTCCCCTCTCCTGCAGCACTGACACAACACAGATATACACACACACACTCCCTTCTCCTGCAGCACTGACACAACACAGATATACACACACACACTCCCCTCTCCTGCAGCACTGACACAACACAGATATACACACACACTCCCATCTCCTGCAGCACTGACACAACACAGATATACACACACACACTCCCCTCTCCTGCAGCACTGACACAACACAGATATACACACACACACACTCCCCTCTCCTGCAGCACTGACACAACACAGATATACACACACACTCCCCTCTCCTGCAGCACTGACACAACACAGATATACACACACACACACTCCCCTCTCCTGCAGCACTGACACAACACAGATATACACACACACTCCCCTCTCCTGCAGCACTGACACAACACAGATATACACACACACACTCCCCTCTCCTGCAGCACTGACACAACACAGATATACACACACACACTCCCCTCTCCTGCAGCACTGACACAACACAGATATACACACACACACTCCCCTCTCCTGCAGCACTGACACAACACAGATATACACACACACTCCCCTCTCCTGCAGCACTGACACTGACAACAACAGATATCACTGAGTTTTTTGCCTCAGCCTCTGAATTGTTAAACACTCACAGAGCTCCTCGGGCTCAGACAGCAGGCAATCAGCTCCTCCTCCATGTGTCCTCCTCGGGCTCAGACAGCAGGCAATCAGCTTCTCCATGTGTCCTCCTCGGGCTCAGACAGCAGGCAATCAGCTCCTCCTCCATGTGTCCTCCTCCGGCTCAGACAGCAGGCAATCAGCTCCTCCTCGGTTATGGCTGGGCAGGGAATGCTGGGAGCGTCAGTCTCTCCCAGCAGTCTGTGTGAACTTTGGCCGGTGAGTCAGCTGCTCTGTGCAGGGGGTGGACACGGGAGACATCTCTCTGTAGTATACAGACTCCCTGCCCCTGCGTCTTCACGTATTGAAGCCCTGGCCCCGCCCCCATTACATCCAGATTTGCACATGTGCAGTCCGGGCTTTCTGCTGTGCAGAGAGGAAAGCGGGGGATTACATCTACTGTGCGGGATAGCGGGAGCTCCCACCTTAATTCGGGAGGCTCCCGCAGAATTCGGGAGGTTAGGTAAGCATGCGCAGCATATTCTGTTGCGCTTTACAATTGGAAACATTGATAGAACAAAACAGGGTAATAACAGACAGACAGAGGTAAGAGGGCCCTGCTTGCAAACTTACAATCTATATTATATGTTATATGAAGATGGAAAACACAGAACTCTGATTACAACTCAGGAGGTCTCATTTATTAATGTACATTCTACACATCATAATTATTCTACAGCCGGACTAGCACCTCCTCTAATACCCTGTGTGAGGACTGTCCATTTTCCCGCGAGGATGGCTGCATATATACTGTAGCATAATAAACAGCTTTAAGTCAGTATCCTACTACACACAGGGGCTTGTTTAATACACCCACACAGCACTGGCCACACCCATGTGGTTCTGGTAACACCCACACAGCACTGGCCACACCCATGTGTTTCTGTTTATACCCACACAGCACTGGCCACACCCATGTGGTTCTGTTTACACCCACACAGCACTGGCCACACCCATGTGGTTCTGTTTACACCCACACAGCACTGGTCACAGCTCCTCCCCTTCTCAGTATAGGACCTTGAACATTTTCAGTCCAGACCCCTAAGGCCCTTAATCCGGCCCTGGACTTGGGGCATACTTGCCGCTCCCGGACCACCCGCAAGAGTAGGCAAGTCTCCCAGAATGGCCGCCGTCCCCCCTTGCCCTCCTGCACCCGAAAGTGGGAGGTTCGGAAGAGAGGTGATGCGATTTGTGCTGAATCATGTCATCGCATCCCCGCCCCCTGCTTTACAATGCCGGTACCGCCCACTTAAGCCACCCCCACACCCCCTGCTGCACTGAACTGGCATCCCCCTCTCAGAGGGGGCTGGCAGAGTGTCGGTAAGTATGACTTGGGGCACTATTATATGACTTATTACAGCGGTTGTAATGATTAGAAACAAGTCACGCTTAGCTACAGGAAAAAGAACGCGCTCATAGAGCATTGTGCACAGTCTACAGCGACATAGGGCAGCCCGATACACTTCACTAGCTGCATGCGCAGCCCTCCTCCCATGGGGCTGCATTACGAGTCGTACACGCCCACGCGCAATGCTGATGTTCAGCAACTGTTTCCAGCTGCCCTTGCGCAAAAAGTTCTGTAACCTCATACGGTGCCTGCGCTACACAGAGTATACGCACAAAGGCGCTGTTGCGATCAGGTCACGTGGTATCAGAAAGGTGGTGGAAAAGTGATGGGCGGTGACTGGCAGGTGGCTAGTAGTGCACGCAAAGATAGTCCGTTCAGTGGGCGTGTTATGGGCGTGTCGGGGGCGTGTCAGTGCAAGCGGCTGCATTCCCAGACGCACAGCTGCAGGCATAGGAGGCCGTAGTCAGAGAAACTACACATGGAAGTGATGATGGTGCCACCGATGGTGACGTATAAAGACGCACTAATTGATAAGAATGTGTGCGCGAGTGCTAAAAGATGGCGTCTTAGTCCTTGCAGATGGAAGATTCCCTCCCAGAGGTAGAAGGTGGAATAGGGCAGCAACTCTGGTGCAGCACAATGTTCTGTAACTGGTGTAATAGGACTTTATGCAACCTGTGCTTACAGATGGGTCAGCATTTAGTGCAGCCAACCACTTACTGACAAACGAGATGTCTTTTTTTGCAGTTAAGTAGAATAACAATCAGCAAAACTTATGCAAAACCTGCCCAGCTATATCTCAGAGCCTTTACCCAATCGATAGCAATAATGTGTCATTTGCTGCAATACATTCTGCTCTGACTGTTTATCCACTGAGCTGGGCAAATCACTAAACCGATACATATTAGGGTCAGATGTACTGACCAGAGCTGACCTGCAGCGTCTTATAAACCCGGCGTATTACCACTCTGTGAAACAGGCCAGGAAGCCGGGGATAGGCCTTTTGCCTCAGATGAAATCTGTAGACAAAGTGGGGGCATCCTCAGCCCTGGGGTGGGGGGTCTGGAGGTTCCAGGCAGACTGTGAATGCCCAGCTGCTCAGGGCCTGTCAGGATGTGGATGCGAATTTGATTACTGTCTTCAACAATAACAGGAAAACATCTCAAGACAAAGGAGATCCTACAGGGAGAAGCCAGAGAACTTAACCCCTGAGGCGCAGGACAAAACACAGACCCCTCTGTGATGTATCCAACAGATATAAAAGATAGTTCCATCCAGGCCTCAAAATTCCATTCTGGGTAGAATATTCTACATGAAACTCAGGGCTTCATTCAGAGGCGGCCGAACGGTCTACGACCGCACGGCCGCCTCAATGTTTGTCCAGTGCGCATGCGCACGGGGGAGCTGGCTCCTTCGTGCGCATGCGTGAGACCCGCTACAGCGCCGGTCGTAGCGGATCTCTTTCCAAAGGGGGTGAGCTGTCGATGTTGATTGACAGCTCGCCCCATTTGGAAAGCGGGCTGGGGGGTGGCAGCCCAAACGGAGGCGTTCCCATTGGAACACCTGCCATTTGGTGGAGGCCCCACTGACATCACTAGTGATGTCAGTGGAGAGCTTCCGGCTCTGACAGAGCCAGAAACTCTCCGGGGCTTACGACAAGTGAGACCCTACCCTAGGGTCTCGTCGTAAGCCCCGATGGTCGCGATGGTCTATGACCATCGCAACCATCACTCTAGCGGTCATTAGAGCTGTGGGTGTAAACCCACAGCCTAACGACCGAAACAGAGGCGGCAGGTCAGGATGCAAGCGGCCACCCAGTTTCTGCGCAACCGCTTGCATCCTCTGACCGCCTCTGAATGAGGCCCTCAGTCCCCAAAGGTTACATACCGGGAGTCCTGGGTCCAGACTATCTGGTGGGTTCCCCTATCTCAGGTGCACTCGCCACTGCTCCTCTGGCCCCTAGGTTGACAGGAGCAAGAAGAGTCCAGCTATTTTCCCTTCATGGCAGATGTTTTGGGTGATTTCTATGTGCTTATCATGAGAATCCATGGGTCTCTGAAGTTGGACACAGTGGAGCAATTTCTTTTCTTTTGCACATGCATCTAAGGGCCTGATTCAGCTTGGATCGCCAATTGCAATTGCATCTGCGAATCCTGAGGGAACACAACTGCTAATGCGTTGGGTACGAGATGCTGGCGCACGGGATCCCGGCGGTAAGAATCCTGACGCCGACACCCTGACAGCGTTAGGATACCGACACCTGTTGGTCAATATCCTAACCCTCTCCCTACCCCTCCCTTACTATAACCCTCCATCCCCGGTGCCTAAACCTAACCTCCCCCTAGTGCCTAAACCTAACCTCCCCCTCCCCGCACCCTAAACCTAACCCTCCATCCAACCGATGGAGCGCTGAAAGTCGCACCAAACAGTACTTATCTAAACACTTTAGGCCCACCCTGTGTCACTCTAGGTCTCCCCTGTGTCTGTACAGGCCCACCATGTGTCTCTCTAGGCTCCCCTGTGTCTCTCTAGGCTCCCCTTTTGTCACTCCAGGCTCCCCCTATGTCACTTTAGGCCCACTTTGTGTCACTCCAGGCTCCCTCTGTGTCTCTCTTGCCCCCCCCACCCCGTGTCTCTCTAGGTCCCCTGTGTCATGATGTCATGTGCGGTGCACTGCAATAACAAAAACAAAAATTGTGCCAGCTACATGTGCTGAATAGTGGTCTGTGAATCGACCCGGTAGGGAAGGGATGACTCCCCTGGTTGCAGGTGCCCCCCCCCTCGGTTGGCGCTCCTAGCGAGTACCATTCTGGCCAACGGGTATATACGCTTGTCATTGTGAGAAACATTTATCCAGAATGAGACTTATACCTGATAATTGGATTTTGATCATTTACCAACCAGATTTTGTGGCATGGATGAAAATGATTGGTTTTAATTGGATCATTCTTGGGTAGGGTGATTGTATTGGAGCTTTTTGTGCCAGTAACCAGGCAGTTTGCAGCTATCAACTACGACTAAGACTACAACCATCCTGACAATATAAATCTGCCCTGCCGTACAACAGCCAATAATGTACCTGTCTAATACCATCAATTCCGTCTGTTTGGGTTGTGATTGTGTCTATCAATCGCCACCAGTTCTGACTGCACTGGGAGCCTGGGGAGATATTATAACATCAGGGGTTCAAACCAGTCCACTAATATTCTCAGTCATCAGTCCCCCTGGCAAATGCCACCCTGGGCAGATTTCCAGACCTGCGCCTGTTCCCCCCATAGAGTAAGTAACGTTTTGTTGTTATTTTATGTTTTTTTTTTTTTTTTTTTGTGCTGAATAGTGGCTTTTATTGCACTTTGGCCCTCATTCAGAGCCGAGCGCACGCTCTGAGCCGAGCGCACGCTCTGAATGAGGGCCGGGCTCCATTTTCATGGAGCGTCCTCCTGGACGCTCGTATAGCTGTGGGTCACCACCCACAGGCTATACGAGCGTGCTTTTTGATGGCTGCGATGGTCGAGACCATCGCGACCATCGAAATTGCGAGCCGGAGCCTGCGGTTGAGGTTTTCAACCGCAAGCTCCGGAGTGATTTTGGCTCTATCAGAGCCAAAATCACTCCCACTGACATCACTAGTGATGTCAGTGGGCCGGCTTCTGACGGGAGGCGTTCCCGTGGGAACGCCCCCGTCAGGGAGGCACGCCCCCGGCACGCCCACCAAAGGGGGCGTGCTGTCAATCAACATTGACAGCACGCCCCCTTTGATCGGACACAACGAGCGAAGGACTTTCCTTCGCTCGTCGCGTCTGGCGCATGCGCACGACGGAGCTCCCTCCGTCGTGCGCATGCTCAGTGCATAACATCGACCCACTTGCGAGCGGACAGCCGCTCGCGAGTGGGTCTGAATCAGGCCCTTTGTATTGGAAAGGAGAAACACACATAGGGATATATTTACTAAGGTGCGGGTTTTTAGAAGTGGTTTTGTTGCCATAGCAACCAATCAGATTCTAGCTATTACCTTCTAGAAGGTGCTAGATAAATGTTAAGTAGAATGTGATTGGTTGCTATGGGCAACAAAACCACTTCTAAAAACCCGCACCTTAGTAAATATACCCCATAGACTTTTTTTGTATTCTAGAAATTTGGAGAAAACTATATTTCTGTTCTTGATAAATCGACATGTTGTTTTGTTTGTGTTGTGGACTCTACGGAGAGGGAAGAACATAGGAAGGGGGAGGGGAGGGGGGAGCTGATAGCTGGTTTTGTGCCAAGAGGAGATGAATTGCAGGAAAAATAACAACTTCTGTGTCTAATGCAATCTCTGCCAATTTATTTGCCCTATTCTTTTTTAAAATCCCTGGAAACACAATATATAAACTTCATCTGGGGCTCCAGGCCAGCAAGACTTTTATTTTCTTTATCCTTGTGTCCCTTACATGTAACGGAAGCTGGGATGACCCAGATGTGCAACTTATTGTACAACCTGCCTTCTAACCTGATAGTGCATGGGAGTCTACAAGATCTGCACACATCTAGTGGTCTGGGAGGAGAGCTTGTGATGTAACCCACCAACCATCTAGGACTGAGGAGCAATCTTTCCTGATAATTGACAGACCTACGGAAAATACATTAACCAGAGATCAGCTACATATGCTCAAAAGTGTAACTACAAGCTCTTGATACACCTCTAAGCTACACTAGAAGTGCAATTAATTAGTAGGTCCAAACACTCACAACTCGTGGTCCTTCAAAACTCGTATCTGCTTGTACCTCTATGGGCTGTGAACAGATGGGAGCAAGGGACACGCTGCACATGTCACAAAGCCATTCTGGCAACACCTCATGTGTAAATGCGTCCGCCCCTTAATCCAAGTGTGTACATGGAAGAAATTGCCTACACAGTAGGAATGGCCATCGGTGTGGCATCCATTGATGGTTAC
Source organism: Taudactylus pleione (assembly GCA_031769625.1). Lineage (NCBI taxonomy): Eukaryota > Metazoa > Chordata > Amphibia > Anura > Myobatrachidae > Taudactylus > Taudactylus pleione. Next base: position 2,331,732 of record JAUIMM010000427.1, on the reverse strand, counting down.
CACTGATGGCGATTATGACACAAACCATCGATGGGTGGTAACTATTCACTGATGGTTTTACTATCCTTGTCTTCGTACATGCGTGGCGGCTGGCTATGCTTCTGACTGAGAGCTGGGGGCAAGCCTGCGCTGTGATTGACAACTCAGCCTGTGAAAGAGGCAGGACATCCCATTCCCGACTCTTACACATAGGGGTAAATTTACGAAAGTCAGAGTTTTTAGAAGTTGAGATGTTGCCCATAGCAACCAATCAGATTCTAGCTATTATCTTCTAGAACAGGGATGGGGAAACTTAGGCTTGGGGGCTGTATAAGGCCCCCGGGATCATTTGGTCTGGCCCTCTGAGCTTTTTTTGCTAGCCTCATCTGGCTAGCAGGGTGCCTAAAATGGCACCCTGCAGCCAGAATATATGCAGCAGTGCCACCTGGAGCATCCTTAGGACACTTCAGACGGTCACACCGCTGCCCTTACAGCTCCCCGGAACATCCTCAGAATGCTCCGGGCATTGCTGTAATCGTCGGCAATTGTGGTCCCACACCCGTGTGACATCACATGGAGGGGTCATGGCCTGCACCGGGCCCGCAAATAATGTTATATATATCAAAATGGCCCTCGGCAGAAAAAAGGTTCCCCACCTCTGTTCTAGAAGGTGCTAGTTAAATGTTAAGTAGAATCTGGTTGCCATGGGAAGCATCTCCACTTCTAAAAACTCTCACTTTAGTAAATTTACCCCATAGTGTAAGAGGCAGGGGGTGGCACAGGGCTGCTGGATGACAGCCTAGCAGCTCTTTGTAGCAGCCCTGAAACCGATAGGAATAAAAAAAACAACCATCGGGGATACAGCTACCATTGATGGCGGCAAAACATCTGATTCTCCACCATCAATGTTAAAAGTATTCAACATCCACCATAAAGCATAGATAATTTTGAATCATCAATGGTCGATGGCCATCCCCACAGCACAGCCTGTCAGATATACCTGAAAGTCATTAAAGTATGACCTGGTTAGCGCACATTGAAGTCCTCCTAAGTTTGTAAAGACCTTACCCCTCAAACCAGCCTCACGCTCCTGAGTGTTCCAGAGTCCACAGCAGCCAGTTCTATATATATGCAGAGATCCATCAGAAGATAGCAGGATAGTGCCGACTTTGTGGCGGGATCGGTGTTTAGGTAGTAGTTAGGTTAGGGGGAGAGTTAGGGTTAAGGTTAGGCACTAGTGGGGGGGTTAGGGTTAGTCACTAAGGGGGGAAGTTTAGGTTTAGGGGGAGGGGGGGGTTAGGTTTAGGCACCGGGGAGGGTTAGGGGCAGAGAAAGGGGGAGTTTTAGGATATTGACCAACAAGTTTCGGTATCCTAGTCCTGTCGGGATGCAGACATCGGGATTCTGACCGCCATGATCCAGAGCCGGCATCCCGTACCCAAGCCATCCATAAGATGTGGGTGAGTAATACTTCACTTTTGGAATTTCTAAATTGAGGATACTATTATGGATGCCACATATGTTTACTTGTTGACTTATCTTTATTTTATTTTTTTAAACAAAAAAAGGTGGTATACGTCTCTTTAGTTTGACTGTCTGACTAAAGAGGTCTCGTCTCCATGCTAAAAGGACACTTTATATTGAAATATATTAGGATTTGTTAAATGTAATATATACTATACGCACTAATTCAGTTTTACATTGTATCTTTTTTCAACTGTAAAACATAAGTGTGGTTAGACATAAAGGGGCCCATTTATCAAAGGGAATTTGAGATAAATTCCCCGAAAACACCTGTTTTCGGGGGTTTACCTCAAATACTAAGTATCCCCCGGATGTATGAAGGAGGGACCGCAGCAGGTATCTCCGATACTTGCTGCGATCCCTCCATTGCCGCCGGCAGCCGCCTCCCCCATAGATTTCTATGGGGGATGCGATGCTGCAAAATGTATCAATATCGGGAATGCGAAGCATTCCCGATATTGGCCCCATCTAAAGATAGCGTTAGCCGCTGTAGCCTATGGGGACTTACCGCATATCAGCCGGCGGAGGGATCTGCCAGATCCCTCCGCCAGCAATGGGAGCCGCTCACGTGCAGTCCGCAGGACTGCGCATGTGCAGAAGCCCCGACTGCCCTCCGGAGACATCGCAGGGACGGGCTCTTTTCGGAGCCCGTCTCCCTGCATGTCCCGGATAATACATCCGGCAGATAGGATCTCATTTTGCAATGCGATCAGGGGCGGTACTGCATGCCCTGATCGCATTGCAAAATGCGATCATTAATAAATGGGCCCCAAAGTATGTAGCTCTAAATCGCGCCACCACGCCCTTTACTTGCCCCCAGGACCCTCCCTCAAGAAAATATTGACAAAAATGATCTTGTCTCGTAGTAATTTTGACAATGCAAATAAAACTTATTAAAAAAAAAAACAATCTCACCTCTTTCCTCTTATTACATGAGACACAAGGCACCATGTAATAAGCAAATAATAAAAAAAGTGCCAAAGTAGACCCCATGACAGGTTCTTTTTAAAGCCTTGCCCCAGTCCCCTTTGTCTTTTTTTTTATACATTTTAGAATTCCAAAGCTAAAAATGGCAATAAAAACTGTTTTCCAGTGTTGGCAATCTGGCCCTCAGTGGTTTAATTTATGTTGCTCCTGCTATCCTGGGAAAACCAGAGGAGACCTGAACCCGAGATACTCCAGTAATTAATGACAGGAAAACAAATGCTGGGTTACAGATACTGGACCTCTGTATAGTGAATACACCACACAATTGTGTTTTACTTATGTGTGAATGTGGAGGGAGAAGTGTTCTTATACATTTCTGAATCTCTCCTCATGATCTCTGTGTCCCAGACTTTACCTCGTACCATTGTTCCTCACTTCCCTCCACACTATCTGCATCGTTGTGCAAACAGGCCGAAGCCTTCCCCCACACACTGCTCACACATTTTCCCCTCACAATGCTTAGATAAAACCAAGAGTAAACAGTCTCTATTGTAGTAATTTGTTCATAACAAAACCTTTTAGGGGCTTATTTATCATTAAATATTTGCGGCATGTTCTCCGAATTCACCCTTTTTTGGGGATGCCCGCAAAAATTTATTATCCATGAGATGTATTATGGAGGGACCGCAGACAGATATCTCTATCTGCTGTCCCTCCATTTCCCGTTCTTATATATGCAGCAGTAGCTGCTCTTATCTATCTTACACTTTCTTACACTTCACTTTCTCTCATTAGAGCAGGCTTGCCGACATTTAGCTCCCTCCTTCCGGGAGTAAGCTGTCGGGCTTGCATGGCTGGGGGCGTGACGTCAAAGGGGGAGGGGCCCGGCAGCTGACACGGTATTGGGGGTGGAGCATGGGGGCGTGATTGCATCATCGTGGCTCCACCCCCTCTTCACAATGCCGTGATTAATGGCATTGTGCAGCCGGGGGCGGAGCCACGATGACGCGATTCACCGCGAATCGTGTTGCCGGACCCCTGCTGCCAGGATTTTTCCTTACAAGCGCGGGGGGTGTGTGGACACATTGCCGGGTGCCGGGAGGATTGCCTGCCGTCCCGGGAGGTCGGGAGCAGCACCCGATTTTTGGGAGGGTAAGCAAGTATGCATTGGAGTGATGCACTGGGGTGGCTCAGCTGGGCCTGTTTGGGGGTGTCCTGTGCTCTGGATTTCAATCCCAGTAGGTTAGGGACCTACCCTCAGAGGTTACCTGGGCGCGAGGGGTAGGCCCATAACCATGATTATGCTAAAACCTCTATGTATTGCAAAATTCGATTGCATAATGTATTATATATAATTAGTAATGTTGGAGTTGCGCACTTGTACTTTCTCTTCATGTGTTTGCAACAATAGTCTCCACAGGTAGCACCTCCCATTGTATATATATATATATATATATATATACATATATATTTATATATATATATATATATATATATATATATATATATATTAGGGGTGTGCACCTGCCACTTTTCGTGTTTTGTGTTTTGGTTTTGGATCTGGATCTTTCTTTGTGTTTTGGATCTGGATTGGTTTTGCCAAAACCACCCTTCCGTGTTTTGGGTTCTGGGTTTTGTGTTTTGGATCTGTATTTTTTTGAAAAAAAGCATAAAAACAGCTTAAATCACAGAATTTGTGGGTTTTTCTGCTCCTATGCAATTATTAACCTCAATAACCTTCATTTCCACTCATTTCCAGTCTATTCTGAACACCTCACAATATTGTTTTTATGGCCAAAAGATTGCACCGAGGTAGCTGGATGACTATGCTAAGCGACACGAGTGGGCGGCACAAACACGTGGCCCTTCTAGGAGTGACACTGCAGTGGCAGACAGGATGGCAGTTTGAAAAACTAGGCCCCAAACAGTACATACTCCAAAGAAAAAAAAGAGGTGCAAGATGGAATTGTCCTTGGGCCCTCCCACACACCCTTATGTTGTATAAATAGGACATGCACACTTTAACAAACCAATCATTTCAGCGCCAGGGTCTGCCACATGACTGTGGCTGAAATGATTGGTTCGTTTGGGCCCCCACAAAACAAGCTGGCAATTAATGTGTCCCTGCACAAACTGGCTCTACGGAGGCAAGATGTTGTCCTCATCCTCCTCATCCACCGATTCCTTGGATAAAACAGGAAAAAGGGATTTACTGTAGGTGTCCCTGGACTGCTTACGGTCTTAGCCAAAGTTTCTGAACTTGACAGTAACTTTTTATGAACGCGCTGCAGGTGCCGTATAAGGGAGGATGTTCCTAGGTGGTTAACGTCCCTACCTCTACTTATTTCACCTTTACATATGGTACATATGGCAAGACAGTTGTTGTCCGGATTTGGATAGAAATATTGCCAGACCAAAGAGGTGGAACAACTGTCTCCCCCGGAGCCTGATTTAAACAAACCACATCACCATCAGAATCCTCCTCGCCAACTTCCTCCTCAGTGCCAGCTACACCAGTATCCTCATCCTGTTGTACTTCAACAGTGACATCTTCAATTTGCATATCAGCAAGTGGACTGTGGGTGCTCCTTTCAGCACTTGCAGGGGGCGTGCAAATGGTGGAAAGAGCCACCTCTTCCCATCCAGTGCTGGGAAGGTCAGGCATCGCAACCGCCACCACACTTGGACTCTCCTTGGGGATTTGTGATATCTTCTTAGAACGCACAGTTCTTTGCTGTGCTTCTGCCAGCTTAACTCGTTTGATTTTTTTAGCGGGAGGAGGGCTTCCATCGTCATGTGAAGCTGAACCACTAGTCATGAACATAGGCAAAAGACCTTAGCCGTTCCTTGCCACTCCGTGTCGTAAATGGCATATTGGCAAGTTTACGTTTCTCTTCAGATGATTTAAATGTTTTTTTCAAGGTCATTTTCCTGAACTTTGTCATTTGGGATTGTATGTGGCCTCTACTATGACATTGGGCATCGGCCTTGGCAGACGACGTTGATGGCATGTTATCGTCTATGTCATGACTAGTGGCAGCAGCTTCAGCACTAGGAGGAAGTGGTTCTTGATCTTTCCCTATTTTATTTTTATCGGAGAAAGTTTGGTCCTCCATTTATGTTATATTGATATATACGTGCGGCTAAGGCGCACACAAACACAGAAAATAATTTTTTATTTTTGTTGGAGACTAGTGCACTTTGGGGGTTACACCACCCTTTAAGAAATGAGCCAGCTTTACTTATGGGACACAGGCGCACGCTTGGCGCTGCTCCTTTGTTGATGCACGTGCAGCTACAGCCCACACAATTCACAAACACAGAAAATATTTTTTTATTTTGTTTGGAGTGCCCTTTGGGGGTCACAGCACCCTTTAACAGACAAGCCAGCTGGCCTTTTACTTATGGGACACAGGCGCAAGCTTGGCGCTGCTCCTTCGTTGATGCACGTGCAGCCACAGTGCACACAATTCACAAACACAGAAAACATTTTTTTATCTTGTTTGGAGTGCCCTTTGGGGGTTACAGCACCCTTTAGCGGTCAATCCAGCCGGCCCTTTATTTATGGGACACAGGCACACGCTTGGCACTACTTTGTTGATGCACGCGCGGCTACTGTGCACACAATTCACAAACACAAAAAAATATATTTTTTTATTTTGTTTGGAGTGCCCTTTGGGGGTTACAGCACCCTTTAGCGGTCAATCCAGCCGGCCCTTTATTTATGGGACACAGGTGCACGCTTGGCACTACTTTGTTGATGCACGTGCGGCTACTGCGCACACAATTCACAAACACAGAAAATATTTTTTTATTTTGTTTGGCGTGTACTTTGGGGGTTACAGCACCCTTTAATGGTCAAGCCAGCCGGCCCTTTACTTATGACACAGCCGCACGCTTGGCACTACTTTGTTGATGCACGTGCGGCTACTGCGCACACAATTCACAAACACAGAAAATATTTTTTTATTTTGTTTGGAGTGTACTTTGGGGGTTACAGCACCCTTTAATGATCAAGCCAGCTGGCCCTTTACTTATGACACAGGCGCACGCTTGACACTACTTTGTTGATGCACGTGCGGCTACTGCGCACACAATTCACAAACACAGAAAATATTTTTTAATTTTGTTTGGAGTGTACTGTGGGGGTTACAGCACCCTTTAATGGACAAGCCAGCTGGCCTTTTACTTATGGGACACAGGCGCAAGCTTGGCGCTGCTCCTTCGTTGATGCACGTGCAGCCACAGTGCACACAATTCACAAACACAGAAAACATTTTTTTATTTTGTTTGGAGTGCCCTTTGGGGGTTACAGCACCCTTTAGCGGTCAATCCAGCCGGCCCTTTATTTATGGGACACAGGCGCACGCTTGGCACTACTTTGTTGATGCACGTGCGGCTACTGCGCACACAATTCACAAACACAGAAAATATTTTTTTATTTTGTTTGGAGTGTACTTTGGGGGTTACAGCACCCTTTAATGGTCAAGCCAGCCGGCCCTTTACTTATGACACAGCCGCACGCTTGGCACTACTTTGTTGATGCACGTGCGGCTACTGCGCACACAATTCACAAACACAGAAAATATTTTTTTATTTTGTTTGGAGTGTACTTTGGGGGTTACAGCACCCTTTAACGGTCAAGCCAGCCGGCCCTTTACTTATGACACAGGCGCACGCTTGGCACTACTTTGTTGATGCACGTGCGGCTACTGCGCACACAATTCACAAACACAGAAAATATTTTTTTATTTTGTTTGGAGTGTACTTTGGGGGTTACAGCACCCTTTAACGGTCAAGCCAGCCGGCCCTTTACTTATGACACAGGCGCACGCTTGGCACTACTTTGTTGATGCACGTGCGGTTACTGCGCACACAATTCACAAACACAGAAAATATTTTATTTTTTTTTGCACTTGGGGGGAGCACCCCTGATGGACAGAGCACCCCCTGGACAACACTACAGCACCCCTTTAGGACTGGGACTCTGCACAGGACTTTGGAGTGGACACAGCCCCTATGGACAACTGACTGCACAACACAGTCCAGCCAGCCCCTATGGACTTTGGAGGAGTGGACACAGCCCCTATGGACAACAGCAGCACAGCACAACACAGCCAGCCCCTATGGACTTTGGAGGAGTGGACACAGCCCTCATGGACAACAGCAGCACAGCACAGCACAACACTACACTACACTGCACTACACTACACTACACTACACTACACAGCCCAGCCAGCCCTAACTCCCACCCTCCCTCTTCACTGTCCACAGCCGAGTGAGAAAATGGCGCTGACGCGGGTACCTTATATAGGATCCAAAACCCGCGAGACCCGGAAGGTGGGATGATGATGTTTTGCCTTGATTTCAGATCCGAGTCAGGCGGGAAAAGTCGAGCCTGACTCGGATCGGCCTCGGATCGGGGGGGTTCGGATTTCAGAAATCCGAACCTGCTCAACCCTAATATATATATATAAATATTCAGAGTGTGCAGTCTAGGGCCCCCTTTTCTATATACTCTATTTAGTGTGCTTCCATGCACACCTAAAGGTTTGAGACGCCTTCAGCCTAGATTAGCTTTTTGACTGCACCTTAGTACAAGGCACAATCCTAGGTAAGTCCTAAAAAAATTTATACTGCAGTGCAGCTATGGGTTGATTTTTGGGGGATGGGTCCCCTGGATTGCTTTGGTTGAGCTACTTGAGGGCATCGCATTATAAACACATTTTCATTTTTGCAATTTTAGCATCTTTATTGTTTGTTTTAATATATATGTATTATTTTTAAACCTCTATTTTTCACCTTCCTATATATGCAGCAGTAGCTGCTCTTATCTTAAACTTTCTTACACTTCACTATCTCTCATAAGAGTGATGCCCTGGGGTGGCTCTGCTGGGCCTGTTTGGGGATGTCATGTGCTCTGGATTTCAACCCCAGTAGGTTAGGGTCCTACCCTCAGAGGTTACCTGGGCGCGGTGGGTAGGCCCATAACCATGGCCATGATTATGCCAAAACCTCTATGTATTGCAAAATTCTATTGCATAATGTATTGTATATAATTAGTTATGTTGGATTTGTGCACTTGTACTTTCTCTTCTTGGGCTCTATTTATTAACATTATTTTGACTAAAATAAAGTGAAAAGGGTGTTTTCACACCCTTTTCTCATTATTTTAGTATCACCTATAGTTATTACAGGGCAATTGGAGTAGAATTCGTAAAATTCTACTCCAACCCCTAAGTATCACTTATTTTTAATAAAGCAGATCGCATTTCCCATAATTGTAATGGGAAATGTGATCCGACCAGAGTTACTAAAAATAAATGTGAAAAAAATACCGGGGAAAGCCCTGTGATAATAACGCCACCAGGGTCTCCCCCGGTTACCGGCCTCCTGCCCTGCTCTAACGGGGAGAGCAGAGCCTGGAGTCGGTCCCAGTAATCAGCTGTGTGGTCTAAACAGACCGCAAGCTGATTTCTGTAAAAAAAAGGAAAAATATATATAAAAAAAAAAATTTACTTACCTGACTCCAGGAACCGGTGATCGGGCCTCCGGAGATGACTCCCCTCCGGTCAACTGGTCTCCCATAGTGCACTGCTGCCCGGTCATCAGGTGATCGGGCCCCAGTGCAGTATGGGAGATCACCTGACCGGTGGAATGGAGAACATCACCGGAGGCCCGGAGCATGCAGGTAAGTGTAAGTAAGGGAGAGGGGGGTTGCGGGGGGGGGAGGGGGGCAATGCGAATTCACTCGGTAATATCACACTACAATCTACATTCAATATGCGGATTGTAGTAAATAGAGCCCCTTGTGTTTGCAACAATAGTCTCCACAGGTAGCACCTCCCATTCTATATATATTCAGGGTGTGCAGTCTAGGGCCTCCTTTTCTATAGTCCCTCCATTTCTGACAGCAGCCACAACTCCCATAGGGGGATGAGATTCTATCAAATTTACCAAGCTCCGGAATGCTAGCGCCAGGGCCGGTGCTAGGGTGTTCAGAGCCCCCCTGCAAATTATAAATTTGCGCCCTTCCTCACAGTTTTTTTTATAAAGGGACAGTGCACCATAGACGCACATTGCAAAAATGGGCGTGGTCTCACAAGAAAGGGGCATGGCCGTGCAATAGGAGGACTACGATTCAAATTATGCAACACAGCAGCACAATCTTATTCACATTACACCACATAGTAGAGTGCCTTATTCACATTACGACAAACAGTAGTGCCCCTTATACATAGTGCCCACAGCAGGTGTGCCCCTTATACAATGACCATAGCAGTAGTGCCCCTTATATATAATGCACACAGTAATAGTGCCCCTTACACGCAATGCCTACTGTATTAGTGCCCCTTATACAGTGCCCCAGTAGTGGTCCCCCCTATGCAGTGCCCCTTATACAGTGTCCCCAGTAGTGGTCCCCCTATGCAGTGTCCCCAGTAGTGGTCCCCCTATGCAGTGCCTCTTATACAGTGTCCCCAGTAGTGGTCCCCCTATGCAGTCCCCTTATACAGTGTCCCCAGTAGTGGTCCCGCTATGCAGTGCCCCTTATACAGTGTCCCCAGTAGTGGTCCCCATATGTAGTGCCCCTTATACAGTGCCCCCAGTAGTAGGTCCCCTAGGCAGTGCCCCTTATACAGTGTCCCCAGTAGTGGTCCCCCTATGCAGTACCCCTTATACAGTGTCCCCAGTAGTGGTCCCCCTATGTAGTGCCCCTTATACAGTGCCTCCAGTAGTAGTCCTCCCTATGTAGTGCCCCCAGTAGTCCCCCCTATGCAGTAGCCCCAGTAGTAGTCCCACTATGCAATGCCCCCAGTAGTAATCCCCCTATACAGTGCCCCCAGTAGTAGTCCCCTTATACAGTGCCCCCAGTAGTAGTCCCCCTTTACAATGCCCACAGTAGTAGTCCCCCCTATACACTGCCCCCAGTAGTAATCCCCCCTATACACTGCCCCCAGTAGTAGTCCCCCCTATACAGTGCCCCCAGTAGTAGTCCCCCCTATGCAGTGCCCCCAGTAGTAGTCCCCCCTTTACACTGCCCCCAGTAGTAGCCACCCCTATGCTGTGCCCCGAGTAGTAGTCCCCCCTATGCAGTGCCCCCAGTAGTAGTCCCCCCTATACAGTGCCCCTTACATGACACACACAAAAAAAAACAACAATACTTACTTGAATCCCCGCTCCTGCGCCCGCTGCTGTCTGCTCCTCTGTCATCCCGGCCCGCTCTGCACTATGGAAGAGACGTCATGACCTCTCTCCCATCACCCACTGCGGGTGTCTGACTCTCATTGGCTGCTAAAAAAAACACACCGCCGACAGGTAGTACGAGTGTACTACCCGACGCCAACGGAGGTGTGTTTGTTACTGTGTAGTGCGGACTGCACTCACTGTGGTCCGCACTACACTTTAGAGGTGTACTCAGCAGCATCTGCCTGGCGCCAGCCTGCAGTGCAGGCTCTGCTGAGCGGGTTGCGATGGCCATGGCTAGCGTCATCTAAATATGGAGTTGTGTTGCTGTAGCCTATGGGCTATACCTTGCGAAAATTACCGGAAGAGCTCGGACAAGGGCATCATTTCACAAATTTACCATTCTATCCTCATTCAGGATACTCCACTTCTAGAGACTCATGAGCTCTGTTGGGAGTAAGACTTTAATACTTCTCTAGGTGAAGACACATGGGAGACGATTCATCTTATCATATCGAAATTTTCGATTAGCGTTTCTATTACGGAAAACTCTTACAACTCTATACATTCGATGGTACCTTGTACCAGAGCGTCTTCATCAAATATATCCTAACTCCTCCAATCTTTGCTGGAGACAATGTGAACAAATCGTTTTGTCCGCACATCGTTCCTTTTTGGTCAATGGCCCGATCTATTGTATCATCATTGGTTTCCCTTGATACCTCCCTTACCCCTGCCTCACTGCTCCTGTTTGCCCCGGCCTGCCAACTATCCAATAAATTGGTTCTACACATCTCTTGCACTGCTAAATATCAAATTTCTAGATCTTGGAAGCAACGACTCCCCCCGACTCGTCAGCAGCTTCTTAACAGCCTCTGGTTTGTGGCCAAAATGGAATATATAACGAGTCTCCAAAACAACACAGTGGACAAGTTTAATGCATTCTAGTCTCCTCGGTACAGAACCCAGGGAGTGACCCCTCCTGGCCTTTCCTAATTACCTGCCTCCCATTCTCATTTCTCTCTCCCTCTGTTCCTCCTTCTCTCTCCTTCACTTTTATAGCTTCCTTCCACTTCCTCTCTCTCCCCAGCTCGCTCTTTCCCCACTCCCCTTTTTTTTCCCTTTTCTTATTTTATTTATAACTTTTATATATATATTCTCTATTTTATTTATTTGTTTTCTCTTTTTTTTCTCTTTCTACTACGTATTATTCTTTTGTAGTCATTCCTCCCTTGTTTTCTCTCATTTTTTTTCTCCTATGAGTTCTAATTTACTCACTGTCCTCATCCTATGCCTCCCTTTTTTTTTTCTTATATTTAAACTTTTACTCTGGAAAAATTATTATTGTTAGTAAATTGTTTTATGTTTTGTTATTTAGCTAACTAAGGGGCCTATTCATGAAAACATAATTATCACATGTGATAATTATGGTTTCAACCTGCTGCGAGTTCAAACACAGTTAAGGAGGCATTCATCATGATTCCTGTTCTAAATTATCACCTCCGAAAAACTGATGTTTCTATTCTATGAAGCAGTTTTTCAGAAGCGAGAAACTTTTCACTGCCTGTCTTCAAGCTTGAAGACAGACTGAGGACTTCACTGCCCCATCCCCGCGTACGACTCCCCCCCTGCTGGTGTCCGCCCTCCCTTCCCCCGCGGGCGTCTGCCCCCTCTTCTCCCGCGGGTCCGTCCCTCTTTCTTCTCCTTAGCCCAGCTCACCTGTCTTCTTTCGGTGAGCCGGGCCACATGTCTGCAGTGCCCCGGCCGAAGATCTACTCCGGGGTTCGGCAGTGCAGACAGAGCAGGAAGGGATCAGAATAGATCCCTGTGCTGTGTTTCTGCCTTGTAAATCTTCACAGCTGATACTCTGCAATACTATGTAACAGAGTTACGCTCTGAGGGGCCTATTCATTAAACCTAAAAATTCTCTGGAGATAATTAGCTTTAGAACTCTCATGGAGTCTATTGCTGGCAGTAGAAACAGGTCTATTGTTTCTTCACTGTGCCATTGCACGGGACTCTCATTTCCAGTCTGATGCTTGGCAGGACTGGGAAAAGCAGATCCCAGTGCATGTAAATACACAGGGGCCTATTCATCAACACTAAAATAACGTTTTTAAGAACATTTTCCTTAAATAACGTTATTTTGGTATTCATGTAGCCACTTAGCACAGGAGATATCACAGATATCTCCTTGCTAAGTTCCCCTGCGTTAATTTGCACACTCCCCATACATTAGTATGGGGATGTGGAAATTGTGGTATTCATCAAATTCCGAAAATTATACATTTTCGGAATTTGATGCAGTTACTATTCGCCACTGTGAGGTGGCGAATAGCAGGTGAAAGTTACCTGTATCCGCGTGTGCAGGTCCCCCGACGAGTCCCTCCGGCGCTCTGCTCTGTTCTCAGGCTTCGGAGGCTGGCCGGACATGTGTGCTCCCCAGCAGAGCACAAGAAAGTTTAGAAAATGAAAAAAAAAAGTATTTTTTTTTTTTTTTCTAATCTGTCATGTGGTCTGCTGGGAAACCACATGACAGACCAGCAGGACGGAGCCGGAGGCTGCTGCGCGGACAGGTAAGTCGGGGGGGGGGAGGTGAGCAGAGGGGGGTGGGGGGGGTCGGGGGGGTACACAAACTTAACGCATCTGTAGGCAGTGCTGCGCATGCGCTGGTTTTACAGATGTAACAGCGCATGCGCAGCACTGTTTCCAGATGCGATAAGGTAGTGTAGGCAGGGAAAAGTATCTATTTCCCGAAAAGCTCTCATCGCAAAAATGACAGCTTTTCGGAATAGATACTTATGGAGAGGTGGAATGATGAATTCCACCTATAATTAGCTAGAACTCCATGAGAGTTCTAAAGCTAATTATCTCCAGAGAATTTTTAGGTTTAATGAATAGGCCTCACAGACTGTTATTTTTTCATCTTCTCCAGTACTAACTGATATATGTTGAACATATAACTGGTATTGAGCAAGGCAAGCCACTACATTCCCAGCTATTTGAGGGGCGCCTCAATTAGAATAATATATGTATCAAGATACACAAGGGCATACTGATTGGTTATGGTAATTATAAATATATGTGTGTTTTTTATCACTTTATTTATATGTATGTTTTCTATATCTTCGCCGAATCCAATTGGTGGTGAGCTATACCACCCACTAGCACTATGTGCACTTACGTACCTATTGTTTCCACTCACATTACTTTTGTGCCTAATTTTTATTTTCTTTTCTTTTTATTTCTTTCTTTTTTTTTTTTTTAACATTTGGTAACATATGTTGTTATTCTGTTATTATATATATATATATATATATATATAAATATATATATATATGTCATATTTGGATTACTATTTTGAACTCATACGTGTTCTTTTGTGGTACTGATTCCTTGATTTTATATTAATTAACCTATTAAAAATTATATTTTATTGAGGTGTGCCCCTGTACTTAGGAGTACATTTTCTTTCCTTTTTCTGTGTATTACCTTAGGTCTCTGCTCCAACTGTGCACCCTCTCTATACTCTTATTACAGAAATCAATAATTCTATTTTGTGGGATGCAGATGGTCTGAATGCCAGCGCTGAAATCCAGACAGGTCCGGATCCCGGCACCAGTATCCCAACTGCCGGCATTCCGAAGGTAAGTATCGGGGTGTTAGTGGGGTTAGGGTTAGAAGTGTTAGGTTTAGGGTGCGGGGAGGGGGAGGTTAGGTTTATGCACTAGGGGGAGGGTTAGGTTTAGGCACCGGGGAGGGAGTGTTAGGTTAAGGGTGCGGGGAGGGGAAGGTTAGGCTTAGGCACTAGGGGGGAGGTTAGGTTTAGGCACCGGGGAGGGAGTGTTAGGTTTAGGGTGCAGGGAGGGGGAGGTTAGGCTTAGGCACTGGGGGGAGGTTAAGTTTAGGCACCGGGGAGGGGGTGTTATGATTAGGGTGTAGAGAGGGGGAGGTTAGGCTTAGGTACTGGGGGGGGGTTAGGGTTAGGCACCGGGGAGAGAGGGTTAGGGTAGGGGTTAGAAAAACTCTTACCTGTCTTCCCTTTGGGTGTCGGGATGCCATTGTTGGTATTCTGACCAGCGGCATCCCGACAGCCAGGATTTCATACCGAACCCTTATTTTGTATCTAAGTACATTGTTGCTTCCTCTGTGCGGCATATCACCACCCCGCTTTTCCCATTGCCTATCAATTTTGATACTCTTCCGGAATGTCTGGAAAAGTATGCCCCTCTCCGCCACCCTGCTGCCCACTTTACTTGGGGGGCGGGCCCAGACCGATGCCTTGATGACATGATTCATGCTGAATTGAGACATAAGGACCCCACCCCCCGCATTACAATGCTGGGAATTGCATAGTGGGAGCGGTCATGATGACGCTCTTGCACCTCCCACCTGGCTGCCGCCTCCCGCAGGAGACAGCCAGGATGTAGGCAAGTATGTGTTGGCCACTTCTGACCACTTATTGTCAAAGACAAAGAAGTACATTAACTAAAGGGAGAGTTTGGGAGAGTTTGCAAACTCTGGAGAGTTTGGGCCTTTTTTCCCACTCTCAAATTTACTAATGTCAAACTCGGGAGAGACATCTCCTTTGCTACAGGAAAATACTGGAGAGTTAGCAAACTCTCTTCAATTCACCATCGGCAAAACTTGAGAACCTTTTCACTAGTGAAGATAGGATTCTGGAATTTACCAAGCAGAGAGTTTCTAAACTCTCATGAGATGGGAAAACTCTCCAGTAAAAACTCATTAAATAAATACACCTGCCTGTGATCTGCGAGTTTGGCAGAAACATACACAGATCACTGTGATCCATGTATGTTTCTGCCTGTAAATATAAAAAAAGTTTAAAAGTTCTGTCTCAATAAAAAAATACTGTTATTTAAAAAAAAAAAAAAAAGTAAAAAAAAAATAACATAGGACCCCCCCCACACAAAAGACTAACCAGCCCCGCCACTCATTGGCTCGCGGTGCGACATTAATGTCAACTCATTCTCATGACCCATCATTAGCGTACTGTAAGTACATGCTGTACAGTGTAGTTACAGTGTATCTGGAGCCCTATTTGGATTACTGCAGAGAACATCGTGGGACAAAAGGTGAGTAATGGATCATTTTTCAGGTACTTCCATAGGATACTTTATGTTGAGAAGGGGACGAGAACATCTGGGAGAAGGTAAGTATGTGTGTATGTATGGATATAATAAATCTTTATTTTCACGGTGTGTGCATACTTGCCTACCCTCCCGATTTGGTTGGGAGCCTCCCGAAAATCGGGTGCCGCTCCCGACCTCCCAGGAAGACAATCTTCCCGGGCACCAGCGACCCGTCTGCCCCCTCCCCCACTGCACTTACTATAAAAATCCCAGCAGCGTAGGGGCCAGTGACGCGATTCACGCTGAATCGCGTCATCACGGCCCACTCCCTGCCTCACAAAGCCTTTAAAAACGGCTTTGTGAAGAGGGGGCAGAGCCGTGATGACGCAATCACGATGGCACGCCCCCATGCTCCGCCCCCAAAATGTTCATCACCGCCAGGCCACGCCCCCTTTTTGTCGCGACCCTCCCCCAACGAGAAAGCCCGACAGCTCCCTCCCGGAAGGATGGGTGTGTGTTGTGTTTTTTACACATTTATTTACAGGTGAACTACACTTACCAGTGGGCCCTTAATGCCCTGCATGCTGGTACTTGTGGTTCTCCAAGTACCAGCATGTGGAGAAGGCTTGCTGGGACCTGTAGTTCCACTGTAAAGACAATGTGAATTATTCTATTATTTACACTACACCTACACTATCAACCCACCACCCACTGCCCTGGGGTGGTTGGGGAAAGCCCCGGGCTATCAGCCTAGGCCAGGGGTGCCCTGGAGAGGAAGACCCCTTTATTGGGGGGGTCCACAAGTCCACAGGGATCCCTGGTCTGGGCTGACTAGTAGTTAGGCCTGATGCTGCAGCTGGGGGGCCCAGTGAAAGAGTCCAGAGCTGGTTTTAAATATACGGGGGACCTCACGCCAATTTTTTCTCCCTATATGTAAAACCAGGTCTGGCTCTGCTGCCTGGTGCTTGCTGGTTCTTAAATTACTGTGGAACCCTACACATTTTGTTCCCTGTAATTTTAAGAACCAGGACTGGCTGGCAAGTCCAGGGCTGGTTAGTCTTTTGGGGGGGGGGGGGGCTTATTTAATTTTTTTTTTAATTCGAACCCGTTTTTTTTACTGGCTAGAACACAAGCAGCTTACACATATCTCACTGTGCTTACTCTGGAGAGTTTTGCAGAGGGAAAACACTGCAATCTCGGGTGAGTCATCTCCTGCAAAACCTGGTACTCCGGTTAGAAATCTCCTGCAAAACCTGCTACTTGGGAGAGAAATTTTGTTCTGCTTCAACATTGGACATCTCACTCTCAGCTAAACTCTCTTCTTGGCAAATTTTTAAGTCTCAGGAGCTTCAAATCACCTGAGTTTCGGTGAAGTTAATCGAGTTGAAAAAACAGCAAACTCTCCCAGACTCGATTCTTAGTAAATTTACCCCAAAATGTCTTGTGTCATAGAATAATGCTTTCATCACACTTCTGGAATGTGCAATGGGCACTGTAATTTCATGTGTGTTCTGGGTGATAACAGAAATATATCACAGTGACCCTTACAGACGTGTCCACATAACGCGTCAGATTAATGCTAAATGCTTCTATATTTGTGGTGTTCAGTGTTTAATGAGATGTGGGAGGGCCTGGAGGTTACACCGTCACCATGGCAGAATACAATATAATTCATACCTAGGGAAGTAATGAAGGGGTGGAGGCGTGGGGGGTATGCCTTTGTCATCTTCTTTTCCCATAGTTGCTCAGACTGCGATTTCCTAAACTAGAGGCCATCGCTGAGTGTTCAGCTCTGGAGTTTCCTGTACCTAACAGCCCAGCTACGCCTTTTCCTCTTTTCACGTCCAAATCCCAGATCTGTGGAAGTCAGAGGTGCTGAATGTGAGAAAGTTTAGAAGGGAAGAGGGAGCTCATGTTGGAGCCCCTACCAATGTTGTTTACTACAGTTTGGAATTTGTCCTGAGAGATAGCAATCAATGGCGGACTCTGCCATGATGTGATGTCCGACATCTGACTAGTGATCCCTGAAGCCTCCTCACTGGGATACAACAGAGATATTATGGGAATCTGCTCCTACTGTTCATGAGTTGGATGGGATGAACGCTTTGGTATTAATATTCCTGTGGATCTCTTATATGCGCTAATCCCTTGCCATAGGAAACAATGTGGATTTGGTAGTGATTGCTGGGCACGGGACACACTCCGGGAAATTTTCACCTCTGGATTGGATTAAGGACAATGCTGAAGCTCTTTCATATCCTGAGTCTCTTCCTTTGTTCTTTCCTTCCACCAGAAATCGGTAACATCACTGTTCTTTTTATTTTCATTATTCAGTTAAGAGTTTAGTATCTGTTGTATGTGCAGCAAGTGCCAAGGGTGACCTAACGACTTAGTGCTAAATATTCCGGCCTCTGACTATGATATTGGAGCCTGGAATAAAATAGACAGGAGAAGATGTGATAGACCCTTTCTAAGAGAGGACTATATAATCGTTATTATTACCATTTACTTATATAGCACACACATAATACGCAGCACTTTTTAGAGAATATTTCAGTCATTCCATCAGTCGCTGCTCTAGTGGAGCTCACACTCTATATTCCCTACCACATGGACACACATATACACTAAGGCAGTACATTTTTTTTCTCAGAAGTCAATTAACTTACTAGAATGTTTTTGGAGTGTGGAAGGAAGTGTGTGTCACTGCACAATGTATGGCTCTGTCTGGTGTGTGTCACTGCACAATGTATGGCTCTGTGTATCATTAGTCACTATTATGTATGGCTCTGTGTAGTGTACAGTATGTCACTGTATGGCTTTGTGTAGTGTACAGTATGTCAGTGTATATTGTATGACTGTGTAGTTGTGTCACTGTATGGCTCTGTGTAGTGTATGTCACTGTATATTGTATGACTGTGTAGTGTGTGTCACTGTATATTGTATGACTCTGTATTTGTTTCACTGTATATTGTATAACTGTAGTTGTGTCAGTGTATGTCACTGTATATTGTATGACTGTAGTTGTGTCACTGTATGGGTCTGTGTAGTGTACAGTATGTCACTGTATATTGTATTACTGTGTAGTTGTCAGTATATGGCTCTGTGTAGTGTATGTCACTGTATGTTGTATGACTGTGTAGTTGTGTCACTGTATGGCTCTGTGTAGTGTACATTATGTCACTGTATGGCTCT
Organism: Taudactylus pleione; assembly: GCA_031769625.1. Classification (NCBI taxonomy): domain Eukaryota; kingdom Metazoa; phylum Chordata; class Amphibia; order Anura; family Myobatrachidae; genus Taudactylus; species Taudactylus pleione. The sequence goes on along the minus strand of JAUIMM010000427.1, from coordinate 2,312,830 downwards.
GTGTAGTGTACAGTATGTCACTGTATATTGTATGACTGTGTAGTTGTGTCACTGTATGGCTCTGTGTAGTGTACAGTATGTTATTTAATGGCTCTGTGTAGTGTACAGTGTGTCACTGCATATTGTATGACTGTGTAGTTGTGTCACTGTATGGCTCTGTGTAGTGTATGTCACTGTATATTGTATGACTGTGTAGTATGTGTCACTGTACATTGTATGATAGTATTATAAATGTATATTATAGTGACCAGGGGCATTGTTAGAGAGGAGGGGGCCTATGTGCATCCCTGTCATGGGCCCCATCCTCCCACCACGGCGGCCGGCAGCTGACTGACATGGCTGGCCGGCCACCACAGAATCAGTAAACTCTGGGCACTAGAGTGTGCACAGAGTCTACTGCGCACGCGCAGATCCCTAGAGAAATGGCGTGGTCGCCATTTTCATGGCGATTTCCTTACTGCGCATGCGCAAAATGCTGGAAAGATGGCCGTGGCGGCCATTTTCTGGCATTTTGAGCAGCGCTGAGAGATCCAACGCGGGACCTTGGAGAGGTAAGTTATAGATAATCTGGGTGCAGGGTGTGCGGTGCGGCCCACCCCCTGGACCCGGTGGCCAGTGTGCACCGCACACCCTGCACCCATTATAGATAGTGGCATGATAATAAATTGTAGGCTGAGGTAGTATGCTGTATATCCTGTTATAAGAGAAAATGATTTTGATTGTCCAATAATAATAATATTTGCCCACTTTTGAAAAAGCATCTCAGGGAGACTGGGATAGCAGCACCTATGAGCGTGCGATAAAGAAAACGTGTACTGCTACATCTGACAGGCGTGTCATAAAACATACTTACATCCACATGTAAACGAGCCCCAAAGCAGTTAGTAAGATCCACGTGTTGCTGAGGGGTAAATTTGCTAAGGGTCGATTTGACTTTCGTTTTGTAGTTCGATTTGGGCCACCTCAAACCGACTCAAATTGAAAGTTCAAATCCCTCTTCATTTCCCTCATTTACTAAGAATCGATTTGAGAAGTATTTCTCAAATCGAATTAGATTTGGTTCAGTTTGGAACAGTAAATTTGCTGGTCAGTTTGGCATGTTCATGTACAAAGCGAGCAGCAAATCCCACTTGAAACCGAACTGCAAATCCCATACAGCACTTTCAGCATGAGCAGTTCGTTTTCACACAGATACATGCAGACCATACTTGCCTACCTTTCAATAGCTATTCCCGGGAGAAGCGCAGGTAAGAGAAGGAGCAGGGGGTCGACAGGTGCTGGGCCTGATGATTCATTAAGCCCCACCCCTCACGGTAAAATTGCCGCGATTGGCTAGAATTTACATAAGGGGTGGGGCCAAATGACGTGATTCATGTAGAATCACGCCTTAAGCCCCACCCCCTACACGGAGACCCACGATCGCCACGGGAATTCTCATTCTGCCCACTTCACTAGGAAGTGGGCGGAATGCGGGAGAAATGCCTACTCCTCCGGGGGTGCAGGGGGTTACCCGAAAAATTGGGAGCCTCCCTCGAAAACCGGGAGGGTAGGCATGTATGATGCAGAGATCAGTGAGATGCCTGCATGTATCTTACTGTAACAAGCTTATAATTATAAATAGTTAAATGTAGTAAAAAAAAGACGTGCCCCCCCACCTAAAACAGAACCAGCCCCGGACTTTTCAGAGCCAGTCCTGGTTGTTTAGGTACAGGGAAAAAAATATGTAGGGTTCCACTGTACTTAATACAACCAGCATTGGGCTCTGGGAGCCAGTCCTGGTTCTGGATTTACACGGAAAAAATTGTGTAGGGTTCCCCTGTAAGATCCAGAACCAGCAGCGGACCCTTTCTAGTGGGGGACTGATGCCACAGCCAGGGGAGCCCTATCACCGGGCCCCCCAGCCGCAGCATCAGCCCTGACTGCTAGTCAGGGCTGGGGACCCCAATAAAGGGGGCACCCCTAGCCTAGGTTGATAGCCCAGGGCTATCCCCACCACCCCTGGGCGATGTGTGGTGTGTTGATAGTGTAGGTGTGAGGTAAAAAAAAGACTGTAAAAACATTGTCATTACAGTAGAACTGCAGGTCCCAGCAAGCCTCCCCCGCGTGCTGGTACTTGGAGAACCACAAGTACCAGCATGCGGGGCATTAAGGGCCCGCTGGGACCTGTAGTTCACCTGTAAAGAAATGTTTAAATAAACACAAGACACACACCATGACAGTAAAGTTTTAATCCATACATACACACTCACACATACTCACTTTTTTTACATTTAACTCTTCCTAAGCTATTTACAGTAAGATACATGCAGGCATCTCACTGATGGCTGCATGTATCTATGTCAATCCGACCTGCTCATGCTAAAATCGAAAGCATGAAGCAGGTCTATGCATTTGGAGATTTGCAGTTTGATTTGAAGTTCGATTTGGTGTTCGATTTCATATCGAATTATAGTAAATAGGGTATTTGTGTGTTGGTCTATGTAAAAGTACCGATGTTTTTCCGATCTTCGATTTGAGAAAAATTTGGTTTTACTTTTGATTTTACATTCGATTTGGCCTTTAGTAAAACCCAAATGCAAAACCGAATACAAATCACTCAAAATGCAAAATTGAATGTTAGTAAATTTACCCCTGATACTTTTCAGAAAACGCATGTAACCAAAGGGATCATTGTGCCTTATAACCAATGCAGGGAAATTATACTAATGATCCCATTTGTATGTATATATCTCAGTTTTTTCTTTTATATAACAGCTTGATAATGGGGGTAGCAGGGCCGTAACTAGGGTAGTGTGACCAGTGCCATGGGGAAGCAATCGGGAAGCCGACTGCCTATATACCGGCAGCCGGCTTCCCGACTGTCTTCTCCCGGCATGGGTGAAATGTCGGGCGTCTAGATGTAGACGCCCGCATTTCCCCGATGCCGGGAGCCCGGCGCCCGGCATCACGATCGTAGTGATGCTGGGCGCCGCGAGCGGACAGCCGCGGGGGGGAGGGTTAGGTTTAGGCTCCCGGGGGGGACTTAGGGTTAGGCACCCCCCTGGGAGGGTTAGGGTTAGGCTAGGGGGAGGGAAGGTTAGGGTTAGGCACCCCCAGGGGAAACTTAGGGTTAGGCACCCCCCCGGGGGACTTAGGTTTAGGTAGCGGGGAAGGGGGTGGTTAGGGTTAGGCACTTAGAGGGGGGATTAGGGTTAGGCACTTGGGGGGAAGTTAGGGTTAGGCACCCCTAAGGAGGGTTAGGGTTAGGGGGGTTAGGTTAGTGGATACTTACCTATCCACGATCGGGATTTCCAGTGCTGTCGGGCTTCCGCTGCGTCGCACTCAGCTCCTGTCGGGCTGCCGCTGATGGGAATCGAACCGCCGGCCACATGGCCAGCGGTATTTCATACCCATTCCGTGCCATGGCACAGGGCACCACAGGGCAGGGGCGCTGTTTGGGCCTGTCAGTTTTCCTGTTTATCATTCTCACTTGTAGCTTCTTTTATCCCCAGCATCTCCTGGCCTCCCCTATCTCTTACCTGGCCCTTCCCCATGAGGCCATGGCCCTTTGCCCTTCCCCATGAGGCCATGGCCCTTTCTCAGTTGCAATAAATAAATAAATGATACCTTATCGCAGTGTTAACGTTGTTTTTTTTCCCTCCGTCATTCCGCCGTTATGTACTAATTTATGCACTTCCGCACTCCCGTTGCCTCACTTGTTACATATGCGCAGCCGCTTGTCCCATCAGCTGCGTATGTACAGACTACGATAACATGGCGGGAGTTCAATGATGCTCTTAAAAAATTTTTTTTTTTACGTTAACTTTATTTAGAGATACGCGATCAAGTCACTGCTGCAAATTCAGAGCCTAGACCGCGGCGGTAAGCATTAATACATCCCACCCATGGAGATTGCTACTACAGGGAGTCTCCCTGACAATCAGGGAGAGTTGGCAAGTATGCCAATAATATAAATGGACACATTACTATAACGCCACTTAATAAGGCATCAAGCCACCAGGTGATGCCAGCGGGGCAATAACTAGGGGTGTGCGAGCGATGTCGCATTACAGAGCACAGGGGCCTGTGGGCAGCACCGTTGCTGCCCCACAGTCCCTGCATCTGGCTAGCAGGGTGCCTGTAATGGCTCCCTGAGACCAGATTCGCTGCTGCAGTGCTGCCTGGAGTGACCTCTGTATGCTGTAGACATGCACACAGCAGCCTGTACTGCCTGTGTCCCAGCGCTGGTGGGCCCCACCCCCCACGGCATGATGTCATACGCTAAGGGAAGGTGGCCAGGACAGGACGCCAAAGAACCCTGTTACAGCACTGGCTGCCAGACATCCTATATGCACAGTGGCAATGAGTCTAGCAATGTCTGGAATAGTGCATCAGGGTGCAGAACTTATCCTGCACAAGAAAGCCGCTCATCTGATGTCTGGTTGATGATGGTGGTAAAACGCTGCCTCGGGTGTTTTAGAATATCCCAATAATACATGACTGTGTTCAGACCTGATGGATGAGAGGGCCACGACATGTGGATAACATCAGTGCCATGCTTACAAACCACTGGGTGACCCACATGCCCTCTGTGGATGGCAATGAGCCCTGTAAGACACCCCTCCCTCAGGAAGGAATTGCTACAACATGGGGTGCAGATGGCCACTCAGTACTATTATGTAGTGATTAGTTTTGGCCTTTCTTTCTAAGGTGATGACTGCTCCCAAACCATGCCAGGAAAGAGGCCCTACAACACTATAGAACCCTCTGCTGCTGGAAACCAGCACCCAGGGCTGCAGAGTTTGGCTTCACATGTCCACTCTTATGTCTGCTGAGCACACAGGGGCTGTTTCCGAATCGGAGGCAAGTGGCAATGCGCACGGTTCATGTAGATTTGAGCATACTGGCAATGCACCAAAGAAATTGGCGACTGTGCCAAATCAGACGTCAGCACACGGGCGGCATTTGCTAGTGCATATGGATTAATCCGGACCACACTATGGGTGATATAGGCATTTCTGGGCGGTAACTGGAAGGCGACCGTGTAATCGCACAGAACTGACCCGTTTTATGGGAGTGTCGCAAGTGTGTCAGACAAGTTCAGTGCTCGCCGGCAGTGTGCGGACGGAGATGGGACGCCTGTTTCCAATACGAGTGATGGCAGCTGCAGACATAAGAACAGTGGGCAGGATAGGCTTCCACATGCAGTCGCTGGATTGTTAAGCTGGGTACACACATAAAGATGTTTTGTCCAACCATCCAACTAGCTGATTGGTTGGTAAGGTATGAAAGCAAATGACAATCAGCAATTTGCTCCCAAATGCCGGAAAATGGACAAAAACTGTTGTTTAAACAAATTGTTTAGATTAAACATTTAACAAACTTGTCTGACGACCATTTTCATCTGTTTTCTGGCATCTAGGAGCAAATTGCCGATCATCAGTTACTCCCATACGTTACCAGATTTTCATTCCAACCAATCAACTAGTTGGATGGATGGACAGAAAATCTTTACGTGTGTACCCAGCTTTACACAGGCGGATTCTCACATTACCATAATGTAGTAACCAGGCTGCCGCAACCAGACAAAGGGACGTTCCAGGATGCATCCAAAGCACAATCAGCCCAGCAATGTACATGGTCTGTGCTCTTTGTATCATAGAACATTATGACCTTGAACTGCGGTTCCTTGTCACACTTAGCCCCGATCCTCCTCTCATCCAGTACTACTCACTCCACCAAAAGTGGGTGTAGGGGGGAGACGGGCCCAGTAAGCACAGTTGGCCCCACAGCGACTGCACCCACAGTAGCTACACCACTGTATGTATGTGTGTATATATCTTAGATCTATATATATATGGTAATACGGCGGCACTTGGTAATAATGAACACAGGACACTGCTTAGTGAACCAACGTTTCAATGCCTCTAATCAGGCATTTTCATCAGGGTGTTCACACCCTGATGAAAATGCGTGATCGGAGGCATTGAAACATTGGTTCACTAAGCAGTGTCCCATCTTCATTATTACCGAGTGCCGCTGTATTACCATGTGTATCAGGGTATCTGCACCAGCTGTTAGCACGGAAGGCACCAAAGTATTTATTTTTTCATTGCTGTTCCTACAAACTTCATTGTACTGTGACACTTTTCCAATAATCTTTATATATATATATATATATACATATATATATATATATATATATATATATATATATATAAAAGAATAAGATTGTTGGCGAATATCTTCCATAGCTCTCAAGGTGAAGCTGCCAAATCTTACATAGTTATTTTTTGTTTTATCATATTTGCTTTTATTGAAATTGAATACAAATAATTGAAGGCACAGAAGAAAACAGAGGGTAGAAAGGGAAGGCAGGCACATTGCATAATCAAAGGGTCAAAAGCCACATAAATATTACACATCTAACATTGGTCTAAGAGATCACGAGTCAGATTGAGGGGAACAGTTAGATCCACAGGAGCGCTCTATATATATATAGTAGAGTGTCCCTGTTCTTCTCTATATTCTCCCCATCTGAACCACTTCATATGTATGAAGAAGCAGAGGAGGAATATGTACAACCCATTGTTTCAAATAAAAAATGTTTTTGGAATTTATTTTTAATAACTGCAATACTGGGTACAGAGGCAGTCTTCCACAACTGGGTGATAAAGGCTTTTTGTGGCTACTAAGATGTGACCCATAAGATGCCTATCGCCACGGCACAACCTCCTAGAGTAGAGTTGCAATAGAGCAGTCAAAGGGGCCTATTCATCATAGGATAAATCTCCCGGTAACCATGCGGAAATGCAAGTTTACGCATATTTAGGTTACCGGGCTATTCATCATCAGGGGTCCCAAATGGACCCCCTGATATTCAGCAAACTCGGAAAACGTAAAGTTTTCAGAGTTTGCTTCCGAGAACAAGCGCCATCTTCAGACGGCGATTTTTCTCGGATCCCCACTCCTTCCTATGGGTAGGAGTTCCAGGGATGCGAAGAGGGATCCGAGCAAATCCCTCCGCCACCTCCTCACTACCTCCCCGGCGGCTTTGCGCATGCGTGACCTCAGGTCATACATGCGTAGCCGGGCCTACGGGGAGGAGGTAAGTAACAAAGTTACTTCTGTAGCTGCGACACTAACCGAGGGTAAAATATTTTCCCCCATTTGTTTCTCCATGAAGTATAAATAATAATCACATCAGACAGGGGCTGCAACATTGTATATATAACTAGATGTGTCATTTATTTATTGTCTATTATTTGTTTCTAATACATGATACTGAATTGCTGGCATTTATGGTTGAGAGAAAGACAGAGATAAAACAATCTATCTCTCTTATAACAAAAGTATATAGAGAATATATCTGTCCTGTATGTATATACTATATCTGCAACATTTATCGAAACCGTTTTAGAAGCATTATAGTGTTTAAATTCTAATTTATGTGTATGTTGGTTGCATATAGTGATACTACTGTACATAAATGAATTAATGAGGAAAGGGAGTGACTATATTAACTGCTAAACCTGCCTATATTACCCATTAGGGGATATATTGTTACTAATTAAATATGATCACCACAAGGTAATTATTTCATACACAATTACACAATGTCTAATATATTTATGTGTGCTTAGTGATGGATAGGATATGTATGTGTGCTTATTGATGGATAGGATGTGTATGTATGCTTAGTGATGGATAGGATACGTATGTGTGCTTAGTGATGGATAGGATATGTATGTGTGCTTATTGATGGATAGGATACGTATGTGTGCTTAGTGATGGATAGGATATGTATGTGTGCTTATTGATGGATAGGATACGTATGTGTGCTTAGTGATGGATAGGATATGTAGGTGTGCTTAGTGATGGATAGGATACGTATGTGTGCTTAGTGATGGATAGGATATGTATGTGTGCTTAGTGATGGATAGGATATGTATGTGTGCTTAGTGATGGAGAGGATACGTATGTGTGCTTAGTGATGGATAGGATACGTATGTGTGCTTAGTGAGTGATGGATAGGATGTGAATGTGTGCTTAATTGATGGATAGGATACGTATGTGTGCTTAGTGATGGATAGGATGTGTATGTGTGCTTAGTGATGGATAGGATGTGTATGTGTGCTTAGTGATGGATAGGATACGTATGTGTGCTTAGTGATGGATAGGATACGTATGTGTGCTTAGTGATGGATAGGATACGTATGTGTGCGTAGTGATGGATAGGATACGTATGTGTGCTTAGTGGTGGATAGGATACGTATGTGTGCTTAGTGATGGATAGGATACGTATGTGTGCTTAGTGATGGATAGGATACGTATGTGTGCTTAGTGATGGATAGGATACGTATGTGTGCTTATTGATGGATAGGATACGTATGTGTGCTTATTGATGCATAGGATACGTATGTGTGCTTGGTGATGGATAGGATACGGATGTGTGCTTGGTGATGGATAGGATACGGATGTGTGCTTGGTGATGGATAGGATACGGATGTGTGCTTGGTGATGGATAGGATACGTATGTGTGCTTGGTGATGGATAGGATACGTATGTGTGCTTAGTGATGGATAGGATACGTATGTGTGCTTAGTGGTGGATAGGATACGTATGTGTGCTTAGTGGTGGATAGGATACGTATGTGTGCTTAGTGATGGATAGGATACGTATGTGTGCTTAGTGATGGATAGGATACGTATGTGTGCTTAGTGATGGATAGGATACGTATGTGTGCTTAGTGATGGATAGGATACGTATGTGTGCTTAGTGATGGATAGGATACGTATGTGTGCTTATTGATGCATAGGATACGTATGTGTGCTTAGTGATGGATAGGATACGGATGTGTGCTTGGTGATGGATAGGATACGGATGTGTGCTTGGTGATGGATAGGATACGGATGTGTGCTTGGTGATGGATAGGATACGGATGTGTGCTTATTGATGGATAGGATACGGATGTGTGCTTGGTGATGGATAGGATACGGATGTGTGCTTGGTGATGGATAGGATACGGATGTGTGCTTATTGATGGATAGGATACGGATGTGTGCTTATTGATGGATAGGATACTTATGTGTGCTTAGTGATGGATAGGATACGTATGTGTGCTTAGTGGTGGATAGGATACGTATGTGTGCTTAGTGGTGGATAGGATACGTATGTGTGCTTAGTGGTGGATAGGATACGTATGTGTGCTTAGTGGTGGATAGGATACGTATGTGTGCTTAGTGGTGGATAGGATACGTATGTGTGCTTAGTGGTGGATAGGATACGTATGTGTGCTTAGTGGTGGATAGGAAACGTATGTGTGCTTAGTGGTGGATAGGATACGTATGTGTGCTTAGTGATGGATAGGATACGTATGTGTGCTTATTGATGGATAGGATACGTATGTGTGCTTAGTGATGGATAGGATACGTATGTGTGCTTAGTGATGGATAGGATACGTATGTGTGCTTAGTGGTGGATAGGATACGTATGTGTGCTTAGTGGTGGATAGGATACGTATGTGTGCTTAGTGGTGGATAGGATACGTATGTGTGCTTAGTGGTGGATAGGATACGTATGTGTGCTTAGTGGTGGATAGGATACGTATGTGTGCTTAGTGATGGATAGGATACGTATGTGTGCTTATTGATGGATAGGATACGTATGTGTGCTTATTGATGGATAGGATACGTATGTGTGCTTATTGATGGATAGGATATTTCTGTGTGCTTATTGATGGATAGGATACTTCTGTGTAGTTATTGATGGATAGGATACGTATGTGTGCTTATTGATGGATAGGATACGTATGTGTGCTTAGTGATGGATAGGATACGTATGTGTGCTTATTGATGGATAGGATACGTATGTGTGCTTAGTGATGGATAGGATACGTATGTGTGCTTTTGATGGATAGGATACGTATGTGTGCTTATTGATGGATAGGATACTTATGTGTGCTTATTGATGGATAGGATACTTATGTGTGCTTAGTGATGGAAAGGATACGTATGTGTGCTTAGTGATGATAGGATACGTATGTGTGCTTATTGATGGATAGGATACGTATGTGTGCTTAGTGATGGATAGGATACGTATGTGTGCTTATTGATGGATAGGATACGTATGTGTGCTTAGTGATGGATAGGATACGTATGTGTGCTTATTGATGGATAGGATACGTATGTGTGCTTATTGATGGATAGGATACGTATGTGTGCTTATTGATGGATAGGATACGTATGTGTGCTTAGTGATGGATAGGATACGTATGTGTGCTTAGTGATGGATAGGATACGGATGTGTGCTTAGTGATGGATAGGATACGGATGTGTGCTTAGTGATGGATAGGATACGGATGTGTGCTTAGTGATGGATAGGATACGGATGTGTGCTTAGTGATGGATAGGATACGGATGTGTGCTTAGTGATGGATAGGATACGGATGTGTGCTTAGTGATGGATAGGATACGGATGTGTGCTTATTGATGGATAGGATACGTATGTGTGCTTAGTGATGGATAGGATACGTATGTGTGCTTAGTGATGGATAGGATAAGTATGTGTGCTTAGTGATGGGTAGGATACGTATGTGTGCTTATTGATGGATAGGATACGTATGTGTGCTTAGTGATGGATAGGATACGTATGTGTGCTTAGTGATGGATAGGATACGTATGTGTGCTTAGTGATGGATAGGATACGTATGTGTGCTTAGTGATGGATAGGATACGTATGTGTGCTTAGTGATGGATAGGATACGTATGTGTGCTTAGTGATGGATAGGATACGTATGTGTGCTTAGTGATGGATAGGATACGTATGTGTGCTTAGTGATGGATAGGATACGTATGTGTGATTATTGATGGATAGGATACGTATGTGTGCTTAGTGATGGATAGGATATGTATGTGTGCTTATTGATGGATTGGATACGTATGTGTGCTTAGTGATGGATAGGATATGTATGTGTGCTTAGTGATGGATGTATGTGTGCTTAGTGATGGATAGGATACGTATGTGTGCTTATTGATGGATAGGATATGTATGTGTGCTTATTGATGGATAGGATAAGTATGTGTGCTTAGTGATGGATAGGATACGTATGTGTGCTTATTGATGGATATGATATGTATGTGTGCTTAGTGATGGATAGGATACGTATGTGTGCTTATTGATGGATAGGATACGTATGTGTGCTTATTGATGGATATGATATGTATGTGTGCTTAGTGATGGATAGGATATGTATGTGTGCTTAGTGATGGATAGGATATGTATGTGTGCTTAGTGATGGATAGGATATGTATGTGTGCTTAGCGATGGATAGGATATGTATTAGGGGCGTGCACCGGCCACTTTTCGTGTTTTGTGTTTTGGTTTTGGATCTGGATCTTTCTACGTGTTTTGGATCTGGATTGCCAAAACCACCCTTCCGTGTTTTGGGTTCTGGGTTTTGTGTTTTGGATCTGTATTTTTTTGAAAAAAAGCATAAAAACAGCTAAAATCACAGAATTTGTAGGTTTTTCTGCTCCTATGCTATTATTAACCTCAATAACCTTAATTTCCACTCGTTTCCAGTCTATTCTGAACACCTCACACCTCACAATAGTGTTTTTATGTCCAAAAGGTTGCACCGAGGTAGCTGGATGACTATGCTAAGCGACACGAGTGGGCGGCACAAACACGTGACCCATCTAGGCGTGATACTGCAGTGGCAGACAGGATGGCAGTTTGAAAAACTAGGCCCCAAACTGTACATAATGCAAAGAAAAAAAAGAGGTGCAAGATGGAATTGTCCTTGGGCCCTCCCATCCACCCTTATGTTGTATAAACAGGACATGCACACTTTAACAAACCAATCATTTCAGCACCAGGGTCTGCCACACAACTGTGGCTGAAATTATTGGTTCATTTGGGCCCCCACAAAACAAGCTGGCAATTAATGTGTCCCTGCACAAACTGGCTCTACGGAGGCAAGATGTCATCCTCATCCTCCTCATCCACCGATTCCTCACAATCTTCAGTGTGTACATCCTCATCCTCACAAAGTATTAACTCGTCCCCACTTGAATCCACCACCACAGGTCCCTCTGTACGTTCTGGAGGCTGGTCTCCCTGGAAGAGCTGATAATTCATTTTGATGAACATCATCTTCTCCACATTCTGTGGAAGCAACCTCCTTCGCCTTTCACTGACAAGGTTCCCGGCTGCACTAAACACTCTTTCGGAGTACACACTGGAGGGGGGGCAACTCAGGTAAAATAGAGCCAGTTTGTACAGGGGCCTCCAAATTGCCTCTTTTTCCTGCCAGTACAGGTATGGACTGTCTGACATGCCTACTTGGATGCTGTCACCGATGTAATCCTCCACCATTCTGTCAATGGTGACAGTATCATATGCAGTGACAATAGACATGTCAGAAATTGTTGCCAGGTCCTTCAGTCCGGACCAGATGTCCAAACTTGGTCCTGCCTACCCTGCATCACCGCCAGCGGGTTGCTTAGGATACCTAAGTTTTTTCCTGGCAGCCCCAGTTGCGGGAGAAAATGAAGAAGGAGCTGTTGACGTGTCACGTTCCGCTTCAGCTGACAGTGTGTTCACCAGCAGGTCTTTGCACCTCTGCAGGCTTGTGTCGGCCGGAAAGAGAGACAACACATAGGCTTTAAACCTAGGATCGAGCACGGTGGCCAAAATGTAGTGGTCTGATATCAACAGATTGACCACCCTGGAATCCTGGTGAAGCGAATGAAGGGCTTCATCCACAAGTCCCACATGCCGAGCGGAATCGCTCCGTCTTAGCTCCTCCTTCACTTTCTCCAGCTGCTTCTGCAAAAGCCTGATGAGGGGAATGACCTGACTCAAGCTGGCAGTGTCTGAACTGACTTCACGTGTGGCAAGTTCGAAGGGCTGGAGAACCTTGCACAATACGGAAATCATTCTCAACTGCGCTTGAGTCAGGTGCATACCCCCTCCTTTGCCTATGTCATAGGTGGATGTATAGGCTTGAATGGCCTTTTGCTGCTCCTCCATCCTCTGAAGCATATAGAGGGTTGAGTTCCACCGCGTCACAACCTCTTGCTTCAGGTGATGGCGGGGCAGGTTCAAGAGTGTTTGCTGGCGCTCCAGTCTTCGGCACGCAGTCGCCAAATGGCGAAAGTGGTCTGAAATTTTTTGGGCCACCCAAAGCGTCTCCTGCATGCCCCTGTCGCTTTTCAGAAAATTCTGCACCACCAAGTTTATTGTGTGAGCAAAACATGGGACGTGCTGGAATTTGCCCAGATGTAATGCCCGCACAATATTGGTGGCGTTGTCAGATATCACAAATCCCCAGGAGAGTCTAAGTGGGGTAAGCCACTGGGCGATGATTTCCCTCAGTTTCTCTAAGAGGTTGTCGGCGGTGTGCCTCTTACTGAAACCGTGATACACAGCGTAGCCTGCCTTGGAACGAGCTGGCGTTTCTGAGATGCTGCGACTGGTGACGCTGCTGATGTTGCTGCGTAAGGTGATACATCTACCCAGTGGGCTGTCACAGTCATATAGTCCTTAGTCTGCCCTGTTCCACTTGTCCACATGTCCGTGGTTAAGTGGACATTGGGTACAACGGCATTTTTCAGGACACTGAGGATACTTTTTCTGACGTTTCTGTACAGTCTCGGTATCGCCTGCCTGGTGAAGTGGAATCTAGACGGGATTTGGAACCGGGGACACACTACCTCCAGCAATTGTCTAAATCCCACTGCACTAATGGCGGATACCGGACGCACGTCTAACACCAACATAGCAGTCAAGGCCTCAGTTATACGTTTTGCTTCAGGATGACTGCTGTCGTACTTCATCCTCCTCGCTAAGGACTGTTGGAGGGTCAATTGTTTAGTAAAAGTAGTGGTGTTCCTACTTCCTCTCTGGGATGATGAACGACTCCCAGCAGCAGCAACAGCAGCAGCGGCAGCAGGAGGCGTAGCAATGCAGGATCCTCCGGAGGAATCCGGGATAGGAGAGTCAGTCATGCCAGTGACATGGCCTGCAGGACTACTTCCGATCCTGACTAAGGAGGAAATTGACGAGGAGGGAGTTGACGGTGTGGTTTGCAGGCGCTTGGATACAACAGGACAACGGGATTTAGGTGTCCCTGGACTGCTTACGGTCTTAGCCAAAGTTTCTGAACTTGACAGTAACTTATTATGAACGCGCTGCAGGTGCCGTATAAGGGAGGATGTTCCTAGGTGGTTAACGTCCCTACCCCTACTTATTCCACCTTTACATAAGGTACATATGGCAAGATAGTTGTTGTCCGGATTTAGATAGAAATATTGCCAGACCAAAGAGGTGGAATGTTTGGTCTTCTGCCCAGGCATGACCGTGATGGGCTTTTTCATCCCACGGACAACAACTGTCTCCCCCGGAGCCTGATTTAAACAAACCACATCACCATCAGAATCCTCCTCGCCAACTTCCTCCTCAGCGCCAGCTACACCAGTATCCTCATCCTGTTGTACTTCAACAGTGACATCTTCAATTTGCATATCAGCAAGTGGACTGTGGGTGCTCCTTTCAGCACTTGCAGGGGGCATGCAAATGGTGGAAAGAGCCACCTCTTCCCGTCCAGTGCTGGGAAGGTCAGGCATCGCAACCACCACCACACTTGGACTCTCCTTGGGGATTTGTGATATCTTCTTAGAAAGCACAGTTCTTCGCTGTGCTTTTGCCAGCTTAACTCTTTTGATTTTTTTAGTGGGAGGAGGGCTTCCATCGTCATGTGAAGCTGAACCACTAGTCATGAACATACTAGGGATCGACCTTAGCCATTCCTTGCCACTCCGTGTCGTAAATGGCATATTGGCAAGTTTACGTTTCTCTTCAGCTGATTTAAATGTTTTTTTCAAGGTCATTTTCCTGAACTTTGTCATTTGGGATTGTATGTGCCCTCTATTATGACATTGGGCATCGGCCTTGGCAGACGATGTTGATGGCATGTTATCGTCTATGTCATGACTAGTGGCAGCAGCTTCAGCACTAGGAGGAAGTGGTTCTTTATCTTTCTCTATTTTATTTTTATCGGAGAAAGTTTGGTCCTCCATTTATGTTATACCGATTTGATATATACGTGCGGCTAAACACAGAAAATATTTCTTTATTTTTGCTGGAGAGTAGTGCACTTTGTGGGTTACACCAGCCTTTAAGAAATGCGCCAGCCGG
The DNA here is from genome assembly GCA_031769625.1 of Taudactylus pleione. NCBI lineage: Eukaryota > Metazoa > Chordata > Amphibia > Anura > Myobatrachidae > Taudactylus > Taudactylus pleione. The sequence continues at coordinate 2,297,650 of JAUIMM010000427.1, read as the reverse complement.
CTCTTTACTTATAGGACACAGGCGCACGCTTGGCACTACTTTGTTGATGCACGTGCGGCTACTGCGCACACAATTCACAAACACAGAAAATATTTTTTTTTTTGGTTTGGACTGGAGTGTACTTTGGGGGTTACAGCACCCTTTAACGGTCAAGCCAGCCGGCCCTTTACTTATGACACAGGCGCACGCTTGGCACTACTTTGTTGATGCACGTGCGGCTACTGCGCACACAATTCACAAACACAGAAAATAATTTTTTTTTTGGTTTGGACTGGAGTGTACTTTGGGGGTTACAGCACCCTTTAACGGTCAAGCCAGCCGGCCCTTTACTTATGACACAGGCGCACGCTTGGCACTACTTTGTTGATGCACGTGCGGCTACTGCGCACACAATTCACAAACACAGAAAATATATATTTTTTTGGTTTGGACTGGAGTGTACTTTGGGGGTTACAGCACCCTTTAACGGTCAAGCCAGCCGGCCCTTTACTTATGACACAGGCGCACGCTTGGCACTACTTTGTTGATGCACGTGCGGCTACTGCGCACACAATTCACAAACACAGAAAATAATTTTTTTTTTGGTTTGGACTGGAGTGTACTTTGGGGGTTACAGCACCCTTTAACGGTCAAGCCAGCCGGCCCTTTACTTATGACACAGGCGCACGCTTGGCACTACTTTGTTGATGCACGTGCGGCTACTGCGCACACAATTCACAAACACAGAAAATAATTTTTTTTTTGGTTTGGACTGGAGTGTACTTTGGGGGTTACAGCACCCTTTAACGGTCAAGCCAGCCGGCCCTTTACTTATGACACAGGCGCACGCTTGGCACTACTTTGTTGATGCACGTGCGGCTTCTGCGCACACAATTCACAAACACACAAAAAATATTATATTTTTAGCACTTGGGGGAGCACCCCTGATGGACAGAGCACCCCCTGGACAACCCTACAGCACCCCTTTAGGACTGGGACACTGCACAGGACTTTGGAGTGGACACAGCCCCTATGGAGAACTGACTGCACAACACAGTCCAGCCATCCCCTATGGACTTTGAAGTAGTGGACACAGCCCCTATTAACAACAGCAGCACAGCACAACACAGCCAGCCCCTATGGACTTTGAAGTAGTGGACAACAGCAGCACAGCACAGCACAGCACAACACTACTCTGCACTACACTACACTACACAGCCCAGCCAGCCCTAACTCCCACCCTACCTCTTCACTGTCCACAGCCGAGTGAGAAAATGGCGCAGACGCGTGTACCTTATATAGGTTCCAAAACCCGCGAGACTCGGAAGGCGGGATGATGACGTTTTGCCTCGATTTCAGATCCGAGTCAGGCGGGAAAAGTCGAGCCTGACTCGGATCGGCCTCGGATCGGGGGGGCTCGGGGGGGTTCGGATTTCAGAAATCCAAACCCGCTCACCCCTAATATGCATGTGTGCTTATTGATGAATAGTATATGTATGTGTGCTTATTGATGGATAGGATATGTATGTGTGCTTGTTGATGGATAGGATATGTATGTGTGCTTATTGATGGATAGGATATGTATGTGTGCTTAGTGATGGATAGGATATGTATGTGTGCTTAGTGATGGATAGGATATGTATGTGTGCTTAGTGATGGATAGGATATGTATGTGTGCTTAGTGATGGATAGGATATGTATGTGTGCTTAGTGATGGATAGGATATGTATGTGTGCTTAGTGATGGATAGGATATGTATGTGTGCTTAGTGATGGATAGGATATGTATGTGTGCTTATTGATGGATAGGATATGTATGTGTGCTTATTGATGGATAGGATATGTATGTGTGCTTATTGATGGATAGGATATGTATGTGTGCTTAGTGATGGATAGGATATGTATGTGTGCTTATTGATGGGTGACTATCATATTTTCATAATCAAAGTCATAATAATACCCAATTTCTTTTAAAGAAGGATCCGATTAAAAGTTATGTTTTAATTATGTTCATTTTCTGATATCAACTATATGATATTTATGGGATTTTATTGATGAGTGATTCTATCATGTTTTCACACTTAGAGTCAAAATAATCCCCAATCTCTTTAAAGAGGGAACCAAATAAAAGTTATATTGTAATTATGTATATTTCCTGATATCAATTATATCAATTAATTTATTATAAAAGAGGCCCCACACAGGAATCACTTGCTGCACATTGGCCAAGGCCATTGGAAGGTTTTTTTCTGAGTACTTGATTTTCAATTCCAGGGAGCACCTCCAGCTATATACAAAGTTTGTTAACTAATTATTAGAATGTACTAAATTGCTGGTTTATAAATTTAATTTACAGTTTTGTCCTATGTAGGATATTATTTGTGTTTCTTGTCATACTAACTGAGGGGACAGCTGCTTTTCGGAGGAGCTGTCACCGCACCGCAGCTATGATGAATTGCTCTGAAGTCATGTTTCCCCCGCTGCGAGTTGAATACTTAAGTGTCCCTTGCAGTGAGACCAATACTTAATCATCGTGGGCCATTCGGCCTCTGATGATGAATAGGCCCCAAAGGCTCTACAGGAATACGCACCCCAATCACTTTGCTAATCATGAGAAATACAGTTGTCCAAAGTGGCCAAAGCATAGGGCAAGACCAGAAAATGTGGTAAATATCTCCCACACATCCACAATTCCTCCAGCAATTCTGGGAGACGGAGGGCCAGGTTTTGTGCTGCGGCTCCGGGTAAAGTATGCTCTCTGATCAGTCTATGATTAATGCATTTAGAAATTGTGAAACAAGAGTGGAAAATAATATCCCACTCCTCAGAAAAGACCCTAGATAAGTCCCTCTCCCACTTAATCTGTGATGGCAATTTCCCCCTTTTACTATCCAATATTTGAAATTGATACCACCACGAAATATCCCCTTTATGATTGGAGGATCGTAAACAAGATAGTAGTAACATAGGAAAGGACGGGTCCCTAAATGGGGAGCGGGGGTAACTCTGTAACCAATGCCGCCGTTGTAGATACTTATACATATCTTGCTTCATAACACCATAATGCGTTTGGAGGTAAGAGAAGGATGCTAAACTGTTCTCTGAGAAGAAATCACTCAGGGGCCTATTCATCAACACTAAAATAAAGTTTTTAAGGACATTTTCCTTAATTACCGTTATTTTAGTATTCATGATGACACTTAACACAGGAGATATTACTGATATCTCCTGGTTAAGTCCACGTGCGTTCATTTCCACACTCCCCATACATTAGTAGATTAGTGCATTCGTACATTAGTATGGGGATATGAAAATTAGGCTATTCATCAAATTCCAAAAATTATGTATTTTCGGAATTTGATGGAGTTACTATCCGCCACTGTGAGGTGGCGTACAGCGGGTGACACTTACCTGTGTCAGCGTGGGCATGTCTCCTTCGCTCTCTCCAGCACTCCCTGGTCTCTCATCTGGCTATGGTGGCTGTTCTGACACGTGTTCTCCAGGCAGAACACAGTAAAGTTTAAAAAAAACAAACTTTTATTTTTTTCTAAACTTTACTGTGTTCTGCCTGGAGAACACAGGGCCTGATTCAGACCCGCTCTGACTGTGGGCGGCAACCCCCATCGGCCGGCGCGCCCCTGGTGAGTGATATCCTGGCCAATAGGACGATACACCCCTGCATCTGTGTGTTATTGACTTTTTGTACAAATGCATGTGTTGGGTCTCAGGCGCACTTAAAGACTGAATTACATACAGTACAAACACCAATTTTATAAATTAATGACAATTTTTATTTAACCTACAGTAACATGCTTTACAGAGGGGGGGGAGTTCTTTAGCTTTCCACCCCATAGTCCTCTACTGTCCCCCGCTGGCATGTCCTGGAATTCCAAACCTGGACCGAGGACTACACAAAAAGATTAGGCTTTTAAGTTAAAATCATCACTGGCACTTTTGGCCTCAGATCCAGAGTTTCACCTATACCAGGTGCAGACTCTACCTTGCATCGGAGTGCAAGGTCCACTTTACGCCCTGAAGAAAGGAGGATAGGCAGACAGACAGACAGTAAAACACAGAAACACAGGTTCTCACCAGAGATGCTCTTGTTCTTCATCCTGCACGATCCCACACACCCTGTACTGTAGGAGAGAGAATCCGCTGTGCAGGGCCCTTTCCTGCTCTAACAGTGTCACACTAATCCACTTCTCCACATTAATATACTGTATGCCCTAACTAACCAGCCTAACTAATTTATTAATAACGAATTTGTATTATAATTAAGCCTGGTGGTGAAATACTGTAAGCAGTGCCCCTAGGCCCACAGCCCATATAACGATAAAAAAAAAAAATACATGAAACTTGAAACATCTGCATTACAAACAGCAACATCAAGCATAGTAGCAGAAACTGGCAGCTGCAGCACAATCTGTGACGATGTCAATGTGTGCCTTGGAACAGGGGGCAATGTACTGTAAAAGTAGGTGTACTGTAGGAGCCAGTGGAAGGGGTGGTTGAACCATTAGCTGCGGGCTTGCACGCTGACTAGGCACATACTGTACTGTACAGTATTGAACCTGCTATGCATAAGGGTTAAACAGTGTAGGGGCAATGACATAATGCTGTGAGATTTGTACTGGGCCATGAGGAAAGGAGGGGGTGCAAAACTGCTGATTAATCCCCACTAATTGTGGTTGCAATGACCGTTAGAGGTCTCGCGGCTTTGACCAGGTGGCCGGGAGGGGGAGCAGTGCGGTGGTAGAGGGGGCATGGGTGGGGAAGAGGGTTAAATACTGTATGAACAGAGGTGTGCGACAGCAGAAAGGCAAGGACAGGGGAAGGGAAGAGAAAAATTAATTAAATTAAAGAATTATTATTATTATTATTATCATTTATTTATATGGTGCCACAAGTATTCTTCAGCGCCTTACAAAGTACAAAAACAAATTGTATACAAGTGACTTACAGAACAATACAATACAGGACATGGATAATATATATTGCTACATTAGCGACCATATCACCCAGATAAGCAACAGAGCATAAGCAACCAAGTGTTAGGTGCCCTAGTGGTGAGTAAGAAGTAAATTACACTATAGTAAGGAGAAGCACAAGAGGGTAGAGGGCCCTGGTCATGAGAGCTTACAATCTAAAAAGGTGGGTGAAGACAAACTGGGTTGACACAGATGGGGTAGATGGGGATGAAGGAGTATGTAGCAGGGAGTTAGAGTGATAGCTGGAAGGCTTTGATGAAATAATGGGTCTTGAGAGCCCGTTTGAAGGATTGCAAACAGGTGGAGAGTCTGATGGGGAGTGGGAGAGAGTTCCAGAGGTGGGGAGCAGTGCGGGCAAAATCTTGTAGGCAGGAGTGGGAGGAAGTAATCAGCTGGCATGAAAGGCAGCATGCATTAGTTGAGCGAAGAGGGCGGAGAGGAGCGTGAAGGGAGATGACATCAGAGATGTATATGGGAGAAGATTGGGTGAGGGCTTTGTGGGCGAGCGTGAGAACCTTAAATTGGGTTCTAAAAGGGAAGGGGAGCCAGTGGAGAGCTTGTAGGAGAGGGGAGGCAGATGTAGAGCATTTGGAGAGGAAGATAAGCCGTGCAGCAGCATTAAGGATAGACTGGAGAGGAGAGAGATGGGATTTGGGGAGGCCAGATAGGAGGAGGTTACAATAGTCCAATCTGGAGATGACCAGTGAGTGTATGAGTGTTTTAGTAGCATCCTGGGTGAGATAGGGTCTGATCTTAGAAATATTTTTGAGATGGAAATGACAGGACTGTGAAAGGTTCTGGATATGTGGTTTGAAGGAGAGGGATGAGTCCAGGATAACTCCAAGACAGGGCACCTTGGGACTAGATGAGATAGTTATTCCATCAATTGATAAAGAAATAGTGGGAAGTGAGGTGATGTGGGACGGTGGGAAGATGATCAGCTCTGTCTTATACATATTAAGTTTAAGAAATCGCTGGGACATCCAGGAAGAGATAGCAGAGAGACAGTTGGAGATACGAGTCAGAAGAGAGGGGGAGAGATCAGGGGAGGAAAGGTAGATTTGAGTATCATCAGCATAGAGATGATAATGGAGGTCAAAAGAGCTGATGAGTTCACCTAGAGAGGAAGTATAGAGGGAAAATAGGAGAGGACCAAGAACAGAACCTTGGGGAACACCTACTGTAAGAGGCTGTGGGGGGGAAGAGGAGTCATGAGAGGAAACTGTGAAGGATCGGTCAGAGAGGTAGGATGACAGCCAGGAGAGAGCAGTTTCCCGTAGACCAAGGGAGTGAAGGATATTCAGCAGGAGAGGGTGGTCCACAGTGTCAAAAGCAGCAGAGAGATCAAGGAGAATGAGAAGAGAGTAGTGGCCTTGGGATTTGGCAGCAAGGAGGTCATTGCTGACTTTTGTGAGGGCAGTTTCAGTGGAGTGGAGAGAATGGAAGCCAGACTGAAAAGGGTCAAGGTGGGAGTGGGAGGAAAGAAAAGTGGTAAGATGTTTGTAGACAACCCGCTCAAGAAGTTTGGAGGCAAAGGGGAGGAGAGAGATGGGTCGGTAGTTAGAAAGAAGGTTAGGATCAAGGGTAGATTTTTTAAGAATGGGGGAGACAAGGGCATGTTTGAATGCAGAAGGAACAGTGCCTGATGAGAGGGAGAGGTTAATGAGGTGGGCAAGATGGGAGCAGGCAGAGAGAGAGAGGAAGCAGAGGAGGCGGGAGGGGATGGGATCAAGGGGGGAGGTGGAAGGGGGGGAGGACCAGATGAGGGCCATAACTTCCTCTCCAGATACAGGGGAGAAGGATGTTAGAGTTGGTAAAGTTGATGGGCAGGGTTGATTTGGGAAAGGAGGAGGTGGAGAGCTGGGGGACTGGTTGGATATGATGTCCTGACGTATGGAATCAATTTTAGATGTAAAGTAGGTAGCAAAGTCAAGGGCAGTGAGCAAGGAGGGGAGACGAGGAGGGGGTGGGCAAAGGAGGGAGTTGAAAGTGGTGAAGAGACGCTGGGGATTAGAGGACTGAGAGGAGATGAGGTTCTTAAAGTATGACTGTTTAGAGAGGGAGAGCGCAGCACTGTAGGATGAGAGCATACATTTGAAATGGAAAAAATCTGCCTTAGAGCGTGATCTTCTCCATTGTCGCTCGGCAGTTCGAGAACACTTTTGCAGGTATCTGGTGCATTTGGAATGCCAGGGTTGAGGAGTAGATCTGCGAGTGTGAGTAGTGATCACCGGAGCGACAGAGTCCAGAGCAGAAGTAAGGGAGGTGTTGTATAGGGAAGTGGCTTGTTCAGGGCAGGAGAGAGAGAGGACAGGGGAGAGAAGTGAGTCAAGCAGAAAAGAAAAGGAACCTGTGTCGATAGCGTCAATGTTACGCTTAGTAATTGAGGCTTTTGGAGGTAGAGGAGGGGAAGGAGAGAGGGACAGGTTAAAAGAGAGAAGGTGATGGTCAGAAAGAGGGAATGGGGAATTGAGTTGGTCAGAAATATCACAACGGTGTGTGAAGACCAGATCAAGCACATGGGCACTCACATGGGAGGGTGAGGAGGTCCATTGGGAGAGACCAAGTGACGATGTGAGGGAGAGGAGTTTGGAGGCAGAGGATTCTGTGGGGATATCAATTGGAATATTGAAGTCACCTAGGATAATGGAGGGAAGGTCTGAGGAGAGAAAGTGAGGGAGCCAGGAAGCAAAGTTGTCAAGGAACTTGGAGGGAGGGCCAGGGGGATGGTAAATGACAACTACTTGGAGGTGTACTGGGTGGAAGAGGCGTATAGCATGGACTTCAAATGAAGAGAATGTGAGGGATGGTTCAGAGGGAATGGGTTGCTATGAGTAACCAGGGGATAGAAGGACTCCAACACCACCACCATGGCGACCCCCAGGTCATGGAGTGTTGGAAAAGGTGAGGCCCCCAGAGGAGAGAGCTACAGGAAAAGTGGTGTCAGAGGGTAGAATCCAGGTTTCAGTAATAGCTAGGAGATTCAGGGAGTTGGAGATGAAAAGGTCATGGGTTGGGACCAGTTTATTACAGACTGACCTGGCATTCCAGAGGGCACAGGATAGAGGGACAGAGTTTGTTGGAGAGATTTGAATGAGATTATCAGGGTTGCTGTAGCGTGGGGGTGAGATTAATTTGGGGGACCAAGCTGAATAGAGTGTAGCGATGGTGCGGACTCCAGTGCTAGAAGGGGAGCCAGTAGAAGGTGGGCAGGAAGGGAAATTAATGATGTGGGGTGAAGTGACCTGGAGAGGGGAGTGGGAGGAGGGATTAGCAGTGAGGTTGTAGGACCCCTGTGGAGTATAAGAGAATGAAGTGGAGTAATGGGAGAAGATGGGGAGGAAGGTAAACAGAGGAGAGGAGATAAGGGGAAGAGGAAATGGAAGAGACAAGGGGGAAAGGATAAAGGTGGAAGCAAGGGGCAGAACAAAAGATTAGGTAGACACTGAGTGAAGGTGGGAGTTGAAGAAAACATGGTAATAGTAAGGATGATGTAAATAGGGGAAGAAAAGTTAAAAGTAGGAATGAAGACAAAATGTAGGAGAGAGCAGATTTCCAGAAACGCAAGTAATAGTACAGTGTGGGAAAAGAGTATGTACTGCAAAAGTTTATTATTGAGTATAAAAAAGTGGAGATTTGGTGGGAGCAGAAGTTAAATAATAAAACAGACAGTGGTAGGAGCTAGATGATATAAGACTTAGAAAAAGAGCTAAGGTAAAAGTACATTATTATAGAGGTAAACTGACATTAACACAGATAAGTATGCATTAGGATTATATGTAAAGCAGAGAGCCAGCAGCAATAGTAGCAAGGGAAGCACCAGGTTTATGTAGCCACCAGACAGGGAGTTCAGTGATGAAAGTCCAGGTTATGTATCCACAGGATCTAGTAGTATGGAGACTGTGAACTCACAATTGTTCATCCCACTTTGTCCAATTAATGGTGAGGTTGTTGTTTGTAGATTGGTGGGTTTCCTTCTGTTTCTCTGCTGTTTAATGCTGATATAATGCCAATTAATTGATTTAAAAAGAAGTCGGCACTTTTAAAATAGGGCACTTCTACAGATAGGGCATGCCAGCCAAGGCTAGTCCAGCCTTCCAATGAACCTTACATAGGAGACCTAGCATGTGAAACCACTAATTTCTAACTACCCCAAAACACTCCCACTATTATTGCAAGCAATAAATTACCTTAAACAAACAAACAGCACATACCATTAAGCTAGCATCTGGGTCTATATACCTTGAATCAAACTAAGAAAACACAAACATAAAACTATATTCTAAACCATCAACTACAGATACTATGCAGTGATATATTACTAAATTTAACATTACATCTAAGTTAATTGTTCAAAGCAGTAGTCCTTTACCTAGTACAACTTGGCCAGGGACAAACAATGAAAGGAAAAGAGGAAAAGTATGAAGTACAGTACATAAGGTACAGTAAGGGAAAGGTATTGTAAATAAAGAGCTTATAAAATAGAACAGAAAGCACAACCACAATACTGTACATACAGTATGGACACAGTGTACAGTACAGTACTTAGCAGTCCGGATCACAAACTGAAAAGAGGAAGTTAAACCCCTCCTCCACATTACTAATTATATACAGTACAGTATAAGCTACATAGCAGTTGCTTGACCGTTTCTTTCGATGACAACTGGTAAGACTCTATGGAGATGATCAATATAATTGTTACACTGGGCACGTGTCAATACTGTTCTCCAAAACTTCATAATCCCACCCAAAAGTTCCTGTTTAGTTGTTGGTTTCACATCAGACCTGATGAACCTCTTCAACTGGGCCCAGACCAATTCAATGGGATTCATGTCCGGTGACCTACAGGAAAGTAAAAAAAAATCAAATATTCAGTCACAGTACTGTACTTTAGTAAAAAGTGTACTAGAATAATTACTGCTCTGTACTGTACATACTTTTTTATACAATAAACAGTTAATACAGTACTATCGAACAATACTCACTCTGGTGGTGTGCGTTCCTAATTTATCCCTCTCTCTTCCATGAATTTCGCTGAAGCCAAATGTTTTGGATCATTATCCTGGAATAATCGATGTCCTGATGGAAAGCATTTTCTCACAAATGGCACCATACAGCAATCTACTATTTTTTCTTGAAAGAAGGTCTTATCCATGATGCCTAAAGAGATGAAAAATTATTGTCAGTAACAAGCGTACACTGTACAGGACTGTAAATAATTTTTGCAACAAACATTACTGTACTGCACCTTCAAAAATCTAGATCGGTCCTGCACCTCAACGAGATATACCTCCCCATACATGGACCTTTAACGGATGCTTCGGACGTGGTTTATGTGAGAGATGTGCACAGTGTCGGAAGGACAGTCTTGAGAACCTCTTGAGAGAAACCGAAGTTTCATCTGTGAAAATTACGTCATTAAAATTCTCTCCACACTCTATCCACCATCGTGCTTGTTCAACTCTCTTTACTTTGTTAACATCCCTTATCATGGGATTTATCCTGTGGAATAAAAACAAGCTTTAGTTTACTGTCATGTAAAATCAGTGCATTATTAATATATATATATATATATATATATATATATATATATATATTTTATGTACAGTACCTTGTTGGGCCAAAAGTCCATCCCAGTTCCTTACGCATCCGTTTGATGCTGGAACAGGAGATGTCCAGGTCACATTCTGCTTTTAGAATACGTTGGATTTGTAAAGCTGTACGCTCATCATCCTCACAAGTCAATTTGTGCACAATCTTTTTGACGCTCCTATGGTAGAACACATACAGAGCATATACTGTAGCAATTATTGTACAGATAGTGTTGAAATTGGAACACAGTACAGTAGCAATCTAGCAACATACAGTATAATAAAAAAAAGGTTGCTGCAAAGTACCTACCATGTGCATTTAGAAGGAAATCTATATCTGGTCCGCGTTCTCTCAAATGCATGATAGCGCACAGTCTGTAAACTAACAAGAACACCACACTCTTTCAGCCAGGCCTGGATCTGTCGTGTTATTTTGTGTTCTTTTTTCATGCTTGCAATTATCTTGCTGATGGCTTTGCTGATTTTTGCCATGTTTGACGACAAAATCTGTGGAGAGAACAAGAGAAATACGGTACAGTACTGTTGCTGAGTATACAGACTGAGTACAGTATGCAGTACATAATTTAATGTTCAGTATCTTAAAAAATATATACTGTATAACACAGTACTGTACAGTCTTTTAGAACACAGGGAGTAGTACATTCTTACTGTACATCAGCCGTAACATGTGTACACCGGTATATACAGTATAACCAGCTAGTAAATTTCATTTTGCAGGCTGTGTTTAATAAATGATAGTTTTGAGCTAATTGGTGATATATATTTCCCAATTTAATCTCACATCAAGCTTTCATACAGTACATACAGTATGCCCCTTAATACGCAAATATGTATCTACCGTATGTAGGAGACAAACAGGACAATAAACAGCAATATTGCGACTGAAACTAAGACGGCCGCTGAGCAAAACAAGATGGTGGTGGGGACAGGACGGTCACTCACGGTAGACTATATGGGACAATGGGCAACGAGGAATCGATCAATGGTATACGGTGTGTTTAATTGAAGCTCGATACGCAAATAAGCGACTATGGGGACGGAGCATGCCGAGGCAGCGGAATATTAAACACAGCAGTTTTGCGACTGAAACTAAAATGGCCGCTGAACAAAACAAGATGGCGGCGGGGACAGGACGGTCACTCACGGGAGACTATATGGGACAATGGGCGACTAGGAATCGATCAATGGTATTCGGTGTTTAATTGAAGCTCGATACGCAAATAAGTGACTACGGGGACGTAGCATGCCGAGGCAGCGGAATATTAAACACAGCAGTTTTGCGACTGAAACTAAAATGGCCACTGAACAAAACAAGATGGCGGCGGGGACAGGACGGTCACTCACGGGAGACTATATGGGACAATGGGCGACTAGGAATCGATCAATGGTATTCGGTGTTTAATTGAAGCTCGATACGCAAATAAGTGACTACGGGGACGTAGCATGCCGAGGCAGCGGGATATTAAACACAGCAATTTTGTGACTGAAACTAGAATGGCCGCTGAGCAAAACAAGATGGCGGCGGGGACAGGACGGTCACTCACGGGAGACTATATGGGACAATGGGCGACTAGGAATCGATCAATGGTATTCGGTGTGTTTAATTGAAGCTCGATACGCAAATAAGCGACTACGGGGACGGAGCATGCCGAGGCAGCGGGATATTAAACACAGCAATTTTGCGACTGAAACTAGAATGGCCGCTGAGCAAAACAAGATGGCGGCGGGGACAGGTCTGTATAATGTACTGTACTGTATCATTGAACAATATTGTTAGCGTTCATCCAAATCGTCTAGCGTGTATGCACCTAAAGACAGGTCACCGAAACATACTGTACAGTACTGGAAAATAAGAAAAACACAAGGAGAGAAAGAAGTAGCGTGTATTGAGAAGAGGTTGGAGATGCATGGAGAGAGAGAGACAGTAAGTATACAGTTGTAGAACAATGTAACGTACACTACTGTACTTACAGATCGGGTCAAAGAAAAACAAATGTTGACAAGTCAAAAAATTAATGAAAACACACGAGAGAGAGAAAAAAAGAGAGAAAGAGACAGAGAAAGAAAAAAGAGAGAGAGAACAATGTACTGTACTTATGCAGACTCTCGCTGGGGCTGGCTGGGGGTACGGTCTCTGGAACTATGGGAAAAAAAACATGTAATTTTCCCTGAAAACACACGAGAGAGTGAGAGAAAGAGAGGGAGAAAGGGAGGGAGAGACAGAGAGAGAGGGAGGGAGAGAAAGAAAGAGAGGGAGGGAGAGAAAGAAAGAGAGGGAGGGAGAGAAAGAAAGAGAGAGAGGGAGAAAGAAAGAAAGAGAGAGAAAAAGAGAGAGAGAGAAACAAAGGAGAGGGAGAGAGAGAGAAAGAGAAAGATAGAGGGGGAGAGAGGGATAGAGAAAGAGAAAGGGAGAGAGAAAGAGAGGGAGGGAGAGAAAGTTTGAGAGGGAGGGAGAGAAAGAAAGAGAGGGAGAGAGAAAGAGAGAAAAAGAGAGAGGGGGGAGAGGGAGGGAGAGAGAGAAAGAAAAAGATAGAGGGGGAGAGAGGGATAGAAAAAGGGAGAGAAAGAAAGGGAGAGAGAGAGAAAAAGAGAGAAAGAGACAGAAAGAAAAAGAGAGAGAAAGAGAGGGGAGAGGGAGGGGAGAGGGAGGGGAGAGAGAGGGGGAAAGGGATGGACAGATAGAGGTAGAGAAAGACAGAAAGAGAGGGAGGGAGAAAGAGAGGGAGGGAGGGAGAGAGAGAAAAAGAGAGAGAGAGAAATAAAGAGAGAAAGAGACAGAGAAAGAAAAAGAGAGAGAGAGAACAATGTACTGTAGTGTACAGTACTGTACTTACGCAGACTCTCGCTGGGGCCGGCTGGGGGTACGGTCTCTGGAACTGTGGGAAAAAAAAACATGTAAAGAGAGAGAAAGAGAGAGAGAGAAAAAAAAAGAGAGAAAGAGGGAGGGAGAGAGAGAGATAGAGGGGGAGAGAGAAAGAGAGAGAGAGAGGGAGAGAAAAAAAGGGAGAGAGAGAAAGAGAGAGAGCGGGAGAGAGAAAGAGAGAGAGACTAGGGAAATAAAGCAGAGAGATACAGGACTGTACTTATGTGGCATGGGGAGGCCACTGGTTGGTGATGCTGTTGAAAAAAATGACAGTATGTTACAGAAAAGAGAGAGAGAGAGAGAGAGAAAAAGAAAGAAAGAGAGAGAGAGAAAAAAATACGCTGCTCTCCAGCTCCACAATCACTATATGGAGGTGTTCTGCGTAAAGAAAACAATAATACAGTATTGTACAGTACTCACTGGGAAAGTAGAGGGTAAACATACTCAACTGTAACATTACTACAGTATATACTGTACTGTATTACAGTATTAATACAAAATGTCCTACAGTATAAAACTGTATACAGTACTTACTTGGCTGGGGAGGGGAGTCTGGGTCCTCCTCTTGCCCTGGGGAGGGCTGAGGCCCTTCAATGTCTTCAACTAAAATACACAAGGACAGAAACAATTATTGTGTAAGGAGAAGACGTTGGAGATGTTTTTAGAGAGAAAGAGAGAAAGAGAAAACAGAGGGAGAGAGGGAGAGAGAAAGAAAGGGAGAAAGAGAAAAAGAGAGAGAGAGAAACAGAGGGAGACATGGAGAGAGAGAAAGAGGGAGAGAGAAAAAGAAAGAGAGAAAAACAGGGAAAGAGAGCGAAAAAGAGAGAGAGAGAGAGGAAAATTAAAGAGAGAGAAAGATAAAGAGAAAGAAAGAGGGAGAGAGAAAGAGAGAGAGAGAAAAACAGAGGGAGACAGAAAGAGAGAGAGATAAAGAGAGAGAGAGAGCTAAAGAGAGAAAAAGAGAGAGAAAGAGAGAGAGAGAGAGAGAGAGAGAGAAAGAAATAGAGGGAGATAAAGAGAGAGAGAGAGAAAGAGAGAGAGAAAGAGAGAGAAAAACAGAGGGAGGGAGAGAGAGAGAGATACAGTACTGTAGAAAAAAATGTGGTGTAGTGTACTTACACGGCCAGATGAGGCCACTGGGCCCGGGGATATACCCTTGACTTGGTGATACTGTTGAAAAAAAATAATGGTACTATTACACAAGTACAGAAAAGAGAGACACTGAGATAAAGAGAGAGAGAGAAAGAGATACCGTAGGTAGAGAGAGACTGACAAGGGAAGAAAAGGAGAGATATACCGTATACAGTGCTGTAGAAAACAATGTGGTGTACTGTACTTACATGGCATGGGGCTTATAGTTCCTGCAGCCTCCTCATCAATGACGAGTCTGTCTGTGTGTACAGTATAAGAAAAAAAATATTATACAAAAAATCAAAAAGGCAGTAGCATGACACTATTGTGTCCATACTGTAACTGTTGTAATCATTACCACTGTCATTTGAGGAGGAGGCTGCAGAAGGTGGTGGTGGTGGTGGAGGTAGGACTGTGGAAAAAGAACACTGTACTGTCAGTTTCCCTCAAAACCATTTTGAAACAAACTGTACAAATCTTGACCAGAGTCTCCATAACACCAAAAACAAACACACAAATGAGAGAGAGAGAGAGAGAGAGAGAGAAAGAAAGAGAGAGAACAGTGTACAGTAGTGTGTACTGTACTTACTCTGACAATTCAGCCCACTGGGCCCGGCTGCTGGCGGTGGTGGGGGTGGCGGTGGTGGGGGTGGCGGTGGTGGTGGTGCTGCCGGGGCTGGGGGTGCTTCTTGCCCTGTGGGGAAAAATACATGTCGTCATTAAGGAGCATTTGAAAACAAGAGTTCAGACCTCTATTCCAAATTGGAGAGGGATTACGGTATAGTACTGTAGATGGCCTTAGGGAATTAGCTATTGATTAAAATACAAACCAATACAGTATACTACAAAAACTACTGTAGTCTGTGAAGCTGGCATTGGGCCCAACATAAAACAGTATGGTACTGTACTGTACTGTATATAAAAAAATATACAGTCCAGTAAAGTACTGTATGACAACTGGTGCAACGTCACACAGAGGCTCTGTGGGTGGCACTGTCGCCACCCCACAAGCTGTACAAGATGGCACAAAAGATGGTAAGAGCGATTTGGGCCCCATTGCCGGCAATGGAGACCCGGCAGTGCCTTTCCAGCTTCAACAAAGCATTCGAGGCACTGCTGGGTCTCCCTGTCATGCATATGCGCATGACACTGGAGCCCGAAGGGGTAAGTACGGTATTAATAAATACAGTACCAGTGGAATTTTCGTTTGTATCACAGTGATACTAAACGAAAATTCTCCCTGCTATTTCCCTTCATTTGTAAATGGGGCACAGAGTGAGAAGTGATAAGATACCAGCCAATCAGCTCCCAATTTTCATTTTTCAAACACAGCCTGTGAGATGACAGTTGGGAGCTGATTGGAGACCCCTGAATCTGTCCGTGACGTACAGTAATAATGTCAGACTTAAAGGGGGCAGGCCCAGCACTGAAAAATAGTGTGTACAGTACTGTAGGTTAACATAGATTTGGTCAACAGGCATTAGAATGGTGGATCAATCAACTTGCCTTTTGTTACTGTAGGTTTATTAATCAAACAAGCCATGTCGTCCAATAGTGTGTCACCCTTTAGTCCATGTACAGTACAGTACTGTAGATTTAATCAGCCTGTCAATCAAATGTCTGCCAGTCATGTCAGTATGTGGTAACAACTGTCAGTCATCGTCAGATACTGTAGTATCCAACACCCTACAGTGCAATGTACAGTAATGTAGAGTATGTCAGAGTCATGCATTGTACTGTATTCATTATTGAACAGTATACTGTAATTCATGTGATTATACAGCAATACTGTACTTACTTCACCTTATACGCCTCCGGATGCGCTCTAGGCGAGGCATGTCCCTCCTCAGCAGGTCCGACCACCTGCGCTGCAGTGACCTCACGTTTCGGCGCAGGCTGTAGAGCCTGTATATTTCGCGACTTGCTCTTCGATATGCGAGCTCTTTGTCTTGGTTTGTGGCGAAGGCTTGGTCCCGCCACTTCACCAAGACAAAGAGCTCGCCGGACGAAAATCGTCGCGCCCTAGTAGCAGCCATTTTCAATAGCCAGTGACACACATCGTACATCACACAGCGCATAACGTATGGCGCACGGCGACACTAATTCACTCGTTACGGCAGGCGTCTGTGGTGCACTGTAATGTAGTCATAACCGTAGTGGCAAAGTCACAGTCAGAAACCACTCTCAGACTCAGTCCAAGAGACGTGGCTATAGTGTGTAAGGCCGAGACCGCATATACGTTGTCGCATGTTTGTGTTTTGCGGTTTAGGCGCACAGTTTGTGATACAGAGCCCTGTCTCTCATTCTATACAGTCCATTCACTACCAGTTTCTGCAGTTATGAAATCACTATTGTGTGGTGCAAAATTCAACGGCACCGTCAGTTTTTAATATACAGTACAGGCACATTCATAGCGGCACACTAATTGTCCTAACAGACGGGGGATGGTTCCTTGGCAATGGTCACTCTTCGTAGCATTTTTCAGGACACTAGGGCAGAGCTGACTGCATACAGTAAATGGATTAACAAAGCATCCTTTATTATGGTAATGAGAGGCTCTTGCTTGCTTTGGGGGAAGGGACCTGATGCACTGTGTATGACTCTCGGCCCACTGTGCATGCTCAGTGATGATCTTCCATACGCCATGGCATAGCGCTACATGGCGTATGGCTTGGCGCCACAGATCCCATTGTACAGGTACCCCCTCCATTTCTAATCCACCGCAGATGGCTGACAGCCACCATAGCGCCAACCGTGTAATAGAGAGAGCTCTCATACAGATCCCACTACTACCGTACTTAGTGTGCAAGGTTGGAAGAGCATCACCATTGTCATAAGTTTGCGATGCAACGCTATTTTGCGCTTGAAACGCACAGTCAGCTTTGAAGACAGAGCTCTCTCACAGTCAGAAACCACTCTCAGACACAGTCCAAGAGACGTGGCTATAGTGTGTAAGGCCGAGACCGCATATGTGTTGTCGCATGAAATCCCATTGCAACCCCTTGAAGCAGAGCCACCACAGCGCAGACATTGACGAAAGTTTTGCACTATTTAAACACACAATCAGTTTGTAATGTCTTACTTTTAAGCAGCCTTTTAAACAACAACACAACAGTATTACAGTACAACACTACTAAAGTAGTTTCACTATAGTGTCCAAAGCAAACAGTGCCAATAAAAAAAAAAATACAGTATGGTATATTCTTTTCCAGGGATCGAACCCGGGACCATAATTCTACCAAAGTGATCACATAACCGATGGCACACACGAAAGCTACAGTGAACCGCACAGTGCGGCCTCATCCTTGTGCACTCCTCCCGCTGCTGTTTTTAATTAAAAAATGTTGTCATACTGTAATTCATCCCATCTCAGTGAAAGCTGTGCGTGCATCTCATTAATCTACAGTATCGGTTATACCGTGATAACAACTCGGGCAACTTCTCTACTGTTCAGTTACTGCACCGTACAGTATGTACAATACTGTATGTGCAGTGATTTGCATCCTGTTATAAGATCTTACTGTACGGTACAGTACTGTACTGTATGTACATTATGTGACATTAAAAATACAGTATTGGTTGTGCGAACATGCAAATGCTGTGAATGTGATATCCATCCAATTTAGTGTAAATTTAACAGTATGGCATTCAGTACAAGCATTCAGTACAAATTACAACAGTGGAGCACTCGCCACCCAGCGGTTAAGCACTGTATTACATGCCGTGGCATATCCTTAGTTGAAGAATACCACGGTACGCCACAAGTCCATGGCGCGACTCAGAGGCCTGCACGCCACACCACAAGTCCATGGCGCAACTCAGGCCATGCCATGAGCAACAAAATAGCTGGGCAGTTCTGTATGTGATTAGCAGCACAAAGGTCAGCTCTACCGATAACAGCTGTCCTTTGCGGTCTCTGCTGCTCAGTGGACTTTCGGGTTTATGACCTGTGAGTCCATCTGCGCATGCGTAGAGTGACACGACGGCCGCGGGGCATGCTGGGAGAGATCGGAACCCTCATAGCAGCGCCATGCGGTGGAAACCCATAGGCTTCTTTAGGGTAACACCAGCAAAAGCTGGTGTTACCCTCCACATGGGAGACCCGGCGGCCAGCTGATGATAAATACGGAAAATGCGGTAAACAGGGGTTTTACCGCATTTTCCATTTAGTGCATCCCAGCCAGGGAGAGGCAGTGGGTGACAGGGAGAGATTACAGGCAGTGGGTGATAGGGAGAGATTACAGGCAGTAGGTGACAGGGAGAGGGTGACAGGGAGAGGTGACAGGCAGTGTGTGACAGGGAGAGATGACAGGCTGTGTGTGGCAGGGAGAGATTACAGGCAGTAGGTGACAGGTAGAGGGTGACAGGGAGAGGTGACAGGCAGTGTGTGACAGGGAGAGATGACAGGCAGTGGGTGACAGGGAGGGAGATGGTGACAGGCAGTGGGTGACAGAGAGGGAGATGGTGACAGGCAGTGGGTGAGAGGGAGAGGTGACAAGCAGTGGGTGACAGGGAGAGGGTAATAGGCAGTGGGTGACAGGGAAAGGGTGATAGAAAGAGGTGCCAGGCAGTGGGTGACAAGGAGATGCAATGTGTGCTGACACATTATACCACACTGTAGTGCCCCCTACTTATGTCACACTGTAGTGCCCCACACATTATGCCACACTACAGTCCCCACACATTATGCCACCTGTAGTGCACCCACATTATGCTACACTGTAGTGCCCCCACATTATGTCACACTGTAGTACCCACACATTATGCCACACTAGTCCCCACACATTATGCCACACTGTAGTACCCACATTATGCCACCTATAGTGCCCACAATATGCCACACTGTAGTACCCACACATTATGCTACCTGTAGTGCCCCCACATTATGCCACCTGTAGTGCCCACACATTATGCCACCTCTAATGCCCACACATTATACTACACTGTAGTCCCTACACATTTTGCCACCTGTAGTGCCCACACATTATGCTACACTGTAGCTACATTATGCCACTGTAGTCCCCACACATTTTGTCACTTGTAGTGCCCACACATTATGCTACTCTGTATTGACCACACATTATGCCACCTGTAGTGCCCACACATTATGCTACACTGTAGTCCCCACACAATATGCCGCCTGTAGTGCCCAGTAGTGCACTGCAGTGCTGAGCCTGACAGCACTGTGCCCTGGTCCTCTCTGCGTGTAGCTGCCGGCCGGCTCAGTCACAGCCTTGATGACTGCCCGGCAGGCAGCTGCACTGCACCTGCCATACAACTACAAACGGTGCCGGGCAGTGTGGACCCCTATATTGCGGTGGGCCCAGGTGCAGTGCACTGGCTGCACCAATGATAGTTCCGCCCCTGGCTGACACTAGCATTTGCTTATATATTGCAGCTGCGAATCCAAAATACATTGCAGCCGTGCATACATTAGCGGTCACCTCTGAATCAGGACTGTAATGCAAATAGTAGATGTCCCCAGAGCTGCCTGGTTCTCTCTCTCTCTCTCGCTCTTTTTCTCCTACTCTCTCCCCCTCTGACCTGGGTACACTCCTATACAATTGTTGGCCTGTTCCCAATCCATTTAAGCTATATTTTGTTTTCAGGGCTGGATTAAGGCTTGTGGGGGCCCCGTTGCAACTAAATTATGGGTGCCCCCTCCAAGACACACGGAGCCCCCACAAGCCACACAGAGCATATCCCCTCCCCCTCCAACCCCCTGATTAATTACCTCCTGCGATTTGCAGAGCGGCTCTTGATGCATTCCTACACTCCCTCCCCACCCCCTCATTACTCTCCTCCCATGATTTGCAGAGCGGCTCCCGGGGCCCCACACTAGTTATCAGCATCATGTACGTGATGAGGGGACTCGGGAGACGCTCTGCGCTGTATGCAGCAGTACTGATCGCGCTGCTGCATGCAATAAGAATACAGAGCCCCGGCAGCTGAGCTCCCATCCAGGAACAGGTGCAACTAGACACTTGTTCCAGGCAGGGTCACACCAACCCTGTGAGGGGGCCCCTCTGTGTGTGGGGGCCCCGCGGCGACCGCCCCTATTGTCCTCCCCTTAATCCGGCTCTGCTTGTTTTCTCTGAAGAAATCTGGTTGCATCAAAAAATCAGGTTTTATGTGCAGTTTAATTTTCATCAGATTCAGGGGCCTATTCATTATTGGAGGCCGTGGGATTGCACTGGAGCAATTTATCATTGCTCCGGTGAGGGGACAGCTGCTCTGAAAAAGCAGCTGTCCCCTTGGTTCGTATCGCAGCTACAGATGTAGCTGCGTTACTTACCTCCTCCCCCGTTGCAGTGAGGGAAGGGGCAGAGTAGGAGTACGGGATGGCACTGGGTGCCGAGACACCTAGCACTGGCCCTGGTTAAGTACTGGTAAGTACTGGGCTGGGGCACAACTACAGGGGTTCCTGCATTTGGGGCACAACTACAGGGGGCCCTGCATAATGGGCACAACTACAGGGGGCACTGCATAATGGGCACAACTACAGGGGGCACTGCAAATGGGGCACAACTACAGTGGGCACTGCTACAGGGGACACAGCATAAGGGGCACAACTACAGGGGGCACTGCATATGGGGCACTACTGTCAGTGGGGGGAGGGCAGCCTGAGAGGGCTGCTGCAGTGGCATGGGAGGGGGCTGCAGTGACACATGAATGTGGGCTGGAATGGCACGGGAGGGGGCTGGAGTGACACATGGAGGAGCTAAAGTGTGTATTATGTGAATCTTGCTTTCTCAATGTATTTATGTCATACTTGCCGACATTTCGGCAGGGGAATCCGGGAGGGGGCTGGCAGGTCCGTCCAGCAGGGAGGATGGGGGCAGGTCAAATATGCGGAGTGGGGGCGTGCCGTCGCGATCACGTCATAGGGGCCCCGCCCCCCGCTTTATAATGCCAATATTACTGGCATTATAAGGCAGGGGGCGGGGCTACGATGATGCGATTCAGCGCGAATCGCGTCATCACAACCCCACACCGCCCACTTTTGCGGCTGGCGTGGGGGTAAGCGGGGTGCCGGCATCCATTCCGGGGGACTTGCCTAGTCTTGCAGGGTGACGGGAGAGGCACCCGATTTTCGGGAGGCTCCCGACAGTCCCGGGAGAGTAGGCAAGTATGATTTATGTGGTTCTGGATTTCAAAAGGTATTTTATGTGGATGTGGTTTTTAAAATGTATTTTATGTAGATCTGGCTTTCTCAATGTATTTTATGTGGTTCTGGATTTCAACATGTATTTTATGTGGATGTGGTTTTTAAAATGTATTTTATGTGGATCTGGCATGTTTCCGTGTATGTTACGTGAACGTGGCTTTTTCAATGATATCTATATTGCTCTGGCTTTTTCTTTCACTTCAACAAGCAAAAGGGTAAGAAAAAAAATTATATTGGGAAGATTATGTAAATTGTGTATTTTTCAATGTGCTGGGCTCGCCCCCAGTGTGACTACAAACGGGGGTGTGACACAACGTCATGCACCTGCAAATGTCATACCAAAGGCGAACGCACAAAAATGGCATGTGGTCTTGTGACAGCTGGGCCACACCCATTTTTGCACGCTCATGCTATTGGCTCTTTAACTTGACTACAGATATTTTTTGGCTCTTTGCCTCTGACCGGTTGGCCACCCTGCACTAGACGATATGTTGCCGATCTGGCGGATCGGGCACTTCGTCTAGTGTCTACCCGTCTATGTTGCTGAAGACACGTGCTCCTGTGCGTCGTTAGCGACATCCTTCATCGGCCCTAGATGCAGAGGCGATGGGGGATATCGTTAGTGAGGGCCATGCTGTAGAATGCTACATGGCCCCCATCATCGCTGCCCGAATTGGTAAGTGTGTATGCACTCTGCCACTGCCAGCTCCCCTGCTGGGTCCTGCCGCTGAAGATGTCGGGCTGGGTACACATCATCTAGTGTGTACCCAGCATTAGTATGAGATTAGTATGGGAAATAACAGAAGTGTTTGGAAACTGCAAATGTGTGTTATGGCGGCTCTAAACTCTTTTTAAGGGCTCTATTCAACATGTTAATTATCGGGTTCCTTCTCGACGTGAGCGCTGGAGCAATTCATCATTGCTCCAGCGTGGAGGCAGCTGATCCAGAAATCAGCTGTCTCTAGGAGTCTTTCACTGCTCCTTTTGGAGCAGTGAAACAAGTGTGCATGTGTGACATACAGGTCACGCATGTGCACAGGAGCCCCGACGTCCAGCGGAAGGAGCCGGACAGGGGCGTAGGGATCCGAAAGAATCCCTTTTCTCTCCCATAGAGATGTGCAGGTCCGGTTCTCAGAAAACTGGCAACAGAAGTAGCAGTGTTACTTACCAGTCCCTGTCGCCGGCTTCTGAATATGCCCCTCAAATACTAATCTTTATAGTTATATAATTACAAAACGTCTATTTTATTTATGTTTTATTCAGTGTATTAGCTGAAACATATTTATTTACTAATTTCTGCTTCTTCCTTTGCAGTGAACGCTGATCGTTTTGCTTATAATTCAAAATGGTTGCTCAGATCAACTTAATTGTCTTTCACAGGTGCTTTGAAAGGGAGAGGTTTACTCTTTAGACTAGAAAAAAAAAACCCTCCCCCCCAGAACACTACAAAAGATAATAAGATTTGAATACTACATGATCATAGAAATCCAGAGATCGTTGTTGCATATATTTGCAAATATATGTTTAAGCACCGGGCCGCATCAAGGTGTCTCTGTACTGGTGTCCCTAACGCTACATGATAGTAGCACCCACTGTGGGTCATATAATTGCATACTGTTATGCCATGTGATAATAGCACATACATTGATACATCTAAATTGAGAGCCAACTCACCTGGAGGTACCCCACAGACCTCCAAATAGCACTACAGGAACCAGTACACCCTCCCAATGCTGGTCCCATCCATGTCTCCTAGAACAGTAATACAAAACAGTGGTTGCTCAGATCAACTTAATTGTCTTTTTGCTCCAAACAAACTTTGATTGACCTCTAGCTGTGTTTATGACGAATACTTCTCCCACTAAACTAAGTTTTTATCTTTTTTTCATTTTATTTTTATGCTAAATGTGTTTTTATCATTCTGTGTTCAGTAATATATAACTGAGTATATAACTGAGGCTACTTTGGATCTATCGTTGGCGAGATTTATTGTGTACAGTTATAGGGGCCTATTCATCAACACTAAAATAACGTTTTTAAGGACATTTTCTTTACCGTTATCTTAGTATTCATGAAGATACTTAACGCAGGAGATATCACTGATGTCTACTGGTTAAGTCCCCCTGCGTTAATTTCCACACTCCCCATATATTAGTACATTAGTATGGGGATATGGAAATTATGCTATTCATCAAATTCCGAAAATTATGTTTTTTTGGAATTAGATGGAGTCACTATATGCCACTGTGAGGAGGCGTATAGTAGGTAACACTTACCTGTGTCAGCATGGGCATCTTCCTCTGGTCTCTCCTCTGGCTCCGTCTGCTATGCTGACACTGTGTTCTCCCAGCAGAACACAATAAAGTTTAGAAAACAATTTTTTTCTAAACTGTACTGTGTTCTGCTGGGAGAACACAGTGTCAGCATAGCAGACGGAGCCGGAGGCTGCTGCGCGGTAAGTTGGGGACGCGGGGGGGGGGGAGCAGTGGGGGGAGGGGGGGGGCAGGTGAGCGGAGGGGGGGCCACACAAAATTACCGCAGCTGTAGGCAGTGCTGCGCATGCTCTGCTTTTACAGATGTACTGTCGCATGCGCGGCACTGATTACAGCTGCGATAAGTTAGTGCAGGCAGGGAAAAGTATCTATTTCCTGAAAAGCTGTCATCGCAAAAATGACAGCTTTTCAGAATAGATAGTTATGGAGAGGAGGAATGATGAATTCCTCCTGTAATTAGGTAGAACTCCATGCGACTTCTAATCCTAATTACCTCCAGAGAAAGTTTAGTTATGATGAATAGGCCCCATAGTGTGTCCTATACGGAAAGATACTGGCAAACGAAGTGTTAATGTCATTAACCCCTTTAGTTCCACAGGTATCATGCGTAGTAGTAAGAGTTATTTATATAGCGCACACATATTACGCAGCGCTTTACAGAGAATAATTTGTCATTTCCATTAGTAGAATAGTAGATAACAATGTACTAATGCATTCTGTGCACTACAGGGGCAGTTCTAGATGTCACACTGGTGTCAGCGACCTCTGGGCACAGCAAGGTGAATTTATCTTTATTATGTGTGACCGGAGAGCGGGAAATGAAGAGCTCGGACCTGCGCATTGAGCGAGATAACACCATTGTGCGGATCCCTCTCGGAACATCCTTTCAGACCAAAGCACTAAAGACCGGGCTGCAGGCTAGCGGGTTCTCACCCAATGAGCTGGTTGGCGTCTTCTATTGCATCGCTAAGGGGCCCTCAGTGCAAACCAAGATACTCTATACCTACAACAGCCCATCCGGTAAGTATAGAGCTGGCATCTGTTGCTCATACAATGTGCTTAGATCAAGGCTGCTTTGTGGTCTCATAGAAATCAGGAAAACATTATCTGTCTGTCTCAGGGTCAGAACTATGGGAGACAATGGAGGCGCCTGGCGCCAGCACTGAAGGGGCACCTCCTCCATTGTCCACAACATATTCACCCCACTTGGGGTTGTAACTATGTACCCAGAGTGTACCGTCACACCCACCCAATACATGGCACCCCTTCCCGGCACCTGAGAGGCCACCATACACTATGGAGAGCTCCATGTCAGACCATCAGCTGCTGCCTTCGTCTATCTATAGCCTGTCTGCATGCAAATTGCAACATTACAGTGTCAGCGGCTGTGACTGGGGCAACAAATTATAATTTGCCTCCGGGCGTCTGGGACGAATTTACGTCACTGGTCTGTCTGTCTGTCTTTCATTATCTTCTCTTCCATCCGTGGTACTTACCTGTTGGTAGGGGGCATTTCACTTACAGGCGATGTGCCGCTGACCATCACCGCCATGTTCTGCTGTGCACATTTTTGCCTCAACATCGTTAATTATCTTGCGGATCTCAGTGGATTAAAACGAGTGAAGTTGCTGCCTGTGATCATCACCGCTATATAAATCGCCCATAGGCTGTATCCATGCTTCCCTCCGCAATGTGACCAGGATGTCTAAACATCTGCACGAATGTTGCCTTAAAGGACCATATATAGACTTTTAATGCAGTTCTGTCACGTTGACTAAAATGTGGCTGCTTTTATTACACATTAACATTGGTGAATAGACCTCAGCTCATACTTGCTTACTCTCCCGGAACAGACGGCAGCCCACGAGAATTGGGTGGTGCTCCTGGCCGCCCGAAAGAGTGGGCAAGTCTGCTGGACCTGGCAGCCACCTGCCCACACCCCCCCTCCCTCCCCCGTAGCTACCCACACCCCCCTCCCAGCGCCCACTTACTGAGCAAAAGCAGTTACATAGCAGAGTTAGTGGTAGTTTTTTTGGGGGGAGGTCGGACTTAGGCAACCCTTGGGGGGAGGTTATGGATAGGCACCCCTTGGGGGGAGGTTAGGGTTAGGCACCCCTTGGGGGGAGGTTATGGATAGGCACCCCTTGGGGGGAGGTTATGGATAGGCACCCCTTGGGGGGAGGTTAGGGTTAAGCACCCCTTGGGGGGAAGGTTGGGGTTAGGCACCCCTTGGGGGAAGGTTAGGGTTAGGCACCCCTTAGGAGGAGGTTAGGGTTAGGTACCCCTTGGGGGGAGGTTAGGGTTAGGCACTCCTTTGGGGGAAGGTTGGGGTTAGGCACCACTGGGTGGAGGTGGGGGGGTGTTAGGTTTAAGCAGGAAGGGGGGGAGGTTTAGGCACTAACGGGGAGGGTTGGGTGTGGGGCGGGGAGGGTTTGGGTTAAGCTACCAGAAGGGAGGGTTAGGGGGGGAGGGTAAGTATCCTTACCTGACCCCTGTCGAGGATACTAACCATCGGGATGCCACTGTCGGTATTCTGACAGGAGGAAGCCCGACGGCCAGCATTACATACCCATTCTGTTATTTTCTAGTGGGGGAAAACAAATGGTAGATTTAACATAATTTGTATAACTACCACATAGTTTTATATTTACTTTGTAGTACTCCTATGTGCAATATACTGACTGCTTTGCATGTGTCTCCGTACTGCCGCATCATAGACATCCCTCCCCTGTCCCCTTCTCCACAATCCCACCTACACGGTATCTCCGTCCAATTCAACCGACTGTTCTTTTTCTTTTCTCTGTAATTTCCCACTGCATGTTACACTTATTTGAATGGCTCATCCTGTAACCTATGTAGTGCGCCTTAGATGGCTGCCTCGCCTGGTACTTTCAATGGCAGGATGAACAACCCGTTGAACTATTTATACAGTGGGCATCTTGTTAGTCACTGAAAGTGACTGACAAGCAGGTACCGTTTGTGGACGCCACCAGGGAGGTGGTGATCCAAGCACAGGCGTGTTGCGACCATTTTGGGGGCGCGTCTCTGTCCCGTACGCAGTGAAAATGGCTCTGGCGTCTCAGTTCCGGCTGCCATTCTGTGCGGCCGCAGGGTTACGCAGAAGTCTTATAATCGACTGATCTGCGACCGATGGTTCACCTTTGTACGCAGTTGCTTGGATTTGCAAGCCACGGGTGCATCTCAATACAAATCCCGAAGCTGCAACATTTGCATATTTTTGCACAGTCGATGCGTACAAATTTGCAGCTATGGCGACATTAACGTACATCTCTGCGTCATGTTCATGGTTTCATGTTTCTTTCAACTCAAAACCTCTGTGCTATCTGTTAAACGCCTTGAGTCTTATTGGAGAAAAGTGCTATATAAATAACATCAGTATGAATATTATTATTATAATTATTATTATTATTATTATTATTATAAAAAAGCTTTTTCTTTAATAAAAAAAAGCAGCCAGTCACTGACTTTCCAGTAATGTATCAGTGATCACCATTCATTTGATTTAAAGGGACAGTGGCCCTGATTCAGAGACGGACGCTCTGGAAGAGCGCTTGCTCTGAATCAGGGAGTTTTTTTTTTTGTGCGGCCTCCTCCATAATGCGAGCGGCCAGGATGGTGGTCGCAATGGTCAAGACCATCGCGACCATCGGGGCTTGCGACGAGACCCTTGTGGTAGGGTCCCGTCTGCCGAAAGCCCCAGAGAGCTTCTGGCTCTAATAGAGCCGGAAGCTCTCCCACTGACATCACTGGTTATGTCAGTGGGGCCGTCCACAAACGGCAGGCGTTCGCTTGGGAACGCCTCCGTTTGTGAAGCCACCCCCCGCCACGCCTACAAAGCGGGGCGAGCTGTCGATCAACATCGTCAGTCGCCCCTTTTGTAGTAAGCCACGGAGCAAGAGAATTTCTCTCTCGCTCCGTGGCTTGTGCACGCGCAGTGCGGCTGCTGCGCGTGCGCAGAGCCCACCATCGACCCGCTCGCGAGCGCTCAAGCGCTTGCGAGCGGGTCTGAATCAATACCAGCTGATCCAGCATGAAATAACCACTGTTATATACAGTATGTAAATGCCCCAAGCGATAACAGGATATAAGAGGTTCAATAATGTGTGTGCTATTTTTACCTAGCTGAGAAATTAGTCTCGGAGGGATAATTACAGTATTTTCCATAGACAGATAGGATGTCTGCTGCGGATACAAAGATTACTTACTGACAATAGTTGATTTTTATCTCCCTGAGGGATTTTTAAGCTTAAAATGTGCACAAAAAAAGAAATAAAAAGAAATAATAATCCAGAGTTTGTTACGTTGTCTTGTAGGTGTCAGTGTTGCTATTACTATCCATAATGAAGTTTAAGCAAGTTTCCCTAATGGATTATAATCACACCATGGGCCAAATGTAATAGGTCACGATTTAAAGTAAAAATCCAACTCGCGCCTTTGCACATTTTTTTGAATGTGCGAGTTGGTGCTGGGACTCGCAAATGTATAAGCCTGCGAACTTTTGAGCTCGAGGCTGCTACACTATGCAAATCTATCCGAGTATTTCCCTATGTAAACTAACACCTTTTAATGCGACTAGCACACAAGAAGTATGCCAGTACCGTATGCTGAAAAACAGCCCCACACCATGATGTTCCCACCTTCAAACTTCACTGTTGGTATGGTGTTTTGGGGTGATGTGCAGTGCCATTTCTCCTCCAAACATGGTCTGTATTATGCCATCCAAAGAGTTACATTTTGGTCTCTTCTGACCAGACTATATTCTCCCAGTATTTCACAGGCTTGTCCAAATGTTGGTCTGTATTATGGCATCCAAAGAGTTACATTTTGGTCTCATCTGACCAGACTATATTCTCCCAGTATTCACAGGCTTGTCCAAATGTTGTGCAGCAAATTTTAAACGAGCTTCAACATGCTTTTTATTCAGCAATGGAGTCTTGCGTGATGAGCGTGCATACAGGCCATTACTTATTGTTTTCTTTCAAACAATTGTACCTGCTAATTCCAGGTCTATCTGAAGCTCTCCACATGTGGTCCTTGGCTCTTGGACATCTCTTCTGATAATTGTTTTCACTCCTTTGTCAGAAATCTTGCGAGGAGCACCTGGTCGTGGCTGGTTTATGGTGAAATGATGTTCTATTCACTTCCGGATTATGTCACCAACAGTGCTCACTGGAACATTCAGAAGTTTAGCAATCCTTCTGTAACCAATACCATCAGTATGTTTTGCAACAATAAGGTTGCAAAGGTCTTGAGAGAGCTCTTTGCTTTTACCTATCATGAGATGTTTCTTTTGTGACACCTTGGTACTGAGACACCTTTTTATAGGCCATCAGTTGGGACTGAACCATTTTATATTAATTTGCACTGACAAGGGGCAGGATTGCTTTCTAATTACTGATAGATTTCAGCTGGTGTCTTGGCTTTCCATGCCATTTTGCACCTCCCTTTCTTCATGTGCTCAATACTTTTTCCCTGTGTCATTTCACATTATTACACATAACTTATGGACATCTATGGTTTGATTTCTTTGCATGTGTGGATTGCATGGGTTGTTGCTGATATTTGGTGCAAATTTCATTACAATAGCCCTATTACAAATATATTTACTGAGAAAAATGTTGATGTGCTCAATACTTATTTTACCCGCTGTATGTAAATATATATATTTATTTTTTAATAGCGCTCCATTAATGAACACGGAGAATAAAGGAAAGTTCATTAAATGTACACAGCCCCGGTCTTCCTGCCCCTGATTGTCTTCCTCTAACTGTCCTTATTTTTTGATTGCGTAGTATTTGTGCTGTGATCACTGGTTACAAAGATAAAAAAGAGTTAATGGACCGACATCCCCGAATTCCCAGAGAAAAACACATTATCTGAGCACCATTAAGCACCATAGTGACATTGGTGGGCATTAATCTGCGAGGAATAGTAATCTGAGGGGAAGCCACTCTCACTCATCCTTCTTACAAGAATGTCTCTGATACGGATGTGCCTTGAAAAGCAGGAAAGAAACAGCGTCCATGATAAGGGCTCAGACTGGGAAACAAGGGAGGTGCTGGGTAGCCTGGTGCTCTGCTATACCCACATCATGCCTCCCCCTTCTCACAACAGGGCTTCCCTGCATGAATTATCATTACGTAAAGGTACAATGAATGGGAAAAAACAACATGTGGACATCATCGCAGGGCTGATGCAGAGTTGAGGCAAGTCGATAATACCTACAGTATACCCACATAGCCAGTACAGAGAATGTGGATATTCGCCCATGTGCATTTATCCATACTGTTGGTTTCATCACCAACCATCACCATTATCAACGTGAGTTTCCACCGGCCCTATCCTTAATGCAAGAGATCAGTCTGATAACAGACGGACTTCTGCGTACACACATCTCAGCATTGCCTGGGTCGCAATTCCATCACCGTGCCCCCGACATGTCCACTCACTAAACTCATGGGGCCCATACATCTGCAATGCACTTATTGCCCCAAAAAACACGTTCTGCTGACAGCGGGCTCACGGAATCCGGGAAATTCAACATGTTGGAAAGCCTCGATTCACCGATCATGACCAAGAAAATATTGGGATTGGGAAGTCGGGGACTTTAAACATGCAGATTTTTCTCCGATCCGTTTTTGGTTGGGTGAACATGGATGGCCTTTGGTCCGCAGATCAGATTACTAATTGGGTCAGTTCGGCAGAACGGGGAATTGGGCCTCTAGATGTATTATGTATGACCCACAATAGTCCATATGTCAATGCCCTGTTGTCACCGAGTTACACCCAATCAGTTGCATGCTACTCGGATGTGTACTACCAGCTACAGTCCAATCTCCAATCTGAGTAAAACTAGCTCCTATCATCTCAGCCATATCCTCTCCTAATGGACTGTACACTCTCATGCTTGGGGCCCTCATGTCCCGTATGCCTGCACCTTGTTTCTAGTTGTTTCGTCCTGGCTCAGTGCTGCAAAGTTTTCTCCTGTGCAGAGAATGTTGTGTACCAACAATTATGTTCCTATTGTATTGGATAATTTATTGGACCATCTTGTCTATGTAACCCCGCCTCTCATGAGGAATACACTGTGACCCCATTGTACAAACTTTGATAACTGTGAGTCTAGATGAGAAGAGAACAAATGGCATTAACAGACATATAGCAACCTAATTCCGGGTCTGTCCACTTAGCAGAGCCATAACTCGGTTGGTGCAACATGTGCCACATCACAGGGCACCGCAGGGCAGGGGGTGCTGCTCGGGCCTGCAAATTTTCTGTTTATAATCATTCTCACTTGTAGCTTTTCTTTTATTCCCGGCATCTCCTGGCCTCCCCTATCACATCCCTGGCCAACTCCCTCTCCATCTGGGCACCTTCAGTCACATCCTCTTATTTGAGACACACATTTCAAAATACCCGGGACTCAAACCCATCACCTCTCACATGGCATTCAGACACCTTACACATGGAGCTATCTGCCCCAACAATTTCTGATGGCAGCCCTGAACACAGTCACCGATTCCCGACCCAGGTGTTAGCAGCACACCTCAAGTACCTTTGCCAGCGAGTATACATACACGGATCTCCCCGCCGCCGATATTTGCTGAATATACACTACAAGCAGCACTCTTTCTATACCGTCAGCTGTTGATGGTACAACGGGATTGGTACCATACTTGCCTACTTTCCCGGGACTGTCAGGAGCCTCCCGAAAATCGGGTGCTGCTCCCGACACCCCACAAGAAGAGGCAAGTCTCCCGCATCATCTGCCGCACCCCGCAACCCCCCGCGACCGCATGTAGAAGTGGGCCGTTTGGGTGGCGATGACGCGATTCGCGCTAAATCTCGTCATCACTCCGCCCCCTGCTTTGAAATGCTGGTAATATCTGCATTATAAAGCGAGGGGCGGGGCCACGATGACGCGAATGCATGGACACGCCCCCGCTCCGCACATCACAGCCGCCCGCACCCTCCCTGCTGGACCAACCTGGCAGCCCCCTCCCGGAAGGGGCTGCCAGAAAGCCGGCATGTATGGCTTGGTACCCCTTCATTATCGTACAGGACAAATCAGATTTGGCATGCCCGTTCCCCATGAGGCCACGTCCCTTTTTTGGGCGCACGGTTTATGTCCCTATTTGAAAAATGGGGTGGGGGCGCCAATGCTCTTTCTGGCCCAGGGCACCACAAAGTCTAGTTGCAGCTCGGCCAGTTGGTTTCTAGACACTCCGCTTGTAGAGGAACTATGACCCCTGTCTTGTGCTTTATTTCAGCTGATCTGACTCCAGTTAAGGTCACTGTGACGGTCAGTGTGAACCAGGATGCACAATTAGAAGCCAAAATACAAGCCAAAGGGCAAAAGACCTTACACCAGGACATCATGTGGAAGTACAATGGTATGTAACAGGGGCATATTATAAATATATTCACAAACTGCAAATTAGCTGAGTCAGGCCTCTGTAGAGGCCTGGGTGTGCAGGGAAGGTATAAGCCCCCTCCTACACTACCATGCCACCCGCCACAAACCATAGGAATGCTCACAACAATGGTTATTATTAGCTGTGCCGCCTCCAATGGCCACTCCACCTCTGTGCCTGGACCCTACTGATGTCTCAGCAGCCTTAAACATGACCCCAGACCACTCAGTACAAAATGTTTTGCATCTGAGCCTCCCACATTTACTACTGCAACTACCGTGCTGAATAAGTTAATTTGGGAGGATGGTGTTTTATTCATTAGCCGTTATTTATATGGGTCACTAATATTGCACAGCACTTGACAGAAATTAATTATCATTTACAACAGCCCATGCCCCTTGGAGCTTACAATCTAATTTGCCTACCACACAGCTCCACACTAGGGTTCATTTTATTAGAAGCTTATTAAGCTAATACTGTAGTATGTTTTTGGAGCTTGGTAAGGAACCCATGATGCAAACCTAGGGAGAACATACAGGCTTCATAGGTCCCTGACTCGAGCGTTCGCCAGGCAGATCCACTTTGCCATAGATACAACTATGAGTATCATGTGACAAAACCCATTGTGTTTGATAAAGGTGCTCCAGCCAATTAGCTCCCAACTGTCATCTGTTAGAAAAATGACAGTTGGGAGCTGATTGGCTGGAGCACCATTTATCAAACCCAACGAGTTTTATTTTATCATTTGTTGTGAGTGATAACACTCGTTGATACATAAGGCCCTTAAAAGGCAAAACCAACCCAGCTTTGCCTTTTTAAATTATTACTGCTAGAAATCAACAGGTTTATATGGCGAGATTGCGCCAGTTCACGCAAACTGCCCCCTATTACATATTCCTCTATTTGTCTTACATAGTGTAGAGTTCACAATTACAATTGATTATGCTGAGTTACGTGTTGAAATTGGCGCATATATTCATAGTCCTGACTGGGAGCTGCAGTGTCGCCGTTTGCCTAATCCTGGATAATAGTGGGATTTACCTGGCGATTTACAGAACCTTCCATCTTCTAACACTATCTAACGCTTACGTTCCAGGAACCATATTCCAGACAACGTACAAGAATGAGATAACTGATGGGAGAGCAGTACTGACGTTCCAATCGGTGCAGCCCAACCAGGCCGGAGTGTACAGCGCCGCATTCATGGCGGCGAGTCCCCTGGCCAGCGCTTTCTTCAGGCTCATCGTAAGAGGTCAGGAGTGGAAACTCTCAACAATGTTTTATAATATTTCTGTTTAGAAAACTGCTGCATTTGTGCCAGATAAGAGCAGAACCTAATCTCCCCCTCCCCGCATCCTAAACCTATCCTCCCCCTCCCCGCACCCTAAACCTAACCCTCCGCTTCCCCGCACCCTAAACCTACCCTCCCCCTCCCCGCACCCTAAACCTACCCTCCCCCTCCCCGCACCCTAAACCTAACCCCCTCTCCCGGCACCCTAAACCTAACTCTTCCTATCCCCGGACCCTAAACCTAACCCACCTCCTCCCTGCACCCTAAACCTAACCCTCCCTGCACCCTAAACCTAACCCTCCCCGCACCCTAAACGTCCCCCTTCCCACATCCTAAACTTAACCCTCCGCCTCCCGGCACCCTAAACCTACCCTCCCCCTCCCCGCACCCTAAACCTAACCCCCCCTCCCGCCACCCTGAACCTAACCCTCCCCATCCCCTAAACCTAACCCACCTCCTCCCCGCACCCTAAACCTAACCGTCCTCCCCGCACCCTAAACCTACCCTCCCCCTCCCCGCACCCTAAACCTAACCCCCTCTCCCTGCACCCTAAACCTAACCCTCCCCAGACCCTAAATGTACCCCTCCCTGCTCCCTAAACCTACCCTCCCCCTCCCCGCACCCTAAACCTAACCCACCTCCTCCCCGAAACCTAAACCTAACCCTCCCCGCCCCGCACCCTAAACCTACCCTCCCCGCATCCTAAACCTAACCCTCCCCCTCCCTGAACCTAACCCTCCCCAGACTCTAAACGTCCCCCTCCCTGCACCCTAAACCTCCCCTCCCCCTCCCCGCACCCTAAACCTAACCCACCTCCTCCCCGCACCCTAAACCTAACCTTCCCCCTCCCTGCACCCTAAACCTAACCCTCCCCAGACCCTAAACGTCCCCCTCCCTGCACCCTAAACCTACCCTCCTCCTTCCCGCATCCTAAATCAACCCTCCCCCTCCCTGCACCGTAAACCTCCCCTCCCCCTCCCCGCACCCTAAACCTAACCCACCTCCTCCCCGCACCCTAAACCTAACCTTCCCCCTCCCTGCACCCTAAACCTAACCTTCCCCCTCCCTGCACCCTAAACCTAACCATCCCCAGACCCTAAACGTCCCCCTCTCTGCACCCTAAACCTACCCTCCCCCTCCCAGCACCGTAAACCTACCCTCCCCCTCCCCGCACCGTAAACCTCCCCTCCCCCTTTAGTGCCTAACTGTAAACCCTCCACCTAGTGCCTAACCATAACCCCAATGCTAACCCTCCCCCTAACCCTCTTGGGGATGCCTGGCCCGGGATTCTGACAAGTGCCGAGATTCCGGCAGCACATTCTGAGCACCGTAATCCTCGCAGTCGGGATATTGACCACATCCCATTGTAATCATTGGGCCGCGGTAGATTTCCTGTTATTTTTTTAATGATCCTAAGTGAATGTAACGGATTAAGGGCCTGATTCAGCAGCAGCCATAATACCGATGTTTACTCAATTTGCGCCATTGTTTGCCATTGCGCATGTGTAGAAGTCACACTGCTCATGCATGGCGAGTATGCACGGACAGAGGATCCATTTGAAAAATGAGTGACAGGCATTCAGCATTTGCGGGAGGTAACAGGGGGGTGGATAGAAAAACGCAGGTGTGTCAGATCGTTTAAACGCCGTTACATGGGCGTGCATAAATCAGCCACTGCGATCTCCTACGCAGCATGAGAGCCCTCTGCGTGCCTGGAGAGACGCAGTGTTTGAGGCAGGTCAGACCTACCACAAGATGGCTGCTTGATGTGCGTCGAAGGGTCTGATGTTTATGCTGGTCTGCGACATTGGACAGCTATGAGAAGGCAGTAGTGGGTGTCTCTATGCTGGCCGTGCTCTGGCAGGTATTAGCATATTTTAGCAACTGCGATCCGTAAGCGATTGCCTTTGCGTCCGCTGCTGAATCAGGCCCTAAGTGCATTCTCTTTACTAACTACTGGTCAGTTACAAACGGAATAAGTATGAAATTCCGACACCGGAAGCCCTCTTTGGTGCCTATCCCTAACTCCCCCTCCTCGTAGCCTAACTCTAACCCTTCCTGGGGGGGTGCCTAATCTCCCCATGGGGGTGCCTAAATCTAACCCCCCATCCCCAGGGAAACTGCAATACTTTCCAGGGTCCTATCCGCCGGCAATTTAACTACATCATGTTACAAACATTGCAGAATAATCATTTATTGATGACCGTGATATACTAAGTTAATTCTCTTTGTTTTAGTAACTACATTTATATTTTTATACAGGGTGCCCCACTAATAAGTGGGGTCCATCGTGCCAGAAGGACTGTCCTGACTGCCTAAATGGTGGAGTGTGCCACGACAGCAGCGGGGAGTGCATCTGTGCCCCTGGGTTCATGGGACCACGCTGTGAAAAGGGTACATTAAGTTGTGTTCTAATATCCATCCATATACCTGTGTAACAGCAGCACTCAGCCCACTTTCCCTCCATCTTGTCTTCAAAGCGGTTTTTCATATTCATTTACATTACACCTAACCCTCCACTGACTAGTCCTTAGCTGGGGGGTGCTCACACTCCTTCCTCATCAGTCAGCAGGCCCTCGCTCCTTGGAATGACTGCGATGAGTTGGGAGTGTTAGGTTGGCTCACAGGGACATATTGACCCATATTACAAAACTGGGTGACAGACATTTCTGTAAACGTGGCACAGGGAAGAGAGCAACCTTTCCTACAGAATTCCATCTAATACCTCAAAATGTTTTTTTTTTTTCAGCCTGCAGAGAAGGGAACTTTGGCAGAAACTGTCAGGAGTCGTGTAAGAAAGAACAAGGCTGTAAGGGGCTGACTTTCTGCCTCCCGGACCCCTATGGATGCTCTTGCGGCAGTGGTTGGACCGGCTCACATTGTCAAACAGGTAGCGAAGCCAATCTGAGCGGCCGTATTCTATCACTCATAAAGAAGTTTGATTATCTATATGTACAAATGTGTCCATATACATCTAGCCTCCTTGCGCGTTTAACAGCCATTCTAGTCGCGCCATGCCGAGGAGCGACTCGGTAGCGCTGAGCATCTTCGTGCAACTTTTTCCCTTATTCGCAAAGTGATGTGAAAGTGATTTCGCGGCACAAGCAGCTTCTGCGGATTACAATGATATGCGGCATGCCTATATTCTGTGTGCGACTGCGGTTCTATCTGTATGGGGAGCGCTACGTTACACTGTCACAGCCCCTGACACTGTAACGTAGCATTTCGCAGACAGATGCACCCGCAGTCGCCCACAGTACATAGTCACGCCGCATATCATTTCAAAACTCTGAGATAATAGGAGAATTGTTTCGCCAATATAATGTGAAAATTAAATGATACATAGGCTCCTAAGGCCCGTATTCAATTAGAAGCGAAAACCTGAGATCCGCAAAAAAGTATTGTCGATTGCGACTTTTCGCCAGGCGGAAACTTATCTCCATATTCAATTCCATCCGCTTTTGGCGTACGCGAAAACGCAATGAAATGTAATAGGCGAAAAAGATTAGCTTGTGAAAAAGTGCAAAATCACGATTTAGGGGT
This sequence comes from Taudactylus pleione, assembly GCA_031769625.1. Classification (NCBI taxonomy): domain Eukaryota; kingdom Metazoa; phylum Chordata; class Amphibia; order Anura; family Myobatrachidae; genus Taudactylus; species Taudactylus pleione. Next base: position 2,260,365 of record JAUIMM010000427.1, on the reverse strand, counting down.
GCAGAGGTGGGGAAAACTATCTGCACCCTTGGGACAGCACCTCGAAGGATAACTGCATTAAAAAAAAAAAGTGAGGAACATCCCAAAAAAGCACTTTGAAACAGGGGGGTGAAAAAGTGCAAAGTGGGGGTACAAACTTAAAAACTAGCGAAAATAGACATTTGGGGGTCTGCAAGTATGGGTGAGGTGGTTTTGTGATTGCAGGTGTTTGCTGAAGGTGCGTTTTTTACGTTTCTTATAACTTTACTTTAGCAACTTTTATACATGCATGCACCCATTTCAGGTACCCCAAATTTACAGGACTACTTATTGTCTCCCCAAAATACTGCTTTATACCATTCTTCACCACTTGTGCAAAGACGCTAATTAGAGGCAATTGTGCGAACTTAAGTACCCCAAACTGTTTCATTAGGGCTAATCGGGCACTACTACATTGATCCCCAAAGTTTCCACATGTTTTTGGGGGGTTCAGCCTGAGTTCCCCGATTCTGTCACCACTTTTTGCATATCTCCATTTTCGCATCTTTTGGAATTGAATAAGGGAGCGAATCGCCGGGACGCTCACGATAAGTTTCCGCGGCTAAAATACGCAATGTAGGCGAAAAGTCCGGCAGGCAAAAAAGTATCGCGGGTGCGAAACTAATTGAATGCGGGCCTAAGTCTTTTATCTAACTGCATATATTCTGCAGTCCCCAAAAACCTGTTGACTTAGGCAGCGATCTGTAACGTTTTATTTTCATGAGCTAAGCTCCTATTGGCCTCACCCTGCAGACTACGTTTCATGCTTTTTGTGTGCTCACTCTATTTGCATATCGACAGCCTGCCCCCCTGGCGAGTACGGCGCAAACTGTGCCCTGAAGTGTGAGTGTGAGAGTGGAGGCTCCTGTAACAGGTTCAGTGGCTGCGTGTGCCCCAGCGGCTGGCATGGACAGCATTGCGAGAAATCGGGTAAGGTCTATACTGTTTGTGGCATGTTTTATATGGTCTGAGAATCTTTATCTTGTTAGTATTCGACTCCTGCTTGGGTCTATTTCTTCAGTTTTGAAGTGAGCAGCAATAGAACATCCTGTGGCCAATCAGATACCAGTAATCACCTGAGAGAGCAGCACAGAGTAATTCAGGCTGTGTGTGTGCTGAATATATAGGCGGCAGTGAGATTTTGACAATGTTCAACAAGGTTGGAAAAAGATTCGGGTCTATCAATTTAACCTTTCCTAAAAGTTTAAAGACTCTGCTTCCCATTATTGTTTACTTCAGTATATTTTCCAGCAGTGATTAAACAGGGATCCTTGTCAGTCTTCTATGAGGAATTTTTTTTCTGTCCAAATGCAGTACAATTACCTTAATATTAGTGAGGATGATGAGAATGTTATTTGCAGAAATGTATGGCATGCCCATAGACCATAATACAACAGTGCCCACTTGTGGCCAAGCTATTGATAGCAGTGTGGCATTCTGGCTTTACCAACTGATAACATTGGGCCTAATTCAGCAAGGAACGCAGTTGCTAATACGCACGCAATTGGCTGATTGTTGCGTTGTGCGCGTGTGTATGCATGGCAGTGCGCTGACTAGCTATTGCGATCGGGACTGCGATTGCAGAGGTTACGCAGACCAATGGCACAGTGATTGACAGGAAGTACCGTTTGTGGGTGGTGACGAGGGGGGGGGGGTGGTCGGGCGAACACAGGTGTTCCAGTGCGTTGGAACGGCGTTGCAGGGGCGTGCATAAATCATGAGCTGTGGATGTGCAAAAATATGCTAATGCAGCTGCGGCCGGGACTTGTACTGAGACTTGAACCGGAGCCTTCACAGGTTTCTCCAGCTGCGTACACATATGCAGCATTGGACGTAGATCAGGCAATCATCGACTCCTTGAGCCTATGGTCACTCAGAATGGGCGCCGTGACTGAGACCCCGGAGCCATGTTAACAGCATATGAGATAGCAGATGCAGGATGTGACACCCCCCCGACACTCCCCATTCACACTTACCGACTTTGTAGAAGTGCTTTCCAGGAGCAGCCCGGAGAGCTGCTGCTGCCGCAGGCCGGTTTGAGGGGCGGGGCCGGACTGTTGCAATAATTAGGCCCAACCCATTTCTTCGGGAAAGTCTGCAAGGATGGGGTGGGGCTAAATGACGCAAATCACTTCATTTAGCTCCGCCCCTTACTCGCGGACCCGTGAATTCCCCTTTAAATCTCTCCAACCTGTCTACACTTCCAGAGGTGCGGGGGGGCTACCTAAAAAATTGTGAGCCTCCTGCAACTTCCAGGAGTATAGGCAAATACTCCCTCCCTGTCACTCGCACTGCGATTAAACACTTGCAGCGTGCAACTATGGTAGTGTACCTTGACACATGTACAGTGGCAAAGAAGTTGCTCCAAAACATCGGCATAGCGTACAATCCTGAATCAGGCCCACTGTCCCTATGGGGACCTAAACAAGATTCTGTTTTTATCCACCATTTTCCAATCAGCCCTACCATAAACCCTGCCCATGGCATTCCCCAGCACACCACATACTATACGTTCCCCAACATTATGTCCCCCTTTCCAGGGCCAGTTCCAGGGGTAGCTGCGCCCTGTTCCAGATGGGACTATGGTGCTCTCTAGTCACGCGCAGCGTAGTCACAAGCGACTAATAAGGGGGCATGGCCTAATTACCATAAGCCACGTCCCCTAAGTGACGTTATTTGGGGGCGCTCCAGCATGGCACGCCTCCCGTGTAAATTCAGGCTGGGGTTCGAGCCTAGCACTCCGTCACTAGCTGGGCTTCCCCCAGCCCTCTCCCAGCACTGAATGGATGCCGCACGTATGCGCACAGCATCCATTCAGCTACTCCGGGGTCCCGCACCACCGCGGGGGTGCCCAACCTCCCGATTTGATCACCTGCGGGACACTTCGGACAGTGCTGTTACGCTGAAATCGGGATGTTCGGAGGGGTGGACCCTCTATGGGGTGGCGCCCCTGTACGACTGCACTGGTCGAACACCCCAAGAGCCGGCCTTGCCCCTTTCTCTCCTGATACTGTTAATAGTCCGCTAAGTGATGGGGATCATTGGTTCTTTATATGAGACTGAAGATAGTGACATTACCCACCACCATTTTGCTCCTTCCCTTTGCTGATCCGAGCGCTCTCTTTAAAGACTGCTCTTCTGTCATTAGTAGTTCAGTAACAGCGAGTAAAAAAAACCCCAAAACCATAGGGCTGCTTAATGAGTGCCCTGGCTGTGCCATAATAAGACATATATTGCATTTTTGTATTCTCATACTATAGGCTAGAGTTTCCCAAATCTCCACCATTGCAGACCAGGTTTTAGGGATATCCATGCTAGAGCACAGGTGACGTAGGTTTAGGGACTACGGGGTGGGGAGGGGGGGGTTAAGGTTAGGCTTTGTAGGGGAGGTTTGGGTTAGGCACTAAGGGGGGGGCGGTTATTTTTAGCCACCAAGGGGGGAGGGTTAAGTTTAAGCACAAACAGGGAGGGCTAGGGTGCGGGGTTTGGAGGGTTAGGGTGCAAGAAGGGAGGGTTAGGGGGAGGAGGGGGGAGGGTTAGTATACTTACCTGACCCCTGTCGGGATGCCATTATACCATTATATAATTTATAAGATCTAAAAATATGTTTTTTTAAATTATTGGTAATTTGAGTTAAAGTCTGATAATATCCGGGCCACCTCTCTCTCCGGGCCCGGGACTACAGGCCCAGCAGTCCCCCCCTGATGGCGGCCCTGGCTGTTGGAAAGGGAGGGACTGCAGCAGATAGCAGATACCTGCTCAGTTCCTTCTCCATAGATTGGGTGATACTAGATCATACTTGCCTACCCTCTCGATTCGGCCAGGAGCCTCCAGAAAATCAGGTGCCGCTCCCGGACCCCCAGAAAGGCAGGCAAGCCTCCCGGCAGCTGCCGGCCCCTCCGCCCTCCCCACGCGGTTTTAAGAGACACTCTCGCAGCAGGGGAGGCCGATGATGCGTTTCACGCTGAGTCACGTAATTTTGGCCCCGTCCCCTGCTTCACAATGGCGGTAATATCGGCATTGTGTAGCTGGGGCGGGGACAAAATGACGCAAACGCGCGGCGACGCCCCCCGTTCCGTCCACAAACATGTCTGGCCACACCCCCTATTCCGGTCATGCCCCCCTGCAATGCCGATCTGGCTGCTCCCTCCTGGAATTTGCGGGTAGCCCCTTGAAAACGGGTGTTTTCGGGGGAATATGCTGCAAATATTTAATGATAAATAGGCCCCTATGTAATGGGAAATATGCTGCCCCCCACATCCCAACACTATTCGTATGAGGGTATTATGGTATCTCATTTCATTGAGTTGTTAAACTTTTCTCTAACGTTCTCATTGCAGATCGACTTCCTCAAATCATCGACCTTCGACCCGAGGTTGAGTTTAATTTGAATTCCACAGCAGTACTCACTTGTGCCGCATCTGGTAACCCCCAGCCTGTCCGGGAGAGTATCGTACTGCGCCGCCCTGACGGTTCCGTACTAGTTGTAAGTCCCAGCTCTCAGACACCGCTAATAACAGGGCCGCAGGGGAGGCTTAAAGGATGAAAATAAAAGAACAAAAATTTGTGAAACTTTGTAGTTAAAACACAAAAAAAAACATTTAATTTGACGTCAGTGATTTTAATAGGGTTGCAGTACTAATGAGAATGATACGCTGGCTGAGGTCAGGAAAGGGCTTTATAATAAATGAAGGTCCTATATGTAAATATAAAATGTAAAGGAGCAACTAGGAAGCACAGGCAGTAGGTGCGAAGTGGATAATATTTATAAAATTAGAAATAAGAATACAATTACAATAATCAGCGCTGATAAAACACAGCATTATAAAACTAAAAGGCTGATCCTGAGACGCCGACAAAGTGGCTCTAGCTGCCGGCAGCCGCGTCGGCCTGATATACTGCCTTAACCCAATGTGAGCGGAAGCCCATGCCACCCATTGGTTTTACACTGTCGACTGTGACCGTCATCATTAGTATCACGTTTGCACTGGCCGCATGCTAGGTGCAAAAGATCCGCCAAAGGGTTGGGTATGATATGTCAAACGTAATAAAGTCGACAGTCATCTTGTTGACAAGAGCATGTCAACATGGTCATATTGTAGACGATAATGTAGACAGTCATGAAATGACAACATGTTAGAACGTCGACATATTGTCCCTAGTGGCCCAGCATTGCCCAATATATAGTGCCCCCGTAGTGCCCAATATATAGTGCCCCCAGTAGTGCCCAATATATAGTGCACCCAGTAGTGCCCAATATATAGTGCCCCCAGTAGTACCCAATATATAGTGCACCCAGTAGTGCCCCTTATATAGTGCCCCAGAATGATGAGAAATGGTGATGTCATGTTGACACGCCCTATTTTTCAGCGCTTACGCCCCTTGTGGTATGTGACCACACCCACTGTTTTCGGCGCACACACATGGTGGGGCTCCATGTTTCATCTTGCCCTGGGCTCCAAATACCCTACTTATCCCTCTGGTTCCCGTCCAGATCACCCTATTCCACGGAAAGACAGATTCCGACAAATTCCATCCAACTCTTAATAGGATGTACATACGTAAATATGCATTAATTCGCATCGGCGCATGTGTTGTATGCCAAAACTGGCTGTGCTAACAGATCCGTCCAACTCAGATTTAGGCCCGAAGTATCAATACAAAGGCAGTTACTAAGGATGAGGGGACGATACAGCGCACTGTGCGTACACACTGCATGATGAAGTAGGCGATGGCGCGATGTACCATGCCATGCTCACATTGTACACAATATCTTCTGATTGACCATGCTGCAAAACCAACCAGAGGATATTGTAAACGACCTGTGGGAGCACGCAGTACACACTGGCCCTGATTCAGAGCCGGACGCTCTGACAGAGCGCTCGCTCTGAATCAGGGCCGGCCTTCTTGTTATTTAGAGCGGCCTCCAGGCAGCTCGCATAGCTGTGGGCGACCACCCACAGCCATAGCGAGCGGCCAGAAAGATGTGGTAGGGTCTCGTTGCCGCAAGCCCCAGAGAGATTTCGGCTCTAACAGAGCCGAAATCTCTCCCACTGACATAACTCGTGATGTCAGTGGGGCCGGCCCCAAACGGAGGCGTTCACATGGGAACGCCTCAGTTTGGGCAGCCACTCCCGTGGCCTGCCCACAAAAGGGGGCGTGCTGTCACTCAACATCAACAGCACGCCCCCTTTGGTACGAGACCCGGAGCGACGGTTTGCCCGTCGCTATCCGGGTCTCGCGCATGCGCACGACGGAGCCGGCTCCGTCGTGCGCATGTGCACTGGGCCACCATTGACCCGCTTGCGAGCACATAGTGCGCAAGCGGGTCTGAATCAGGCCCTCTGTGCGCTCTACATGATATATCGTTCCAATTTGCCTGGAAATTACATATCGTTCCGATACTGCTCAAGTGTGTACCCAGCCTTATGTTAGGCTGAAGGTAGGGTTACAGTTACGCTGTGATTAGGGGTAGGATTACAGTTAGGCTGCAGTTAGGGTTAGGCTGAAGGTAGGGTTACAGTTACGCTGTGATTAGGGGTAGGGTTACAGTTAGGCTGCAGTTAGGGTTAGGCTGAAGGTAGGGTTACAGTTACGCTGTGATTAGGGGTAGGGATTACAGTTAGGATGCAATTAGGGTTAGGCTGCAGTTAGGGTTAGGGTGCAGTTAGGGTTATGACTAGGCTGTGATTAGGCTTAGGTTGCAGTTAGGGTTACGATTAGGCTGTGATTCGGGATACGGTAGGCTTAGTGGTACAGTTAGGCTGCGGTTAGGGTTAGGCTACAGTTAGGCTGTGATTAGGGATAGGGTAGGCTTAGTGGTACAGTTAGGCTGCAGTTAGGGTTATGACTAGGCTGTGATTAGGGTTAGGGTAGGCTTAGGTTGCAGTTAGGGTTACGATTAGGCTGTGATTAGGGATAGGGTTGTAGTTAGGCTGCGGTTAGGGTTAGGCTGCAGTTAGGGTTACAGTTAGGCTGTGATTAGGGGTAGGGTTGTAGTTAGGCTGCGGTTAGGGTTAGGCTGCAGTTAGGGTTTTGGTTAGACTGTGATTATGGGTGGGGTTAGGCTGCAGTTAGGGTTAGACTGCATTTAGGTTTACGGTTAGGCTGTGATTATAGGTAGGGTTACAGTTAGGCTGCAGTTAGGGTTATGCTTAGCCCCATGGTCGATATGCTGAATGTCAAAATTCACAATGGTGACATTCTTCCAATGTCGACATTATTTCAATGTCGACAGCTAGCCTATGTTGACATACTTAATGTTAACATTCAGACCATGTCGACATGGAGAATGTTGTCATTCTGGACGTCAGCATTTTATGGAACCTGATCTACCCCTGCTCACTCTCGTCCCCCCTAGGCCAGCCAAGCAGTCCTGGATTCGGAGCGCAGCACCTGCACATTCACTGTTCCTTCCATAACGCTGTCTGACAATGGGATTTGGGAATGTCGTGTATCTACCAGCGGCGGGCAGGATAACCAAAAATTTCAAGTGTACGTCAGAGGTAAAACAATCATTTATTTTATGATGATATTGTCATCAGGCCACTGATTGGTTACATGGACATCTATACACTTTAAGAACTTTCTCACAACTAATTTACACCGTTCAGCAACTATAACTCTCAGCATGTTCCTATAGCTCTCAGCATGTAACTATAACTTTCAGCATGTAACTATAACTCTCAGCATGTACCTGTAGCTCTCAGCATGTACCTATAACTCTCAGCATGTACCTATAGCTCTCAGCATGTATCTATAACTCTCAGCATGTAACTATAACTCTCAGCATGTAACTATAACTCTCAGCATGCATTGCCAGACGCTTCCTTACTCTTCCCTTAGAGCAGAGATGGCTCAATAAAATTCATGAGAACAGAACCTGAGGACCCCACCATCGCCGGCCTAAAACCATTGATTCCACAATGTTGACATAAGAAAGCTGTTTCTATAAAGCAAGGATGGGGAACCTCCTGCCCGGGGGCCGTATAAGGCCCCTGGAATCATTTGGTCTGGCCCTCTGAGCTTTTTTCTGCTAGCCTCATCTGGCTAGCAGGGTGGCTATAATGGCACCCTGCAGCCACAATCTATGCAGCAGTGCCACCTGGAGCATCCTTAGGGCACTTCAGACGGTCACACTGCTGCCCTTACAGCTCCCCGGAGCATCCTCAGGATGCTGCAGGCATTGCTGTAATCACCAGAGATTGTGGCCCCGTTCCTCTGTGACAACACACAGAGGGGGCATGGCCTGCACCAGGCCCGCAAATAATGTTATATATATCAAATTGGCCCTCGGCAGAAAAAAGGTTCCCCACCCCTGCTATAAAGCAAAATCTAGAATTTCTTTCATTTTACTGCTATCACAATTATATTTTCCTCCCATTGATTGATAATATTTGGGGCATTTACATCTTGTAATATATTGCAGGCCCCTAGATTGTAAGCTCCTGGGAGCAGGGTCCTCCTCCCCACTGTCTCACAGCCTTCTTCTCTAGCACTTCTATGACAGCCTTCACCTTCCCAGCTGTATTGTGTATGGAGAATTGTGTTGCTAATTGTTACTTGTGCTCTGTTTATATATTGCTTACTGTACTGTACTGTAATGTAATATTCTGTGTACCCTTTACTGTATGTAAGGCACTGCGGACCTCTTGTGGCGCCCTATAAATAAAATGTAATAATAATAATAATTTAGCCCCTTGGGGCATGAGGCTATTGAGGCTATTGCCTAGGTTGCCTTCTCTTTGAGACATCCCTTCCTGTACGCACCAATACATGTTGGACTTTAGCCATAGACGTTTCATGGAATTTGTAGATATCTGCGTGTGTACAGTATGTGCAAAATATGCAATCAAATGTGATTTTATTTGATGGATTCAGGATCTATAGAATTCAGATTGGATGAGTTTAATTCTGTTTTTGCTAACTTAATACAATAAATGTTTGTGTCTATGGTGTCATTGTTCAATTCTTCACTGCAGTGCGCGTATTCTGTATATGTTGTATATTTCGCATATGTAGTTTTTCTTATGTACATGCTCTTAGATTTTTTAGAGCTTCCAACTATGGTTGGGTTAGACTAATGACTGGAACAATGGTTTCCATCAGTGGTCCTAAGGGAGCGTTTCTCAGTACAGAATTAGAGGTTCTCCTCCCCCACAATTTCAAATATTTTCTGGGATTCACTGAGAACTGCTGAATAACCTACTTCACTACAGTACGCTATTTTCTGTTGCAGTACCTCCGCAACCTCTGGAGCCGCCGCAACTGCTGGACAGGCGCAGCAGGCAGCTGATCCTGGCACCACTTCACCGTTTCAAAGGAGACGGACCAATTTCATCCATTAAGCTGCTATATCGGCCCAAGGAAAGTAAATCGGATTGGTCTAACATTATAGGTATGATGCTTTCTGGATCTCACTTTAAACTCAAGGTTTTCTTTATTAGGTTATATTGACTTGGTCCATCTGGGTGTCTGATGTGCTTGGTCCTTTTGATTTGAAACAACGGGGCCGGGGGCTCCACATTATAATATGCACGCTCTGTTATTACATTTAGGCCCTGATTCAGAGTCGGACGCAATTAGCGCTCGCTCGTTCAGAAAAAAGGGGTGGCTATTCAAATGAACCGTTCGCTCTTTGCGGTCTGTTCACGCCTCTAGGTCTGAACGAACGAACAAAACTTGCGGTCGTTTCTTGGAAAACTACGCCCCCTGGCCGCTCGCATCCTACGTCATGTCCGCTATTTATTAGATTAATCGAGTACATCGACCAGCGTATGAACTGCTCGCTATTCTTGTGTTTGGTTTTTCCTACCACAATCTTGCGAGCAGTTCTGGCTATAAAATAACCCAGTGACGTGGTCAATGATGCTGCTGTATTAATTATGCACACCCATAAAACGCCTGTTTTGACCTTTAAGCACGCCTGCGTTCTGATCTCCACTCCCCGTTTTCAAGCACCTTCCCCTGTTACCACCCACATATGCCTCCTCCTGTCACTCAAAATAGCAGGCATTCGCTATTTAGCGAACAAACGATTTTCGGCCGCACTGAATGGTTCGCGCATGCGTATTACGATCCGTACGCATGCGCAGTTGTGCAAACATCGCTCGGAACGAACGAGCGGCCGCTTACGAGCAGCTCTGAATCAGGCCCTTAGTCTGCCCCCTTATTAATTGAAACATTAAGGGGAACTCAGGATTTTATTTACTTCAATTATTTTGATTTAGTTTTCCTAAATACATTGGTTTACATCTGCATATCTATGGTGTCAGTTCACTTAGATGCTATGTAAGATTGGGCTTTCCAGCACAATGTTTGGGAGATATGCTGTGAAAAGGTAGGCAGAGCGAGACTCCATCTTGTGCAGGCCTCATCCTTGAACATGTGACATCAATATATCACAACGATTGGATGGAACCACCGGTACCAGCAAGATGCTGAGCACCATGAACATTCTAAGGACTTTCTCTGTGGCCCACTAGGCTGCATAAGCCATATACAGGTGCTATGGGGCAACAACGGTGCTGCTCGTAGGCTCTGCACTGCTTATACATCCATAATTATAGCCATGATGGTAGGCTTACATTGTGTATTTTACTGCAGACCGCCATGGGGTTGCGAGGTAATATGCATAATGTAGTGTGCCATTGCCGGCGTTCAAATACTGTTCCGGCACATCGCCAGCATTGCCCGTGCCTCACTTCTAATTAAAATCACCCCTATTTGTGTTTTGGGCCTTACTTTCTTACTTAACAACCAATCATATTCTAGCTATAATTTTATAGAATGTATTATATAGATGATAGCTACACTCTGATTGGTTTCTATGGCCGACCACTCCACTTGACCTATTAGAAGATTTGATAAATCTCCCCCTTTATTCTCTAAAACGAAAACCTATTCCTTCGAGAATGCCGCATAGATGGCTAACAACTTATTTTAGGTCATTGCTATATACAAGGCTGCTTTATACTCGGTTATACCTGCGTGCATTATATCTAACAGATAAACACTGTATTTTCCAGTGGATCACAAAGACAACATCACATTACCGAACCTTAAACCCGTCACCACTTATCTGGTACAATTTCAGCTGAGCCGGCAGGGGCCCGGTGGCGAAGGACCTTTGGGGCCAATGGCTGTTCTAGAAACCGACTGCATAGGTAACTATGTGTCTGCGCTTGCAGTACGTGGGCACATTGCTGGAGTGGTGTGATCACAATGAGGTATAGATAATAAGGCATGATTCAGTGTTAGTAGCAAATCAAAGAAATTAGCAAATAAGGAGTAATTTGCACCTTGGTAAAACCATGTAACATGCAAGGTGGGCAGGATTAAAATCAACACAGAGATATATAGTTGGGGAAAGGTGTGTCCTAGCTTAATTCTATTAAACAAAGCTGCAGAATATTTGTTCATTATATGCAAAAGCCACCAGTACTTACCCTGCACTCATAATAAATAAATCCATTTGTACCCCTTGAATTGCAACAAAGTTCGTTCCAGGAGCAAATTGCTCCTTGTGTCATGGCCAGGGTATTTCAGCATGGCGCTAGGCGAGTGTTACCTGTGAGGTCATTGTGGCGCGGGCTGTCTGGTGGCGGAGCTGGTGTCTGGTGGGGGGCTTTGGCTGCGCGCGTTGTTGTGCGGGCCTGTTGTCACTCTGCGCTGGTAAGGCCTGGCGGCGTCTCCGTTCCATTTGGCATGGGCGCCGCCATCTTGCCTTCTGGCCATGTGATGCGGCTGGCCAATCCTGGTGAGTCACATGTTCCCTCCGGCCAGTAACAGCACGGCATGGGGTATTTAGGAAGGGTCAGTGCCTTCCTTCTTTGCCAGTGCAACGTGTATCTCAGCCTAGCTGAGAGAGAGTTCTCTGTGCTTTCCTGTTCCTGTGAATTCGCTGTCTGCCTGTCAGCTCCTAGCTCCCACTGGACTACCCCGCTTCCTCCATCACCCTTGCCCATACCTGAGTGCCTGAGCCTGCTGACATCCTGTGCTTCAGTTCACTACCTGCAAACCTGGCTTGTTTATTTTCAGTTCACTATCTGCAAACCTGGCTTGATTATTTTCAGTTTCACTACCTGCACACCTGGACAGCTCTAATTGTTTCTACTTGGACATTAACCCTTTTGCTCCCACCACAGAACTCTTGTGCACATTTATATATTCCTGGACTTTTATTTACTGCCACATTATATGTCTACTCAAGCACTTATTAAAGAACCTAGTTTTATTTTCAAATCTGCTTCTGTGATCGCTCCTGCTACCACCCCGGGTCCACAAACAACCCAGAACATAACAGTTTGCACTGACCAAATGGAGCTGGCCACGGATCAGGAGTCAGGAGTGGATTTGTTCAGGTGCATTTCTGGTCGTTTAGAAAATCTGGAAAACATGCAGCATCAGATGGCTAAATTTCTGCAAGAGATGTCCAAGCGACAGGATAGTTTGCAAACTTCCTTTTCTACCCCTGAAGTACCAGCATCTACATCCGCATCAGCGTCTGGGAATACAGGAGGCAGATCATCTCCCCGCTTACATCTTCCTTTACCAAGTAAATTTGACGGCAATCCTAAACTCTGCCGAGGATTCCTAAATCAGTGTGACATACATTTTACCCTGCAACCTGACAACTTTCTAACTGCAAGAACTAAAGTGGCTTATATAGTCTCTCTGTTATCCGGCCAGGCCTTGGAATGGGCTTCCCCACTCTGGGAGCGCTCAGATCCGCTGCTGTATAATTACGCAGGCTTTGTGTCATCCTTCAGGAGGATTTTCGATGAACCTGGGCGTACTGTATCAGCATCATCAAACATCATGACACTGAGACAAGGGGTCCGTCCTGTCAGTCAATATGCCGTGCAATTTCAAATTTTAGCATCAGAGCTCTAATGGAATGAGGAAGCCCTTACCTCGGCCTTCTGGCATGGGTTGTCAGACCGACTAAAGGATGATCTAGTCACTCGAGAGCTTCCTACTAATCTGAACGACATGATTTCGTTGTGTATCAAAGTTGACCTACGCTTTAGGGAACGTCAGGGTGAAAAAAACAGAACTGACCGGCAAAGGTCATTTACCCCCTCCATTTCTACCTGACCCATTCCTTCTCCTACTGAAGAGGAGCCTATGCAGGTGCATCATACACACCTCTCCAAAGAAGAACGTCAGAGAAGAATGCAAAAGAACCTCTGTCTGTACTGCGGAGAGTCCGGTCACCTGCTGATCTCCTGCCCCCGTAAACCGGGAAATGCCAAATCCTAACTGACCCTGGAGACATCAAGTTAGGAGTTATGAACCCGTCTCCAAAAATGAAAGATTTCACGATTACCCTAGCCTTTGATCTTAAACCCAAACCTGTCTTTGCTACTGCTCTACTTGACTTGGGAGCAGCCAGAAATTTCATAACGTCTAGTTTCATAGATAAATTTCAGATTCCTTGTTTGTCTCTCAACCATGCCATCTCTCTGACTTCTATAGACGGACGTCCTCTAACTAACGGGATAGTCACCAAAGAGACTCAACCAGTATTGGTCCGAATTGGAGCACTTCATTCTGAGTCCTTAAAATTCCTGGTGATATCAGAGGCCTCTCAAGAAGTGGTTCTTGGTCTACCCTGGTTACGTCAACATAATCCCAGGATTGATTGGAGCTCTATGCAGATTCTGTCATGGGGTATGGACTGTCAGAAATCCTGTCTTCCAAAAATTCAACCTGTGAGAAAGACAGTTCCATTAGTTTCTTCTGCCATTCCCAAGGAATATCAGATGTTCGCCGATGTGTTCTCTGAGCAACAAGCAAATATCTTACCCCCTCATAGGGAATGGGACTGTCCAATTGAATTGATACCTGATAAGATACCACCTCGTGCTCGTACCTATCCGCTGTCCTTGCCTGAGACTCAAGCCATGACCGAGTACATCCGGGACAACCTGGCAAAGGGGTTCATTCACCCCTCTACTTCACCTGCCGGAGCTGGGTTTTTCTTCGTTGGCAAGAAGGACGGCGGTCTAAGACCATGTATCGATTATCGAGGCCTTAATGACATTACTGTAAAGAATCGATACCCTCTTCCCCTGATTACTGAGTTGTTTGATAGGGTCAAGGGCTCTGTCATTTTTTCTAAATTAGATCTGAGAGGGGCTTACAACCTCATTCGTATCCGAGCTGGCGATGAATGGAAGACCGCTTTTAATACCAGAGATGGACATTTCGAGTATTTAGTAATGCCTTTTGGATTGTGTAACGCCCCTGCTGTCTTTCAAAGTTTTGTTAATGAGATTTTCCGGGATCTGTTATATGTTTCGGTTGTTGTCTATCTGGATGACATACTGATTTTTTCACCCTCTGTGGCTAAACATCAAGAACATGTCAAAGAAGTTCTGACCCATTTGAGAGAAAACCACCTTTACTGCAAACTGGAGAAGTGCTTCTTTGGAGTGCCCAGTGTACCTTTTCTCGGCTATGTAATATCTGGCTCCAGTTTAGAAATGGACCCCAAGAAGGTACAAGCAATTCTGGATTGGACCCGACCTCAGACACTGAAGGCCATCCAGAGATTGTTGGGCTTCGCCAATTATTATAGACGCTTCATTAAGGGATTTTCTACACTGCTGGCTCCCATTACAGCCTTGACCCGCAAAGGTGCTAATCCTGCCCAATGGTCACCTGAGGCAGAGTCTGCCGTTCATCTTCTAAAACAGGCCTTTGTCTCAGCACCAGTTCTTCGACAACCAGATCTGGACAGGCCTTTTTTGTTGGAAGTGGACGCATCATCTGAAGCTGTGGGAGCAGTCTTGTCTCAACGTTATGAGGACAACCGAGTCCATCCGTGTGGGTTCTTTTCTAAAAAATTCTCACCTGCCGAAAGGAACTACGCCATAGGTGAGCAAGAACTACTAGCTGTAAAGTTGGCGTTGAAGGAATGGAGATATTTGCTAGAAGGCGCCAAGTTTCCATTTACTGTATTTACGGACCATAGAAATCTCCTATTTCTCAAAAACCTCCAATGTGTGAGTCCTTGTTTGGCCCGCTGGGCAATATTCTTTGCCAGATTTCAGTTCACCCTGACCTTCCGGTCTGGAGCACTTAATCAGAAGGCTGATGCCCTATCGAGATCTCTCCTCTGTGATGATCAATCTGAAAATCAAAGCAATACCCCTGTCTTGGAATCAAGAGTTTTTGCCTCATTACAAGTTCAGCCTCCTACGGGAAAATCATTTGTGGCCCCGGAATTAAGGAAGCAGCTTCTCACTTGGGCACATTCCTCTCGCTTCGCAGGGCACTCAGGCACTCGGAAGACCTTGGAGTTCCTGAAAAGACACTATTGGTGGCCTTCTATGAAGGCAGATATAATGGAGTTCATCTCTTCCTGCTCCTCCTGTGCCCAGCATAAATCATCGCGACAAGCTCCAGCTGGGGAATTGCTTCCATTACCTACTCCATCACGTCCATGGACGCATCTCTCCATGGATTTCGTCACAGACCTGCCAGTCTCTCAAGGTTTCAACACTATCTGGGTTGTAATAGACCGATTTTCTAAGATGGTCCACTATATACCGTTGAAGAAGTTACCTTCTGCCCTTGACCTGGCACAGTTGTTTGTCCAACACATATTTCGTCTACATGGCCTTCCTGCTGAAATTGTCTCTGACCGTGGTGTGCAGTTTACTGCAAAATTCTGGAGGGCTTTGTGTTCTGTTCTTCAAGTGAAGATAAACTTTTCCACGGCCTACCATCCGCAAAGCAACGGCTCCACCGAGAGAGTTAATCAAGATCTAGAGACTTTCTTAAGAATTTTTATGTCATCTTCCCAGGACAATTGGGCTGCCTTGCTGCCGTGGGCTGAGTTTGCACATAACGCTTCCTACCACTCGTCAACTAACCAAACGCCATTTCAGGTTGTATATGGCCTTCATCCTCGTGTTCCCGAATTTCGAAGCCTGCCTGTTTTCGATGTTCCGGCCGTGGAGGACACGGTGCGGAATTTTGCTGCCATCTGGACTCAAGTACGGTCTGATTTGTTGAAGGCATCCTCTCGCTATAAGACCCAGGCCGATAAGAAGCGTAGAATAGTTCCACGCATGCAAGTTGGAAGCCAGGTCTGGTTATCCACCCGGAATCTTCGTCTGGGGTTCCTTCTATGAAATTTGCACCACGCTTCATTGGTCCCTTCTCCATAACAGAAGTCATTAATCCAGTGGCCTATCGTCTACAGTTACCCCCATACCTAAAAATCCCTAATTCCTTCCATATTTCCTTATTGAAGCCCCTGGTCCTGAATAAATTCCATAGTGCTCTACCTGCTTCTCCTCGAGTCCAGACGGAGAGAGGAGTTGAGTTTGAGGTCGCCCAGATCTTGGACTCTCGTCTACGCAGAGGTCATCTACAGTATTTACTGGACTGGAAAGGTTACGGTCCAGAGGAACGTTGCTGGACCGATGCTCGTGATGTCCACGCTCCCACGCTCATCAGGAGATTCCATTCTGCCCATCTGGAGAAGCCTGGTGAGTGTCCTGAGGCCAGGGTATTTCAGCATGGCGCTAGGTGAGTGTTACCTGTGAGGTCATTGTGGCGCGGGCTGTCTGGTGGTGGAGCTGGTGTCTGGCGGGGGGCTTTGGCTGCGCGCGTTGTTGTGCGGGCCTGTTGTCACTCTGCACTGGTAAGGCCTGGCGGCGTCTCCGTTCCATTTGGCATGGGCGCCGCCATCTTGCCTTCTGGCCATGTGATGCGGCTGGCCAATCCTGGTGAGTCACATGTTCCCTCCGGCCAGTAACAGCACGGCATGGGGTATTTAGGAAGGGTCAGTGCCTTCCTTCTTTGCCAGTGCAACGTGTATCTCAGCCTAGCTGAGAGGGAGTTCTCTGTGCTTTCCTGTTCCTGTGAATTCGCTGTCTGCCTATCAGCTCCTAGCTCCCACTGGACTACCCCGCTTCCTCCATCACCTTTGCCCATACCTGAGTGCCTGAGCCTGCTGACATCCTGCGCTTCAGTTCACTATCTGCAAACCTGGCTTGATTATTTTCAGTTTCACTACCTGCACACCTGGACAGCTCTAATTGTTTCTACTTGGACATTAACCCTTTTGCTCCCACCACAGAACTCTTGTGCACATTTATATATTCCTGGACTTTTATTTACTGCCACATTATATGTCTACTCAAGCACTTATTAAAGAACCTAGTTTTATTTTCAAATCTGCTTCTGTGATCGCTCCTGCTACCACCCCGGGTCCACAAACAACCCAGAACATAACACCTTGCATGCTCCTTTTTTGATCTGCTCCTATATCTGGACCAGGCCCACGGTTTAGAATTTGTTTAAAATGATTAATTATGATTTAGTGGTAAGAATAGGACCTACATTTAGTGGGGTCCAATTACTGAGACCTGCACCCTTTTGTTATGGTGTTAGGCCTTACAGGACATTTTAATATATATATATATTTATATGCAGAACCCACATTGAAGCCAGAGATCAAGGGCTACTCGATAGAAGATAGAAACACGTTGTACATAAACTGGCAGCTGCCCACCTACAAGGTCGTCGGGAGTGGGTACCTGCTGAGGGTTTACCACCCATCATACCGTCTTTTCCGACAAGAGAACATAACCTCCATAGATGTTCTGTCTGCACGGATCTACGGCCTCAGCTCCAACACAGAGTATATCTTTAAAGTCCTTATTTACCATTGCACAAGCCTGGGTCCACCCTCCAATCCCTATTTTATCATACTCAACAGCAAAGGTGAGTGCGGCTGCAGAACAGTCCTATGTAACTATAGACCTAGAACCCCAGGAGGGAATGTTCTGTGTTCATACTACTTGGGAACACTCTATAGAAGAGGAGGAAGGGGATATTTGCCTTAACTTGCATTTAGAATTGTCCCTCTTTGTACTCCGTATTCTTCCGCCATTTCAGCCTCTTCTTATGTTAATTAGTTTAAAACGCGCGTGTAATTTATTTTACTCCACAATAATATGTCACTTTTATGAAATATATGGGGGCGTCGAAAGTTTTTATGTTTTTCAGACTGGACAAGGTCTTCACATGAAAAGTAGGAAATTATCATGAAGGGTCTAGAGAATGACTATAAAAAACATCTACTTTCTTACAAAAGGCACAAATAAAGGACACAAATTATTATTTTTTTACATTTTGAATAAAAGCTTTGATGGAATATTGTGTAAAAGAAAAAAAATTGTAATTGTCAAAAACAGTATTAACCGTAGGGACCAGCTCAGTGGGTGCTGGAGCACCCCTAATAGTTGTGCTGCTGCCACTATCTGTGTCTGATGCAATCATTTTCAAAGCTGGCTCCAATGTATATATTATCCCCTATTGCCTTAGGTAGTGGATAGATCCCCTTCAGTAATTGTACCCTGACAACATCAGTTACTGTACAACGTCATTCCTTACTATCCACATGGACATAGAGGGGGAATACTGAAGGGGATCCATACACTACCCTTGTAGAACGCTCCTCTTTGTATTCAAGTATTGCATTTTATATCTACCATAACATGTAGTGAACTAAATCATTTATATAGACTCTGTCATATGATTTGGCCTAATATTAGGAAGCATACCATGGTGAAGGTACCATAAGCATGCATTAGTATGGGGCAAATTGTTTTCAGAAAACTAATTGGAAAAAAAAAAAACTATACGCCCTCTTTGTCAGATCTATAGTAGAATTACAGTTCCATCAATAAATGTAAAACCCAGAGGTAACCATTAGCCGTGCAGAGCATTTACCCGCGGGCTAATGTCCAATCTTTACCGGCCCAGTGTACAAACAGCCCCCGGGACTTAAGGAATTTCTGTCTCTGGAATCACAAGAGAGGCAGCCATTCTGTGGGCTGAAGTATATTCCGGAGAATGCAGCCTAGCCTAACATTTTAAATGTGTGACCTCATTGAGGCATGAGGCACAGTAATATCTCTTCATGTCATCAATAACTTCCATTGTGTTCTTTAGTACCTTGTGAGTGGAATATCAGGGCTGCTAACCCTAAACAGTGGTAACATGTATTGTCCCGTGTATAGTCGGATTATAACGTAACCAAACTAGGCTCCTATCTAGGCCCAATAGAGGATGGAGAGGGCTGGATCACTCTAACTTATGGTTTGGCAAGTGGAAAAAGGTTTGGTGGGAACGATTCTCAAACCAGTATGTTACCTAGGGCCCCATGGGGGTACAAATTCTAAATCTACTGTGTTCACAGGCCCGTCCCCTCCGAAGGATGTCCGAGCAGAACTTCGCTCCAGGGACAGTGTAAAGCTGGTCTGGTCTCCTCCCGATGATCAGAACGGGGGGATAATTAAGTACACGGTTGAGAGCCGGAGGATGGGAGTTCCTGGGGAACAGCAATGGGCGGATACAGAGAGCCACAACCAGACCTGGCACATTATCAGTGGTCTGAACTCCAGCTCGGTCTATCAGTTCCGTGTACGTGCCAACTCCAGAGTACCGGGAGAATGGAGCCATACGGTGACTGCGGAAACACACAGCGAGGGTAAATGTCTTTGCAGGCTTTGTGTTCTTAGCTTCACATAGCGCTAGCCCATTCCACTACGGGCACGACAGGGTTAAATCATAGAGGCGAGAAGGTCCTTTCCCAGCCATCCCCTAGCACCATTTCTATAACATGCCCATGTGTTACTGCAGCCTGATACCTAGGATCTGTGCCACAGTAAGAGGTACCTCAATATAGGATATGCCTTACTGTATCCTGTGCCTCATTACTGTTAGGGGTGAGCGGGTTCGGATTTCTGAAATCCGAACCCCCCCGAGCCCCCCCGATCCGAGTCCGATCCGAGTCAGGCTCGACTTTTCCCGCCTGACTCGGATCTGACATCGAGGCAAAACGTCATCATCCCGCCTTCCGAGTCTCGCGGGTTTTGGATCCTATATAAGGTACCCGCGTCGGCGCCATTTTCTCACTCGGCTGTGGACAGTGAAGAGGGAGGGTGGGAGTTAGTGCTGTGTAGTGTAGTGTAGTGTAGTGCTGCTGTTGTCCACTACTTCAAAGTCCATAGGGGCTGGCTGTGTTGTGCTGTGCTGCTGTTGTTAATAGGGGCTGTGTCCACTACTTCAAAGTCCATAGGGGCTGGCTGGACTGTGTTGTGCAGTCAGTTCCAAAGTCCTGTGCAGTGTCCCAGTCCTAAAGGGGTGCTGTAGTGTTGTCCAGGGGGTGCTCTGTCCATCAGGGGTGCTCCCCCCAAGTGCTAAAAAAATAATATATTTTCTGTGTTTGTGAATTGTGTGCGCAGTAGCCGCACGTGCATCAACAAAGTAGTTCCAAGCGTGCGCCTGTGTCATAAGTAAAGGGCCGGCTGGCTTGACCGTTAAGGGTGCTGTAACCCCCGAAAGTACACTCCAGTCCAAACCTAAAAAAAAATTATTTTCTGTGTTTGTGAATTGTGTGCGCAGTAGCCGCACGTGCATCAACAAAGTAGTGCCAAGCGTGCGCCTGTGTCATAAGTAAAGGGCCGGCTGGCTTGACCGTTAAAGGGTGCTGTAACCCCCGAAAGTACACTCCAGTCCAAACCAAAAAAAAATTATTTTCTGTGTTTGTTAATTGTGTGCGCAGTAGCCGCACGTGCATCAACAAAGTAGTGCCAAGCGTGCGCCTGTGTCATAAGTAAAGGGCCGGCTGGCTTGACCGTTAAGGGTGCTGTAACCCCCGAAAGTACACTCCAGTCCAAACCTAAAAAAAAATTATTTTCTGTGTTTGTGAATTGTGTGCGCAGTAGCCGCACGTGCATCAACAAAGTAGTGCCAAGAGTGCCCCTGTGTCATAAGTAAAGGGCCGGCTGGCTTGACCGTTAAAGGGTGCTGTAACCCCCGAAAGTACACTCCAGTCCAAACCAAAAAAAAATTATTTTCTGTGTTTGTGAATTGTGTGCGCAGTAGCCGCACGTGCATCAACAAAGTAGTGCCAAGCGTGCGCCTGTGTCATAAGTAAAGGGCCGGCTGGCTTGACCGTTAAAGGGTGCTGTAACCCCTGAAAGTACACTCCAGTCCAAACCAAAAAAAAATTATTTTCTGTGTTTGTGAATTGTGTGCGCAGTAGCCGCACGTGCATCAACAAAGTAGTGTCAAGCGTTCGCCTGTGTCATAAGTAAAGGGCCGGCTGGCTTGACCGTTAAGGGTGCTGTAACCCCCGAAAGTACACTCCAGTCCAAACCAAAAAAAAAATTATTTTCTGTGTTTGTGAATTGTGTGCGCAGTAGCCGCACGTGCATCAACAAAGTAGTGCCAAGCGTGCGCCTGTGTCATAAGTAAAGGGCCGGCTGGCTTGACCGTTAAGGGTGCTGTAACCCCCGAAAGTACACTCCAGTCCAAACCAAAAAAAAAAAAAATTTCTGTGTTTGTGAATTGTGTGCGCAGTAGCCGCACGTGCATCAACAAAGTAGTGCCAAGCGTGCGCCTGTGTCATAAGTAAAGGGCCGGCTGGCTTGACCGTTAAGGGTGCTGTAACCCCCGAAAGTACACTCCAGTCCAAACCTAAAAAAAAATTATTTTCTGTGTTTGTGAATTGTGTGCGCAGTAGCCGCACGTGCATCAACAAAGTAGTGCCAAGCGTGCGCCTGTGTCATAAGTAAAGGGCCGGCTGGCTTGACCGTTAAAGGGTGCTGTAACCCCCGAAAGTACACTCCAGTCCAAACCAAAAAAAAATTATTTTCTGTGTTTGTGAATTGTGTGCGCAGTAGCCGCACGTGCATCAACAAAGTAGTGCCAAGCGTGCGCCTGTGTCATAAGTAAAGGGCCGGCTGGCTTGACCGTTAAAGGGTGCTGTAACCCCCAAAGTACACTCCAGTCCAAACCAAAAAAAAATTATTTTCTGTGTTTGTGAATTGTGTGCGCAGTAGCCGCACGTGCATCAACAAAGTAGTGCCAAGAGTGCGCCTGTGTCATAAGTAAAGGGCCGGCTGGCTTGACCGTTAAAGGGTGCTGTAACCCACAAAGTACACTCCAGTCCGAACCAAAAAAAAATTTATTTTCTGTGTTTAGCCGCACGTATATATCAAATCGATATAACATAAATGGAGGACCAAACTTTCTCCGATAAAAATAAAATAGAGAAAGATCAAGAACCACTTCCTCCTAGTGCTGAAGCTGCTGCCACTAGTCATGACATAGACGATAACATGCCATCAACGTCGTCTGCCAAGGCCGATGCCCAATGTCATAGTAGAGGGCACATACAATCCCAAATGGCAAAGTTCAGGAAAATGACCTTGAAAAAGACATTTAAATCAGCTGAAGAGAAACGTAAACTTGCCAATATGCCATTTACGACACGGAGTGGCAAGGAACGGCTAAGGTCGATCCCTAGTATGTTCATGACTAGTGG
Organism: Taudactylus pleione; assembly: GCA_031769625.1. Lineage (NCBI taxonomy): Eukaryota > Metazoa > Chordata > Amphibia > Anura > Myobatrachidae > Taudactylus > Taudactylus pleione. The sequence continues at coordinate 2,237,987 of JAUIMM010000427.1, read as the reverse complement.
TTCAGCTTCACATGACGATGGAAGCACTCCTCCCACTAAAAAAATCAAAAGAGTTAAGCTGGCAAAAGCACAGCGAAGAACTGTGCTTTCTAAGAAGATATCACAAATCCCCAAAGAGAGTCCAAGTGTGGTGGTGGTTGCGATGCCTGACCTTCCCAGCACTGGACGGGAAGAGGTGGCTCTTTCCACCATTTGCACGCCCCCTGCAAGTGCTGAAAGGAGCACCCACAGTCCACTTGCTGATATGCAAATTGAAGATGTCACTGTTGAAGTACAACAGGATGAGGATACTGGTGTAGCTGGCGCTGAGGAGGAAGTTGGCGAGGAGGATTCTGATGGTGATGTGGTTTGTTTAAATCAGGCTCCGGGGGAGACAGTTGTTGTCCGTGGGATGAAAAAGCCCATCACGGTCATGCCTGGGCAGAAGACCAAACATTCCACCTCTTTGGTCTGGCAATATTTCTATCCAAATCCGGACAACAACTGTCTTGCCATATGTACCATATGTAAAGGTGAAATAAGTAGGGGTAGGGACGTCAACCACCTAGGAACATCCTCCCTTATACGGCACCTGCAGCGCGTTCATAAAAAGTTACTGTCAAGTTCAGAAACTTTGGCTCAGACCGTAAGCAGTCCAGGGACACCTAAATCCCGTTGTCCTGTTGTATCCAAGCGCCTGCAAACCACACCGTCAACTCCCTCCTCGTCAATTTCCTCCTTAGTCAGGATCGGAAGTAGTCCTGCAGGCCATATCACTGGCATGACTGACTCTCCTATCCGGGATTCCTCCGGAGGATCCTGCATTGCTACGCCTACTGCTGCCGCTGCTGCTGTTGCTGCTGCTGCTGGGAGTCGTTCATCATCCCAGAGAGGAAGTAGGAACACCACTACTTTTACTAAACAATTGACCCTCCAACAGTCCTTAGCGAGGAGGATGAAGTACGACAGCAGTCATCCTGAAGCAAAACGTATAACTGAGGCCTTGACTGCTATGTTGGTGTTAGACGTGCGTCCGGTATCCGCCATTAGTGCAGTGGGATTTAGACAATTGATGGAGGTAGTGTGTCCCCGGTTCCAAATCCCGTCTAGATTCCACTTCACTAGGCAGGCGATACCGAGACTGTACAGAAACGTCAGAAAAAGTGTCCTCAGTGTCCTGAAAAATGCCGTTGTACACAATGTCCACTTAACCACGGACATGTGGACAAGTGGAACAGGGCAGACTAAGGACTATATGACTGTGACAGCCCACTGGGTAGATGTATCACCTTACGCAGCAACAGCAGCAGCGTCACCAGTAGCAGCATCTCAGAAACGCCAGCTCGTTACAAGGCAGGCTACGCTGTGTATCACCGGTTTCAGTAAGAGGCACACCGCCGACAACCTCTTAGAGAAACTGAGGGAAATCATCGCCCAGTGGCTTACCCCACTTAGACTCTCCTGGGGATTTGTGATATCTGACAACGCCACCAATATTGTGCGGGCATTACATCTGGGCAAATTCCAGCACGTCCCATGTTTTGCTCACACAATAAACTTGGTGGTGCAGAATTTTCTGAAAAGCGACAGGGGCGTGCAGGAGACGCTTTGGGTGGCCCGAAAAATTTCTGGCCACTTTCGCCATTCAGCGACTGCGTGCCGAAGACTGGAGCGCCAGCAAACACTCTTGAACCTGCCCCGCCATCACCTGAAGCAAGAGGTTGTGACGCGGTGGAACTCAACCCTCTATATGCTTCAGAGGATGGAGGAGCAGCAAAAGGCCATACAAGCCTATACATCCACCTATGACATAGGCAAAGGAGGGGGTATGCACCTGACTCAAGCGCAGTGGAGAATGATTTCCGTGTTGTGCAAGGTTCTTCAGCCCTTCGAACTTGCCACACGTGAAGTCAGTTCAGACACTGCCAGCTTGAGTCAGGTCATTCCCCTCATCAGGCTTTTGCAGAAGCAGCTGGAGAAAGTGAAGGAGGAGCTAAGACGGAGCGATTCCGCTCGGCATGTGGGACTTGTGGATGAAGCCCTTCATTCGCTTTGCCAGGATTCCAGGGTGGTCAATCTGTTGAAATCAGACCACTACATTTTGGCCACCGTGCTCGATCCTAGGTTTAAAGCCTATGTGGTGTCTCTCTTTCCGGCCGACACAAGCCTGCAGAGGTGCAAAGACCTGCTGGTGAACACACTGTCAGCTGAAGCGGAACGTGACACGTCAACGGCTCCTTCTTCATTTTCTCCCGCAACTGGGGCTGCCAGGAAAAAACTTAGGTATCCTAAGCAACCCGCTGGCGGTGATGCAGGGCAGGCAGGACCAAGTTTGGACATCTGGTCCGGACTGAAGGACCTGGCAACAATTTCTGACATGTCTACTGTCACTGCATATGATACTGTCACCATTGACAGAATGGTGGAGGATTACATCGGTGACAGCATCCAAGTAGGCATGTCAGACAGTCCATACCTGTACTGGCAGGAAAAAGAGGCAATTTGGAGGCCCCTGTACAAACTGGCTCTATTTTACCTGAGTTGCCCCCCCTCCAGTGTGTACTCCGAAAGAGTGTTTAGTGCAGCCGGGAACCTTGTCAGCGAAAGGCGTAGGAGGTTGCTTCCACAGAATGTGGAGAAGATGATGTTCATCAAAATGAATTATCAGCTCTTCCAGGGAGACCAGCCTCCAGAAGGTACAGAGGGACCTGTGGTGGTGGATTCAAGTGGGGACGAGTTAATACTTTGTGAGGATGAGGATGTACACACTGAAGAGGGTGAGGAATCGGTGGATGAGGAGGATGAGGATGACATCTTGCCTCCGTAGAGCCAGTTTGTGCAGGGACACATTAATTGCCAGCTTGTTTTGTGGGGGCCCAAACGAACCAATCATTTCAGCCACAGTTGTGTGGCAGACCCTGGCGCTGAAATGATTGATTTGTTAAAGTGTGCATGTCCTGTTTATACAACATAAGGGTGGGAGGGAGGGCCCAAGGACAATTCCATCTTGCACCTCTTTTTTTCTTTGCATTATGTACAGTTTGGGGCCTAGTTTTTCTAACTGCCATCCTGCCTGCCACTGCAGTGTCACTCCTAGATGGGTCACGTGTTTGTGCCGCCCACTCGTGTCGCTTAGCATAGTCATCCAGCTACCTCGGTGCAACCTTTTGGACATAAAAACACTATTGTGAGGTGTGAGGTGTTCAGAATAGACTGGAAATGAGTGGAAATTAAGGTTATTGAGGTTAATAATAGCATAGGAGCAGAAAAACCTACAAATTCTGTGATTTTAGCTGTTTTTATGCTTTTTTTCAAAAAAATACAGATCCAAAACACAAAACCCAGAACCCAAAACACGGAAGGGTGGTTTTGGCAAAACCAATCCAGATCCAAAACACGAAGAAAGATCCAGATCCAAAACCAAAACACAAAACACGAAAAGTGGCCGGTGCACACCCCTAATTACTGTGTATGCCTCAATGTACTGTATGACTCATTAATGGGGGAGATGTATCAAACCTTTTAAAAAGGACAAATGGAGGTGTTGCCCATAGCAACCAGATTCTAGCTATAATTCATGTAGTTCATTGTACCAAATCATAACAAGAATCGGTTTGGTTGCTATGGGAAAGACATTAATCTGTCCTTTTAGAAGGTTTGATTAATCTCCCCTTGTATAGTAAACTGCCATTGTATGGGGGAGATGTATCAAACCTTTGGAGAGAGTTAAAGTACTAACCAATCAGCTTCTAACTGTAATTTTTTTTTTAAACACAACCTGTCAAATGACATTTAGAAGCTGATTGGCTGGTACTTTCTCTCTCCAAAGTTTGATACATCTCCCCCTAAATGAGGTGCCTCATTATATAGAACATCGGATTAATTGCTGTTTGCGCCCATAGAGTCTCATCTCACCGTCATCAGCATGGAGAGCCAAAACCCACAGGCATCCGATTCCGGTCAGCAGCTCATCCTGGCGATTATTGGTTCCGTATCAGTCACCTGCATCACCATCATTATCGCCCTGCTCGCTCTCTTCTGCATTAAGAAGAATTTATTCCATCGCCGGAGAATGTTCACGTACCAGTCTGGTTCTGTGAGTCATGATATCACATTCTGCGAGATGGTGGTCACTTTCAGACTGCCATCGGCCAATCAAAGTTTTATAAATTATTAAATAACTTATCACAATACATCAATACATTCACTAGGGGCGGTGTTCCTTTGGCATCTCACATGTTCTGCTTTGCACCTTTTGTTAGGAGATAAATAATGTAATAAATAACCTAAAAACATTAAATTTTCACACTACGGGTCTGATTCAGAGCCGCTCGTAAGCGGCCACTCGTTCGCTCCGAGCGATGTTCGCCCAACTGCGCATGCGTATGGATTGTAATGCGCATGCGCGAACCAGTCATTGCGGTCGGAAATTGTGTGCTCGCAAAATAGCGAATGCCTGCTAATTTGAGTGACAGAATGAGGCGTTTGTGGGTGGTAACAGGGGAAGGTGCTTGAAAACGGGGAGTGGAGATCCGAACGCAGACGTGCCAAACGGTCAAAACGGGCGTTTTAAGGGTGTGCATAATTAACAAAGCAGCATCATCGACCACGTCACTTGGTTGTCTTTTCGCCTGAACTGCTCGCAATACTGCGGTAGGAAAATGCTACCACAAGCACTGCGAGCAGTTCATACGCCTTTCGATGTACTCGATTAATCTAATAAATAGCGGAGATGACATAGGATGCGAGTGGCCAGGGGGCGTTTTTAAAAAAATAGCGAGCGCATGTTTCGTTCGCTCGTTCAGACATAGAGGCGTCAACAGACCGCAAAGAGCGAGCGCTCTATTTAAATAGCCAGCCCCTTTTTCTGAACGAGCGAGCGCAAATAGCGTCCGGCTCTGAATCAGGCCCTATATACAAAGACTTTAATTAACATTTTTACAGTCAGATATTTGTGCTATGATTGTACAGGAACCAATTTCTCCTGTGCACATCAGACATGTAATTTTTTAGGCCAAAGGTTCCAAAACCTAACAGTCCAGGTTTTAAGGATATCCATGCTTGACCACAGGCGGCTTAATTAGTACCTCAGTCAATTTGATTTAACCACCTGAGCTCAACCATGGATGTCTTTAATACCTGAACTGTTGGGGAGCCTTGAGGACAGCGTTTGAGAACCTTTGTTTTAGGCTACAGATTTAGAAGTACTTTGAATGCAGGGAGCCACCCAGATACAAAAATGGCTGACGGCAGGGGATAATATCGTAGATTAGGCCTTGTAACCATAGTTTACATAATCCGTATATTTGCTAATAATGCAAAATGCATTTGTCATTTAAAAGGACTTTTTAGGTATAACAAAGTGGTAACGTACAACAAAAAAGGGACAACCCAAGGCGATGAAAATCAACCTATAGCATATAAATTATGTAAAATAATATTATAGTAAAGTATACACTGTGTTGCAGTTCAGCAGTTATTAATTTTGGATATTACATTAGATGTATGCAGCGCTGTTCCAATTCTATTTCTTTAACAATGTGGTCAGGCAGGGTTCTTGTATAGGAGGTTTGTTTTATAAGTTTACATATATCTGTAGTATAGAAAGATGCCCATACTCCTTCCCTTACAGACACAAAGCTCTCTGCGTCATTAAAAACATCACTGGTAGATTTTTTAGTACCTACCTGTACAACGTCTTCCGACCCACCTTCACTCACCGATTCACCAAGCGTCACCGCGCACCCCCTGTATCCTTCAGCAGCGGCTTCTAGCAGGCACCTATTTCCATCATGACCAACCCCCAGAGCAACACCTCTTACATAGAATCTCCCAGCCAGCCATGACAAATTTGGTGACCTACTGTAAGCAAGGTTTAAGCTGGTGCCCCTTAAACGACATGGTGGCGGGCCGCTGTGCCTACTGGGTGCCACCTAGAGCAGTGGAGCCCTAGGCCTTTGCCTATACTGCCTTGCCCAGGGCCGGCTCTGCCTATGACAAGTTTCCTACATTCAGCGACTCTTCCTGATGTAAATTACTGTTCCTAGAACCATCAACTACCTTGGCGCAACCAGTCTCCTCCACAATTCCAATATCTCCTATGCTCAGTGATAACAGACATTTATACAAAGAGGCTTCTTGAGAGACATGGCTGTGTATCACAGTCCTAACTCTTGCAGTTCCTACAGTGGCCCAAACTGCCCTTATATCACAAACTAAGGGGCGGCTGAGAGAGAAAGTCTTACAATTTCCTCCTGAAACGTAATAATCTCACTGTAAATGTGAGACCTGCATAGAGATGGGACAATTCCTATATCTACAGAGTATTGCACAATATGCAAATGCCAAACAGCCATTACACTGCACTCATCCAGACATACAGTAATAACAATAATCCCAGAGACTGTAAAACGTATTCTGTTCTTATGGCGCTTCCATTGCGCGGCCTCATAGGGAGAAGAAACCATCCTGCAGTTCAGTTCGGGGACGCTGACCCTCACTCGACGCCCGAGACCTCAGACAGAGCCTTTCTCATATCCCATCCTGGACTGGGCGGATATTAAATTTGAGGATGTGATCGGAGAAGGGAATTTTGGTCAGGTCATCAAGGCCATGATAAGAAAAGACGGGGTACGGATGAGCGCGGCCGTCAAGATGTTAAAAGGTGAGGACAGTGTTATGTCTAATGTCTACCATCTGACAGTACCGGGCATGTATTAAGGAAATAGTGTTACGTTGTCAGGCATCCCTATGATATTTGCCATTAAATTGAAAAGAGTTGACCACTTGTGGATAACCCTTCCTTAAATGAACATACCCCCATGTAGGGTTAATAGGGAGCAATTTGCACCCAGAAGCTGATTGCTGGCTAGGTCCGATTTACGTAGTTCATATCGGCACATATAGCCCTTCAGATAACATTGTGGTGGGGGGACCACAGGGCAGAACCCTATATGTGCTATGCATGGGAGTCACATGCTAATTAAAATGAAGACAAATATTTTGAACTAATTAAACTTGACCCTTTTCCTTTGCAGAGTTTGCATCTGAGAATGACCACCGGGACTTTGCAGGGGAGCTGGAGGTCTTGTGCAAGCTGGGTCATCACCCAAATATCATCAACCTGCTGGGGGCCTGCGAGAACAGAGGTACTGCAATAGCCTCTCACATAAAAGCCTGAATTTAAAGTGGGACAAAAATAAATAATTGTAATATAAATGTATACTTTTTTATATTGAAACCTTCTGTTAATATCCGCTAAAATGTGGAAATCTTATCTTTATGAATCCTCTGCGAAAATTAGACATTTTAAATCTCATTTTAGGAACATTTATTGGGGAAGGTTTACGATAAAGTTAGAGAAAGTCATTTTATCATTATATTTATTTTTACCATGCATTGTTACAGTGTATACACTCATACGTTTTCTTTTTACATAATCGCTAGGATTGTGGATCACTATTTTTCCACGTTAGCCGGTAAAATGAAGGCTTTGCCCACGACTGACGGAGCTTTATGCTGTCTTGCAGGATACCTGTATATCGCCATTGAATATGCCCCATTTGGGAACCTGCTGGACTTCCTACGGAAGAGCAGAGTGCTGGAGACGGACCCTGCGTTCGCCAAGGAACACGGGACGGCGTCGACACTGACCTCTCAGCAGCTCCTGCAGTTTGCCTCGGATGTAGGGAAGGGGATGCAGTACCTGAGTGAGAAGCAGGTATGGGCTCCTTATTCAGGGTGAATCAGAGTTCTTCTTCCATTGTTGACTGGATGAACATTGGATAGAAGGGGTGTATTTATCAAAGGACAGATGCACGAAAAAACAACAGCTGTGTTTGACTATCAGAACCTGTAGTGGCATTTTCCTCCTACATATCCCCAAGGTGCCTGACACCTGAGCCCCAAGCCTGGAAGTTTGCTGGCAGTTTTGGAGTAAGTGTCATATTGAGGTCCCTGGGTGAAACTGTTAATTGTAAAAGCCTCTACGGTCTCCAGACAGTGGAAAAGTTTGAGAACCAGATCCCTGTCTTAGCAGGAACAATGGGCTGCGATAAATTGGTAAAAATACAAAAATGGGTGAATTAGCAACTTTAAAAAGTTATTTAAGTAAATTTTAACACATTAGGTGCATTTCTTTCTAAGGCCTATTGGTAGTGTTAGACTGACATATATGGAGATATTCCTCTAGAAATATAGTTAACAACAGCACCTCCTTAATTGGTCCCTATGAATCAAGTAAACTATGGGCCTCATTCAGAGTCTCTCGTTAGGGCACTCTCGCTCGCAGGGATCGATAACCGCACATCTGCGCATGCGTATAATTCGCAGTGCGTGTGCGCAATTCATTCGTTGCGATCTGATTTTGATAGCTCGCAAGCCACTTTCAGGTCGCTGCTTTGAGTGACAGATAGCGCCGTTTGTGGATGGTAACAGGGGAAGGTGCTTGTAAACGGGGGAGTGGTTGTGCGAACGCAGGCGTGTCTGGCCGCCAAAACGGCATTTAAATGGCATGCATAATTAGCAAAGTAGCGTCATTGCACACGTGACTTGGTTGTTTTTTAGCCTGAACTGCTCGCACTGCTTGGGGTAGGTTAGGTCAACCCCAGGCGCTGCGAACAGCTCCGATGGCCCTCGATGTTCACGATTAATCAGACTTCCCGGAGATGACGTGTGCTGCGAGTGACAGGTGGGAGGTTTTATAGTCCAGTGTACGCTAACTGCCTTCGCGTCCTTACAGCGCTTGATTTGCATACCCGGCCCGTTTTTTAAAGCGACCGATCGCATCTTGTGAGAGACTCTGAATGAGGGCCTATATTAGTAGACAAAGTATCAAACGTACCAAAACTGTAGGAATATTGTATGGTCACCTTTAAAGACTGGTTTCCATTGCCCGACCATACAACAAAGAAAAGTCTTACACAATAAGAAACGATTTCTTGGGGAAAATCTGTCCATAGACAGGGATACCAACAGTTGTACAAGCAATTCTAATACTGCAGGTCTCATTTTTTCTATCCCACCTCATTCTCCTGGGGCTCCCACCTAACACCATCAGTAGACGTAAATAGGCTAGCTCTTAAGTGATTGTGCATGTGGTGTACCACTTACTGACCTTGGGGTCTCTGGTGCTTTCCCAGTTTATCCACAGGGATCTCGCTGCCAGAAACGTTCTTGTTGGAGAGGATTTAGCCGCAAAGATTGCAGACTTCGGGCTTTCCAGGGGAGAAGAAGTGTATGTGAAGAAGACCATGGTAGGACCTAGAGCTCTCTGTATCATCGCTGTCTCGGAATGCAGTGTGTGAATGCAGTGTGTGAATGAAGCGTGTGAATGAAGCGCACGAATGATGCCTGTACCTGATCTTTCTCAGGAGATTCTTGGATTGGGCTGAATGAATGACGGAACTGGAAGAAGTTTTTTTGTTTTTTTTAAAGTGGTTCCTAGTTATTCATTTTGTATTAATTATGGTTTCTGTAATATTGCAGGGGCGCCTCCCAGTGCGCTGGATGGCCATCGAGTCTCTCAATTACAGCGTTTATACTACAAAGAGCGACGTGTAAGTCACCGCCATACGTAATATCATTGATATAGCAGCAGGCTTGTGTTACACTTCATGTACTCATAAAGAGATTAAGGGGTCTATTTACTAAGCAGTGTTAGGAGATAGAGTGAAAAGTGATAAAGTGCCAGCCAATCAGCTCCTAACTGTCATTTTTAAAACACAGCCTGTGAGATGACAGTTGGGAACTGATTGGCTGGTACCTTATCACTTTTCACTCTGTCTCCTAACACTGCTTAGTAACTAGACCCCTGAAGAGTAAAACTTCATATAATTATTTTATTTACGTATGGTACTGGTGATGCAGTGTCCCATCGGTTGCTCTAAAACAAGGAGTAATCCAAATTGAAGGAAATGTACAATAATCCTGTAAACTCAAAACGTTTTACCCTTAAGACCTCACAAATGTTATCCTTATAATATTATTATTATCCTTTAGGGTTCCGCAGCACTTAACAAAGTACATAAACAATTGAGCAGAACAAGAGAACAGTGACTTACAGTACAAGATAATGCAGGACAAGTACATGATAGATAAATATTGCTGTATCAGTGGTCATACCACTCAGCTAAGCAGCAGGGTGGCAGGAATCATGGGTTAGGTGCCGTTGTAGGGAGTATGGTGTAGATAATCGTATAAGTAAGGGAAGAAAAAGCACATATGGGGACGAGGGCTCTGCTCGTGAGTGCTTACATTCTAAAGGGTAGGAGTAGAAAGACGGGTGACACAGATTGGGTAGATAGTGAGCATGGGACAATGGGTTAGGATGAGAGATGGAAGGCTTTAATGAAGAAGTGGGTATTGAGAGCCTGTTTGAAGTTTTGTAGAGAGGTGGAGTACATCCCCCGTCACGGGCCCCCTCCTCTCACCCCGGCGGCCGGCAGCTGACTGAAGCGGCTGGCCGGCCACCGCAGAATCAGTAGACTCTGGGCACATGCGCAAATCACCAGGGAAATGGTGCGGCCGCCATTTTCCTGGCAATTTCCTCACAGCAAATCTTCAAAACACCAGAAAAATGGCCACGGCAGCCATTTTCTGGCATTTTGAGCAGCGCTGTGAGACCCGACGCAGGACCGCGGAGAGGTAAGTTGTAGATAAGATGGGTGCAGGGTGTGCGGTGCGGGCCCGTCTGGACCCGGGGGCCCGTGTGCACCACACACCCTGCACCCATTATAAACACGCCCCTTGGTGGAGAGTCTGATAAGGAAGAGAATCTCAGAGGTAGGGAGCAGCCCATGCAAAATCTTGAAGGAGGTCAGGGATTAAGTATTGAGTTGGCAGGAGAGACGGCAGCCATTTGCAGAGCGAAGAGGACAGGCAGGAGTGTGAAGGGAAATAAGATCAGAGATGTAAATGGGAGATGAATGAGTAAGGGCTCTGGAAGAGAGGATGAGAAGCTAATTGGGTTCTGTAGGGAAGAGGAGCCAGTGTAGGACTTGTAGGAGAGGGGAGGCAGATGTAGTACATATGGAGAGAAAGATGAGCCAGGTGGCAGCATTGAGGACAGACTGGAGAGGAGAGAAGTACTTGGGGAGACCAGATAGGAGGAGGTTACTGTAGACCAATCTGGAGATAACCAGTGAGTGTATGAGGGTTTTAGTAGCATCCTGGGTGAGGAAGGGTCTAATCCTGGAAATATTTTTGACATGGAAGCGGCAGGACTGCGAGAGGTGCTAAATGTGTGGTTTGCAGGAGAGGGAGGAGTCAAGGATAACTGCAAGACAGCGCACTATGGGGCTAGAGCAGATGGTGATGCTGTCAATAGATAATGAAATTGTGGGAAGTGAGGTTATGCGGGTGGGTGGGAATATGATTAGCTCAGTCTTAGAAAGCACTGGGACATTCAGGAAGAGATAGCAAAGAGACAGTTGGAGACACAAGTGAGGAGAGAGGGGAAGAGGTGAGGGGAGGAGACAGTGGCGTAACTTCATCCCAGTTGCTCGGAGGCAAGATAAATGTTGGTGCTCCCCCCCCAAAATTTAAATTTACCACACCCTTTGAGTATCATCAGCATAGAGATGATATTGGAGCTGATGAGTTCACCTAGAGAGGCCGTATAGAGGCAGAATAGGAGAGGACCCAGAACAGAACCTTGGGGGACACCTACTGTTAGTGGAAGTGGGGGGGGGGGTGGGGAGTCATGAGAGGACACAGAGAGCTAGGAGGACACGCAGGAGAAGATAGTATCCTGTAGACTAAGGGAGTGAAGGATTTGCAGAAGAAGAGGGTGGTCTACAGTGTCAAAAGCAGCAGAGAGGTTGAGAACAATGAGCAGAGAGTAATGGTCTTTGGACTTGGCAGCAAGGAGGTCATTGGTGACTATCGTCAGGACAGTTTAAGTGGAGTGGCCAGGATGGGAGCCAGACTGAAATGGGTTAAGCAGGTAGTGGGAGGACACAAAGACACTAAGGACCTGATTCAGAGCCGGACGCTCTGACAGAGCGCTCGCTCTGAATCAGGACCGTCCCTGCTCCTTTTTGGAGCGGCCTCCTGACCGCTCGCATAGCTGTGGGTGACCACCCAAAGCTATAGCGAGCGGTCAAAATGATGGTCGCGATGGTCAAGACCATCGCGACCATCGTGCTTGCGATGAGACCCTGCGGTAGGGTCTCGCTGCTGCAAGCCCTGGAGTGCTTTTTGCTCTATCAGAGCCAAAAGCACTCCCACTGACATCACCATGGGAACGCCTCCGTCTGGGCAGCCACGCCCCCGGCACGCCCACCAAAGGGGGCGTGCTGTCAATCACCATCGACAGCACGCAGCCTTTGGTGCGAGACCCATAACGACGGCTTGGCCGTAGTTATTCAGGTCTCGCACATGCGCACGACGGCCCCGGGTCCGTCCTGCGCATGCGCACTTGGGCAACATCGACCCGCTTGCGAGCGCTCAGCGCTCGCGAGCGGGTCTGAATCAGGCCCTAAGGCGGTTGTAAACAAGGAGTTTGGAGGCAAAAGGGAGGAGAGAGATGGGTCGGTAGATGGAGAGAGTGTTATGACCGAGGGTTATGTAAAAGTTAATCATTGACCATAGTGACCGATCCATCACTTTATTTATATAAAAGCATTAACCAGAGTATTACTATATAGAGAGGTTATGTCTTATTATAACTACGTCTCAGGATAGCTTAAGGACATTTCCAAACCTTAATTAAGAGCTCTCAGGGGCATTGGGCCAGGTCCAGCTGCCATCTCAGTCTTTCTTATCATAAAACAAAATTGTATATTCAGCTGTTTTAGCCATGAAATGTGTTTCCACAAGTTTTGTTAAACTATAATTAGGTTTCTCAGAGACAGGTTGCTACTGGTGCGATACCTCTCGGGCTATAGAGATTTGCCAAGTAAAAGAGGGTAATGAAAGCTATATATTTATACTGAAAGGTACATTTCAATATAAGTTAGATAACAATTTACAATTTAAATAATTTGTGTTTCCAATGGGATGAGGGGATAGATTTTCATGTGCGCTGTAGTGATCATAATAATATTTGTAATTAGGTAAGGTCGTGACCTCTCTCTGTGTCACATGTTGCAGGGCCTCAGTATATGGACTCAATTATAAAGGAGATATGGCCGTTACGCCAAGTGTGGGTCTGGGAGCGGTGATGGTTATTGAGTTTGTCTGCAGGTCCATAACAGATTTGCTTGTTCACACAGGTGGTCCTTCGGGGTCTTACTCTGGGAGATTGTCAGTTTAGGTAAGTGAAGAATTAGCCATTGTCACAAGTAATTCTTGGATATTTTGGGGGACTTTTATGAAAATTAATGGGTTACAAAATATATATATATATTTTTTTTACAATTATCTATGCACCGGCTCTCATTATTGCAAAAATATTAGCAGGTTATCCCCACCCTAAATATACAAATTGTTTTATTTATTGAAATTCCCATAAAATGTCCACTAGAGGGCACTGTGCTATACGCTTTTTCGGGATCAGTGAAACTACATACACAAAGGGGCTGATTCTGAGGGCGGTATTCAATAGTATCGCCCCCCTACATACCCGACAGGAGCTATTCAAATTTTGCTCCTGTCAGGCGCGATCAGCTGCCGGCACATTATTTCAGCTCGCCGTCCCAGGGGGTGTGTGCTCAAATGGGCAAAAAGTGACATATTTAGGCGCCCAAACAGCACTTTTCGCGATCGCGCGCAACACTTTGGTCGGGGGGTAGCCGTTTTACGCGACTAAACCCGACCTCTATGGGCACGATCAGCACGAAAATCTGCAACAATTGAATAGCGCCCTGCGATCTCCCGTCACTTTGGACGGGAGATCAGGCGTGCTATGACATTTGAATACCGCCCTGAGTGTCGGCGTATTTTGCTGGTCGCACATCTGCGACTTTATGCAAATGCCCTGATGTACGTCCGTGCGTCCGAATGTTCAAGGACTGAGGCGCCCAGTTTCAGCGTCCGTAAACACTGAAATATACCGATTGGTACATCTTTAGAAGCGTCATCGGCAGGGTTGGACTGGCCCACATGGGTACAGGGGAAATCCCCGGTGGGCCCCACTGCCTAAGGGCCCACCCTCTCTTCAAGGTGTCAGGTTCCAGGCCTCAAATTATACATTGTTACTCTATTAGATGGTCAGTTATCTGGTGGAGCAGTACCACTGATCAATATGGGTGATTGGTTCCTTTCTATAGAATCTACACCAGACTTATTGATTAGCCAAGCATTTTGGGTGACTGGCCACACCCCCTCTGATGGATAACCACACCCCTTAAGCATGGGCCCCTACTACTGCATTCCCCGGTGGGCCCTTCATGCCCCAATCCGACACTGGTCATCGGTCACACCATCTAAACTGGCATCCGCCATACAACAAGTGCAGCTTTTCCATCCGGCTATGGCCCCCTATGTGAGCAGTTGGGTGTATGTGTATGCCACCACTTTCAGGGGTGCGCTGTCACCTGGGACCATGCTTCTCCTGTGCGCCTCAACCGTAACTCTGAAACTCTGCGCTACGCTATCTGGATGCATGCGCAGAAGAAGAAAAAAAATCGATCCGCTGCCTTTGACATCGGCAGTGAATCTGACTCATTATCAGGCCTCGGTATGTTTCCTTGCCATAGAAGTGACTTGTGATAACGCAGCCGCCTATTGCTTTAGAGCGGTGGTCAGCAACCTCGTGCTATCAGTGTTCCAGCTAAAATCTATATACGCTCAGTTCTATATAGCGATAGGATGAAAGAGTTGGGGGGAGTCGGCAAGACCAATACACCAGCCTAGCTCCTAGGTAAATCGGTGGGTTTAGGCTTATTGCTATTGTTTGCTTTTGGTAACTGAATAAATAAACAAATCGCTCTGTTAATTCTAAAATATTGAGGACTAAGGGCCTGATTCAGACCCACTCGCGAGCGGCTGTCCGCTCGCAAGTGGGTCGATGGTGTGCACTGAGCATGCGCCAGACGCGACGAGCGAAGGACTTTGCTTCGCTCGTTGTGTCTGATCAAAGGGGGCATGCTGTCGATGTTGATTGACAGCACGCCCCCTTTGGTGGGCGTGCCGGGGGCGTGCCTCCCAGACAGGGGCGTTCCAAAGGGAACGCCTACCGTCAGAAGCCGGCCCACTGACATCACTAGTGATGTCAGTGGGAGTGATTTTGGCTCTGATAGAGCCAAAATCACTCCGGGGCTTGCGGTTGAGAAACTCAACCGCAGGCTCCGGCTCGCAGTGGCGATGGTCGCAATGGTCAAGACCATCGCGACCATCAACCTGCACGCTCGTATAGGCTGTGGGTGGTGACCCACAGCTATACGAGCGTCCAGGAGGACGCTCCATTTTTATGGAGGACGGCCCTCATTCAGAGCGTGCGCTCTGCTCAGAGCGTCCGGCTCTGAATGAGGGCCTAAATTTAAGCCTAGAACTTGCACATTGGTCTACGCTGGTAAATCTCCCATAAATTAATTATACGTAAAACCAGGAAAGGGTAAGATAATGATAGCGGCGCTAACCAATTACTCTGCATATTGCATTTACTATTTCGGACCAGTTCCTTTTGGTGACGCTTATCTGGCTGCTAACGACCTCTAGATAGGAGTTTTTGCGAGGAGGCCTTGCTAATTAAGGATCCACAAGGGGTAATACAGAACTTTCACCTTTACTGGATAATAAACCGGATCAGACACTTCATATACACCAGTGTACCTGAATAAGGTGTGAGTGCTTCATAGCAGGTTTTCGGGATTTCGTACAGACTCAGGGCAAAATTTACTAAGCGGCGGGTTCTAAACCCCGGTGGTTTGGTGGTGGTTTGACGGCGGGTTCTATACTGTTCTAAACCCCGGCGGTTTGGTGGCGGTTTCTATTGTGTTCTAAACCCCGGGGGTTTGGTGGCGGTTTTGCAGTGGTTTCTAAATGACAGCCCTGTTCTATTCTATTCTAAAATGTGTTTTGACGGCGGTTTTGCAGCGGTTTTGCCCTTAGTAAATCTGCAGATAGCAAAACCGCCACCAAACCGCTGGGGTTTAGAACCCGCCGCTTAGTAAATTTTGCCCTTAGTTTGAACACTGTCTAATTTTCTAGATAAGTACTCCTTTATATGGCCATATAAACATATTGTTTTTAACAATGTATATTGTTACCTTGTATTACAGCAATTATTTGTATTAAACGTATTTATTATTGATTAAGCTGCATATGGAGATTTTTTAGAGTAATGCCGGCTGTCGGGATACCTCCTGTCAAAATACCTCCCCCTTTCTCCCCCTAACCCTCCCTTCTTGTAGCCTAACCCTCCCCACCCCGCACCCTATCCCTGACCCTCCCCGTTAGTGCCGTAAACCTAACCCTCCCCCCTTAGTGCCTAACTCTAACCCCACCCCAGTGGTGCCTAACCCTCCCCCCTAGGGGGGCCTAACCCTAGCCCCCCCCAAAAAAAACCTAACCCTAACCCAGGTACGCTGCCTAAACCTAACACTCTCTCCCCCCCCCCCCCATCAGTGGCTAACAGTTAATACCTTGTTCGGGCTGGCGTCGATATTTCAATGCATATCTCAAGTCCCGTGTCGGGCTTTCAGGGGCAGGATTTAGACTGGCGGCATGCCGTCCACCTGTCTGATAATTACATCCCCCTACTAAGTGCTGTTTTCTTTATTTTACATATTCATTATATCTCTGCCACTTCCAGGTGGAACGCCATATTGCGGGATGACGTGTGCGGAACTCTATGAGAAATTACCGCAGGGTTACAGAATGGAGAAACCCCGCAACTGTGACGATGAGGTGTAAGTGGTTGCTAATGTTTATTAACAAAAAGTGAACTTTGTTTAGATCATGACTGTGAATGTTATTATATCTACCATCACATAGCCAGTATACCTCCATATAGCCCCAACCACCACCACATAGCCAGTATACCTCCATATAGCCCCAACCACCACCACATAGCCAGTATACCTCCATATAGCCCCAACCACCACCACATAGCCAGTATACCTCCATATAGCCCCAACCACCACCACATAGCCAGTATACCTCCATATAGCCCCAACCACCACCACATAGCCATTATTCATCCATATAAACCCAACCACCACCACCACAACATAGCCAGTATACCTCCATATAGCCCCAATCACCACCACATAGCCAGTATACCTCCATATAGTCCCAACCACCACCACATAGCCTGTATACCTCCATATAGTCCCAAACACCACCACCACATAGCCATTATTCATCCATATAAACCCAACCACCACCACATAGCCAGCATACCTCCATATAGCCCCAAACACTACCACATAGCCAGTATACCTCCATATAGTCCCAACCACCACCACATAGCCAGTATACCTCCATATAGCCCCAACCACCACCACCACCACCACATAGCCATTATTCATCCATATAAACCCAACCACCACCACATAGCCAGCATACCTCCATATAGCCCCAAACACTACCACATAGCCAGTATACCTCCATATAGCCCCAACCACCGCCATGCAGCCAGTATACCTTCATATAGCCCCAACTACCATGACATAGCCAGTATACCTCAATATAGCCACATACCCACACTGCCACATAGCCAGAGGCATCTTAAGAGAGGAAGTAGCCCGTGTGCACTCCCCGTGTGTGGCCCCCTCCTCTTTTCCCGGTGGCCGGCAGCCGACTGATGCGGCTGGCCAGCCACCGGAGCTTTAGTAGACTGCGGGCACTAGAATGTGCCCAGAGTCTACTGCGCATACGCAGAACGCCGAAAAAATGGCCGTGGTGGACATTTTCCGGTGTTCTGAGCAGCGTTGACACCCGCCGCGGGACCACGGACAAGTAAATTTAAAATAATATGGGTGCAGGGTGTGCGGTGCGGGGCCCACCCCACACATTGCCCCACAACATAGCCAGTATACCTCCACATGGGATGTAGTCAGCATTCTGAGGGGAGAGTTAGGGTTAGGCACTAGGGGGGAGGTTAGGTTCAGGTACCGGGGAGGGAGGGTTAGGGGGGGTAGAGGTTAGCATTAGCAGTACTTACCTACAGGTGTCGATATTCTGACCGGCGGCATCCCAACCACCGGGATCCCATACCCAACCCCTCCACATAGCCCCACATGACACTGCTAAAATGCCCATATAGTCAATATACTGTACCTGCATATAGACTCACAAGCCAGTATTTACCCAATATACCCATGTAGTTAAAATGCCCACATATACAATATGCTCATATAATTTTATATGCCTCCATATGAGGGCACAAAAGACTATGGGCGGGATGTACTAACCGTGCGGTGTACATCCCGTCAGTCACCGCATTCCTACTGATCGCATATGCACTAACATATGCGATCAGTACCGCAAAGGACAGCTCTTCCGATAAGGGCTGTCCTTTGTGGTCAGCGCTGCACCCTGGAATTCATGCGCAGAGTGACTCAGCGGCCGCAGAGCATGCTGGGAAGCATCCGATCGGATCCCTCATACCAGCGGGATGCCGTAGGAGTCCATAGGCTTCTATAGGGTCACCCAAACAAAAGCTGACGTTACCCTCCGCGTCTGAGCCCTGGCGGCCACCAAATGATACATATGGAAAATGCGGTAAACCCAGAAAACTTTTTTTATTGCATTTTCCATTTAGTACATCCCAGCCTATTCCATATAGCTTGTCACCGTAACCCAGAGAGTACTCCCCATAACTGCTCAGGGGGCGGTAGTAATCGTTCCTCTCGTCATGTATGCCCCCAGCTCCTGCCTCTGCTTATGTATAATGCATTTGGGGTTTATGGGAGCAGGATGACATCACTGGAGGCTTGTCCAATAGGCCGTCTCCGAAAAAAGAAAGCGTGGTCATAGGGTTCACAGTATCAGCCTCCAGAGTCACCCATAGAGAGCGAGACGTGAGGAAATAGTGGGGGAAATGTATCAAACCGTGTAAAGAGTGGAGAAGTGCACAAGTGGAGATTTGCCCCTGCTCAGTCTTATTAACAGGTGAACTGTAAAAAGCTCCGGCATTCCATCCTTGGTGATTATTCAAATGTTGGTACCACGGCGATCACTGAAAGTGTGGGCTTTTGTTTCAGGTACGAACTGATGCGCCAATGCTGGAGAGATCGACCCTACGAGAGGCCGCCATTCACTCAGATATCCCTGCAGCTTGTCCGCATGTTAGAGGCCAGAAAGGTACGAGATCAGCGCCCTCCAAAACCTGTCCCTGAAAGAGAAAATACACCATATTTCATTGTAGGATATACCCAGAGCTGTCTATGAACGCTCATTAAAACTTCCAGTACAGATAGAAGTCATTCTGCAGAAAGATCCTTTTCCTCCAACATCTATAAATATCAGTGGGTTCTGCCATGACGTCCCTGTTTTCTATAGACTCTAATAGGTTACAATAAAATGATGTACTCTGCTAAATGGTTATAAAACATGGTACATTGCCTGGTTTTGAAGAAAGCAGCTCTAAGCGGCGTATGACAATCCGCCCTTCATCGGAGGCTTCAAACGATGGATTTAAAGTGGCAACATAAATGAGTGCTAAAATATGGTTTAGCATTTATTTCTGTTGCCGTTTTAACATCGTATCAAGCAGTGAAAAGAGTTGGAGAAGTGGACCAGTAGAGTAATTGCCTATAGCAACCAATGTTGTCTATAGCAAACTGATGTTTTAACGAGTACAGACAGTTGACAGTTTTAAATTGGTTCGAAATTCAATATAATTTCACTGGTTCAAAATGTTATGTTCTATTGATGTAGAGCAAAAGGCACCAGCGAAGTGGGAAACGGAGGTTAGTCCAGGCAGTCTATCCTTAAGCAGGTTTGGAGGGTTATTCAGGATAACAGCAGTTGTCAGTGGTAACAGCGGTAACTGGCACTCATTCAGAGCCGCTCGTAAGCGGCCGCTCGTTCGTTCTGACCGATGTTCGCACATCTGCGCATGCGTACGTATTGTAATACGCATGCGCGAACCAGTCAGTGCGGCCGAAAATCGTTTGTTCGCTATATAGCAAATGCCTGCTATTTTGAGTGACAGAAGGAGGCGTATGTGGGTGGTAACAGGGGAAGGTGCTTGAAAACGGGGAGTGGAGATCCGAACGCAGGCGCGCTTAAAGGTCAAAACGGGCGTTTTAAGGGTGTGCATAATTAATACAGCAGCGTCATTGACCACGTCACTTGTTTTTTTTTTACTCAGAACTGCTCGCAAAATAGCGGTTGAAAAAACCAGCCACAAGAATAGCGAGCAGTTCATACGCTGTTCGATGTACTCGATTAATCTAATAAATAGCGGACATGACGTATGGTGCGAGCGGCAAGGGGGCGTATTTTTCAAAATTACAACCGCAAGTTTTGCTCGCTCGTTCAGACTTAGAGGCGTGAACAGACCGCAATTAGCGAACGGTTCATTTGAATAGCCACCCCTTGTTTTAGAACGAACGACCGCAAATAGCGAGCGGCTCTGAATGAGGGCCAGTATGTAATACAGAGTAAGCGATAATGCTAATAGAGACAACGGTAGCAGTAGCTAGCTGATGTACTACCTCCATGGAGGAATGCATGTGCAGCACATCCATGCAGTACAGTCTCAGACACGTGTAGTATGTAGGAACCAGGGTGGCGTCAGGTTTCTCATGCACATCGGCCATCTTGGTAAAGGTGATTGCTAAGCTTCAATGCAGGAGCAGGAGATAGTGCGCGAGCGCACTCCGCTCTAACACAAAGTACCGAGGGACGTCTTAAGAGAGGAGGGGGCCCATGTGCACTCCCCGTGCGGGGACCCCTCCTCTCTCCCCGGTGGCTGGCCCCCAACTGACGCGGCTGGCCAGCCACCGGAGCAATAGTAGACTCCGGGCACTAGAGTGCGCCCGGAGTCTACTGCGCATGCACAGAACGCTGGAAAAATGGCCGCGGCGGCCATTTTCCAGCATTCTGTGCATGCACAGTAGACTCCGGGCACACTCTAGTGTGCCCGGAGGCCATTTTTCCGGTGTTCTGAGCAGCGCTGGCACCCGACGCGGGACCACGGACAGGTAAGTTTAAAAAAATATGGGTGCAGTGTGTGCGGTGAGGAGCCCCCCTGGACCCAGGGGCCCGTGTGCCCCGCACACACTGCACCCATTATAGATATTTCACTGAAAGTACCCCAACATGTTCTCCGTACAATCGTTTATAGACCCCATTTCAAACTTACGGTTCAAAGTTTATGGCTCATGTGCACCGTTTCATTTTGGTGTTTGCATTTGAGGCTCACCGTTCCAGGTTTGGGTTTGCTGTTCATGTTAAATATCTTTATTTTAAAGCACTATTTAAATAAATGATGTAATCTATGGAAAAAAATATATTTTTAACATGTTTTAATGCAACAATGGAAAAAATAAAATAAAGACACAATGTTTATCTACTGTGCTGTACCAAGCCGGGAGCAGGAAATATTTTGCCGTTTGCGTTTGAGGGTCATCACTTGGCAGAAAAGTTTGGTGGTGTTTGTGGGCCGACAACCATGACTGAACCTGTCTGACTGTCTTGATTAGTCTGTGCGATGCAGGCACCGGCGAGTTCCCAACCTGGTTTTGCACATTTAAAACATGGTGCATACTCGCCGAGAACTCGCCGATGCCCGCATGGCGCAGGCTACTACATTTTCCCCATACTGTGCATGAAAATCTGCTCTGTGGGACCTCCGCACCTCACTGCGCTAATTTGATGTTCCCCCTTCGTGTCTCCCAGGCGTACGTGAACATGGCGTTGTTTGAGAATTTTACCTATGCCGGAATTGACGCAACTGCGGAAGAAGCATAAATGTAGGATGAAGGAAGCTTTAATAGTCTGCACGCTGGTGACCGGAGATCAGGACTTTCTGTATATGAAATAAAGACTTATTTTGTTCCCCTGGGAGAGGAAGATCTCCGAGACCAGCAAAGCCCATTGCCGGATCATAGGCTGTCAATCATCTGAGGCTGAGCGCACAAACCGCACAAATGTGTAACGTGGATATTTAGATGCTCACAGCCTGCATCTCTTTCTTTGTGCCTGTATGTGTCTATTAAAAGTGTGTATGTCTGGACGCTTGTGATAAGAGTGAGACCCCCCCCCATCCATTCTGAACAGCTGAACACTGCCAGGCCTGGGACCAGAAGTTTGTTCCCTGCAATGTGTCCACTCATTTCCTCTGTACAGTTCTTTGCCTTCTGTCTGTTTCCATTGTATCCCAATAAACCACTGTTTTATACCTTGCTTTTTGGTTAGCGTACGTGTTATCATGACGGTAGCTGACCCCTGTGAGACCCCCTTCCTGTTCCGCATAGAGCACCCCCTAGAGGAGGGCAGAAGTCTGACACTTAGTGGAGAGATCTGGGTTGGGATTATGTAATAGGTGGAGGTGTTAGTACTGACTGGTGCTCGGACTTAGTGATGCGTCCATCAGCCACATGAAAGACAGACGCCCTCCCTTTTGGTCACGATATTAGGTGGCTCTAGTTACGGGTGACAGGGTGGTGTATATTAGGAGCCCCAGGTTCTCCTTCTGCATATTAGGATTGAACTTAATGCTTTAGTTCATGGTCACCTCTAGAGCTTGATCCCTAGGGATCCTGTGTCCTTCAGTTCTGATGGAGATTGTAGTTGGAGGGGCATATCAGCATGGCAATCATTGGGTATGTATTGCATAGATGTAACCTGGTGTATCTCTGTGTATAAGACCACTACAGCTCTAGGGCCCCTCAGTGGACGTTCTGTTATTATATATGAATTACGGTGAGGGACATGACCAGACATCACCTTGCTGCATTTGCAATCCCAGCACTGCGACCAATGTCGCAGGCTGGTATCACGAGTACTGCGCAGGTGCAGACCCCTCAACATCGGAGATGATCGCTCTTCGCAATTTGGACCTCATTCAGAATGCGAGCGCTCGCTCTAAATGAGGGCGGCCGCTTCTCTGTAAAGAGCCGGACTCCTGGCCGCTCGCTAAGCTGTGTGATGTCAGTAGGGCTGCCTGCAAACGGCAGGCGTTCCTTAGGATGCCTCCGTTTGTTTGGCCACTCCCCACCACGCCTACAAAACTGGGCGAGCTGTCGATCAACATCGACAGCCGCCCCTTTGTAGCGAGCCCCGGAGTGAGAGAATTTCTCTCTCGCTCCGGGGCTTGCGCACGCTCGGTGCATGTGCAGTGCCCCACCATCGACCCGCTAGGTTTAAAGTGGGCGGTGATAAAACGATCTGTGCTTCTGTTGCAAAATTGGGCAGAAAATTCTAATTTGCCAACTTCTTTGCTGTTTCATACAAAAAAAAATTTCATTTAGAAACAATTTGTAAAATTTTTTGTTCTAATTGCTATTTAAAAAAAATATATTTTTGTTTATTCAAAATCAACATTTGTAAAGGCTTTTCTCCAGAATTCAGAGCATTATTTCACTGTGGCTGTCGCTGAGGTCTTATATATCAAATAATATTTGCAGGGCTTCCCCCTAAATCACATTTTGTTGCGCCTGCGACTTTATGCTAATACTGCTACAAGCCCTTCCCCTGGCGTACAGCCGTGCAGCTTCTCCTTCTGAGTATGGCCGCCTATGTGAGCCATGATGCGTCTGTGTAGGCGACCACTTGATGCAGCATCTTCGTCCGTATGATTAGTCACCTCCCAGTCACCGTCCTGGATCGCCAAATATATTTCTCATACAGTTTAGAGCCCGTGGGCGGGATGCATCAAAGCTAGAAATGCGGTCAAACTTCTGAAAATTCAGTTATCGGGGGTTTGACCGCATTTCCCATATGCACCAAGCTTCGGAAAGCCTAGCTATCTGCAGCTTAGACCCGACGGGCAAAGCCTATGGGCTTCTTATCACAGTGTGCTGCAAGAGGGATCCAATCGTAGCCCTACCCAGCACCCACCGCGGCGCACTCATTATACGACGTATGCGCAGAGGGAATCCCGGGTTAGAAAAGCATTTCTCCACTGTGACCGACATCGGCAGTATGTGAGACTCAGGAGTGGGCCCGGTGTGCCCATATGCCACACGATGTGTCTGAAGCTGCAAGTAGGTGCGTGTATGGCGCATCTTGTGCGAACAGAGACTAGGTTGAAGTAGGCGTTTCTTGCCGGTGAGTATCAAGACGCACGGAGCTGCTGTTTCTTATTGGCGTGTGTCTAATGCTCTGTGTGGACTGAGTTGTGTATACAAGGACAGGACGTCTGTTTCTGTCCTGTGCACCCAACATGGGGCTTGCGCAAATGCCCATACTAATGATGACGGTCTTGCCTGCGGGCGCTAGAACATTGAGCGGGATAGGCTAACGCTTTCATCCGCGCATATTTGCGACTTACTTTGGTAGCTTGGCGCATTAGCATAGGACAGTGAGCACAATGCCACGGCTGTATGGAGAAGAGATGGCAGGTGCGTGCGACTTGCAATCAGCAAGTGTTTACAAAGTGCAGCCGTGACTCCTTGTTCCATGTGGCTGTGATGCACCGTCAGCCGTCACAGGGAGCTGGGTGAGAGTCTCCCAGCTCTTATCATCAGTTACTTCCCTCCCTGGTTCCTGCTGTTTACTCTTTGCTCTCCTATACCAGCCACCGACAGGATGCACTGGGTGGTGCTGCCCATGTAACTGTCATATAGAGTCTACCGCACACACTGGTGGTTTGGGGGCCTTCCCTCGCCCCTCAAGAAAAGTGTTTCCTCATGTTCCAAGTTATTGAGCCAGATACGTTTTCACAGAACATTCAGAGAACACTCAGCACCACAGGGCACAAGCCATCCAGAAATATGGGAGACGGATCCTTTGGAGGACCTCAACCTCTGACCCTTTGCACGGTCCTCACGCTGTGTGTGGCTCTGGTGACATCCAGGGTCACTGAGGAGGGTGAGTTGTGTCACTGGTACATTTCATTCATCTTTTTCGGAGATTTGCTCGTTTTTTTCCCCATAACTGGTGCCACCAATAAATTGACTTATTCAAAAATGCCGATAACCAGCCCAAGACACGTAGATGACTGGAGCTGGGATTTTTATGAAGTATCTGGTTATCAAATGTTGTCACTAAGGAGTCTATTTACTAAGCAGTGTTAGGAGACAGAGTGAAAAGTGATAAGGTGCCAGCCAATCAGCTCCCAACTGTTATCTCACAGTTGGGAGCTGATTGGCTGGCACCCTATCACTTTCTCATCACTTTTCACTCTGTCTCCTAACACTGGTTAGTAAATAGACCCCTAAATGTGTAGATAATGTAAAAATATGTAATAGCAAATAAGCCTTTATAGCAGTAATCAAACTTTGGGAGTCCAGGATAGTGGCCATGTATGATTTAGAGGCAGATCTTCAGGAGGACGCCAATAAGGAATTAAGAGAAACTCCAGCTCCACAGTTATCCAGGCAGATTTGTTCTTGCACACTAGCCAACTAAATAACTGGTTTGAGGGATTTTCGTTCAATATATGGCGCTGAAACATGATCATTCATATATACTGTATATATGTATTTCTATATGTGATTTAGCATAAAAAAACATTGTATATGTCAGTATTTGTACGTAACTTTTCTTTTGGGAAGGTACCGACTAGCTCCGGGAGACTTGCCTACTCTTCCGGGCGGCCGGGAGAACCTCCCGACTTTCGGTAGCCTCCCGGCCATTTCCGGGTGAGTAGGCGAGTACGATTGGATGTCACTTGGTAGATGTATCAAGGATTGGAGAGAAATACAGTGGAGAAATTGCCCAAAGCATCCAATCAGCTTCTGTCATTTATCTAGCACAGTCTTTGAATTACAGTACATGGTCAGTGTAGGAGTAGTAAATACAGAAATCTGCCTGGATAATATAAGCCTCTGGAGTTGGACTTTCTCTTTGTTTCTGTGTCGGTGTTCCCCCTTCTTCAGGGTTTTTCCACACAAGCCATTTCTCTATCTGCATTCTCCAAAGGAACCATGACTGGATTTAGGGGTCTATTTACTAAGCAGTGTTAGGAGACAGAGTGAAAAGAAAGTGATAAGGTGCCAGCCAATCAGCTCCCAACTGTCATCTCACAGGCTGTGTTTGAAAAATGACAGTTGGGAGCTGATTGGCTGGCACCTTATCACTTTCTTATCACTTTTCACTCTGGCTCCTAACATTGCTCAGTAAATAGACCCCTAAGACTCCATTGGGTCCTTGGCAACATACAGGCTGCTGAGTCCCTGAGCAACAATTCAGTCATGGTGACAGGTTTCATGTTTTGCAGACCTTACGCTGTTATCACAGGACCAGGGGGTCCCTCACTGTTTTTCCAGAAAGCTTAAAACAATCACATGTTACTGTGACCCTGAGGAGCTACTGACCGGAGACGACGTTGGAGAAAGTAAAGCAACCTATGGATTTTATTACTCCTATGAACAGTAAGTAACTTAAATGTTAGGCTATTATTATTAATTTGAAGTAACTTATTTGTTAGGTTATTATAATGTTTCGGTGGTGAATTGAACTAATGTATTAATGACCATTTGGAAGGACTGACTTCCTTTAAATACATCTGCCTGAATAAACATGATTGAAGACAAAAACACACCTAGATAGGATGAACATTTCATGTGAACAATGTGGCTGCTTGCACAATGCCTTCAGCTAGCCTGTAGGTGGCGATATATACTGTAGATTTCTTTAATATCGACAAAACTTAACTGCATCTGGCAATGTAAAGCTGTAAATAGTGAACCACTGACAAAGCTATATATATATATATATATATATATATATATATATATATATATATAAATATATGCACGGTATATATATATATATATATATAAGCAACAAGCAACAGGCAGCACTCAATCAAATTCACAATGCAGCGTAGTATTATATCAACGCCAGGATCGTGTACCCAACCCGTGCATTTAAGTATATGTTATATTTTAAATATTGATTCAAATGGTAAATATATAGCATATTATATTATTTTCTGTCTTGGCCCCACCTCCTATTTCTACTCTTTTTTCATTATCTCTTAATAACCTTCACATCGTGTTTTACTTTTTTTTGTGTATTTTTGTTGCCAAGTGTCCCAAAAGCTTGTTTGTTGCAGACTCCTTAAATGTTCTCCACATATGCACCTTGTGCTGCAACAGTGAGGAGGCTATGAATGTGGCGGTTTCCTGTTATAATCTGTATTACATCCCATCCCCCCCCACAGAGAGCCAGAAGAGGAATGCGACATGACTGTACAAAATGGCAGCCGAGCCCTCTATGTCTGCGAGCACGACGACGTCCGCTTGTTCAGTGACCTTCATGTATTAGTGAAAGAGAAAAGTACAAGTCTGACCCTCCGTAAACGCACATTTGAAGTTGCACGCATAGGTAAGAAAGAACAATATATACTGCAAAATGCCAAAAGGGAACGCCTATTGGTGCTTTGTATGAGAGGTTACATTACTCTGTGTAGACGTGCAACACTTACAGGGGGAAATGGGATTGTAAAGCCGGCGGCTGTTCAAATCCCGACAACGTGAGGCCGAAAGGAGGAAATCCCAACAGCAGAGGTAAGTAACGCTAACCCTCCCCTCTCCCTCCCCTAACCCTCCTTTAGGGGTGCCTAACCTCCCCCAGAGGTGTCTAAAACTAACCCACCCTCCCTGCTCCCTAAACCTAACCCTCCCGGGGGGGTGCCTAACCCTAACCTGCTCCCAGGGGGGGGTGCCTAACCCTAACCCCCCCTTCCCCTAGCCTAACCCTAACCCTCCCGGGGTGGACTCTAAGTCCCCCAGGGAGCCCCCTAACCTAACTCTCACCCCCACGGCTAAGAGGACGGGTGGCTGGACTTACCTCATTCAGTCCTGCGTCGTCCTGGATTCCGGCGTCGCGATTATGACAGGCATCGGTATCTCCATGCCTGTCATAAATCCCTAGCCGGCATTCTGGCGTCGGGATTTTGACCGGCGGTCACATAACTACATCCCCTTAAGGGGAGAGGTATCAAATATAGGCAACCAATCAGCTTCTAGTTTTTATTTGGGATGCAGTTAAAATGCCGGTGGACGGGATTCCAGCCGTCGCCAACTGCCAGAAAAATGCCAACAGCGCTATCCCGAATGCGATCCACATACTGAACGCCGGAATCCCGAAAGTGCGGACTCCTGTGAGTAACACAGTTTCCCCGGGGATGGGGGGTTAGGTTTAGAAGACAGCACGCATAGGGGTTAGATATATACACCACCGGGGGAGGATAGGGTTAGGCACCACTAAAGGAGGGTGGGGGGGGATAGGGTTAGGGTACTTACCTTCCCTGTCGGTATCTTCAGTGATCGGGCTTCCGGCTTCAGCATTTGCTATCATACCCCACCCATTTTATTTATCTAGCACAGTCTATAAAATGACAGAAGCTGATTGGTTGCTATAGGCAACTTCTACACTTAAGGCCTGATTCTGAGATTTACGCTAATGCAATTGCAGCTGCAATCTCTTACGCATCGCAGTTGCTAAAATATGCTAATGCCTTCCAAAGCACAGCCACGCATATGGACGCCCACCGCTACCTTCTCATATCCGTCCAACAACGTGCAACAGCGTAACCATCGGTAACACAACCATTGTGTAACACAAATCACTTCTGTCACACAAGGTAAGTGCACATAAAAAAGAAAGGTAGTTTGATCACGGATAGATAACCTCACGTTATTATACCTGCAGTACATATATTAGAGATAGGGTATGCAGCAGGAATTAGTATACAGCGTTGAGCATCTGTCCCATGTTTTCAGAGTTTTTTTCCTTTTTGGCTTTCTAGCAATAATGCAATATCCAAGTGATGTCACCGTGTTATGGGACGACAGTTCTGAACACTTCCACTTCCATATAAACTGGGAACCTCCGGTATATGACATGCCATTCCTTCTGCAGTACCAGGTGCAGTATTGGTCTGAGAACTCCACTGAGAGACAACAAAAGGTGGGTGATTTTCCCCCTGCGGTTTCCTTGTGTATCTTATATATCTATGAATTATTACATATTGCTTCCTGTGTTTGATACATATGTCCCAGACCCCGCCGGAAGGGTCTCATGGGCGGTATTTGATCAACCGGAACTTTACTTTATTTTTCTATTTGCATTTTCTCTATTAATACTTTATTATCCAAGAGAATTGAACAGTGAGTTAATTCCGGGCTGTATAACTGCTACGGTTTTATTTAAGAATCTCTTATTGAACAGTAGAGGGCTCCAACTTTGGGAGGAGAGGACTCTAGAAGCGCACAGGAATGTTTATTTGGTGCAGTTTGTTTCCATACAGACTGTGAAGGACCAGGAACTACAGCTTCCCCAGCTCACTCCCGGTCTGCGCTACCAGCTTCAAGTCCGAACGTCGTGGTTGGGTGATGAACCCTCATTCTGGGGCCCTTGGTCAGAGGCTGTGACGTTTGACAGTCCACATTCTGCAGGTAGATGACAGTAGGACATTGCAATATACATTTTAAGTGAAGAGTTGGTAACAGAATTGTCGAAAGTAATATGAATCTTCCTAGAAGCAGTTTAATGACGTGCAGCAGCGAAGCATAACTACATTGAAAGAAAAGGGAAATCAATTTAGCAGTATGTTCCTCTTCCTGCATGCTTATTCCTGCACGCTTATTCCTGCACGCTTTTTCCTGCACGCTTATTCCTCCATGCTTATTTCTGCACACTTATTCCTGCACGCTTATTCCTGCACGCTTATTAAGCTCTGGTGTAGCTGTGTCATAAATGAATAGCTGGACAGCTCAGCTAGTTTTTATCTGCAGCAGTTAACTGGTTCCTTGCTTATAAGGCCTGATTCAGCATTGCACGTATGCAATCTGTGCGTGCACAGGATCCGTTCTGCGTGATCACACGCAGCCCCTGCTATGCCTAGGCATTTACAGGTGTTCTCGGTGGAACAAAATGAGATTCTTGGATACAAAGACATTAATCAAGCCAAATAAACAAATATCTCAGTTAAAAAGACATTTATTACAAAGTAAAAGAAAGTATTATAAACACTTATCTTGCTCGTCAGCTCATCTACTTAGGACATAAATGGTTCATTTCCAGGAGCCCCCCACTCCAACATCTTGGAGCTGGAATCTCGCACATCGAGAGAAAGGCAAACTTATACAGTATACAAATCTCCTGCTATCAGGCTCCGGACACCACTTACAAATATGGGTATAAATCTGTTTCCAACCACACTATTGGTTAAATACTGATAAGAGAGCTCTAAGAAACTAATGCATGCAAAGATAATGCCTGGAGGATTTATGGTGTGTCTAGTTTCCACATTCCTGTACCATCTAATGCAATGCCTGACCACCGTCTAATGCCTAACACATTCATAAAATCACTAAATCATCAACAAACAGCAGCCATTTTTGCTCTCCCATTACAACAGGGCCATGCGCCGTTCCCAGAAACGGTACACAGATGTAGTTTCCTGGCAATGCAAGCCAGCCAGCCTGCATAAGCTGAGGCTTACTAAGCTGTCTGGAGCGATAATACTGATAGGGAATTTCTGCCTGGACACAGGCCCTCATTCAGAGCCGGACGCAATTAGCGCTCGCTCGTCCTGAAAATAGTGGTGGCTATTCAAATGAACCGTTCGCTGTTTGCGGTCTGTTCACGCCTCTAGGTCTGAACGAGCGAACAAAACTTACGGTCGTTTTTTGGCAAACTACGCCCCCTGGCCGCTCGCATCCTACGTCATGTCCGCTATTTATTAGATTAATCGAGTACATCGAACAGGGTATGAACTGCTCGCTATTCTTGTGGTCGGTTTTTGCTACCACAATTTTGAGAGCAGTTCTGGCTATAAAATAACCCAGTGACGTGGTTAATGACGCTGCTTTTTTAATTATGCACACCCATAAAACGCCCGTTTTGACCTTTAAGCACGCCTGCGTTCTGATTTCCACTCCCCGTTTTCAAGCACCTTCCCCTGATACCACCCACATACGCCTCATTCTGTCACTCAAATTATCAGGCATTCGCTATTTTGCGAGCACATGAATTTCGACCGCACTGACTGGTTCGCACATGCGTATAACGATCTGTACGCATGCGCAGTTGGCCAAACATCGCTCGGAGCGAACGAGCTGCCGCTTACGAGTGGCTCTGAATCAGGCCCACTGTCTGCAATAGCTTGGAAGGTTTATATCGGCAGCAGGATGCGACCCTCCTATCTGTCAGCCGACAGCTGCCTCTCCGCTCTGCATAGGCCCTCTAAATGTCACTTAAGAGAGGGGGAGGGAGCCTAGTCCGGCGGCTCCCTGGCTATTGGCAGTAGTGCAGCCCTACCTCTGGCTTTCATAGGCTGAGATGATCTGTCTGTCTAAGAATATCTGCCGCTGCCCCACAGTGGAGTCTTAGTCCGTCACCTCTGTGAGTCCTCTATGTGCTCTCCCCCTGAATGCCCTACCACAGCACCTCAGCCTTAGGTACCAGGTGCCCTGTCAGCCACACTCCTCTGTTAGCAGACCTCACGCCAACTGCAGGTTGACAGCTCTGCTCAGATAAACTCCCTCTGCGCGCTGGTCCATTCTCCATGACTGCTACCTCTGACTCTGCCACAACCAACTGCCACTCACTTCCAACTGCCACTTCCCTACCACCTGACACATGTGACCTACTCCTGACCTCTAGAGCAGCTTCTGGGAATTATCTTTCCATATAATCACATGCACATGCACTGTAGTGTGATGCAGTGTCAGATGTAAAACCTTGTGCTGGGCAGGGGCGTATCTATAATGTGTGCAGGGGGCACATGGGCCCCTGGGTCCAGGGGGCCCCACACCGCACACACTGCACCCGTACTTTTTTCTACTTACCTTTCCGAAGTCCCACGTTGGCCGGAGTAGCACTACGCAAAACGTCTGGAAAATGGCTAGTGCCCAGAGTCTACTGCTACTGTCAGTTCACTGGCGGCCACCGCCGTGAGAGGAAGGGGCCACG
Source organism: Taudactylus pleione (assembly GCA_031769625.1). NCBI lineage: Eukaryota > Metazoa > Chordata > Amphibia > Anura > Myobatrachidae > Taudactylus > Taudactylus pleione. The sequence continues at coordinate 2,206,079 of JAUIMM010000427.1, read as the reverse complement.
GACGGGGAATGCACATGGGCCCCCTCCTCTCTTAATACGCTCCTGGCGCTGGGCCCAGTCACCATGGAGATGAGCCCCATCCTCAGCTGCACACACGGATATTCCTTGGGTTGGGGGTGACGCTGAGGCACCACTGCGTGATACCTCATGATGGTGGGGTATCACAAACAGACCTCCAAAATACCTCCTCTTGTCACTGCTCGTTGCTGCATCCCACATACATTTGGGTGGCTTTTCTAATAACTTGCACCACAGGTGGTAGAAATCTACCCAGCTCCCGGCGCTCATAAGGTTAATTAAAATTTAGCAAAGACAACTAGCAGCAAGTGTAAAAAGTTCAGTGCAAACTTCAACAAGGTCACAGTTTAACCATATATGAATATATGGACTATAATGAGAAGCAAAAGATTGTGTATACAATAATAGATGCTGAACAGAAAGACAGCACACTTGAGAACTTCTTTGAGTACAAAGAAACTTTTTATTTTCCAAATAGCAACACTGTATTTTGAAATGTGATTCTTTGTAAATGCAAATTTTTGTCTGTCACAATTTTATGCACTTTTTATATATCTGTGTCATTTTCAAAGTAAAAGTATATATATATAATATATATATATATATATATATATATATAAAGGATAAGTTTTTTTGCTGCATACTAAGGCCCTCATTCAGAGCCGTACGCTCTGAGCAGAGCGCACGCTCTGAATGAGGGCCGAGCTCCATTTTCATGGAGCGTCCTCCTGGACGCTCGTATAGCTGTGGGTCACCACCCACAGGCTATACGAGCGTGCATTTTGATGGCCGCGATGGTCGAGACCATCGCGACCATCGAAATTGCGAGCCGGAGCCTGCGGTTGAGGTTTTCAACCGCAAGCTCCGGAGTGATTTTGGCTCTATCAGAGCCAAAATCACTCCCACTGACATCACTAGTGATGTCAGTGGGCCGGCTTCTGACGGGAGGCGTTCCCGTGGGAACGCCCCCGTCAGGGAGGCACGCCCCCGGCACGCCCACCAAAGGGGGCGTGCTGTCAATCAACATTGACAGCACGCCCCCTTTGATCGGACACAACGAGCGAAGGACTTTCCTTCGCTCGTCGCGTCTGGCGCATGCGCACGACGGAGCTCCCTCCGTCGTGCGCATGCTCAGTGCATAACATCGACCCACTTGCGAGCGGACAGCCGCTCGCGAGTGGGTCTGAATCAGGCCCTAAGTTCACTTGTGTTTTATTTAAAGTCCAATGTGGATGGATCCAAACAAGCACTGCTACCTCAAATTGCGACTTCACCAAAACCGGAACCAATTATTTGAGGAAAAAGATGAAAGGAGCGCACATTGTAGAATCAAATCAATCTTTATATAAATAAATGCATAAAATCAGATACATCTCAGTTAAAACAGCAGTGGGGGCACCAGCTGGACACTTGCTGTATTCATCACTCACTCTAAGGACCTCATTCAGAGGCGCTCGCAAAATACGAGCGCTCGCTCTGAATGAGGGCGGCCACATCTATTTTCCGGCCCGGCCTCCTGGCCACTCGCTAGGCTGTGGGTGACCACCCACAGCTTTAGCGAGCGGCCAGGTTGATGGTCGCGATGGTCAAGTCCATTTCGACCATCGGGGCTTGCGACGAGACCCTTCTGGTAGGGTCTCGTCTGCCGCAAGCCCCAGTGAGCTTTCGGCTCTGCTAGAGCCGGAAGCTCACCACTGACATCACGAGTGATGTCAGCGGGGCCGCACCCAAACGGCAGGCGTTCCGTCGGGAATGCCTCCGTTTGGCATGCCTCCCCCCTGCCCCACCTACAAAACGGTGCGAGCTGTCGATTACCATCGACAGCTGCCCCTTTTGTAGTAAGCCCCAGAGCAAGAGAATTTCTCTCACGCTTCGGGGCTTGCGCACGCACAGTGCGGCCGCTGCACGTGCGCAGGGCCTCTACATCGACCCGCTTACGAGCGCATCGGCGCTTGCGAGTGGGTCTGAATGAGACCCTAAGTGAGCTATCACCAAGGCAGGAGCTTTGGTTTATGTTGTGTCTGGATGTCCATGAGTCGGCTATAAGCAGATGATTCTCCGTCTGAGTACTCGGTGCTGACGCATAACAGTTCCAGCAGTGACGACGAGATTCGGTGGTTATCCGGTCATGTTACACGCTGTTGTTTTAACTGAGATGTATCTGATTTTATGCATTTATTTATATAAAGATTGATTTGATTCTACAATGTGCGCTCCTTTCATCTTTTTTCCTAGAATATATATATATATATATATCTATATATATAGTTAAGCTGTGACCAAGCGCAGTGTATACTTTTCTAATAACTAGTACTATTTATAAATATGTAGGATTAAGCACTGTATGTAAGAAGCCATCAGAAATGTTATTAATTACATTAGACTCTTGGACGACCGTGATTTTTATCTCCTCTTTACAGATGAAATTGGGCTAACGTGTATTACCCCTGACCTGTCCCAAGTTTGCTGCACGTGGGATGGAAACTCTGTTAGCGTGCAAGCATTCTACAGAGATGGAAGACAGCGGTAAAATTCTCTGGGGACGATTCCAAAAAAAGACGTTGGGGGTGGGGGGACATTATCCCAAACTGTCATATTTACTGTTGATATTCCCTGTAAAATCTAAGATAGTTTTGAGCACTATTGCTATTACAAGAAAGTCATTCTAGTTAGTCAGGCAGTCTCTTGGGGGTCTAAGTATTAGGGGCCGGTAACCATTTGAAAGTTTATTATTTTCTTTAAGTCAAGTTAAAATCAATAAATAATTGGGGATTTGGCTTTAGCACAGTTTTAGGGTAGTATTGGAGGCCATCTTAACCCCTTCATACCCTAACAAATTAACCAATCACACTAAAACAATACCGTTCACCTACAACCCCTGCCAATGTCAATCCTCAGAATTCCCGAGCCGTGTCATTAATCTTCCCCAGGCCTAAATGGCCTTACATCTCTTTATGCGCCTATGATAAGCGCCCTCATGTAAATATGACTCTGAGATCTTCTCCCTCAAAAGATTTATGTTACACCTTCCCAATAGACATTAGAGGCTACTGATAGGACCGTAAAGCTGGCCGTGTAGACATTATAACGACACGCTTCCCATGATGGCGTGTGCATGCAGTTCACATGTGATACTGGAAGCAACAGGAATACTCTGTAACCCCTTCCTGTCTTGTTTCTGCAGGATAATACCAGTCATGATATTTTCTCTCTGTACCCAGCAGTGAGGCCTGGCAGACGTGTGAGGACCCTGCTAATGTAACAGACTGTAACTGTGTGTTCCTGGCACAAGATGGCAGATCAATATCTATCAAACTGAATGGAACATCTGTGGATGGAAGCCGGGCATTGTACTATACAGAACAATTTTCTGTTGACCATATAGGTGAGTATGGAATCTAGGGATGGGCTACATCAGAAACCGATTGATGACAAGTGCTCAATGGTTTCTCTACTCAATGCCAGGATAGTGATGGTTGCCACCATTGCATGCTCGTTTTCTGATGGTGGATTAGGCCAGTTCAGCTGTGGACACTCTCTACCCCCTTCCCGTGATGCATGGCTGACAATTGTGGCATCAAGCAGACTGGGTGGGGCTACCATGATGCAGCTGGTTGCGAATCATGTGATCACGCCGCCATCTCACCCAAGGAAAAGTGGGAGGCATGGGTGAATCTATAATGGGTGCAGGGTGGGCATTGCACACATAACCCTGGGTCCAGGGGGCGTACACACCTCACACCCTGCACCCATAAAGTATACATTACCTCTTCGGAGTCCGACACTGCAGAAAACACTGGGGTAATGACATGGGGGCCATGTTCCCGGAGATCTGCGAGTACATAGTGTGAGAGAGGAGGGGGCCTGCATGGAAACTGCACTTGGGCCCCTTTTTTCTCTTAAATCGCCCCTGGCAGCAGGATGTCCTACTCTTAAGTGACCCCTAAATGAGATAATGAAATTAGAAATAAGCCCCAAACCAACTTTGGGTATAACGTCCCACCAACAACATTCCTAGACAACATAATAATAATAATAATAATTATTATTATTATTATTATTATTATTGAAAAATGACCCTAGGTATTATGTATACACTGTGTCTTAGGATCCCATGGTTTAGAAATACCACTGATGATGAGGCTCTTCTTGGTAATTAAACCAATGGGTTTAATACGTACAGCAGTGTTTCCAACTCCAGTCCTCAAGGAAGCCTAACAGGGCATGTTTTATACATCTCCCCACTATCACAAGTGAAATCATTAGTACCACCTGTGGATCTTCTAAAATGTGTCAGCCAGTAATAAACACACCTGTGCACCAACTAGGAGATCTGGAAAACATGCTCTCTCAGGATTCTCTGAAGAATGGAGGTAGAATAAGTGTCACTATGTTCTGAAAAACAATAGCTTTGTTCTGCGCCACAACAACAGCGACACCTAAAGGCCATAAATAGAATGAATAAAGTAAAGCAGGATAGGGCTTCCAACCAGGGCCGAAACTAGGGTGGTGCGACCTGTGCCATGGCACAGGGCACCGCAAGGCAGGGGGCGCTGTTTGGGCCTGTCAGTTTTCTATTAATTATCATTCTCACTTGTAGCTTCCTCTTATTTTATCCCCAGCATCTTCTGGCCTCCCCTATCTCATCCCTCTGGCCCTTCCCAGTGAGGCCATGTCACTTTTTCAGGTGTGTTATGTCCCTATTTGAAATATAGGGGGAGCGCCAATGCTCTTTCTGGCACAGGGCACCAAAAAGTCTAGTTACGGCTCTGCTTCCAACGTCCATATATTAAGCTCGCTCTCTTCTATCTGATCCCAGTGCTTCCGCCTGCACCCAACCTACACGTCCAGGAGCTTCCCGAGAACCAACTGGCTCTTAATTGGTCGAGTGCACTGCCAGGTTTTGAAGAACATCTGATTTACCAGATCCGCTTTTCGGAGGACAGTGAAAAAACGTGGACGGTACTTAGTAACACCTTCCTGTCTTGTTTCTGTTTAATAACAGTCATTCTATTTTCTCTCTGTACCCAGCAGTGTGGTCTGGCAGCCGTGTGAGGACGCTGTTAATATAACAGACTGTGGGGTCTATTTACTAAGCAGTTTTAGGAGACAGAGTGAAAAGTGATAAGGTGCCAGCCAATCAGCTCCTAACTGTAATTTTTCAAACACAGCCTTTGAGATGACAGTTGGGAGCTGATTGGCTGGCACCTTATCACTTTCTTATCACTTTTCACTCTGTCTCTTAACACTGCTTAGTAAATAGACCCCTATAACTGTGTATTTGCAACATCTTGCATTGCAACATGGTTTGCCCTGATGCAAAGTTATTCTTTTATTTTTTACATTTATTCCAGATCAGAATCAGCCCCTGGAGCTGTAGCTCTGTCAGCACCATTGTTAATCCACCCCTGCCTGTCTAAAAAGCGTTGTAGTCAGTTTCTCCAATACTGTTAATAGCAGCAGCCTTTAACCACTTAACTAAAGAAGAAAAAACAATTTCCATGTCACTTGAGTTTAAAATGCATTTTAAAAATATTTTATATATTTCATTTAAAAAAGGGGATGTTTTGCACCCCCCCCCAAACCCCCGTGCCCATAGGTCCCCATTGTACAATCACCTCCCACCCCCATCAAAAATAGCCCCCCCCAATAATATCAAGTCCCACCCCCCTAGGGATAATAGGTCCCTGTGGAAGAGCCCTCTCCCTCTCTCCCAGGGACAATGGGTACAAAGTTTAGCCTCCCTCCCTCCCCATGTGTCACTATATATGTAATATATATATATATATATACACAGTATGTCCCCCCAGCCAAATTTTTTTGTAATGGGCAGCCTAAAAGTCGCTCCCCCCCCAGAGTCAAAAGGTGCCTCCACATCCTTGAACCCCTCCCACCACCAGGACCTAGCCCCGCCCCCTCACCTTGTTGCAGATTGCAACGGAGCATGGTGGATTTAGCAGAATGTCTTCGTTGTTTGCATTGTTTTATCAGCTGTGCAGCACAGCAGATGGAACGATGCAATAAATGATTTGCGGGCATGCACGATCGGACGTCACACTAAGGTGATCCGCACAATGTATCATTCCAATCCGCGTTGGAATGATATATCATGCGAGGGATCGCATAGTGTGTACCCAGCTTTCTAGTGGTGTGCAAATTAATTAGAATAAAAAGTATTTGTGTATGGTGGTACACAATGTGTGACTAGGTACTGTAGAAAGCACACCTCAATGACTGTCCATGTTATGTTGACTGTTGAAGCAAGTCAATCTAGTGTTTCAAGGATGCTTCTAAAAAAACCAACTAGTGACCGATTCTGAGTTGCACGTAATGCGAACGCATGTCAGGACGCCTGGTCGTACATCGATGCAATGGCATCGCCCCTCTCCTGGCATGTCAGTGTAGGTGATTCCTTCCAGCGAGTCTATGGGTGGTCGGCGAGCCGCCCGTACACACATGCAGATGTGCAAGGCATCGGCTGTACTGCACGGTCAACCTGATATGTCTATGAACAACGCCGTACACAACCGTCGATGCACTCTCGGTATATCGTTTGGCGATCAAATGAACAATATCGACAAGTGCGTACCCGGCATAAGCAGCTGGTGGTTAGTGATTATCTCTTCAACAGTGCGGCTCAGATTGATTTAAAAAAAAAACCTTACAGCTAAAATTAAGAAAACTTTAGCAAAACATGTTATTGTTGTTAAGGGTCCTCATATTTATTATTAAGTCAATAATTAGATGTAACCAAAAAAAAAACAAGCTTTGTTCCAACCTGCTGCACATATAGTATGGGGTTAAAAGAGCAGGGTGTGATCGGGAAATCTGGCTACAGCTACTGTATAAAGTTCCATGTTCTATACCAGACTGTGCAGGTCCCAGCAGGCGTTCACCACACAATGCTGTCTTTGATTGCTGGTACAAGCTACATCTTACAGATTAGAGCAAGTCCGACTTCAAATAAAATCCAGGGATTCTGGAGCAAATGGTCCCCTCGCGTCTTCTTCAAGTATCCGTCCAGCACTGGTAAGACTCTTAAAGCATGGAGCATTGTAAACCTCTTGTAGAATTATAACGTGCACAGGAATTATTATTATTATCCTTTATTTATATGACTCCATAAGTGTTCCGCAGTGCCTTACAACGTACAAATGTGACCAAGCAACCAGTGACTTACAGTATAATACAATGCAGGATAATTACATGGTTTATACTAGGGGTGAGCGGGTTCGGATTTCTGAAATCCGAACCCCCCCGAGCCCCCCCGATCCGAGTCCGATCCGAGTCAGGCTCGACTTTTCCCGCCTGACTCGGATCTGAAATCGAGGCAAAACGTCATCATCCCGCCTTCCGAGTCTCGCGGGTTTTGGATCCTATATAAGGTACCCGCGTCGGCGCCATTTTCTCACTCGGCTGTGGACAGTGAAGAGGGAGGGTGGGAGTTAGGGCTGTGTAGTGTAGTGTAGTGTAGTGCTGCTGTTGTCCACTACTTCAAAGTCCATAGGGGCTGGCTGTGTTGTGCTGCTGTTGTTAATAGGGGCTGTGTCCACTACTTCAAAGTCCATAGGGGCTGGCTGGACTGTGTTGTGCAGTCAGTTCTCCATAGGGGCTGTGTCCACTCCAAAGTCCTGTGCAGTGTCCCAGTCCTAAAGGAGTGCTGTAGTGTTGTCCAGGGGGTGCTCTGTCCATCAGGGGTGCTCCCCCCAAGTGCTAAAAAAATAATATATTTTCTGTGTTTGTGAATTGTGTGCGCAGTAGCCGCACGTGCATCAACAAAGTAGTGCCAAGCGTGCGCCTGTGTCATAAGTAAAGGGCCGGCTGGCTTGACCGTTAAAGGGTGCTGTAACCCCCGAAAGTACACTCCAGTCCAAACCAAAAAAAAATTATTTTCTGTGTTTGTGAATTGTGTGCGCAGTAGCCGCACGTGCATCAACAAAGTAGTGCCAAGCGTGCGCCTGTGTCATAAGTAAAGGGCCGGCTGGCTTGACTGTTAAGGGTGCTGTAACCCCCGAAAGTACACTCCAGTCCAAACCAAAAAAAAAATTATTTTCTGTGTTTGTGAATTGTGTGCGCAGTAGCCGCACGTGCATCAACAAAGTAGTGCCAAGCGTGCGCCTGTGTCATAAGTAAAGGGCCGGCTGGCTTGACCGTTAAGGGTGCTGTAACCCCCGAAAGTACACTCCAGTCCAAACCAAAAAAAAAATTATTTTCTGTGTTTGTGAATTGTGTGCGCAGTAGCCGCACGTGCATCAACAAAGTAGTGCCAAGCGTGCGCCTGTGTCATAAGTAAAGGGCCGGCTGGCTTGACCATTAAAGGGTGCTGTAACCCCCAAAGTACACTCCAGTCCAAACCAAAAAAAAAATTATTTTCTGTGTTTGTGAATTGTGTGCGCAGTAGCCGCACGTGCATCAACAAAGTAGTGCCAAGCGTGCGCCTGTGTCATAAGTAAAGGGCCGGCTGGCTTGACCGTTAAAGGGTGCTGTAACCCCCGAAAGTACACTCCAGTCCAAACCAAAAAAAAATTATTTTCTGTGTTTGTGAATTGTGTGCGCAGTAGCCGCACGTGCATCAACAAAGTAGTGCCAAGCGTGCGCCTGTGTCATAAGTAAAGGGCCGGCTGGCTTGACCGTTAAAGGGTGCTGTAACCCCCGAAAGTACACTCCAGTCCAAACCAAAAAAAAATTATTTTCTGTGTTTGTGAATTGTGTGCGCAGTAGCCGCACGTGCATCAACAAAGTAGTGCCAAGCGTGCGCCTGTGTCATAAGTAAAGGGCCGGCTGGCTTGACCGTTAAAGGGTGCTGTAACCCCCGAAAGTACACTCCAGTCCAAACCCAAAAAAAATTATTTTCTGTGTTTGTGAATTGTGTGCGCAGTAGCCGCACGTGCATCAACAAAGTAGTGCCAAGCGTGCGCCTGTGTCATAAGTAAAGGGCCGGCTGGCTTGACCGTTAAAGGGTGCTGTAACCCCCTAAGTACACTCCAGTCCAAACCAAAAAAAAAATTATTTTCTGTGTTTGTGAATTGTGTGCGCAGTAGCCGCACGTGCATCAACAAAGTAGTGCCAAGCGTGCGCCTGTGTCATAAGTAAAGGGCCGGCTGGCTTGACCGTTAAAGGGTGCTGTAACCCCCGAAAGTACACTCCAGTCCAAACCAAAAAAAAATTATTTTCTGTGTTTGTGAATTGTGTGCGCAGTAGCCGCACGTGCATCAACAAAGTAGTGCCAAGCGTGCGCCTGTGTCATAAGTAAAGGGCCGGCTGGCTTGACCGTTAAAGGGTGCTGTAACCCCCGAAAGTACACTCCAGTCCAAACCAAAAAAAAATTATTTTCTGTGTTTGTGAATTGTGTGCGCAGTAGCCGCACGTGCATCAACAAAGTAGTGCCAAGCGTGCGCCTGTGTCATAAGTAAAGGGCCGGCTGGCTTGACCGTTAAGGGTGCTGTAACCCCCGAAAGTACACTCCAGTCCAAACCAAAAAAAAATTATTTTCTGTGTTTGTGAATTGTGTGCGCAGTAGCCGCACGTGCATCAACAAAGTATTGCCAAGAGTGCGCCTGTGTCATAAGTAAAGGGCCGGCTGGCTTGACCGTTAAAGGGTGCTGTAACCCACAAAGTACACTCCAGTCCAAACCAAAAAAAAAATTATTTTCTGTGTTTAGCCGCACGTATATATCAAATCGATATAACATAAATGGAGGACCAAACTTTCTCCGATAAAAATAAAATAGAGAAAGATCAAGAACCACTTCCTCCTAGTGCTGAAGCTGCTGCCACTAGTCATAACATAGACGATAACATGCCATCAACGTCGTCTGCCAAGGCCGATGCCCAATGTCATAGTAGAGGGCACATACAATCCCAAATGGCAAAGTTCAGGAAAATGACCTTGAAAAAGACATTTAAATCAGCTGAAGAGAAACGTAAACTTGCCAATATGCCATTTACGACACGGAGTGGCAAGGAACGGCTAAGGTCGATCCCTAGTATGTTCATGACTAGTGGTTCAGCTTCACATGACGATGGAAGCCCTCCTCCCACTAAAAAAATCAAAAGAGTTAAGCTGGCAAAAGCACAGCGAAGAACTGTGCTTTCTAAGAAGATATCACAAATCCCCAAGGAGAGTCCAAGTGTGGTGGTGGTTGCGATGCCTGACCTTCCCAGCACTGGACGGGAAGAGGTGGCTCTTTCCACCATTTGCACGCCCCCTGCAAGTGCTGAAAGGAGCACCCACAGTCCACTTGCTGATATGCAAATTGAAGATGTCACTGTTGAAGTACAACAGGATGAGGATACTGGTGTAGCTGGCGCTGAGGAGGAAGTTGGCGAGGAGGATTCTGATGGTGATGTGGTTTGTTTAAATCAGGCTCCGGGGGAGACAGTTGTTGTCCGTGGGATGAAAAAGCCCATCACGGTCATGCCTGGGCAGAAGACCAAACATTCCACCTCTTTGGTCTGGCAATATTTCTATCCAAATCCGGACAACAACTGTCTTGCCATATGTACCATATGTAAAGGTGAAATAAGTAGGGGTAGGGACGTCAACCACCTAGGAACATCCTCCCTTATACGGCACCTGCAGCGCGTTCATAAAAAGTTACTGTCAAGTTCAGAAACTTTGGCTAAGACCGTAAGCAGTCCAGGGACACCTAAATCCCGTTGTCCTGTTGTATCCAAGCGCCTGCAAACCACACCATCAACTCCCTCCTCGTCAATTTCCTCCTTAGTCAGGATCGGAAGTAGTCCTGCAGGCCATGTCACTGGCATGACTGACTCTCCTATCCGGGATTCCTCTGGAGGATCCTGCATTGCTACGCCTACTGCTGCCGCTGCTGCTGTTGCTGCTGCTGGGAGTCGTTCATCATCCCAGAGAGGAAGTAGGAACACCACTACTTTTACTAAACAATTGACCCTCCAACAGTCCTTAGCGAGGAGGATGAAGTACGACAGCAGTCATCCTGAAGCAAAACGTATAACTGAGGCCTTGACTGCTATGTTGGTGTTAGACGTGCGTCCGGTATCCGCCATTAGTGCAGTGGGATTTAGACAATTGATGGAGGTAGTGTGTCCCCGGTTCCAAATCCCGTCTAGATTCCACTTCACTAGGCAGGCGATACCGAGACTGTACAGAAACGTCAGAAAAAGTGTCCTCAGTGTCCTGAAAAATGCCGTTGTACACAATGTCCACTTAACCACGGACATGTGGACAAGTGGAACAGGGCAGACTAAGGACTATATGACTGTGACAGCCCACTGGGTAGATGTATCACCTTACGCAGCAACAGCAGCAGCGTCACCAGTAGCAGCATCTCAGAAACGCCAGCTCGTTACAAGGCAGGCTACGCTGTGTATCACCGGTTTCAGTAAGAGGCACACCGCCGACAACCTCTTAGAGAAACTGAGGGAAATCATCGCCCAGTGGCTTACCCCACTTAGACTCTCCTGGGGATTTGTGATATCTGACAACGCCACCAATATTGTGCGGGCATTACATCTGGGCAAATTCCAGCACGTCCCATGTTTTGCTCACACAATAAACTTGGTGGTGCAGAATTTTCTGAAAAGCGACAGGGGCGTGCAGGAGACGCTTTGGGTGGCCCGAAAAATTTCTGGCCACTTTCGCCATTCAGCGACTGCGTGCCGAAGACTGGAGCGCCAGCAAACACTCTTGAACCTGCCCCGCCATCACCTGAAGCAAGAGGTTGTGACGCGGTGGAACTCAACCCTCTATATGCTTCAGAGGATGGAGGAGCAGCAAAAGGCCATACAAGCCTATACATCCACCTATGACATAGGCAAAGGAGGGGGTATGCACCTGACTCAAGCGCAGTGGAGAATGATTTCCGTGTTGTGCAAGGTTCTCCAGCCCTTCGAACTTGCCACACGTGAAGTCAGTTCAGACACAGCCAGCTTGAGTCAGGTCATTCCCCTCATCAGGCTTTTGCAGAAGCAGCTGGAGAAAGTGAAGGAGGAGCTAAGACGGAGCGATTCCGCTCGGCATGTGGGACTTGTGGATGAAGCCCTTCATTCGCTTTGCCAGGATTCCAGGGTGGTCAATCTGTTGAAATCAGACCACTACATTTTGGCCACCGTGCTTGATCCTAGGTTTAAAGCCTATGTGGTGTCTCTCTTTCCGGCCGACACAAGCCTGCAGAGGTGCAAAGACCTGCTGGTGAACACACTGTCAGCTGAAGCGGAACGTGACACGTCAACGGCTCCTTCTTCATTTTCTCCCGCAACTGGGGCTGCCAGGAAAAAACTTAGGTATCCTAAGCAACCCGCTGGCGGTGATGCAGGGCAGGCAGGACCAAGTTTGGACATCTGGTCTGGACTGAAGGACCTGGCAACAATTTCTGACATGTCTACTGTCACTGCATATGATACTGTCACCATTGACAGAATGGTGGAGGATTACATCGGTGACAGCATCCAAGTAGGCATGTCAGACAGTCCATACCTGTACTGGCAGGAAAAAGAGGCAATTTGGAGGCCCCTGTACAAGCTGGCTCTATTTTACCTGAGTTGCCCCCCCTCCAGTGTGTACTCCGAAAGAGTGTTTAGTGCAGCCGGGAACCTTGTCAGCGAAAGGCGTAGGAGGTTGCTTCCACAGAATGTGGAGAAGATGATGTTCATCAAAATGAATTATCAGCTCTTCCAGGGAGACCAGCCTCCAGAAGGTACAGAGGGACCTGTGGTGGTGGATTCAAGTGGGGACGAGTTAATACTTTGTGAGGATGAGGATGTACACACTGAAGAGGGTGAGGAATCGGTGGATGAGGAGGATGAGGATGACATCTTGCCTCCGTAGAGCCAGTTTGTGCAGGGACACATTAATTTCCAGCTTGTTTTGTGGGGGCCCAAACGAACCAATCATTTCAGCCACAGTTGTGTGGCAGACCCTGGCGCTGAAATGATTGATTTGTTAAAGTGTGCATGTCCTGTTTATACAACATAAGGGTGGGTGGGAGGGCCCAAGGACAATTCCATCTTGCACTTCTTTTTTTTCTTTGCATTATGTACAGTTTGGGGCCTAGTTTTTCTAACTGCCATCCTGTCTGCCACTGCAGTGTCACTCCTAGATGGGTCACGTGTTTGTGCCGCCCACTCGTGTCGCTTAGCATAGTCATCCAGCTACCTCGGTGCAACCTTTTGGACATGAAAACACTATTGTGAGGTGTGAGGTGTTCAGAATAGACTGGAAATGAGTGGAAATTAAGGTTATTGAGGTTAATAATAGCATAGGAGCAGAGAAACCAACAAATTCTGTGATTTTAGCTGTTTTTATGCTTTTTTAAAAAAAATACAGATCCAAAACACAAAACCCAGAACCCAAAACACGGAAGGGTGGTTTTGGCAAAACCAATCCAGATCCAAAACACGAAGAAAGATCCAGATCCAAAACCAAAACACAAAACACGAAAAGTGGCCGGTGCACACCCCTAGTTTATACACATGCTGCATTAGCGATCATAACACTCAAATAAACAACAGGGCGTAAGCTACCAGGGTTTAAGTGCTAGAGTGAGGGAAGATGACAGTATAAGGAGAAGCACAAGAGGGTAGAGAGCCTTGATCGTGAGAGTTTACATTCTAAAGGGGCGGGGCAGACAAACAGGGGTGATGAAGTAGTGAGAGCTGATTTGTAGAGAGGTGGAGAATCTGACGGGAAGAGGGAGGGAGTTCCAGAGGTACAGTAGGGAGCAGCATGGGCAAAATCTTGGAGGCGGGAGTGGGAGGAAGTAATCAGTTGGCATGAGAGGCGGCGTGCAATTGTTGAGCGAAGATCGCGGATAAGAGTGTGATGAGGCCAGAGATGTAAATGGGAGAGGATTGGGTGAGGGCTTTGTAAGTGAGTGTAAGAACCTTGAATTGAGTATTGAAGGGGAAGGGGAGCCAGTGTAGGGCTTGTAGGAGAGGGGAGGGATATACACCGGAGCAAATCATCATTGCTCTGGTGCGGGGACAGCTGCTCCGAAAAACAGCTGTCCCATCGGCTTACTTACCTCCTCCCCATCGGCGCGGCTATACATATGTGACCCAAGGTCACGCATGGGCACGGCTGCTGTGGAGCCCGTGAGAAAGCGGCGGAGGGACCCACTCGGACCTCTCTTCGCATCCCCGGAACTCCTTCCATAGGAAGGAGCAGGGCTACGAGAGCAAGCGCCGTCTGAAGATGCCGCTAGTTCTCGTGAGCAAACTCCGAAAATTTTCAGCTTTCGGGAGTTTGCTGAATATCAGGGGGACCCCTGATGATGAATGGCCTGGTAACTAAAATATGCGGAAACTAGTGTTTCCATATGGTTACCGGGCCATTTATAAAAGATGAATAGGCCCCTCAGACATGCAGGGGTAAATTTACTAAGATCCATGTTGGTCCCGATTTGCATTTTTGGGTGATATCACTTTTTTTGAAAATTGGGAATTTACTATCACTAAATTCGGGTGTTTTCTTAATATATTCAGCTTAAAATCAGGTGGTTTAATGCCGCAAATTCGGCCGTTTTGAACAGTAGAAATGATATCACCATCAGCTCAAATCGGAAGTACTTTTCCCTTTTTTAATACAAATCGGGAAATTACCATTATTCGTTTTGCTAAAGTCGCCCATTTTGCACTCAAATCGGGGACTCAATAGAAGTTTTCAATGCACCACCTCCTGAGCTGCGAATTGCCATCGAACATACAGTACACAAATCAGTGTGATTTGTGTATATTTCTGAATAGCAAGTGTGTTGTAAGGGTTAATGTGAGGTCCCCCCCAAAAGGCTAACCAGCCTTGGACTTGCCAGCCTGTCCTGGTACCTAAAATTACGGGAAACAAATCGTGTAGGGTCCCACCGTAAATTAGGTACCAGCACCAGGCTGCAGGACCAGTCCTGGTTTTAATTATAGGGGGAGAAAAATTGTGTTGGGGTCCCGCTATAATTAAAACCAGCACCAGACCCTTTCTAGAGGGGGACTGATGCCACAGCCAGGGGAGCCTTTCACCGGACAGCCCAGCCGCAGCATCAGTCCTGACCACTAGTCAGCCAGGCCAGGGATCCCCGGGGAGTTGGGGACCCTCCAATAAAGGGGTCCCCCTCTCCAGGGCACCCCTGGCCTAAGCTGATAGCCCGGGGCTATTCCCACCACCCTAGGGTGGTGGGTTCATAGTGTACATAGGGCCTGATTCAGACCCGCTCACAAGAGCATATCACTCGCAAGCAGGTCGATGTTCGGCCAGTGCGAACGCGTGGCATGCGTGAGCCCCGGAGCGAGTGAGAACTTCACTCGCTCGGGGCTCGCTACAAAACGGGACGGCTGTCGATGTTGATCGACAGCTCACCCCGTTTTGTAGGCGGGGGGGGGTGGCTGGCAAATGGAGGTGTTCTCGAAGGAACGCCTGCCATTTGTGGGCGGCCCTACTGACATCATTCATGATGTCAGTAGTGAACTTCCTGCTCTATTAAAGCAGGAAATTCACTCGGGCTTGCGGGAACCGAGACCCTACCACAAGGGCTGCCCACCCATCCCCCGCTGCCTGATACCGCCGGCACTCCCCGCTGCCGACACCCACTAATGCCGACCCCCACTGGCAGCATCCCCTGCTGCCAACACCCCCGCTGCCAACACTGCTGGCACCCTGCATTGAGGACACCACCAGCAGCCATGCCCTGCCGACACCATCAGGACCCCCACACTGAGGACACCGCTAGCACCCCCGCTCTGCGGACACTGCCGGCACCCTGCAGTGAGGACACCACTGGCACCCCTGCACTGCCGACACTGTCAGCATACATGCACTGAGGACACCACTGGCAGCCCTGCTCTGCCGACACTGCCGGCACCCTGCACTGCTGCCCCACGTACCATAGACACCGTCAGCGACCCCACACTGCCGACACTCCCACACTGAGGACACCACCAGCACCCCTGCACTGCCGACACTGTCAGCACACATGCACTGAGGACACCGCTGGCACCCCCGCTCTGCAGACACTGCCGGCACCCACGTACTGAGGACACAGTCAGCGACCCCACACTGCCGAAACTGCTGGCACTCCCACACTGAGGACACCACCGGCACCCCTGCACTGCCTACACTGGGCCTGATTCAGACCCGCTCGCGATCGCTATGCGCTCGCAAGCGGTTCGATGGTGGCCCGGTGCGCATGAGCATGACGGAGCCGGCTCCGTCGTGCACATGCGTGAGACCCGGATAGCGACGGGCAAACCGTACCAAAAGGGGGAGTGCTGTCGATGTTGAGTGACAGCACGTTACTATGCACTCAGGACACTGCCAGGGCCCCCACTCTGCCAACACCGCCACGCTGCCAACACTGACGGCATTTCCGCATTGAGGACACCCCTGGCACTCTCGCATTGAGGACACAAGGATAAGTGATACATAATGTATATTGGCTCAGCCAGATTGCAGAGGCTCTTGGTGGGCTGTATGATCCAGTCACACAGGAATGTTGGCCTGGGGTCAGCAGGTTGTGTGTTGGGTACGCAGGGCCGCAACTAGGGGGGGCTGGAGGTGCACATGCAGTGTCCACCAGCCCGGCACCGCAGGGAGGCTCCAAGCCGGACGCCCGCTGAGATGTTATTACCAGCGGGTGCCCGACTCCTTCCTGCAGCGCCGCAGTAGCCGGAGGCTGGCGTTCTCTCCTGAACTCCAGTTTCCAGCTCTCCCCACGGGCACTATGGGAGAGATGTCATGACGTCTCTCCCATAGTTCTGAGCAGCAGCCGGGCGGACTGGACAGTGGCGGACGTAGGAGCCGGGTTTAAGGTAAGTATTGTTTGTTTGTTTGTTTTTTGTGTAAGCGGCACTACAGGGGCATTACTATGGGGGCATTACCATATGGGCACTACTAGAGGGGCATTACCATATGGGCACTACTACATGGGCATTACCTCAGGGGCATTACTATAGGTGCACTGCTGAAGGGGCATCACTATAGGGGCACTGCTGCAGGGGTATTACTATATGGGCACTACTACATGGGCATTACTATGGGGGCATTACCATATGGGCACTACTACAGGGACATTACTATATGGGCACTACAATAGGGACATTGTTATATGGGCACTACTACAGGGGCATTACCTCAGGGGGCCTTACTATAGGTGCACTGCTGAAGGGGGCATTACTATAGGGGCACTGCTGCAGGGGGCATTACTATGGGGGAATTACCAGGGGGGTCGCCAAATTACTGTCTTGCCCCGGGTGACAAAAATCCTAGTTTCGGCCCTGGGGTACAGGATGCCGGCGCTTTGGATCCCGGTGGTCAGAATCCCGATAGGGTTGCAATTCTGAAAGAAGAAGGTAAGTATACTCTCCTTCTCCAACCCCTCCCTCCCTCCCCCAGCCTCTAACCCTCCCCCTAACCCCATTACTTACCGGCGGGATAAGTAGTGGGGTCGGGATTCTGGCGCCAGCATTCTGAGCGCTGGCGTCCCAACAGCCGGGATCATATCTACATCCCGTGTGAAATGTATAGAGGAGAGGTAACCGGGTAGAATATCTTATGGAAGTTTATTTATTTATTAACAGTTTCTTATATAGCGCAGCATATTCCGTTGCGCTTTACAATTGTAAACATTAATAGAACTAAACTGGGTAATAACAGACAGATATATAGGTAGGAAGGCCCTGCTCGCAAGCTTACAATCTATAGGAAGTTATGAAAATGACAATAGAGGTAGAATTTCTAGTGACAACACATAAAAAAGAAAACGTAATAAATATATGTCTGGTATATACTGTATGATAGATGTATATATCACTTCCTTACAGGCTGGATTATACCAATAATCATCTTGTGTTTGGTGATAATCCTGGCAGCTGGGCTTCTCGTATGTTACCGCTTCACCTCTCTTTATAGGTAAGTAATAATGAGAGCAGTTCCATAACTGTATACTTCTCCTAACACACCTATTGCTGAGATCTGATCATGTTCAAATATTCAAACTCGTATTGTGTTATTGTGCAATGGCTGTGCATTTAATGTAATACACACTGTGATAACTTTGGGTAATTAGCTCGATAGATTGGGGTCAGTGGTGCAGTGATTAGGTGCAGAATTAGAGTCCACACATGGCATTCCAGTAAAATAAAGGGGATGGTGCTTTACTTCCAGCAGGGAAATCAGGTACAACACAAAGGAACAGAAAATAATAAACAACCTAGCCTCTATTTAGGGCGTCTAACTCACTTCTTGAGCCCTCTCTATCGTGGTGCAGCTAATCTGCCAATAAAGTCACAGTCTGCTTCTCTGCAGGTCTACAGCCGACTCCATCCTGGCTTGGCTTGGCTGCCACAGCTATACAAACAGTCAGTCCTGGTGGCCTTCCCTGTATCCTACAGATATAGGCCCTGGCTTCCTCAGCCTGCAGCTTCACTGCTTTATTGTCACACAGTAAGAGAGTTTATGGTTCCCCCTTGCCTCCTGCAAGGTCTAGACACAGGCCTCCTGGCCCCCAATGGCTTGGTCAGCTTCACTGGGCTCTCTGGCTGCCACAGTCCCACATGGACTGTCTCCAACAGCAGCCTGACTGGTCTGCCTCCTCATCAGCCCACACCTAAGTTCTCTCCACAAGGCACCCATAGGTGTATCACAACTCAGTATTAACCACTTAACTGACAAATTCTTTTTCCAAAAACCGCTCCAAAATTGTCGATTGAGTTAGGTCAAGAACATAATTTTAAACTTATCCATCACTATTTTCTTTGAAAAAAAAATATTTTTTTAAAACCCAGTATACCATAAAAATGGCAATTTTTATGTTATACTGTAATGATAGCCATTGACAGCTGTACCAGCGATGGTTCAACCATCGTTAGAAGCCATCAGTTGTTTACCAATTGGTCAAGATCTGTGTAGACCACAACTGCCGATGTTTCTTAAACATCAATTGAGGCCTGCCATCGATGGTGCCACATTGATGGCCACCAGCAATGGCAAACCACTTGTTTTCAGTCAGACCATTGATGTTTACAAACCATCGATGGTCGGTTGCCATCCCTAATCAGAGGCTCTGCGATATCTATCGATATATATATATATATATATAGTATATTGAACACACACATATATAAATTGCTCCTGCTTACACACATATGTGTGTATATGTATATATACATATACACATGTGTGTATGTATATATATATATATATGCATATATACACATTTATATATGTATATATACATGCATTTTATATATACACACACATATATATATACATACATATATATACATACATATACAGTCAGGCCCATAAATATTGGGACATTGACAGAATTTTCAGATTTTGGCCTCTATTCACCACCACAATGGCTTTGAAATGAAACAAACAAGATGTGCTTTAACTGCAGACTTTCAGATTTAATTTGAGGGTAATTACATCCAAATCAGGTGAACGGTGTAGGAATTACAACGGTTTCTATATGCGCTTCCCACTTTTTAAGGGGCCAAAAGTAATGGGACAAACTAAACAATCCTAAATCTAACTTTCACTTTTTAATACTTTGTTGCAAATCCTTTGCAGGCAATTACAGCCTGAAGTCTGGAACACATAGACATCACCAGACGCTGGGTTTCATCTCTGGTGATGCTCTGCCAGGCCTCTACTGCAAATGTCTTCAGTTCCTGCTTGTTCTTGGGGCATTTTCCCTGCAGTTTTGTCTTCATCAAGTGAAATGCATGCTCAATCGGATTCAGATCAGGGGATTGACTTGGCTATTGCATAACATTCCACTTTTTAGCCTTAAAAAACTCTTTGGTTGCTTTTGCAGTATGCTTCGGGTCACTGTCCATCTGCACTGTGAAGCGCCGTCCAATGAGTTCTGAAGCATTTGACTGAATATGAGCATATAATATTGCCCGAAACACTTCAGAATTCATTCTGCTGCTTTTGTCAGCAGTCACATCATCAATAAATACAAGCGAACCAGTTCCATTGGCAGCCATACATGCTCACGCCATGAGGTGGTATGTTTTGGATCATGAGCAGTTCCTTTCCTTCTCTTCTCTTCCCATCACTCTGGTACAAGTTGATCCTTGTCTCATCTGTCCATAGGATGTTGTTCCAGAACTGTAATGGCTTTTTTAGATGTTGTTTGGCAAACTCTAATCTGGTCTTTCTGTTTTTGTGGCTCACCAATGCTTTACATCTTGTGGTGAACCCTCTATATTCACTCTTGTGAAGTCTTCTCTTGATTGTTGACTTTGACACATATACACCTACCTCCTGGAGAGTGTTCTTGATTTGGCCAACTGTTGTGAAGGGGTTTTTCTTCACCAGGGAAATAATTCTTTTGTCATCCACCACAGTTGTTCTCCGTGGTCTTCCGGGTCTTTTGGTGTTGCTGAGCTCTCCGGTGCGTTCTTACTTTTTAAGAATGTTCCAAACAGTTGATTTGGCCACACCTAATGTTTTTGCTATCTCTCTGATGGGTTTGTTTTGATTTTTCAGCCTAATGATGGCTTGCTTCACTGATAGTGACAGCTCTTTGGATCTCATATTGAGAGTAGGGGTGTGCACCGGCCACTTTTCGTGTTTTGTGTTTTGGTTTTGGATCTGGATCTTTCTTCGTGTTTTGGATCTGGATTGGTTTTGCCAAAACCACCCTTCCGTGTTTTGGGTTCTGGGTTTTGTGTTTTGGATCTGTATTTTTTTGAAAAAAAGCATAAAAACAGCTAAAATCACAGAATTTGTAGGTTTTTCTGCTCCTATGCTATTATTAACCTCAATAACCTTAATTTCCACTCATTTCCAGTCTATTCTGAACACCTCACACCTCACAATAGTGTTTTTATGTCCAAAAGGTTGCACCGAGGTAGCTGGATGACTATGCTAAGCGACACGAGTGGGCGGCACAAACACGTGACCCATCTAGGAGTGACACTGCAGTGGCAGGCAGGATGGCAGTTAGAAAAACTAGGCCCCAAACTGTACATAATGCAAAGAAAAAAAGAGGTGCAAGATGGAATTGTCCTTGGGCCCTCCCACCCACCCTTATGTTGTATAAACAGGACATGCACACTTTAACAAATCAATCATTTCAGCGCCAGGGTCTGCCACACAACTGTGGCTGAAATGATTGGTTCATTTGGGCCCCCACAAAACAAGCTGGCAATTAATGTGTCCCTGCACAAACTGGCTCTACGGAGGCAAGATGTCATCCTCATCCTCCTCATCCACCGATTCCTCACCCTCTTCAGTGTGTACATCCTCATCCTCACAAAGTATTAACTCGTCCCCACTTGAATCCACCACCACAGGTCCCTCTGTACCTTCTGGAGGCTGGTCTCCCTGGAAGAGCTGATAATTCATTTTGATGAACATCATCTTCTCCACATTCTGTGGAAGCAACCTCCTACGCCTTTCGCTGACAAGGTTCCCGGCTGCACTAAACACTCTTTCGGAGTACACACTGGAGGGGGGGCAACTCAGGTAAAATAGAGCCAGTTTGTACAGGGGCCTCCAAATTGCCTCTTTTTCCTGCCAGTACAGGTATGGACTGTCTGACATGCCTACTTGGATGCTGTCACCGATGTAATCCTCCACCATTCTGTCAATGGTGACAGTATCATATGCAGTGACAGTAGACATGTCAGAAATTGTTGCCAGGTCCTTCAGTCCGGACCAGATGTCCAAACTTGGTCCTGCCTGCCCTGCATCACCGCCAGCGGGTTGCTTAGGATACCTAAGTTTTTTCCTGGCAGCCCCAGTTGCGGGAGAAAATGAAGAAGGAGCCGTTGACGTGTCACGTTCCGCTTCAGCTGACAGTGTGTTCACCAGCAGGTCTTTGCACCTCTGCAGGCTTGTGTCGGCCGGAAAGAGAGACACCACATAGGCTTTAAACCTAGGATCGAGCACGGTGGCCAAAATGTAGTGGTCTGATTTCAACAGATTGACCACCCTGGAATCCTGGCAAAGCGAATGAAGGGCTTCATCCACAAGTCCCACATGCCGAGCGGAATCGCTCCGTCTTAGCTCCTCCTTCACTTTCTCCAGCTGCTTCTGCAAAAGCCTGATGAGGGGAATGACCTGACTCAAGCTGGCAGTGTCTGAACTGACTTCACGTGTGGCAAGTTCGAAGGGCTGAAGAACCTTGCACAACACGGAAATCATTCTCCACTGCGCTTGAGTCAGGTGCATACCCCCTCCTTTGCCTATGTCATAGGTGGATGTATAGGCTTGTATGGCCTTTTGCTGCTCCTCCATCCTCTGAAGCATATAGAGGGTTGAGTTCCACCGCGTCACAACCTCTTGCTTCAGGTGATGGCGGGGCAGGTTCAAGAGTGTTTGCTGGCGCTCCAGTCTTCGGCACGCAGTCGCTGAATGGCGAAAGTGGCCAGAAATTTTTCGGGCCACCCAAAGCGTCTCCTGCACGCCCCTGTCGCTTTTCAGAAAATTCTGCACCACCAAGTTTATTGTGTGAGCAAAACATGGGACGTGCTGGAATTTGCCCAGATGTAATGCCCGCACAATATTGGTGGCGTTGTCAGATATCACAAATCCCCAGGAGAGTCTAAGTGGGGTAAGCCACTGGGCGATGATTTCCCTCAGTTTCTCTAAGAGGTTGTCGGCGGTGTGCCTCTTACTGAAACCAGTGATACACAGCGTAGCCTGCCTTGTAACGAGCTGGCGTTTCTGAGATGCTGCTACTGGTGACGCTGCTGCTGTTGCTGCGTAAGGTGATACATCTACCCAGTGGGCTGTCACAGTCATATAGTCCTTAGTCTGCCCTGTTCCACTTGTCCACATGTCCGTGGTTAAGTGGACATTGTGTACAACGGCATTTTTCAGGACACTGAGGACACTTTTTCTGACGTTTCTGTACAGTCTCGGTATCGCCTGCCTAGTGAAGTGGAATCTAGACGGGATTTGGAACCGGGGACACACTACCTCCATCAATTGTCTAAATCCCACTGCACTAATGGCGGATACCGGACGCACGTCTAACACCAACATAGCAGTCAAGGCCTCAGTTATACGTTTTGCTTCAGGATGACTGCTGTCGTACTTCATCCTCCTCGCTAAGGACTGTTGGAGGGTCAATTGTTTAGTAAAAGTAGTGGTGTTCCTACTTCCTCTCTGGGATGATGAACGACTCCCAGCAGCAGCAGCAACAGCAGCAGCGGCAGCAGTAGGCGTAGCAATGCAGGATCCTCCGGAGGAATCCCGGATAGGAGAGTCAGTCATGCCAGTGATATGGCCTGCAGGACTACTTCCGATCCTGACTAAGGAGGAAATTGACGAGGAGGGAGTTGACGGTGTGGTTTGCAGGCGCTTGGATACAACAGGACAACGGGATTTAGGTGTCCCTGGACTGCTTACGGTCTGAGCCAAAGTTTCTGAACTTGACAGTAACTTTTTATGAACGCGCTGCAGGTGCCGTATAAGGGAGGATGTTCCTAGGTGGTTGACGTCCCTACCCCTACTTATTTCACCTTTACATATGGTACATATGGCAAGACAGTTGTTGTCCGGATTTGGATAGAAATATTGCCAGACCAAAGAGGTGGAATGTTTGGTCTTCTGCCCAGGCATGACCGTGATGGGCTTTTTCATCCCACGGACAACAACTGTCTCCCCCGGAGCCTGATTTAAACAAACCACATCACCATCAGAATCCTCCTCGCCAACTTCCTCCTCAGCGCCAGCTACACCAGTATCCTCATCCTGTTGTACTTCAACAGTGACATCTTCAATTTGCATATCAGCAAGTGGACTGTGGGTGCTCCTTTCAGCACTTGCAGGGGGCGTGCAAATGGTGGAAAGAGCCACCTCTTCCCGTCCAGTGCTGGGAAGGTCAGGCATCGCAACCACCACCACACTTGGACTCTCTTTGGGGATTTGTGATATCTTCTTAGAAAGCACAGTTCTTCGCTGTGCTTTTGCCAGCTTAACTCTTTTGATTTTTTTAGTGGGAGGAGTGCTTCCATCGTCATGTGAAGCTGAACCACTAGTCATGAACATACTAGGGATCGACCTTAGCCGTTCCTTGCCACTCCGTGTCGTAAATGGCATATTGGCAAGTTTACGTTTCTCTTCAGCTGATTTAAATGTCTTTTTCAAGGTCATTTTCCTGAACTTTGCCATTTGGGATTGTATGTGCCCTCTACTATGACATTGGGCATCGGCCTTGGCAGACGACGTTGATGGCATGTTATCGTCTATGTCATGACTAGTGGCAGCAGCTTCAGCACTAGGAGGAAGTGGTTCTTGATCTTTCTCTATTTTATTTTTATCGGAGAAAGTTTGGTCCTCCATTTATGTTATATCGATTTGATATATACGTGCGGCTAAACACAGAAAATAAATTTTTTTTTGGTTCGGACTGGAGTGTACTTTGTGGGTTACAGCACCCTTTAACGGTCAAGCCAGCCGGCCCTTTACTTATGACACAGGCGCACTCTTGGCACTACTTTGTTGATGCACGTGCGGCTACTGCGCACACAATTCACAAACACAGAAAATAATTTTTTTTTAGGTTTGGACTGGAGTGTACTTTCGGGGGTTACAGCACCCTTAACGGTCAAGCCAGCCGGCCCTTTACTTATGACACAGGCGCACGCTTGGCACTACTTTGTTGATGCACGTGCGGCTACTGCGCACACAATTCACAACCACAGAAAATAATTTTTTTTTGGTTTGGACTGGAGTGTACTTTCGGGGGTTACAGCACCCTTTAACGGTCAAGCCAGCCGGCCCTTTACTTATGACACAGGCGCACGCTTGGCACTACTTTGTTGATGCACGTGCGGCTACTGCGCACACAATTCACAAACACAGAAAATAATTTTTTTTTAGGTTTGGACTGGAGTGTACTTTCGGGGGTTACAGCACCCTTAACGGTCAAGCCAGCCGGCCCTTTACTTATGACACAGGCGCACGCTTGGCACTACTTTGTTGATGCACGTGCGGCTACTGCGCACACAATTCACAAACACAGAAAATAATTTTTTTTTTGGTTTGGACTGGAGTGTACTTTCGGGGGTTACAGCACCCTTAACGGTCAAGCCAGCCGGCCCTTTACTTATGACACAGGCGCACGCTTGGCACTACTTTGTTGATGCACGTGCGGCTACTGCGCACACAATTCACAAACACAGAAAATAATTTTTTTTTTGGTTTGGACTGGAGTGTACTTTCGGGGGTTACAGCACCCTTAACGGTCAAGCCAGCCGGCCCTTTACTTATGACACAGGCGAACGCTTGACACTACTTTGTTGATGCACGTGCGGCTACTGCGCACACAATTCACAAACACAGAAAATAATTTTTTTTTGGTTTGGACTGGAGTGTACTTTCAGGGGTTACAGCACCCTTTAACGGTCAAGCCAGCCGGCCCTTTACTTATGACACAGGCGCACGCTTGGCACTACTTTGTTGATGCACGTGCGGCTACTGCGCACACAATTCACAAACACAGAAAATAATTTTTTTTTGGTTTGGACTGGAGTGTACTTTCGGGGGTTACAGCACCCTTTAACGGTCAAGCCAGCCGGCCCTTTACTTATGACACAGGGGCACTCTTGGCACTACTTTGTTGATGCACGTGCGGCTACTGCGCACACAATTCACAAACACAGAAAATAATTTTTTTTTAGGTTTGGACTGGAGTGTACTTTCGGGGGTTACAGCACCCTTAACGGTCAAGCCAGCCGGCCCTTTACTTATGACACAGGCGCACGCTTGGCACTACTTTGTTGATGCACGTGCGGCTACTGCGCACACAATTCACAAACACAGAAAATAATTTTTTTTTGGTTTGGACTGGAGTGTACTTTCGGGGGTTACAGCACCCTTTAACGGTCAAGCCAGCCGGCCCTTTACTTATGACACAGGCGCACGCTTGGCACTACTTTGTTGATGCACGTGCGGCTACTGCGCACACAATTCACAAACACAGAAAATAATTTTTTTTTAGGTTTGGACTGGAGTGTACTTTCGGGGGTTACAGCACCCTTAACGGTCAAGCCAGCCGGCCCTTTACTTATGACACAGGCGCACGCTTGGCACTACTTTGTTGATGCACGTGCGGCTACTGCGCACACAATTCACAAACACAGAAAATAATTTTTTTTTTGGTTTGGACTGGAGTGTACTTTCGGGGGTTACAGCACCCTTAACGGTCAAGCCAGCCGGCCCTTTACTTATGACACAGGCGCACGCTTGGCACTACTTTGTTGATGCACGTGCGGCTACTGCGCACACAATTCACAAACACAGAAAATATATTATTTTTTTAGCACTTGGGGGGAGCACCCCTGATGGACAGAGCACCCCCTGGACAACACTACAGCACCCCTTTAGGACTGGGACACTGCACAGGACTTTGGAACTGACTGCACAACACAGTCCAGCCAGCCCCTATGGACTTTGAAGTAGTGGACACAGCCCCTATTAACAACAGCAGCACAGCACAACACAGCCAGCCCCTATGGACTTTGAAGTAGTGGACAACAGCAGCACTACACTACACTACACTACACTACACAGCACTAACTCCCACCCTCCCTCTTCACTGTCCACAGCCGAGTGAGAAAATGGCGCCGACGCGGGTACCTTATATAGGATCCAAAACCCGCGAGACTCGGAAGGCGGGATGATGACGTTTTGCCTCGATGTCAGATCCGAGTCAGGCGGGAAAAGTCGAGCCTGACTCGGATCGGACTCGGATCGGGGGGGCTCGGGGGGGTTCGGATTTCAGAAATCCGAACCCGCTCACCCCTAATTGAGAGTTGACAGCAACTGATTCCAAATGCAAATGTCACACCTAGAATTTAATTTCAAAACCATTGTGGTGGTGAATAGAGGCCAAAATCTGAAAATTCTGTCAATGTCCCAATATTTATGGACCTGACTGTATATATATATATATATATATATAAATAAAATATAAATATAAATTTGATTTAATTTAGATCTCCCTTCTGTTCATTCACTTTGCATTTTGTTAATTGATACAAATAAACTAATAACACTTCTATTTTTAAAAGCATTCTTAATTTGCAGCATTTTTCCACACCTGCCTAAAACTTTTGAGCACACATCAACAAACTTCTGTGACATTGACTCTGAGGGTCTCATTCAGACCCGCTCGCGACCACAGGATGCTCGCAAGTGGGTCGATGTTACCCAAATGCGCATGCGCACGACGGAGGCTGCTCCGTCGTGCACATGCGCGAGACCCTGCGAGCGACGGGGAAGCCGTCGCTCGGGGTCTCGCTACAAAGGGGGCGTGCTGTCGATGGTGAGTGACAGCACGCCCCCTTTGGTGGGCGTGCCGGGGGCGTGGCTACCCAGACTGAGGCGTTCCCATGCCTACCGTCTGGGTCCGGCCCCACTGACATCACTAGTGATGTCAGTGGGAATGATTTTGGCTCTGATACAGCCAAAATCACTCCAGGGCTTGCGGCAGCGAGACCCTACCGCAGGGTCTCATTGCAAGCCTGATGGTCTCGATGGTCTTGACCATCGTGACCATCATCATGGATGCTCGCATAAGCTGTGGGTGGCAACCCACAGCTATGCGAGCGTCCAAAAGGCCGCTCCAAATGTAACTAGGACGGCCCTGATTCAGAGCGAGCGCTCTGGTCAGAGCGTCCGGCTCTGAATCAGGGCCTGAGTCAGTTCATCTAGTGTTGCAAGGCTGCTTAAACCTCACAGTGGAACCAAATCTGTGTCACAAGAAAATGGAATGGCAAATGTGGATGGAAATGTAAAACAGCACCTTGAAATGTTAAACTGTCGATTAGAAAACGTATTTGTCCAGCCAGTATCAGACTGCGGCATGAAGGGCCCACCAGGGGAATGCAGTGATAGGAGCCCTTGGTTAATGTGTGTGGCCAGCCACTGCAACAGGTGTGGCCAGCTGTCACAGGGGGTGTGGCCAGCCATCACAGGGGGTGTGGCTAGCCACCACAGGGGGTGTGGCCAGCCACCACAGAGGCTTGACCAACCATTTAATAGAACATAGCCTGCAGACAACATGGCTACTTCAGTGCATGGTCTGAGCCCCTTTATAAATGTATATAGTACATACTGATAGTTCATGCAGTATGATGTACCAGATTATACAGGGTACTGGATATACCATAGTCCTGGGAATGCAGTATAATGTGACACACAGTACATATAATAATAAAGCACATGATGTTGATCCTGTCTATATATCACATAAATGTACTATAAGGGACAGTGGCGGAACTTGTGAGTGGTGGGCCCAGGTGCAAAAATTTGATTTGGGCCCCCCTCCTTTGCCCTACTCCAAGTTCAAAGGGCAGTGGGTGACAGGGAGAGGTAGAGGGTGACAGGGAGAGGCAAGAGGTAAACAAACAGACAAGAGGGTGACGGAGAAGCAGTGGGTGACAGGGAGAGAGTGATAGGTAGAGGTAACAGGCTGTAGTGACAGAGAAAAGCAGTGGGTAAGAGGGTGAGGTCATCAGGCAGTGGGTGACAGGGAGAGGAAGGGGCAGTGGGTGACAGGGAGAGGGTGACAGGCAGTATGTGAGAGGGATAGGAGAGATGCATGGGGGCGAGGGAGAGGGTGATAGGGAGAGCTGACAGGGAGAGGTGACAGGGAGAGGGGAGAGGCAGTGGGTGACAGGGAGATGCAGTGGGTGCCCGACACATTATTCCACACTGTAGTACCCCTCACATTATGCCACACTATAGTGGCCACACATTATGCCACCTGTAGTGCCCCCACATTATGCTATACTGTAGTGCCCCCTCATTATGTCACATTGTATTGTTCACACATTATGCCACCTGTAGTGCCCACACATTATGCCACCTGTAGTGCCCACACATTTATGCTACAGTGTAGTCCCCACAAATTATGCTACCTGTAGTGCCCACACATTATGCTACACTGTAGTGCCCACACATTTATGCTACACTGTAGCGCCCACACATTTATGCTACACTGTAGTGCCCACACATTATGCTACCTGTAGTGCCCACACAGTGTACTCACCAGCAGAATCCTCAGGCAGCCTGCAGCACAGCAGTCACAGCCTCACACCCATTAGGCTGCACTGCTGCTAAACTCCATGGTTGCTGCTAGATCCTATGTGGAGAAAGGACCTCTGTGACGTTGCAGTCACGTGACCACTGCAGGAGGGCCAGATCGTTCCTGTGTTACCACCCACGTGGGCATAGAGGGGAAAGACATTTTTGTGGTGAGCGCAGCGAACCACTGTGCCCGAAGTATGGCGAGTGGTCACTTTTGGCCCCACGTTATCATTCTTGCCCCTCCCCCTTTCATGACAGGTCACGTGGGTGTAACATCACAGGTCCCTTGGAGCACTGTGTTATAGACCTAACCTAAACTCCATGTCAGAGGAACATGTGACGGGCTCCTCCAATCAGAGCTCAGCACATGCTCCTCTGACTCCACTGCAGAGACTATAGGCATTTATTACACAGTAGTGCACTGCAGCGCTGAGCCTGACTGCACTGTGCCCTGGTCCTCTCTGGGTGTAGCTGCTGGCCGGCTCAGTCACAGCCTTGATGGCTGCCCGGCAAGCAGCGCAGCCTGCCATACAATTATAAACGGCACCGGGCAATGTGTACCCTTATATTGCGGCGGGCCCCGGTGCAGTTACAGGTAAGATAACAGGAGGGCGGGGGGAGGTAGCAGCAGTGGTACCCGCAGTACGGTGGGTGCACAGGGGAAAGCTGTACGTACTGCTCTCAGTGCATAGAGACCCTCTCCTATGCACTGAGGAGCGGAGCGTTGTTATCCCCCAGCTGTAGCTGGTATCGTGCACAGGCCAGCCTGGCTTGGAGAGGGTTACACCTGCCGTTGGTCAGTAATTTGGCTGCTGCCAGTGACTGCAATACTGTAGTTCTGTTTATTCTTGCCAGACCCCTTTTCCTGTGCACTACAGTCTGACCAGCCAGTCATTGCTATAGCTGACTGGATGGGAAAAGTGAGCACGTTTGGCTTACATAGGGGGCAAGTACAGAGTTGGAAGTGAGAAGGTTCACTACACACTATCATGATCAGCATGTACTGTACATGGCCTATAGTAGGTACCAGGGGCGTTTCTAGAGAGGAGGGGGCCCGTGTGCAGTCTCCGAAACGGGCCCCCTCCTCTCCGCCCGGCGGCCGGCAGCGCACTGAGTAGTGCGCAGCCAGCGCCGGAGTTATAGACCCTTGGCACTAGAGTGTGCCCAGAGTCTATAGTGTATGCACAGGTCACCGGGGAAATGGCCGCGGTGGCCTTTTTCCCTGTACTGCGCATGTGCAAGCGACGAGAAAATGGCAGCCGCGGCCATTTTCCAGTCGTTTTACAGCGCCGGACCCCCGAGCCGATGTGGGATTCAGGAGAGGTATGTAATATTATGCGTGCAGGGTGTGTGGTGCGGGGCCCGTGTTCCCCGCACACCATGCACCCATTATAGATACGCACCTGGTAGGTACAACGTATACTGTATAACCCTCATAACAGGTCTGTATGGGCCACATTTGCACTGCACTAACATTTCCTTACTATAATGTGGCGATGCAGTCAGGAAGCCGACGGTCGCAATGCCGACCGCCGGCTTCCCGACTGTCTAATCCCGGCAAGGTACAAATGACAGGTGTCGAATTCTCGACGCCTGAAATTAGACCTACACCGGGAGCCCGACATGGAGAGGGTTACACCTGCCGTTGGTCAGTAATTTGGCTGCTGCCAGTGACTGCAATACTGTAGTTCTGTTTATTCTTGCCAGACCCCTTTTCCTGTGCTCTACAGTCTGACCAGCCAGTCATTGCTATAGCTGACTGGATGGGAAAAGTGAGCACGTTTGGCTTACATAGGGGGCAAGTACAGAGTTGGAAGTGAGAAGGTTCACTACACACCATCATGATCAGCATGTACTGTACATGGCCTATAGTAGGTACCAGGGGCGTTTCTAGAGAGGAGGGGCCCGTGTGCAGTCTCTGAAATGGGCCCCCTCCTCTCCGCCCGGCGGCCGGCAGCGCACTGAGTAGTGCGCGGCCAGCGTCGGAGTTATAGACCCTGGGCACTAGAGTGTGCCCAGAGTCTATAGTGTATGCACAGGTCACCGGGGAAATGGCCGCGGTGGCATTTTTCCCTGTACTGCGCATGCGCAAGCGACGAGAAAATGGCAGCCGCAGCCATTTTCCAGTCGTTTTACAGCGCCGGACCCCCGAGCCGATGTGGGATTCAGGAGAGGTAAGTAATATTATGGGTGCAGGGTGTGTGGTGCGGGGCCCGTGTTCCCCGCACACCATGCACCCAATATAGATACGCCCCTGGTAGGTACAACGTATGCTGTATAACCCTCATAACAGGTCTGTATGGGCCACATTTGCACTGCACTAACATTTCCTTACTATAATGTGGCGATGCAGTCTGGAAGCCGACGGTCGCAATGCCGACCGCCGGCTTCCCGACTGTCTAATCCCGGCAAGGTACAAATGACAGGTGTCGAATTCTCGACGCCTGAAATTAGACCTACACCGGGAGCCCGACAGCCGGCTTACCAAACGAAGGTAAGCCGGGCGCAGACAGCCGTGGGGAGGGGGAGAGTTAGGTTAGGGGCTCCCGGGGGGGGACTTAGGGTTAAGCACCCCCCAGGAGGTTAGGGTTAGGCTAGGGAAAGACGGGGTTAGGGTTAGGCACCCCTGGGGGGAGGTTAGGGTTAGGCACCCCCCCGGGAGACATAGGGTTAGGGTGCGGGGAAGGGAGGGTTAGGGTTAGGCACCGCCGGGGTGAAGTTAGGGTTAGGCACCCCCCCGGGGGACATAGGGTTAGGCAGCGGGGAAGGGGGGTTAGGGTTAGGCACTTAGAGAGGGGTTAGGTTAGGCACTTGGGGGGGAGGTTAGGGTTAGGCACTTAGAGAGGGGTTAGGGTTAGGCACTTGGGGGGGAGGTTAGGGTTAGGCATCTCTTAAGGAGGGTTAGGGGGTAGAATAGGGTTAGTTGATACTTACCTTTTAACGTTCGGGATCTTCACCCCTGCCGGGCTTCCGCTGATGGGAGTTGAACCGCCGTCCAGGTGATTCCTTGAGAACACCATTTCCACCTCTTGTGATAAATGTAGATGTGTATAGTATCTTGTATAAATTCCACTGTTTGTTCAACTCTGCCCGAGCCCCATAAAGTACATTTACAGTTCTTAGTACATCAGAGTACATGTGCAACATTGAAACTTTGAACTTTTAAACTGCGCAGCATGAATCAAATCACTGCCACAATCCTATAATTATAACATGAGCAAATCTCACTATGACGGGGCTTACTGCTGCAATAATACCATATCATACTATGATATGGTATAATACTATACATACTATGATATGGTATAATACTATACATACTATGATATGGTATAATACTATACATACTATGATATGGTATAATACTATACATACTATGATATGGTATAATACTATACATACTATGATATGGTATAATACTATACATACTATGATATGGTATAATACTATACATAGTATGATATGGTATAATACTATACATAGTATGATATGGTATAATAATACTATACATACTATGATATGGTATAATACTATACATACTATGATATAGCATAATACTATACATACTATGATATGGTATAATACTATACATACTATGATATGGTATAATACTATACATACTATGATATGGTATAATACTATACATACTATGATATGGTATAATACTATACATACTATGATATGGTATAATACTATACATAGTATGATATGGTATAATACTATACATAGTATGATATGGTATAATAATACTATACATACTATGATATGGTATAATACTATACATACTATGATATAGCATAATACTATACATACTATGATATGGTATAATACTATACATACTATGATATAGTATAATACTATACATACTATGATATGGTATTATTGCAGCAATAAGCCCAATCATAGTGAGATTCTGTCATGTTATAATTATAGTGAGATTTTGTCATGTTATAATTAGGGGTGAGCGGGTTCGGATTTCTGAAATCCGAACCCCCCCGAGCCCCCCCGATCCGAGTCCGATCCGAGTCAGGCTCGACTTTTCCCGCCTGACTCGGATCTGAAATCGAGGCAAAACGTCATCATCCCGCCTTCCGAGTCTCGCGGGTTTTGGATCCTATATAAGGTACCCGCGTCGGCGCCATTTTCTCACTCGGCTGTGGACAGTGAAGAGGGAGGGTGGGAGTTAGTGCTGTGTAGTGTAGTGTAGTGTAGTGCTGCTGTTGTCCACTACTTCAAAGTCCATAGGGGCTGGCTGTGTTGTGCTGTGCTGCTGTTGTTAATAGGGGCTGTGTCCACTACTTCAAAGTCCATAGGGGCTGGCTGGACTGTGTTGTGCAGTCAGTTCTCCATAGGGGCTGTGTCCACTCCAAAGTCCTGTGCAGTGTCCCAGTCCTAAAGGGGTGCTGTAGTGTTGTCCAGGGGGTGCTCTGTCCATCAGGGGTGCTCCCCCCAAGTGCTAAAAAAATAATATATTTTCTGTGTTTGTGAATTGTGTGCGCAGTAGCCGCACGTGCATCAACAAAGTAGTGCCAAGCGTGCGCCTGTGTCATAAGTAAAGGGCCGGCTGGCTTGACCGTTAAAGGGTGCTGTAACCCCCGAAAGTACACTCCAGTCCAAACCAAAAAAAAATTATTTTCTGTGTTTGTGAATTGTGTGCGCAGTAGCCGCACGTGCATCAACAAAGTAGTGCCAAGCGTGCGCCTGTGTCATAAGTAAAGGGCCGGCTGGCTTGACCGTTAAGGGTGCTGTAACCCCCGAAAGTACACTCCAGTCCAAACCAAAAAAAAAATTATTTTCTGTGTTTGTGAATTGTGTGCGCAGTAGCCGCACGTGCATCAACAAAGTAGTGCCAAGCGTGCGCCTGTGTCATAAGTAAAGGGCCGGCTGGCTTGACCGTTAAGGGTGCTGTAACCCCCGAAAGTACACTCCAGTCCAAACCAAAAAAAAAATTATTTTCTGTGTTTGTGAATTGTGTGCGCAGTAGCCGCACGTGCATCAACAAAGTAGTGCCAAGCGTGCGCCTGTGTCATAAGTAAAGGGCCGGCTGGCTTGACCGTTAAGGGTGCTGTAACCCCCGAAAGTACACTCCAGTCCAAACCAAAAAAAAAATTATTTTCTGTGTTTGTGAATTGTGTGCGCAGTAGCCGCACGTGCATCAACAAAGTAGTGCCAAACGTGCGCCTGTGTCATAAGTAAAGGGCCGGCTGGCTTGACCGTTAAGGGTGCTGTAACCCCCGAAAGTACACTCCAGTCCAAACCAAAAAAAAAATTATTTTCTGTGTTTGTGAATTGTGTGCGCAGTAGCCGCACGTGCATCAACAAAGTAGTGCCAAGCGTGCGCCTGTGTCATAAGTAAAGGGCCGGCTGGCTTGACCGTTAAAGGGTGCTGTAACCCACGAAAGTACACTCCAGTCCAAACCAAAAAAAAATTATTTTCTGTGTTTGTGAATTGTGTGCGCAGTAGCCGCACGTGCATCAACAAAGTAGTGCCAAGCGTGCGCCTGTGTCATAAGTAAAGGGCCGGCTGGCTTGACCGTTAAAGGGTGCTGTAACCCCCGAAAGTACACTCCAGTCCAAACCAAAAAAAAAATTATTTTCTGTGTTTGTGAATTGTGTGCGCAGTAGCCGCACGTGCATCAACAAAGTAGTGCCAAGCGTGCGCCTGTGTCATAAGTAAAGGGCCGGCTGGCTTGACCGTTAAGGGTGCTGTAACCCCCGAAAGTACACTCCAGTCCAAACCAAAAAAAAAATTATTTTCTGTGTTTGTGAATTGTGTGCGCAGTAGCCGCACGTGCATCAACAAAGTAGTGCCAAGCGTGCGCCTGTGTCATAAGTAAAGGGCCGGCTGGCTTGACCGTTAAGGGTGCTGTAACCCCCGAAAGTACACTCCAGTCCAAACCTAAAAAAAAATTATTTTCTGTGTTTGTGAATTGTGTGCGCAGTAGCCGCACGTGCATCAACAAAGTAGTGCCAAGCGTGCGCCTGTGTCATAAGTAAAGGGCCGGCTGGCTTGACCGTTAAAGGGTGCTGTAACCCCCGAAAGTACACTCCAGTCCAAACCAAAAAAAAATTATTTTCTGTGTTTGTGAATTGTGTGCGCAGTAGCCGCACGTGCATCAACAAAGTAGTGCCAAGCGTGCGCCTGTGTCATAAGTAAAGGGCCGGCTGGCTTGACCGTTAAAGGGTGCTGTAACCCCCGAAAGTACACTCCAGTCCAAACCAAAAAAAAATTATTTTCTGTGTTTGTGAATTGTGTGCGCAGTAGCCGCACGTGCATCAACAAAGTAGTGCCAAGCGTGCGCCTGTGTCATAAGTAAAGGGCCGGCTGGCTTGACCGTTAAAGGGTGCTGTAACCCCCGAAAGTACACTCCAGTCCAAACCAAAAAAAAATTATTTTCTGTGTTTGTGAATTGTGTGCGCAGTAGCCGCACGTGCATCAACAAAGTAGTGCCAAGCGTGCGCCTGTGTCATAAGTAAAGGGCCGGCTGGCTTGACCGTTAAGGGTGCTGTAACCCCCGAAAGTACACTCCAGTCCAAACCAAAAAATAAATTATTTTCTGTGTTTGTGAATTGTGTGCGCAGTAGCCGCACGTGCATCAACAAAGTAGTGCCAAGCGTGCGCCTGTGTCATAAGTAAAGGGCCGGCTGGCTTGACCGTTAAGGGTGCTGTAACCCCCGAAAGTACACTCCAGTCCAAACCAAAAAAAAAATTATTTTCTGTGTTTGTGAATTGTGTGCGCAGTAGCCGCACGTGCATCAACAAAGTAGTGCCAAGCGTGCGCCTGTGTCATAAGTAAAGGGCCGGCTGGCTTGACCGTTAAAGGGTGCTGTAACCCCCGAAAGTACACTCCAGTCCAAACCAAAAAAAAATTATTTTCTGTGTTTGTGAATTGTGTGCGCAGTAGCCGCACGTGCATCAACAAAGTAGTGCCAAGCGTGCGCCTGTGTCATAAGTAAAGGGCCGGCTGGCTTGACCGTTAAAGGGTGCTGTAACCCCCGAAAGTACACTCCAGTCCAAACCAAAAAAAAATTATTTTCTGTGTTTGTGAATTGTGTGCGCAGTAGCCGCACGTGCATCAACAAAGTAGTGCCAAGCGTGCGCCTGTGTCATAAGTAAAGGGCCGGCTGGCTTGACCGTTAAGGGTGCTGTAACCCCCGAAAGTACACTCCAGTCCAAACCAAAAAAAAATTATTTTCTGTGTTTGTGAATTGTGTGCGCAGTAGCCGCACGTGCATCAACAAAGTAGTGCCAAGCGTGCGCCTGTGTCATAAGTAAAGGGCCGGCTGGCTTGACCGTTAAGGGTGCTGTAACCCCCGAAAGTACACTCCAGTCCAAACCAAAAAATAAATTATTTTCTGTTTGTGAATTGTGTGCGCAGTAGCCGCACGTGCATCAACAAAGTAGTGCCAAGCGTGCGCCTGTGTCATAAGTAAAGGGCCGGCTGGCTTGACCGTTAAGGGTGCTGTAACCCCCGAAAGTACACTCCAGTCCAAACCAAAAAAAAAATTATTTTCTGGGTTTAGCCGCACGTATATATCAAATCGATATAACATAAATGGAGGACCAAACTTTCTCCGATAAAAATAAAATAGAGAAAGATCAAGAACCACTTCCTCCTAGTGCTGAAGCTGCTGCCACTAGTCATGACATAGACGATAACATGCCATCAACGTCGTCTGCCAAGGCCGATGCCCAATGTCATAGTAGAGGGCACATACAATCCCAAATGGCAAAGTTCAGGAAAATGACCTTGAAAAAGACATTTAAATCAGCTGAAGAGAAACGTAAACTTGCCAATATGCCATTTACGACACGGAGTGGCAAGGAACGGCTAAGGTCGATCCCTAGTATGTTCATGACTAGTGGTTCAGCTTCACATGACGATGGAAGCCCTCCTCCCACTAAAAAAATCAAAAGAGTTAAGCTGGCAAAAGCACAGCGAAGAACTGTGCTTTCTAAGAAGATATCACAAATCCCCAAGGAGAGTCCAAGTGTGGTGGTGGTTGCGATGCCTGACCTTCCCAGCACTGGACGGGAAGAGGTGGCTCTTTCCACCATTTGCACGCCCCCTGCAAGTGCTGAAAGGAGCACCCACAGTCCACTTGCTGATATGCAAATTGAAGATGTCACTGTTGAAGTACAACAGGATGAGGATACTGGTGTAGCTGGCGCTGAGGAGGAAGTTGGCGAGGAGGATTCTGATGGTGATGTGGTTTGTTTAAATCAGGCTCCGGGGGAGACAGTTGTTGTCCGTGGGATGAAAAAGCCCATCACGGTCATGCCTGGGCAGAAGACCAAACATTCCACCTCTTTGGTCTGGCAATATTTCTATCCAAATCCGGACAACAACTGTCTTGCCATATGTACCATATGTAAAGGTGAAATAAGTAGGGGTAGGGACGTCAACCACCTAGGAACATCCTCCCTTATACGGCACCTGCAGCGCGTTCATAAAAAGTTACTGTCAAGTTCAGAAACTTTGGCTAAGACCGTAAGCAGTCCAGGGACACCTAAATCCCGTTGTCCTGTTGTATCCAAGCGCCTGCAAACCACACCGTCAACTCCCTCCTCGTCAATTTCCTCCTTAGTCAGGATCGGAAGTAGTCCTGCAGGCCATGTCACTGGCATGACTGACTCTCCTATCCGGGATTCCTCTGGAGGATCCTGCATTGCTACGCCTACTGCTGCCGCTGCTGCTGTTGCTGCTGCTGGGAGTCGTTCATCATCCCAGAGAGGAAGTAGGAACACCACTACTTTTACTAAACAATTGACCCTCCAACAGTCCTTAGCGAGGAGGATGAAGTACGACAGCAGTCATCCTGAAGCAAAACGTATAACTGAGGCCTTGACTGCTATGTTGGTGTTAGACGTGCGTCCGGTATCCGCCATTAGTGCAGTGGGATTTAGACAATTGATGGAGGTAGTGTGTCCCCGGTTCCAAATCCCGTCTAGATTCCACTTCACTAGGCAGGCGATACCGAGACTGTACAGAAACGTCAGAAAAAGTGTCCTCAGTGTCCTGAAAAATGCCGTTGTACACAATGTCCACTTAACCACGGACATGTGGACAAGTGGAACAGGGCAGACTAAGGACTATATGACTGTGACAGCCCACTGGGTAGATGTATCACCTTACGCAGCAACAGCAGCAGCGTCACCAGTAGCAGCATCTCAGAAACGCCAGCTCGTTACAAGGCAGGCTACGCTGTGTATCACCGGTTTCAGTAAGAGGCACACCGCCGACAACCTCTTAGAGAAACTGAGGGAAATCATCGCCCAGTGGCTTACCCCACTTAGACTCTCCTGGGGATTTGTGATATCTGACAACGCCACCAATATTGTGCGGGCATTACATCTGGGCAAATTCCAGCACGTCCCATGTTTTGCTCACACAATAAACTTGGTGGTGCAGAATTTTCTGAAAAGCGACAGGGGCGTGCAGGAGACGCTTTGGGTGGCCCGAAAAATTTCTGGCCACTTTCGCCATTCAGCGACTGCGTGCCGAAGACTGGAGCGCCAGCAAACACTCTTGAACCTGCCCCGCCATCACCTGAAGCAAGAGGTTGTGACGCGGTGGAACTCAACCCTCTATATGCTTCAGAGGATGGAGGAGCAGCAAAAGGCCATACAAGCCTATACATCCACCTATGACATAGGCAAAGGAGGGGGTATGCACCTGACTCAAGCGCAGTGGAGAATGATTTCCGTGTTGTGCAAGGTTCTTCAGCCCTTCGAACTTGCCACACGTGAAGTCAGTTCAGACACTGCCAGCTTGAGTCAGGTCATTCCCCTCATCAGGCTTTTGCAGAAGCAGCTGGAGAAAGTGAAGGAGGAGCTAAGACGGAGCGATTCCGCTCGGCATGTGGGACTTGTGGATGAAGCCCTTCATTCGCTTTGCCAGGATTCCAGGGTGGTCAATCTGTTGAAATCAGACCACTACATTTTGGCCACCGTGCTCGATCCTAGGTTTAAAGCCTATGTGGTGTCTCTCTTTCCGGCCGACACAAGCCTGCAGAGGTGCAAAGACCTGCTGGTGAACACACTGTCAGCTGAAGCGGAACGTGACACGTCAACGGCTCCTTCTTCATTTTCTCCCGCAACTGGGGCTGCCAGGAAAAAACGTAGGTATCCTAAGCAACCCGCTGGCGGTGATGCAGGGCAGGCAGGACCAAGTTTGGACATCTGGTCCGGACTGAAGGACCTGGCAACAATTTCTGACATGTCTACTGTCACTGCATATGATACTGTCACCATTGACAGAATGGTGGAGGATTACATCGGTGACAGCATCCAAGTAGGCATGTCAGACAGTCCATACCTGTACTGGCAGGAAAAAGAGGCAATTTGGAGGCCCCTGTACAAACTGGCTCTATTTTACCTGAGTTGCCCCCCCTCCAGTGTGTACTCCGAAAGAGTGTTTAGTGCAGCCGGGAACCTTGTCAGCGAAAGGCGTAGGAGGTTGCTTCCACAGAATGTGGAGAAGATGATGTTCATCAAAATGAATTATCAGCTCTTCCAGGGAGACCAGCCTCCAGAACGTACAGAGGGACCTGTGGTGGTGGATTCAAGTGGGGACGAGTTAATACTTTGTGAGGATGAGGATGTACACACTGAAGAGGGTGAGGAATCGGTGGATGAGGAGGATGAGGATGACATCTTGCCTCCGTAGAGCCAGTTTGTGCAGGGACACATTAATTGCCAGCTTGTTTTGTGGGGGCCCAAACGAACCAATCATTTCAGCCACAGTTGTGTGGCAGACCCTGGCGCTGAAATGATTGATTTGTTAAAGTGTGCATGTCCTGTTTATACAACATAAGGGTGGGTGGGAGGGCCCAAGGACAATTCCATCTTGCACCTCTTTTTTTCTTTGCATTATGTACAGTTTGGGGCCTAGTTTTTCTAACTGCCATCCTGTCTGCCACTGCAGTGTCACTCCTAGATGGGTCACGTGTTTGTGCCGCCCACTCGTGTCGCTTAGCATAGTCATCCAGCTACCTCGGTGCAACCTTTTGGACATAAAAACACTATTGTGAGGTGTGAGGTGTTCAGAATAGACTGGAAATGAGTGGAAATTAAGGTTATTGAGGTTAATAATAGCATAGGAGCAGAAAAACCTACAAATTCTGTGATTTTAGCTGTTTTTATGCTTTTTTTCAAAAAAATACAGATCCAAAACACAAAACCCAGAACCCAAAACACGGAAGGGTGGTTTTGGCAAAACCAATCCAGATCCAAAACACGAAGAAAGATCCAGATCCAAAACCAAAACACGAAAAGTGGCCGGTGCACACCCCTAGTTATAATTATAGTATTGTGCAGTTATTTGATATTATTGCAGACATAACCCCCGGGGCAGTGTCAGAGACATGACTGCTCATACATGGCAGCCTATCTCCAGTGCTGCAGCTGCTGTGGGATATTGATTTGCTTGTGGGAATCTAAAGATTTAATTTTATTGACCATTTACATTTTTTTCCCTGTGAATGGGTGGGCAAGGGCCCCAGTGCATCGCTTTGCCCAGGGCCCACACTGCTGTTAAGACAGCCCTGTAGTACATACCAGTCAGTGTCTAAGGATTACTTTTTGAATTTTTTTTACAACTACATTCTGGGTTTGCAATATGCTGTATTTTAAATGTTATTTTCACAGACAAAAACATTTAGGGGTATTTACTAAGAATCGTGTCTGGTCGAGATGTCAATCACGGATGTGTTTGGCCATTTTTTACAACTCGCAAATTCACTAAAGGCAAACACTCGGGTGAGAAATCTTTAAACTCTCTGCAAAACACGGGTAAAAAACACAAATAGAAATAAACTAACTGCAGTACCCGGTGTTGCCCGGGTTTAAATCTTCAAGTTATTTAATTCTATTATGTGATGATGACCAAATCCTTCCAGTGGAAGGCCCAGAACATGCTCCCCAGGTCAAAGTTCTGCCCAGCGTACACCAACGGGAGGTCCGACCGGGACCTCAACCCCCTAGCATGTCTTCTGGGATCCAGTGTTACCACTTTGTGAAGTTGTCGTCCAAATCCATCCAGGGGAAGGCTCAATACAGGCACCCCGGGTCAAAGTTCTGCCCAGCGTACACCAACGGGAGGTCTGGCCGGCACCCTAATCCACCTAAAACCTGGACAGGATCCAACTGGACCATCTCGCGTTGGTTTCATCTCAATCGGTGCAGGGGTGTCTGAATGGATAACCGCAAACAAACCAATTAATTTTATATATGATTTTTTGCTTTGTCGCTATGTGGTCTAATAGCTTACTTTTTCAATACTCAATAACTATGTAAGATTTGTCAGCTTTACCCTGAAAGCTGTGGAAGATATTCGCCAACAAACAAACTTCTTCTTTTCTATATATAGATACACCATTGGCCAAACTTGCAGGTACTTTCCATAGACAAGAATACAACAGGTAATTTACCTGGAATTGCGATTAGAATTACGGGTGTAATCTAAACAAACTCAAGACATATCAGTGTGATCCATGTATGTCTCTGGGGTAATAGTGATAATAATAAATATCTACTATTATTTTTTACAGTCGGACTACAGGTCCAAGCGTGCCTGCCCTTTGGCACTTGTAGAACAACAAGTGCCAGCAGGCGTCCGACACTGGTACCCCCACTGTAAAAAATAAATAGTAAAAGAGCCTCAGTACACACACACCATGCATAGTAAAAGTGTATTACACACTATACTCACCTTGTCCACGGTGTTCGGTCCCCTTGTCCAGTAGAGATCTCAGCTTTTCCCTAAAAAAAAAAAAAAAGAATACTCCCCTACCTCTTTGCGCAGATCCTCTTCTCCAATAGAGATCCTGGCCAATTAAACAAAAGAAGAGTCACCCAAACCATTTCGGACACTGATGTCTTTCCACATACATCTCTTCCCCGGCAAGTGTTGGAACCCCTCCCCCCCGCCGCTCTCGGCACCTCCGATTGGCACTGTAAACAGTTGTATTTATGCAGGGTCGGCTCGAGGCACATTCAACCAGTGCGGTCGAACAGGGGTGCCACCCCATAGAGGGTGCACCCCTCCCAACCATTCCCGATTTCTGCGGGACAGTCCTGTTTTTCGTTTGTCGGGAGGTTGGGCACCTCCACCGCTGCAGCTGTGCGGCAGTGCCGGACCCCGGAGAAAAGAATGGATGCCGCGTATATGGTTTTCACACCACATATATGTGTGTACAGTACTTGTATATGATTCTTATATTTCACACCAAAGTGTTTCCTGCTTGTGACACATGGATGTGTGTAATATAGGTGCTTGATAATTCATGTAACAGTTATATGTGTACTGCAAACCTGTGTGTAACACCTGACTGTGTAATACCTGCATGCGCTACCTGTGTGTAACACCTGAATGTGTAATGCCTGCGTTTGTTACCTGACTGTGTAATACCTGCGTGCACCACCTGTGTGTAACACCTGACTGTGTAATACCTGCCTGCGCCACCTGTGTGTAACACATGACTGTGTAGTACCTGCCTGCACCACCCATGTGTAACACCTGTCTGTGTAATACCTGTGTGCACCACCTGTGTGTAACACCTGACTGTGTAATACCTGCATGCACCACCTGTGTGTAACACCTGTGTAATACCTGCATTCGTTACCTGTGTGTAACACCTGTCTGTGTAATACCTGTGTGTAACACCTGACTGTGCAATACCTGCATGTGCCACCTGTGTGTAACACCTGTCTGTGTAATACCTGCCTGCACCACCCGTGTGTAACACCTCACTGTGTAATACCTGTGTGCACCACCTGTGTGTAACAACTGTGTAATACCTGAGTTTGTTACCTGTGTGTAACACCTGACTGTGTAATACCAGCGTGCGCCACCTGTGTGTAACATTTGTGTAATACCTGCGTTCGTTACCTGTGTGTAACACCTGACTGTGTAATACCTGCATTCGTTATCTGTGTGTAACACCTGACTGTGTAATACCTGCATGCACCATTTGTGTGTAACACCTGTGTAATACCTGTGTTCATTACCTGTGTGTAACACCTGTTTAATACCTGCACGAGCCACCTGTGTGTAACACCTGTCTGTGTAATACCTGCCTGCACCACCTGTGTGTAACACCCGACTGTGTAATTCCTGCATGCGCCACCTGTATGTAACATCTGAATGTGTAATACTTGCCTTCGTTACCTGCGTGTAACACCTGACTGTGTAATACCTGCCTTCGTTACCTGTGTGTAACACCTGACTGTGTAATACCTGCCTTCGTTACCTGTGTGTAACACCTGACTGTGTAATACCTGCGAGCGTCACCTGTGTGTAACATCTGTGTTATACCTTCCTCGTTTACATGTGTGTAACACCTGACTGTGTAATACCTGCGTGCGCCACCTGTGTGTAACATTTGTGCAATACCTTCGTTCGTTACCTGTGTTGCGTTCGTTACCTGTGTGTAACACCTGACTGTGTAATACCTGCATGCACCATTTGTGTGTAACACCTGTGTAATACCTGCGTTCATTA
Organism: Taudactylus pleione; assembly: GCA_031769625.1. Lineage (NCBI taxonomy): Eukaryota > Metazoa > Chordata > Amphibia > Anura > Myobatrachidae > Taudactylus > Taudactylus pleione. The sequence goes on along the minus strand of JAUIMM010000427.1, from coordinate 2,162,534 downwards.
CCTGTGTGTAACACCTGACTGTGTAATACCTGCACGAGCCACCTGTGTGTAACACCTGTCTGTGTAATACCTGCCTGCACCACCTGTGTGTAACACCTGACTGTGTAATTCCTGCCTTCGTCACTTGTGTGTAACACCTGACTGTGTAATTCCTGCATGCGCCACCTGTGTGTAACACCTGTCTGTGTAATACCTACCTGCACCACCTGTGTGTAACACCCGACTGTGTAATTCCTGCATGCGCCACCTGTGTGTAACATCAGAATGTGTAATACCTGCCTTCGTTACCTGTGTGTAACACCTGACTGTGTAATACCTGCCTTCGTTACCTGTGTGTAACACCTGACTGTGTAATACCTGCCTTCGTTACCTGTGTGTAACACCTGACTGTGTAATACCTGCCTTCGTTACCTGTGTGTAACACCTGACTGTGTAATACCTGCGTTCATTACCTGTGTGTAACACCTGACTGTGTAATACCTGCGTGCGCCACCTGTGTGTAACATCTGTGTTATACCTTCCTCCGTTCCCTGTGTGTAACACCTGACTGTGTAATACCTGTCTCCGTTCCCTGTGTGTAACACCTGACTGTGTAATACCTGTCTCCGTTCCCTGTGTGTAACACCTGATCATGGTGCTGTACCTGTGAGAGATGCTGATATGCGATAACTTGTTTTCAGAAAACTGAAGGATAAATTGTGGCCTTCTGTGCCCAATCTGCACCGCGTTCTGGACTCGTTCCTGGCTGAGATACAGAAACAATACCAGGTAACTCCTAATAACAGCTTCATATATTGTTATTATTATCTGTTATTTGTAGAGCACCACAACAGTACTGTGGCTCTGTACACAGGGAATATAATATAAAATTACATAAGTACATAAATACAGTGACAGACAAGTTTATTTTACATAATTACAACCTGAAAATTATTATTATTATTATTATTATTATTGTTATTATTATTATTATTATTATTATTGTTATTATTACTATTATTATTACTATTATTATTATTATTATTGTTATTATTACTATTATTATTATTATGCTCCCTGTGCCGCTCCCTAAACCCGTGACATCATGAAGTCACGCCTGGGGGGTGGGGTCATAGGCTCTGGGAAGTAGAGCATTACCGAGCGGGCAGCTCTACAGGCTGCAGGATGCCTGGCTGGAGCATCCCTTGAACACTCCGGGCGTCTCTGCAGTAATGTTACTGGCTGCAGGGTACCGTTCCGGGCACCCCGCAAACCACGTTAATCCGGGACTGCTACTAACTAGGGGTGAGCGGGTTCGGATTTCTGAAATCCGAACCCCCCCGAGCCCCCCGATCCGAGTCCGATCCGAGTCAGGCTCGACTTTTCCCGCCTGACTCGGATTCTGAAATCGAGGCAAAACGTCATCTTCCCGCCTTCCGAGTCTCGCGGGTTTTGGATCCTATATAAGGTACCCGCGTCGGCGCCATTTTCTCACTCGGCTGTGGACAGTGAAGAGGGAGGGTGGGAGTTAGGGCTGGCTGGGCTGTGTAGTGTAGTGTAGTGTAGTGCAGAGTAGTGTTGTGCTGTGCTGTGCTGCGCTGTGCTGCTGTTGTCCACTACTTCAAAGTCCATAGGGGCTGGCTGTGTTGTGCTGTGCTGCTGTTGTTAATAGGGGCTGTGTCCACTACCTCAAAGTCCATAGGGGCTTCCTGGACTGTGTTGTGCAGTCAGTTGTCCATAGGGGCTGTGTCCACTCCAAAGTCCTGTGCAGTGTCCCAGTCCTAAAGGGGTGCTGTAGTGTTGTCCAGGGGGTGCTCTGTCCATCAGGGGTGCTCCCCCCAAGTGCTAAAAAAATAATATTTTTTTTGTGTTTGTGAATTGTGTGCGCAGTAGCCGCACGTGCATCAACAAAGTAGTGCCAAGCGTGCGCCTGTGTCATAAGTAAAGGGCCGGCTGGCTTGACCGTTAAAGGGTGCTGTAACCCCCAAAGTACACTCCAGTCCAAACCAAAAAAAAAATTATTTTCTGTGTTTGTGAATTGTGTGCGCAGTAGCCGCACGTGCATCAACAAAGTAGTGCCAAGCGTGCGCCTGTGTCATAAGTAAAGGGCCGGCTGGCTTGACCATTAAAGGGTGCTGTAACCCCCAAAGTACACTCCAGTCCAAACCAAAAAAAAAATTATTTTCTGTGTTTGTGAATTGTGTGCGCAGTAGCCGCACGTGCATCAACAAAGTAGTGCCAAGCGTGCGCCTGTGTCATAAGTAAAGGGCCGGCGGGCTTGACCGTTAAAGGGTGCTGTAACCCCCAAAGTACACTCCAGTCCAAATCAAAAAAAAAATTATTTTCTGTGTTTGTGAATTGTGTGCGCAGTAGCCGCACGTGCATCAACAAAGTAGTGCCAAGCGTGCGCCTGTGTCATAAGTAAAGGGCCGGCTGGCTTGACCGTTAAAGGGTGCTGTAACCCCCAAAGTACACTCCAGTCCAAACCAAAAAAAAAAATATTTTCTGTGTTTGTGAATTGTGTGCGCAGTAGCCGCACGTGCATCAACAAAGTAGTGCCAAGCGTGCGCCTGTGTCATAAGTAAAGGGCCGGCTGGCTTGACCATTAAAGGGTGCTGTAACCCCCAAAGTACACTCCAGTCCAAACCAAAAAAAAAATTATTTTCTGTGTTTGTGAATTGTGTGCGCAGTAGCCGCACGTGCATCAACAAAGTAGTGCCAAGCGTGCGCCTGTGTCATAAGTAAAGGGCCGGCTGGCTTGACCGTTAAAGGGTGCTGTAACCCCCAAAGTACACTCCTGTCCAAACCAAAAAAAAAATTATTTTCTGTGTTTGTGAATTGTGTGCGCAGTAGCCGCACGTGCATCAACAAAGTAGTGCCAAGCGTGCGCCTGTGTCATAAGTAAAGGGCCGGCTGGCTTGACCGTTAAAGGGTGCTGTAACCCCCAAAGTACACTCCAGTCCAAACCAAAAAAAAAATTATTTTCTGTGTTTGTGAATTGTGTGCGCAGTAGCCGCACGTGCATCAACAAAGTAGTGCCAAGCGTGCGCCTGTGTCATAAATAAAGGGCCGGCTGGCTTGACCGTTAAAGGGTGCTGTAACCCCCAAAGTACACTCCAGTCCAAACCAGAAAAAAAATTATTTTCTGTGTTTGTGAATTGTGTGCGCAGTAGCCGCATGTGCATCAACAAAGTAGTGCCAAGCGTGCGCCTGTGTCATAAGTAAAGGGCCGGCTGGCTTGACCATTAAAGGGTGCTGTAACCCCCAAAGTACACTCCAGTCCAAACCAAAAAAAAAATTATTTTCTGTGTTTGTGAATTGTGTGCGCAGTAGCCGCACGTGCATCAACAAAGTAGTGCCAAGCGTGCGCCTGTGTCATAAGTAAAGGGCCGGCTGGCTTGACCGTTAAATGGTGCTGTAACCCCCAAAGTACACTCCAGTCCAAACCAAAAAAAAAATTATTTTCTGTGTTTGTGAATTGTGTGCACAGTAGCCGCACGTGCATCAACAAAGTAGTGCCAAGCGTGCGCCTGTGTCATAAGTAAAGGGCCGGCTGGCTTGACCGTTAAAGGGTGCTGTAACCCCCAAAGTACACTCCATTTAAATCAGCTGAAGAGAAACGTAAACTTGCCAATATGCCATTTACGGCACGGAGTGGCAAGGAACGGCTAAGGTCGATCCCTAGTATGTTCATGACTAGTGGTTCAGCTTCACATGACGATGGAAGCCCTCCTCCCACTAAAAAAATCAAAAGAGTTAAGCTGGCAAAAGCACAGCGAAGAACTGTGCTTTCTAAGAAGATATCTCAAATCCCCAAGGAGAGTCCAAGTGTGGTGGTGGTTGCGATGCCTGACCTTCCCAGCAGTGGACGGGAAGAGGTGGCTCTTTCCACCATTTGCACGCCCCCTGCAAGTGCTGAAAGGAGCACCCACAGTCCACTTGCTGATATGCCAATTGAAGATGTCACTGTTGAAGTACAACAGGATGAGGATACTGGTGTAGCTGGCGCTGAGGAGGAAGTTGGCGAGGAGGATTCTGATGGTGATGTGGTTTGTTTAAATCAGGCTCCGGGGGAGACAGTTGTTGTCCGTGGGATGAAAAAGTCTGACAATATTTCTATCCAAATCCTGACAACAACTGTCTTGCCATATGTACCATATGTAAAGGTGAAATAAGTAGGGGTAGGGACGTCAACCACCTAGGAACATCCTCCCTTATACGGCACCTGCAGCGTGTTCATAAAAAGTTACTGTCAAGTTCAGAAACTTTGGCTAAGACCGTAAGCAGTCCAGGGACACCTAAATCCCGTTGTCCTGTTGTATCCAAGCGCCTGCAAACCACACCGTCAACTCCCTCCTCGTCAATTTCCTCCTTAGTCAGGATCGGAAGTAGTCCTGCAGGCCATGTCACTGGCATGACTGACTCTCCTATCCGGGATTCCTCCGGAGGATCCTGCATTGCTACGCCTACTGCTGCCGCTGCTGCTGTTGCTGCTGCTGGGAGTCGTTCATCATCCCAGAGAGGAAGTAGGAACACCACTACTTTTACTAAACAATTGACCCTCCAACAGTCCTTAGCGAGGAGGATGAAGTACGACAGCAGTCATCCTGAAGCAAAACGTATAACTGAGGCCTTGACTGCTATGTTGGTGTTAGATGTGCGTCCGGTATCCGCCATTAGTGCAGTGGGATTTAGACAATTGATGGAGGTAGTGTGTCCCCGGTTCCAAATCCCGTCTAGATTCCACTTCACTAGGCAGGCGATACCGAGACTGTACAGAAACGTCAGAAAAAGTGTCCTCAGTGTTCTGAAAAATGCCGTTGTACCCAATGTCCACTTAACCACGGACATGTGGACAAGTGGAACAGGGCAGACTAAGGACTATATGACTGTGACAGCCCACTGGGTAGATGTATCACCTTACGCAGCAACAGCAGCAGCGTCACCAGTAGCAGCATCTCAGAAACGCCAGCTCGTTCCAAGGCAGGCTACGCTGTGTATCACCGGTTTCAGTAAGAGGCACACTGCCGACAACCTCTTAGAGAAACTGAGGGAAATCATCGCCCAGTGGCTTACCCCACTTAGACTCTCCTGGGGATTTGTGATATCTGACAACGCCACCAATATTGTGCGGGCATTACATCTGGGCAAATTCCAGCACGTCCCATGGTTTGCTCACACAATAAACTTGGTGGTGCAGAATTTTCTGAAAAGCGACAGGGGCGTGCAGGAGACGCTTTGAGTGGCCCGAAAAATTTCTGGCCACTTTCGCCATTCAGCGACTGCGTGCCGAAGACTGGAGCGCCAGCAAACACTCTTGAACCTGCCCCGCCATCACCTGAAGCAAGAGGTTGTGACGCGGTGGAACTCAACCCTCTATATGCTTCAGAGGATGGAGGAGCAGCAAAAGGCCATACAAGCCTATACATCCACCTATGACATAGGCAAAGGAGGGGGTATGCACCTGACTCAAGCGCAGTGGAGAATGATTTCCGTGTTGTGCAAGGTTCTCCAGCCCTTCGAACTTGCCACACGTGAAGTCAGTTCAGACACTGCCAGCTTGAGTCAGGTCATTACCCTCATCAGGCTTTTGCAGAAGCAGCTGGAGAAAGTGAAGGAGGAGCTAAGACGGAGCGATTCCGCTCGGCATGTGGGACTTGTGGATGAAGCCCTTCATTCGCTTTGCCAGGATTCCAGGGTGGTCAATCTGTTGAAATCAGACCACTACATTTTGGCCACAGTGCTCGATCCTAGGTTTAAAGCCTATGTGGTGTCTCTCTTTCCAGCCGACACAAGCCTGCAGAGGTGCAAAGACCTGCTGGTGAACACACTGTCAGCTGAAGTGGAACGTGACACGTCAACAGCTCCTTCTTCATTTTCTCCCGCAACTGGGGCTGCCAGGAAAAAACTTAGGTATCCTAAGCAACCCGCTGGCGGTGATGCAGGGCAGGCAGGACCAAGTTTGGACATCTGGTCCGGACTGAAGGACCTGGCAACAATTTCTGACATGTCTACTGTCACTGCATATGATACTGTCACCATTGACAGAATGGTGGAGGATTATATCGGTGACAGCATCCAAGTAGGCATGTCAGACAGTCCATACCTGTACTGGCAGGAAAAAGAGGCAATTTGGAGGCCCCTGTACAAACTGGCTCTATTTTACCTGAGTTTCCCCCCCTCCAGTGTGTACTCCGAAAGAGTGTTTAGTGCAGCCGGGAACCTTGTTAGCGAAAGGCGTAGGAGGTTGCTTCCACAGAATGTGGAGAAGATGATGTTCATCAAAATGAATTATCAGTTCTTCCAGGGAGACCAGCCTCCAGAACGTACAGAGGGACCTGTGGTGGTGGATTCAAGTGGGGACGAGTTAATACTTTGTGAGGATGAGGATGTACTCACTGAAGAGGGTGAGGAATCGGTGGATGAGGAGGATGAGGATGACATCTTGCCTCCGTAGAGCCAGTTTGTGCAGGGACAGATTAATTGCCAGCTTGTTTTGTGGGGGCCCAAACGAACCAATCATTTCAGCCACAGTTGTGTGGCAGACCCTGGCGCTGAAATGATTGGTTTGTTAAAGTGTGCATGTCCTGTTTATACAACATAAGGGTGGGTGGGAGGGCCCAAGGACAATTCCATCTTCCACCTCTTTTTTTTCTTTGCATTATGTACAGTTTGGGGCCTAGTTTTTCAAACTGCCATCCTGTCTGCCACTGCAGTATCACGCCTAGATGGGTTACGTGTTTGTGCCGCCCACTCGTGTCGCTTAGCATAGTCATCCAGCTACCTTGGTGCAACCTTTTGGACATAAAAACACTATTGTGAGGTGTGAGGTGTTCAGAATAGACTGTAAATGAGTGGAAATTAAGGTTATTGAGGTTAATAATAGCATAGGAGCAGAAAAACCTACAAATTCTGTGATTTTAGCTGTTTTATGCTTTTTTTCAAAAAAATACAGATCCAAAACACAAAACCCAGAACCCAAAACACGGAAGGGTGGTTTTGGCAAAACCAATCCAGATCCAAAACACGAAGAAAGATCCAGATCCAAAACCAAAACACAAAACACGAAAAGTGGCCGGTGCACACCCCTACTACTAACTAAACACAGCCATATTCAAAACCTGTAGCAGGTAATTTCTAACTAACCACAGCTCCATACAGAACTTGTATCAGGTAACTCCTGAAAAACACATCTCTAACCGGAACCTGCCCTCGTTAATTCTCCCCCTTGTATGAGTGTGCTGAGGTTTGTGGTCCCCAGCCTCTGATAATGCAAAAAAACAAAAAAAAATAAAAACAAAAACAGGTAGCACGGAGCACTCTTATGGTGCATACACACGCTCAGATTTTTCCTTCAGATATGAATGATATCGATTTAAAAATTGTTCAGTCGTTCATATCTGATGGAAAATCGTTCATATCTGACATGCCTGAACGATGGACGATCAACGATGCGCGTTCCCGTTTGTCAGATAACAATATCTGACATCTGATTTGCAGTCAGACTTGGACGATTCCATTCATTTTAATGCAGTCAAAAATCATTCAATCTGACAAGTCTGACAAATCTGACCGTGTGTACGCTCCATTAGTGTATGATACTGTAGAGGAGATGTATCAAACAAGGAAAGTGGAGAAGCAGCCAGTCAGCTTCTAACTATTATTTTATAGAATGTACTTGATAAATAATACCTAGAAGCTGATTGGTTGCTTTGCTGTGGGCAGCTCCCCACTTGTCTTCTTTAGAATGTTTATACATTTCCTCCTATCTGTTACAATTGTTGGTGAGAATATTGATACAGATGTATGGGAATCAGTATGATTTACCGCCGGCCACAAATCTCGGCAGCGGCAGCCCGACACAAGTGGAAATCCCGATCGTCAGAAGATAAGTTTAAACTAACCTATTCTACCCCCTAACCCTAACCCTCCCTTAGGGGTGCCTAGCCCTAACCTCCCCCCCAGTGCCTAACCCTAATCCCCCCTCTAAGTGCCTAAACCTAAGCCCCCCTTCCCCGCCGCCTAAACCTAAGTCCCCCAGGGGGGTACCTAACCATAACCTCCCCCCGGGGGTGGATAACCCTAACCCCCCCTAGCCTGACCCTAACCTCCCAGGGGGGTGCCTGACCCTAAGTCCCCCCCGGGAGCCCTAAACCTAACCCTCCCCCCCGCGGCTGTCCGCGCCCTGCATCCCTTCGATCGGGATGCCGGGCGCCAGTCTCCCGGCGTAGGTACACTGGTGGTCAAAATTGCGGACACATTTTGAAATTTGAATGTTGTTCAACTTCGAATGCTTATAAAAACTGTTTCACTTCACGCAGTGCAATGATTCATATATCAAATGAAAGGAAATTTAATGCTGAATTCAACACAATAAACAGAGGTCAAATATTTGCATTACAAGGGAAGTTATGCTACTTTCAGTCAGACAAAGAAGCACAGATGCATTAGATTCAAGAAGCGGATTATAGTAACAGCTACTACCAGCCAATCCTCGTCATTCTGAGGACCAATCAGCTGTCGTTTATGAGCACATGCAAGGTCATGTTCAAAGGTGGGAAAGATCAGTTTGGCTGTTTCATTTTGCAGAATAAAGTTGGTTACTGAAATGCAATTACGGTTGGATGTTTGTGTGTATTGTTTAGTGCTAACGACGGTGTAAAAAATAAATACAACAATGTCATCCAGGCAAAGAGGTGACTGGTCACCCAGGAAGAGATCCAGGATTGTGGTGTAACGTGAAAATGGTCTTTCATATGCAGCAATTGCGAGAGAAATTGTTGGGAATGTGACAACATCAGGAGTACGAAAGTTTTGTTTACGCTATCAGGTAACACAATCTATACAAAACAAAGAAAGAAATGGTCGGAAAAAGTGCACAACAGCTGTTGATGATAGGAGAATAAAATTAATTTGTGTCAGGGACAGATGGATGTCATCTGCGGCCATTAGCAGTGACCTAAGTGCAACTGGTGTTTTTGTCAGTGGAAGAACGGTACGGAGAAGACTAACGGAGGTTGGCCTAAAAGGTAGGATTCCAAGAAAAAAGCCATTGCTAAATAAAAAGCAGCGGCAGAAACGAATACAGTGGGGAAAAGAACATATTACATGGACAGAAGGTCAGTGGAAACAAGTGATATGGAGTGACGAAACTAAGATATCGATATTTTGTAGTGATGGGAGAAAATATCAGAGACGTCGCATCAGGGAAGAGGTACATCCAGATTGCATTCAAGCGACAACAAAGAATCCTACAAGTGTTATGATCTGGGCATGTATGATAGCAGCTGCTGTGGGCCGCCTTTATGTCATAGATGGCACACTGAACAGCAGAAAGTACATTGACACTATCCTACAACCAAAACTTCTACCTTCTATCAGGGATCTTTTTCCAGATAATGCCCCATTTTTTTTCCAGCAGGATTCAGCTCCCTGCCACACTGCACGGACTTGCAAAAAGGGGTTCACGGAGAATGACATACAGGTGCTGGGATGGCCAGGATTCAGCCCAGACCTGAACCCCATAGAACATTTCTGGTTCCGTTTGAAAAAACTGGTACATCTGAGGTGTCCATCCAATAAAAGACAATTAATTGAGGCTATAATTGTCTCATGGCACCACATAATAAAAAAGGAAAAGCTCCAAACACTGGTTGGCTCAATGCCACGTCGCTGTGCTGCTGTTTTGAAAAATAATGGATACCCAACGAAATACAGATAGGACAGTAACATCAGAAGTACACAGGGATTTTCACCCTAAGTGTTGTTTTCACTGCATAGCTTCCCTTGTAATGCAAATATCTGACCTCTGTTTATTGTGTTGAATTCAGCATTAAATTTCCTTTCATTTGATATATGAATCATTGCACTGCGTGAAGTGTGACAGTTTTTATAAGCATTCGAAGTTGAAAAACATTCAAGTTTCAAAAAGTGTCCGCAATTTTGGCCACCACTGTAAAATGATGATTTCGAACGCCTGTCATTTAACCCTTGCTGGGATTCAGCAGTCGGGAAGCCGGCGGTCGGCATTGCGTCCGCCGGCTTCCCGACTGTTTACCGATGTATGGATATGCAGGTATTGAAATAAAGTATTATCTCGAATGGATGCAAAAGACAACGGGAGCTTAATATACACTAATAATCAGTGGAGGCTCCAGAGATGAGACTACAGCAAAAGTCCAACATTCAAATAGGGGAATCACATCAACTGCCACCCTAAACGCTGTCACTCACTGGCAGTTGGTGTGGCTCCCCTATTTGAATTGTGGACTGTGCTGCAGCCCCACCCCTGGAGCTGCCACAGATTACTGCATGTAATACAAGAGAGGATTCAACAAAGTATTGACCAGATGGGATGAATACCCATTAAATGATGATATTACAGTAATTTATTAGTTTGTTTAGCTTTATTAATCTTTATATCATAGGGAGGGACAGGGGTGAGTGTGGGGTTGTAAATGGCTGATTCTCAAATAATGATCCCATGATGTAAAACTGTAAGGTGTGAATAAATAGTCGGGGGCTGCATAAGTTTTCAAGGCACTGGGGTTGATTTAGGGGTCTATTTACTAAGCAGTGTAAAGAGACAGAGTGAAAAGTGATAAGAAAGTGATAAGGTGCCAGCCAATCAGCTCCTAACTGCCATCTCACAGGCTGTGTTTGAAAAATGACAGTTGGGAGCTGATTGGCTGGCACCTTATCACTGAAATCAGTTTTCACTCTCTCCTAACACTGCTTAGTAAATAGACCCCTTAGAGTTGGACGGTAAAAGCATCGCTGCTGCCTCTTTGGAGGTAAAAGACGCCCACTGCTGGCTTTGCAGATCCCAGTGTTGCATCCTAAGGGCCAGATTCAATTAGCCGAGATCGCCAAAACGCGAGATGTTTTTGCCTCATTCGCGTGTTTTGAGGCAAAATTTTTGCCTTACTCAATGCTCGCACACGCTTTTCGCCCTATTCTATTGTAAAACAGGAGAAAACGCATATGGGTGAATGCAGCGAATAGAGGAACCGGCGAAAAGGTCAGTTTTTTGGGGGGAGATCAGTCTGTACCCCCAATAAAGCCTAACTGACCCGGGGAATCAATAAATCAATATAGAAGTGTATTATTAGCCATAATAACAGGCATTAGGGATCTTATTTTGAGTCAAAGGGCAGTTATATGCATATTTGCAAAAGTGTGGAAAAATAATATTAAGCAATGTCTTTTATGAAAAATAATTGCTGTAGTTACAGTAAATTGGGGGTACACGTAAATGGATACTAGTATATTTTGGGGGTTGTAAAGTGCAGAATAAATAAATGATAAAAATACACCTGCTGCAGCCTCCTGCAATCCTAAAAACACCTGTCCCATCCATACAGCCCCCCAAAATATCTGTCCCAGTACCTTTTTCAACACTTTTTAATTTTTTCTTTTTATAATTGTTTTTCCCTAAATAGTAATTAGTGGGGGGGTTCCAAAGGGTTCTGAACCAAATCCCCCCATTTTTACCCCAAAATATGGATTTTGCACTTCTTTTCTCCTGCCTTTGGTGGAGAAACTTTTTTGCCTATTTTTGCCTATAATGTTTTCGCCTAGGCAAAAATGTCCTGGAATTGAATAGGGCGATACTTCGGAAACAGGCGAAAACGACGCGTCAGCGAAAGTCTTCCGCGGATCGCTGCTTTTCACCTCCAATTGAATACGGGCCTAAGACGCAGAATTGGATCACCATGGCGACCATCTTTCTCGATGGTTACAGCCATCAGCCATATGAGTTTGCCTCAGCTTACTCAGAATGACCAGCCAAACTGCTCAGCTGCGGCCAGGAAGTCTAGGTCGGAAGACACAGACCCTGACACAGCGACAGCTACAAAATGGGGGCGACACCACCCATTTTGTTGAACGGTCCCAGTCTCTGCCCTTACTGGGTTTGGGGGACTGCGAGCGATCTCGCTGAGGGGGACCTGCACATGCATAGTACAGGTCCCACGCATGATCAGGTCTCTCACAGTCTGTGTTGTACGCAAACCTTAGGTTTGCGTCCAACACTTAATCAGGCCCACTGTTCATAGGAAATAGGATGCTGCTGGGACTATGGTGACTGGAATATATGTAAGGGGAAAGTGAGGGGACAAAACACTAAATCTGCACCTGTAAAAACCATATTATAATTAGGGGCCATATTCAGATTATTGGAACCCTGATATAAGAAACATTATTTACACCTACAAATGATGCCATTTTGTGATATAGGAGGGTGCCCCTGTCTGATTTGTTGCATGTGACCAATTTGTGGTTTTGTGACTGCAGCCTAGTGCTACGTTATACGAGAAGACTCTGGAAGAAGTACCCCAACCCTCCTGCCTGGAAATACTTTGTGAAGTGACACATACCAGTGAAGGACAACCAACATCTCGGGATTACGTTCAGCTCTCCCCTCCAAGCTACCAGAATGAAGATTACTGGCCAAAGATAGACCTTGTGGAGCTCAGCCTAGAACTCAACCCTTATAACCAGCCATCCAGTGGTGTCACCAATCAGACTTACCTGCCCACCAGCTGGAGCTTGTAGAAGCCCCAGCCTTCGACTTAAAAAGGAAAATAATTAGAGAACGGTGTAAATACTGTATCCTAGACATTAAAGTGATGGAAGTGATATGGGGAACAATTTTATAATGCCTGTAACACTGGATACAAACAAAATGTCGATGTTAATATGTATTTTGTGTAAACCTGTTGTCGATATGAATACACATTATGGTTTGTTACCAAGTCGGGCTACACCCGACAGGACATGTTATGTGGATCTCCTCAGCAGGGTGGATTAATCACCGCTTACTCTAATATGACATCAATCTTCACTGTACTTCTCTGCTACATTGTGGAGCAATGGAGAAGACGGTTCCAAGAATTGCACGTGCGCCTATGGAATAAATACGGCATGGAAATAGTTATACTGGTGACTTGCCACCATGTGAAGGAGAACTCGTCCGCTACTGCACTCTGATTTGTAAAATATTCTGTATTATAAAGTTTTTAACCTTTTATAGGTATTGTATATGTACTGTTTATATATGTATACTATATATATATATATATTTATATATATATATGTATTGCAGTGTGTACTAGGAATACATGAAGAAGGTAACATGATCACTGGGATCCACAGTTTTGACCACCCTGTTGTGGTGGCACCCACCCCTCTCCATCACCTATCTGGGCACAACACCCATGTTAAAAATAATTACCACATTCTACAAAGTGTCACATGTATCCTACCAGAAAATAAACAACACATAAATAGATCACTTTTAAAATTAAATACAAAAAGAATTTGAAACTGCCAGTGGGTAACATTCCTCCCCATTTATCTTGCCTCCCTATTTTAAGGCCACTTTTTTGGTATCGAAATGAAGAGTGGTGTAAAGAGCTGTTTATGGGGAGCTCCCAACCAATCAGAGGTGCCCATTGTGGCAATGACAGGCTCCTACTCCTTTCAGTTTAGCCGGCGATCGCAGTCAGAAGCCGGGATCTGCTGTTATGGGACAGACGGTTCCACGCCTTTATGGTTTGGAACTAGATGTTCCAATATTTACACAAATATCCCAACAAACCAACGCATAAATTATGAACATGAATAACGAGTTGTCATCCCACAGGGAATAATATAAAGTTCAGACAGCTACCTTCAATCTTTTGCTAAGGTTGCTGCCAACAACATGTCTGCTAGGCGATTGTGACCATAGATCATAGAATAATGAGTGTGGTGTCAACATTATAATTGTTCTTGGAAAGAGATAAATGATAAGCAAAGTCTAAAAATACCCAGTGAATCAATGTTCTCATTAACATATGCATGTATTAAAGTGTCCATACCTTCAGGAGCTGCGCTTTCCTGGTGCTTTCTGTCCCCTGGGAGGTATCCAAGGGTCCGTTACCCACTCAGAGATTTGTCAAGTGATTCTAAGTATTGGCTACCATTAAGTATTTTATATATATATATATATATGCAATATATATAAGCAATAAATAGCGGCACTCCGAGGCTTGAATGGCAAATGCCATTCAAGCCTCTGAGTGCCGCTATTTATTATTTATTGCTCTTAATATATATATATATTCTCACTAGGAGGCACCCGAGCACATCTCCAGCAACGATTTAGTGAGTGCCGGGCTAATCTTCAATATATATATATATATATATATATATATCATACATTGGTAAGACTGAACGTGCTTTTAAGGAGAGGATGGCAGCACATTGATCTGCCATAAGAACAGCCATTGCGAGTGGCACCAGTGAGCAACCAGTGGCTAGGCATTTCCCCCAAAACTCACATCCTTTAGCGTCATTGCGCTACCGTAAGATTGATCATGTCCCAAGTTCGATCAGAGGTGGCAATCGCCGAGTACAACTATTGCGCTGTGAAACAGCATGGATTCATAGATTAGGCACACTGGCCCCTAAGGGGTTAAATGAGCATTTGGGTCTCTCCAGCTTTGTTTAGATCATTATAATATTAGTATGGCTCTTTAAGTTCCCTCTTAATATCAGCAACACTCTAGACATATAGGTTAGTCGAGTTCCCTTGACACCATTTTAGACATATGTTGCAGCTGTCTATTAGGTATACAATCGGGAAGCCGGCTGCCTTAATACCGGCAGCTGGCTTCCCGACTGTCATATCCCGGCGAGGGTGAAATTCCGGGCGTCTAGATGTAGACGCCTGACATTTCCCGGACGCCGGGAGACCGGCACCCCTATCAAAGGGATGCCGGGCGCCGCGGGCGGATAGCCGCGGGGGGGAGGGGAAGGGTTAGGGCACCCGGGGGGGGACTTAGGGTTAGGCACCCCCCCGGGAGGGTTAGGCTAGGGGGAGGGAGAGTTAGGCATCCCCCGGGAGGGTTAGGCTAGGGGGAGGGAGGGTTAGGCACCCCCGGGTGGACTTAGGGTTAGGCACCCCCCCGGGGGACTTAGGTTTAGGCAGCGGGGAAGGGGGCAGTTAGGCACTTAGAAGGGGGATTAGGGTTAGGCACTTGGGGGGGAGGTTAGGGTTAGACACCCCTAAGGTGGGTTAGGATTAGGGGGTTAGGTTAGGTTAGTCAGTACTTACCTATCGACGATCGGGATTTCCAGCGCTGTCGGGCTTCCGCTGCCGGGAACTCTGCTTCATACCGATTCTGTGTATTAATACTAGGGGTGTGCACCGGCCACTTTTCGTGTTTTGTGTTTTGGTTTTGGATCTGGATCTTTCTTCGTGTTTTGGATCTGGATTGGTTTTACCAAAACCACCCTTCCGTGTTTTGGGTTCTGGGTTTTGTGTTTTGGATCTGTATTTTTTTGAAAAAAAGCATAAAACAGCTAAAATCACAGAATTTGTAGGTTTTTCTGCTCCTATGCTACTATTAACCTCAATAACCTTAATTTACACTAATTTCCAGTCTATTCTGAACACCTCACACCTCACAATAGTGTTTTTATGTCCAAAAGGTTGCACCGAGGTAGCTGGATGACTATGCTAAGCGACACGAGTGGGCGGCACAAACACGTGACCCATCTAGGAGTGATACTGCAGTGGCAGACAGGATGGCAGTTTGAAAAACTAGGCCCCAAACTGTACATAATGCAAAGAAAAAAAAGAGGTGCAAAATGGAATTGTCCTTGGGCCCTCCCACCCACCCTTATGTTGTATAAACAGGATATGCACACTTTAACAAACCAATCATTTCAGCGCCAGGGTCTGCCACACAACTGTGGCTGAAATGATAGGTTAGTTTGGGCCCCCACAAAACAAGCTGGCAATTAATCTGTCCCTGCACAAACTGGCTCTACGGAGGCAAGATGTTGTCCTCATCCTCCTCATCCACCGATTCCTCACCCTCTTCAGTGTTGTGTACATCCACATCCTCACAGAGTATTAACTCGTCCCCACTGGAATCCACCACCACAGGTCCCTCTGTACGTTCTGGAGGCTGGTCTCCCTGGAAGAGTTGATAATTCATTTTTATGAACATCATCTTCTCCACATTTTGTGGAAGCAACCTCCTACGCCTTTCGCTGACAAGGTTCCCGGCTGCACTAAACACTCTTTCGGAGTATACACTGGAGGGGGGGCAACTCAGGTAAAATAGAGCCAGTTTGTACAGGGGCCTCCAAATTGCCTCTTTTTCCTGCCAGTACAGGTACGGACTGTCTGACATGCCTACTTGGATGCTGTCACCGATGTAATCCTAAACCATTCTTTCAATGGTGACAGTATCATATGTAGTGACAGTAGACATGTCAGAAATTGTTGCCAGGTCCTTCAGTCCGGACCAGATGTCCAAACTTGGTCCTGCCTGCCCTGCATCACCGCCAGCGGGTTGCTTAGGATACCTAAGTTTTTTCCTGGCAGCCCCAGTTGCAGGAGAAAATGAAGAAGGAGCTGTTGACGTGTCACGTTCTGCTTCAGCTGACAGTGTTTTCACCAGCAGGTCTTTGCACCTCTGCAGGCTTGTGTCAGCAGGAAAGAGAGACACCACATAGGCTTTAAACCTAGGATCGAGCACGGTGGCCAAAATGTAGTGGTCTGATTTCAACAGATTGGACACCCTGGAATTCTGGCAAAGCAAATGAAGGGCTTCATCCACAAGTCCCACATGCCGAGCGGAATCGCTCCGTCTTAGCTCCTCCTTCACTTTCTCAAGCTGCTTCTGCAAAAGCCTGATGAGGGGAATGACCTGACTCAAGCTGGCAGTGTCTGAACTGACTT
Organism: Taudactylus pleione; assembly: GCA_031769625.1. NCBI lineage: Eukaryota > Metazoa > Chordata > Amphibia > Anura > Myobatrachidae > Taudactylus > Taudactylus pleione. Next base: position 2,145,817 of record JAUIMM010000427.1, on the reverse strand, counting down.
CACGTGTGGCAAGTTCGAAGAGCTGGAGAACCTTGCACAACACGGAAATCATTCTCCACTGCGCTTGAGTCAGGTGCATACCCCCTCCTTTGCCTATGTCATAGGTGGATGTATAGGCTTGAATGGCATTTTGCTGCTCCTCCATCCTCTGAAGCATATAGAGGGTTGAGTTCCAGCGCGTCACAAAAATTGACGAGGAGGGAGTTGACGGTGTGGTTTGCAGGTGCTTGGATACAACAGGACAACGGGATTTAGGTGTCCCTAGACTGCTTACGGTCTTAGCCAAAGTTTCTGAACTTGACAGTAACTTTTTATGAATGCGCTGCAGGTGCCGTATGAGGGAGGATGTTCCTAGGTGGTTAACGCCCCTACCCCTACTTATTTCACCTTTACATATGGTACATATGGCAAGACAGTTGTTGTCCGGATTTGGATAGAAATATTGAAAGACCAAAGAGGTGGAATGTTTGGTCTTCTGCCCAGGCATGACCGTGATGGGCTTTTTCATCCCACAGACAACAACTGTCTCCCCCGGAGCCTGATTTAAACAAACCACATCACCATCAGAATCCTCCTCGCCAACTTCCTCCTTAGACCTTAGCCATTCCTTGCCACTCCGTGTCGTAAATGGCATATTGCCAAGTTTACGTTTCTCCTCAGATGATTTAAATGTTTTTTTCAAGGTCATTTTCCTGAACTTTGTCATTTGGGATTGTATGTGCCCTCTACTATGACATTGGGCATCGGCCTTGGCAGACAACGTTGATGGCATGTTATCGTCTATGTCATGACTATTGGCAGCAGCTTAAGCACTAGGAGGAAGTGGTTCTTGATCTTTCCCTATTTTATTTTTATCGGAGAAAGTTTGGTCCTCCATTAAAGTTATATTGATATATATACGTGCGGCTAAGGCGCACACAAGCACAGAAAATATTTTTTTATTTTGTTTGGAGTGCCCTTTGGGGGTTACAGCACCCTTTAAAGGACAAGCCAGCCGGCCTTTTACTTATGGGACACAGGCGCACGCTTGGCGCTGCTCCTTTGTTGATGCACGTGCAGCCACAGTGCACACAATTCACAAACACAGAAAATATTTTTTATTTTGTTTTCAGTGTACTTTGGGGGTTACAGCACCCTTTAATGGTCAAGCCAGCCGGTCCTTTACTTATGACACAGGCGCACGCTTGGCACTACTTTGTTGATGCACGTGCGGCTACTGCGCACACAATTCACAAACACAGAAAATATTTTTTTATTTTGTTTGGAGTGTACTTTGGGGGTTACAGCACCCTTTAACAGACAAGCCAGCCGGCCCTTTACTTATGGGACACAATCGCACGCTTGGCGCTGCTCCTTTGTTGATGCACGTGCAGCCACAGTGCACACAATTCACAAACACAGAAAATATTTTTTTATTTTGTTTGGAGTGTACTTTGGGGGTTACAGCACCCTTTAACGGACACGCCAGCCGGCCCTTTACTTATGGGACACGGGCGCACTCTTGGTGCTGCTCCTTTGTTGATGCACGTGCAGCCACAGTGCACACAATTCACAAACACAGAAAATATCTTTTTATTTTGTTTGGAGTGTACTTTGGGGGTTACAGCACCCTTTAACAGACAAGCCAGCCGGCCCTTTACTTATGGGACACAGGCGCATGCTTGGCGCTGCTCCTTTGTTGATGCACGCGCAGCCACAGTGCACACAATTCACAAACACAGAAAATATTTTTTTATTTTGTTTGGAGTGTACTTTGGGGGTTACAGCAGCCTTTAACGGACAAGCTAGCCGGCCCTTTACTTATGGGACACAGGCGCACGCTTGGCACTACTTTGTTGATGCACTTGCGGCTACTGCGCACACAATTCACAAACAGAAAATATTTTTTTATTTTGTTTGGAGTGTACTTTGGGGGTTAGAGCACCCTTTAACGGACAAGCTAGCCGGCCCTTTACTTAAGGTACACAGGCGCACGCGTGGCGCTGCTCCTTTGTTGATGCACATGCAGCCACAGTGCACACAATTCACAAACACAGAAAATATATATTTTTTTGTTTGGAGTGTACTTTGGAGGTTACAGCACCCTTTAACGGACAAGCCAGCCCGCCCTTTACTTATTGGACACAGGCGCACTCTTGGCACTGCTCCTTTGTGGATGCACGTGCAGCCACAGTGCACACAATTCACATACACAGAAAATATATATTTTTTTTAGTTTGGAGTGTACTTTGGGGGTTACAGCACCCTTTAACGGACAAGCCAGCCGGCCCTTTACTTATGGGACACAAACTAATGGGACCTAAAAAAAAAAAGAGGAAAAAAAAGGGAAATGAATAAACAGCAGGAAGCAAAGGAGAAAACGAAGGACCGAACGGTCTAATATACAAAGCTGAAAAACAAAGCATAATGAAGTAAGAAGGACAAAAAAAGATGATGAAAAAATATTGTTACAGAAAAATGTTCCAAGAGAATTTCTCATTTAAGCTCCGTGGGGCAATGTTATCTAGTCGGAAAATCCATCTAGCTTCCAATGGGCTCAGACTTTTTGCACGGTCACCACCGCGAATGTCAATTGGAATATGGTCGATAATCTTGTACTTCAAACTGGATAATTGATGTCGGGCTTCTTTGAAATGTCGGGCGACAGGTTGTTCCATCTCTTTGCCTAAAAGGGCCGCACTAATCGCCGACCTGTGTAAAGCCATACGTTCACGGAACGTGCGTGTAGTTTGACCAACATACAAAAGTCCGCAAGGGCACATGATGATATAAATGATGAATTGGGACGTGCAAGTCAGCACATGACGTATAGGAAACTTATGACCCGTGTGTGGGTGTTTAAAATAGTGGCCACTCTCCATGTAGTTGCAGGTGGTACATGATGTACATTTGTAACACCCAGATTTTTTCTTTTGCATTAGAAAAGAAGAAATGTTGGAAAGCTGACTGGAAATGTTTGTTTTTACTAAAATGTCTCTCAGATTCCTACCCCTGCGATAAGCAGGCATCAGTCTTTTATTCTTAAAAATGGGCAGATCTTTGTCGCCTGCTACAATGGGCCATAGGCCTTTGGCTGCCCTGGGTAATACTGGGCATGCTAAATTATATTCAGTGATGAACGGAATTCTCTGTTCTTGAGATGAGGTCCGATCCGCAGGTAAAAGAAGTTGTTCTCGTGGAATGCAGATAACTTCTCCTTTATTTTTGATTAAATCAGAGAGTGGATACCCTCTTTGAAGAAACTTAGAAGTCATAGAATTTAACGTCTGTTCTAATGCATTGCGGTCGCTGGTAATGCGTGCCGCGCTGAGCATCTGGGATTTAGGGAGTAACTTCTTAAGGGCTGGTGGGTGGCAACTACTGTGGTGTAGTAGAGTATTGCGGTCAGTGGATTTATTATATAGAGAAGTGTGGATTTTACCTTGTTGCAGATGAATAGTGACATCCAAAAAATTAATATGTGTGTCACTAATCTGATGAGTGAATTTGACCGGGTTATCTTGAAGATTAATGTTGTCAATCACGTGCAGCAACTCATCTTGGGACCCAGACCAGAACAAAAACAGGTCATCTATATATCTTGTGTAGAAACAATGGCCCTGATTCAGACCCACTCGCAATTGGGCGTACGTAAAAAAATATTTAAATTCAAGCACTCGCTCGTATTTTCGTACGCAGCTAAAAATCCGCCCCAAACTCAGCCGACCTCCTCTAACTAACGAGCGTGCCAAATAGCGAGCGTACATCCCCGAAATGGCTTGAAGGGAACGCACGCACAAGTACAAACAGGAAGTGGCACTGTCAGATTCCGATTACCTGCTCGTTTTTTCGGCCTACCTCCCTCAATCGTATCATGCCAATCAATGTATCAATTAGCTGAATTGTTTTTTTTTTTTCAACACAATGCAATAAACTTTAATCTTGTCCGTGTTTGTGTTTACTCGCAGAATACGTACGGCTGAAACCTTCGCTTTTATTGTTCAAAAGACATGTTAGCCACAATTAAACAATTGTTCTATTTGTTTGTCTCCCCACAATTTTTCTGTGGTTCATTTCTTTATTTAAATTAGCTTACGCATGTCACTGCATCAAGCCTATCATAACTCTCCAGAGATTTCTGGCCCTGTCGAACACATGACTCATACACTAACCAATAGAATTTGTCCTGTTAATTTCCCAAATACATTAGCCAATCAAATTTTTTTTGGGTGCTTTATTAAAAATAATTTTCTAAATAAACACCATTGCCATCATGAGATCCGCCGCATTCACCAGGCGCGAACTGCTGGTGCTGACGGAGGTGATGGACAGGCGGATCACCAGTCAGCCTCCACCCATCTCAAATAGCCGAAAGCGTTCCGCATATGCGGAGGTACGTCGCCGCCTGCGCTCCTTCGGCTCACGCCGACATATTGGCCAGCTGGAGCGCAGGTGGTTGGACCTGCACCGGCGTACGCCCCGCTTGCTGGCGTGCTTTCGCATGGAGATCGAGGAAAGTAAGTTTTATGGACTGTGGTTTTCAAGTTTATCTTGTGGGCCCTAACTGCGTGTGCATGTTTTCATGTCTGTCCTATTTAGTCATTGTAGTCATATCTGCATGTGCATGTTTTCATGTCTGTCCTATTTAGTCATTGTAGTCATATCTGCATGTGCATGTTTTCATGTCTGTCCTATTTAGTCATTGTAGTCATATCTGCATGTGCATGTTTTCATGTCTGTCCTATTTAGTCATTGTAGTCATATCTGCATGTGCATGTTTTCATGTCTGTCCTATTTAGTCATTGTAGTCATATCTGCATGTGCATGTTTTCATGTCTGTCCTATTTAGTCATTATAGTCATATCTGCATGTGCATGTTTTCATGTCTGTCCTATTTAGTCATTGTAGTCATATCTGCATGTGCATGTTTTCATGTCTGTCCTATTTAGTCATTGTACATTTTTATGTTTTTATTTTTTTTATTTTGGATTCCTGTTGAAACTAACCACAATATTTTTTTCATCTTTTAGGGGCACAGCAAAGACTACGGCGTCATAGCCAGACAAGACGCCGGTCCCGGCCCCTCTCTCCAACCCCCAATTCCTCAATTACCCCCTCCTCCCCAGACCCTGTGGCCGAGATTTCTGGTCTACTTCCCCTCCAGCCCAATTCCCCCTCTCCTCCATCCGCCCCTCCACCAAATACCCCCTCCCAGGATTCTTCAAACACCCTGCCCCTAGGTTTGGGGAATGTAGCCACCTCCGAGGTGGTCCAGGGAGTGGCTTCTCGCTCTGGCGTTTTGCCGAAAGGTATGTTTTTTTATTTTATTTTGGGCACCACAAACTGTTTGTATGTAATCATGTGTCGTCCCCATTTTTGTTGGCTTTCTGTCGCCTTAGGGTATTTTTGGGGGTTGTCTTTACCTGTTCCTGCTGATTTCACCATACACATATCACACCTGTGTGCATTTTTTTAGGGCCCTTGTATTTTTGGCCTAGGACATTTTGGGGTGCTGGGTTTTATCCGTGTAATGTTTTTTTTGGCCACAAGCTTTTAAGTTTTGGTTTGCTTGTTTTGTGTTTTTTTTGAATGTTGCTTCATTATAGATTTATTAATCCCCAAACTTTTGTCACCCACAGAGGAACAGAGGCGTCGGGCAGAAATCTGTCAGTGTGTGGCACGTATGCGGGAGCAAGTCACCGGGCTTCTGCAGGGCCTTGACCATCTGGCGGTCCTCCTTAGGAATTAGTTTTTTTTTTTGTTTTTTTTCTAATTGTTTCCTAATAAATCAGTTTTAATTCAAGCTCTGTCTCATGCATTTTTAGTAAATCCAAGATTCTTTACACTGACATAAGTAGACTCTTCAAGCAAGGATTGCCACAGAATCTCACTACAGATTGTGTGTTGTATTTTGAAGGCAAACAGGCACAAGAAACCCCTCCCAGTACCAACCTTTTTTGGGGTGGACAACATGATAGTTTACAACATTTTTCAGGTTCCTATTTGGTGGCCAATCTGCTTAGGACAATCTTACGAAGGCAACTAATTGTACAGGATTCCTTGGTGTGTTGGTTAGTACCCCGAAAACATATTACATTTTAGCTCCACTTGCTTCATTACTGGGTTACCCCTTAGGTAAAATTAACGTTTGGGAGTTTGTTTACACTTGCTTCTAACGTGCCCAAAAAGGAAACAAATTACACTCTCCAAATATTTATTCACAACAGAAATCAAAATACAAAGTGGTCACTCACAAACAAAACACACAGTGATAATCAGAAATACACCACATACCAAAAACAGGAAACAAACACTCAACAAATCAAGAACTGGTTGACGAAGGTCCATGCCCACATGAGTTCAAAAATATGGCGTTGCAATATGGGTGTCATAATATATTCCAGAAGTTTCCACATAAAGGTTTTTGAAGGGTAGCAGGAAGTAGTCATCGTGGGAGTGCCAAAGATTATGCAAACAAACAGAAGATGGTGCAAGAATTAATATAAAAAAAGATGAACGCCAAAAAACCGTAACACATTGGGTATACACACTGTTGTTTGGTGAATAATTACCTAAAATATCGGGCCACCACATCATCGCGTATGGCCCCCCCACATACTGACCTCCGACCAACCTCGGGGGGGCCATCCTCAGGTAAGGCATCCTCTGGCTGCATTGGAACACCACTCCTTCTGGCGATATTGTGAAAGATCCCACACAAGACCACAATTTTCGAAACCATATCCGGCAAATACATGAGCTCGCCACCAGAGCGGTGGAGGCATCTGAATCGGTAAGTCTTTCATGCATTTTGTCTCAATGATTAATTTGAAACATAAGATTGGGCAAGTTGTGAATTTGAGAAATCTGAATATTTACACAAATAGGTGAGGAGGATGATATGGAAGAGGCTGCTGGGCCCAGTATTCCGGCCAAAGCTGCAAAAAAAAAAAGGCAGCCACATTTCACAAGAAAGGAGATGGAGCTTTTGATTCAGAAGTGTGTGGACATCCTGCCACAGGCAGACAGGAATATGAGTACAAGCCAGAAGTGGAGAATGTGGGAAGAGGTAGCCGTTGCTGTCAATAGGGTGGGTGATTATGTCCGTCTAGCCCGGGATGTCAAACGGCGGTAAGTAAACACTTGCCCCCCCTAAAAACAAACCCCATTTTAAACAAAAGGATAATGGTTTCCATTTTATCCCACAGATGGGGCGACTTCAAATATCGCCTAAAGCAAAAACTCGCGGACAGGGCTAGGCATGCAAGGGGGACAGGTGGGGGTCCCACCCCTGTGTCATTGGAGTTGACGGATTTAGAAGAGCTGGCACAGGGGTGTGTGCAGCCTGTGGAGGTGTTTGGCGTGTCCAACATGGATACGGACATGCCAGACTTTGCGGCTCCTCATGTTGTCCCAGGTAAATCTTGTGATGTCACCAACTCTGAAATGTTAGTGGGCCAATATGTAGATTCTAATGTGAGTCTTTTCTCATTTTTCCTAACAGAGACACAGGCGGATGAGTCTGCTCCAGAGGGGAGCCTTGGCCGCCGAATTTCTGCTGGCTCTGCAGGGGAGGAACCAGTACATCCGGCTGAGGACCCTGCAGAAGCCAGTCCAGGGCAATCCCCGTCGCAGGCAGTGGCCCTCCTCACAGAACTCAATTTCAAATCGGATTTCCATACGGAGATTCTGCAGAGGATGGACGCCAGTCTGCTACGGGTGGCTGAGGCCCTGGAGCAAAATGCTGCGGCCAATGTGACCATTGGTCAGGCCCTGGCGGAAAATACCAGGACCAACATCCGCATCGCCAATGCCCTGGAGCAGGTCGTTCGCCGGCACATGGTGGAGCCGACCTCCCTTCCTGCCGGAACATCAGGATCCTCCACCTCTGGCACAACATCAGCCAATCCTCCAAATGTGCCTAGCCCTGTGCCTAGTCCAGAGGCCACAACATCTGCCTCTGGACAGGCAAGCCCGATGACATCCCGGACCCGGTCTGGCGCCCTCCCTCCCCCAGCCAAACGGGTGAAAAAACGGTGAAAGCAATGGCTACTTTTCCCACACTCCTTCTGTGCTTGGCTCATATTCCTTTCTGGTCAAAACTTCCCTCTCCTTTCTTGTGAATTGTTTTTAATTTTGTGTTCTACATTTCATAAATCTTTTATGTTTGCCCAATTATTGTAACTTTGGGAATGAACCCTGCAAAAAAACTTTGCCAAAAATTTTTTTTTTTTGGATTTTTGGTTTGAGCAATAAAAAAATAATAAAAAACTGACATTGTATTCTCACATTATTGTCAAAATGGATTACATTTAATCCTGGGCCAAAAGGCACAAACTGGCAAGAACCACATTTTACATGCCCCCCCAAAAAAGGGCTCTTTAAGGAACGTTTCAAATTTAACATAACGATGCAAATTCAACAGGCCAAAAGAAAAAGGTAAAAACCAAAAAAACATGATGACATTATTGTTACAATAGGCCCTAACCAACAAATTGAGCCCAAACGAAACTACCACAAATGTACGTACATTGATTGTGTAATCATCACATTAGCAGCTATGATTTCCACCTGCGTACGCTTTTGTGCTAACACAAAAAACTACTTTCAAAACACATACCAAGCCGGTTTTCAATCCACCACTAATTGCTGTTCAGACCACCCGCGATTAATCGCAGCAACATCGAGGAGTGCCGGGATGGAGGAGAAGGCCATCACCAATGTGGTCGAGTAATCCAGACCCTAAGCTGTGCGAGCATTTTGAAGGGAAAGAGGATCATCCAGTGACGTATGAGTCGGTCCGTACACATTTTACGCTCGCATCTGCTAATGTATGTACGCCCCAAAAACGCCTCGCCACGCCTGCGTTTTTCCATCTCCACCCCTGTCAACACCCAAAAACGCCCTGTTCTGTCAATCACATTTGAGATGTCACTTCCTCTACACTATTTGACGAACGAGACCAAAAAAACTCGCAATCTGCCGTACGCACATGCGCAGTGTTAAACCGACGCAGGCGCGGTTAGTCAACATCGGAACGCAACGAGCGTACTGCTGTTTGCGAGTGGCTCTGAATGAGGGCCAATGTTCTTGGAGATGTCATGATTATTGAAGAAAAAACGTTGTTCCTGTTCGAACATAAAAACGTTGGCGAAGGACAGAGCGACATTAGAGCCCATAGCGCATCTGGTACACTGTAAAAAAATTTTACCATTGTGGAGAAAATAGTTGTGAGTTAGAGTAATTCTTAGAAGAGACAAAAAAAGATCCAAATTTAAACTGTCAAAATTCTTGCGAATCAGAAATGATTTCATGGCATCAAGGCTTCCAATGTGTGGAATGACGGTGTAAAGGCTTTTTACATCCAATGTACACAGCAGGCTTCCACTAGGTATATCTGTAAGCGCTTGTAATTTCAAAAGTAATTGTGTAGTATCCTTAAGGAAAGTTTTTTCTTGCATGATCATGGGTTGAATAAGAAAATCCAGGAATTGGGCCAAAGGCTGCATAAGAGAATCACGGGTAGAAATTAGGGGTGAGCGGGTTCGGATTTCTGAAATCCGAACCCCCCCGAGCCCCCCCGATCCGAGTCCGATCCGAGTCAGGCTCGACTTTTCCCGCCTGACTCGGATCTGAAATCGAGGCAAAACGTCATCATCCCGCCTTACGAGTCTCGCGGGTTTTGGATCCTATATAAGGTACCCGCGTCGGCGCCATTTTCTCACTCGGCTGTGGACAGTGAAGAGGGAGGGTGGGAGTTAGGGCTGTGTAGTGAAGTGTAGTGTAGTGTAGTGTAGTGCTGCTGTTGTCCACTACTTCAAAGTCCATAGGGGCTGGCTGTGTTGTGCTGTGCTGCTGTTGTTAATAGGGGCTGTGTCCACTACTTCAAAGTCCATAGGGGCTAGCTGGACTGTGTTGTGCAGTCAGTTCTCCATAGGGGCTGTGTCCACTCCAAAGTCCTGTGCAGTGTCCCAGTCCTAAAGGAGTGCTGTAGTGTTGTCCAGGGGGTGCTCTGTCCATCAGGGGTGCTCCCCCCAAGTGCTAAAAAAATAATATATTTTCTGTGTTTGTGAATTGTGTGCGCAGTAGCCGCACGTGCATCAACAAAGTAGTGCCAAGCGTGCGCCTGTGTCATAAGTAAAGGGCCGGCTGGCTTGACCGTTAAAGGGTGCTGTAACCCCCGAAAGTACACTCCAGTCCAAACCAAAAAAAAATTATTTTCTGTGTTTGTGAATTGTGTGCGCAGTAGCCGCACGTGCATCAACAAAGTAGTGCCAAGCGTGCGCCTGTGTCATAAGTAAAGGGCCGGCTGGCTTGACCGTTAAGGGTGCTGTAACCCCCGAAAGTACACTCCAGTCCAAACCAAAAAAAAAATTATTTTCTGTGTTTGTGAATTGTGTGCGCAGTAGCCGCACGTGCATCAACAAAGTAGTGCCAAGCGTGCGCCTGTGTCATAAGTAAAGGGCCGGCTGGCTTGACCGTTAAGGGTGCTGTAACCCCCGAAAGTACACTCCAGTCCAAACCAAAAAAAAATTATTTTCTGTGTTTGTGAATTGTGTGCGCAGTAGCCGCACGTGCATCAACAAAGTAGTGCCAAGCGTGCACCTGTGTCATAAGTAAAGGGCCGGCTGGCTTGACCGTTAAGGGTGCTGTAACCCCCGAAAGTACACTCCAGTCCAAACCAAAAAAAAAATTATTTTCTGTGTTTGTGAATTGTGTGCGCAGTAGCCGCACGTGCATCAACAAAGTAGTGCCAAGCGTGCGCCTGTGTCATAAGTAAAGGGCCGGCTGGCTTGACCGTTAAAGGGTGCTGTAACCCCCAAAGTACACTCCAGTCCAAACCAAAAAAAAAATTATTTTCTGTGTTTGTGAATTGTGTGCGCAGTAGCCGCACGTGCATCAACAAAGTAGTGCCAAGCGTGCGCCTGTGTCATAAGTAAAGGGCCGGCTGGCTTGACCGTTAAAGGGTGCTGTAACCCCCGAAAGTACACTCCAGTCCAAACCAAAAAAAAATTATTTTCTGTGTTTGTGAATTGTGTGCGCAGTAGCCGCACGTGCATCAACAAAGTAGTGCCAAGCGTGCACCTGTGTCATAAGTAAAGGGTCGGCTGGCTTGACCGTTAAGGGTGCTGTAACCCCCGAAAGTACACTCCAGTCCAAACCAAAAAAAAAATTATTTTCTGTGTTTGTGAATTGTGTGCGCAGTAGCCGCACGTGCATCAACAAAGTAGTGCCAAGCGTGCGCCTGTGTCATAAGTAAAGGGCCGGCTGGCTTGACCGTTAAAGGGTGCTGTAACCCCCGAAAGTACACTCCAGTCCAAACCAAAAAAAAATTATTTTCTGTGTTTGTGAATTGTGTGCGCAGTAGCCGCACGTGCATCAACAAAGTAGTGCCAAGCGTGCGCCTGTGTCATAAGTAAAGGGCCGGCTGGCTTGACCGTTAAAGGGTGCTGTAACCCCCGAAAGTACACTCCAGTCCAAACCAAAAAAAAAATATTTTCTGTGTTTGTGAATTGTGTGCGCAGTAGCCGCACGTGCATCAACAAAGTAGTGCCAAGCGTGCGCCTGTGTCATAAGTAAAGGGCCGGCTGGCTTGACCGTTAAGGGTGCTGTAACCCCCGAAAGTACACACCAGTCCAAACCAAAAAAAAATTATTTTCTGTGTTTGTGAATTGTGTGCGCAGTAGCCGCACGTGCATCAACAAAGTAGTGCCAAGCGTGCACCTGTGTCATAAGTAAAGGGCCGGCTGGCTTGACCGTTAAAGGGTGCTGTAACCCCCGAAAGTACACTCCAGTCCAAACCAAAAAAAAATTATTTTCTGTGTTTGTGAATTGTGTGCGCAGTAGCCGCACGTGCATCAACAAAGTAGTGCCAAGCGTGCGCCTGTGTCATAAGTAAAGGGCCGGCTGGCTTGACCGTTAAAGGGTGCTGTAACCCCCGAAAGTACACTCCAGTCCAAACCAAAAAAAAATTATTTTCTGTGTTTGTGAATTGTGTGCGCAGTAGCCGCACGTGCATCAACAAAGTAGTGCCAAGCGTGCGCCTGTGTCATAAGTAAAGGGCCGGCTGGCTTGACCGTTAAGGGTGCTGTAACCCCCGAAAGTACACTCCAGTCCAAACCAAAAAAAAATTATTTTCTGTGTTTGTGAATTGTGTGCGCAGTAGCCGCACGTGCATCAACAAAGTAGTGCCAAGCGTGCACCTGTGTCATAAGTAAAGGGCCGGCTGGCTTGACCGTTAAAGGGTGCTGTAACCCCCGAAAGTACACTCCAGTCCAAACCAAAAAAAAATTATTTTCTGTGTTTGTGAATTGTGTGCGCAGTAGCCGCACGTGCATCAACAAAGTAGTGCCAAGCGTGCGCCTGTGTCATAAGTAAAGGGCCGGCTGGCTTGACCGTTAAAGGGTGCTGTAACCCACAAAGTACACTCCAGTCCAAACCAAAAAAAAAATTATTTTCTGTGTTTAGCCGCACGTATATATCAAATCGATATAACATAAATGGAGGACCAAACTTTCTCCGATAAAAATAAAATAGAGAAAGATCAAGAACCACTTCCTCCTAGTGCTGAAGCTGCTGCCACTAGTCATGACATAGACGATAACATGCCATCAACGTCGTCTGCCAAGGCCGATGCCCAATGTCATAGTAGAGGGCACATACAATCCCAAATGGCAAAGTTCAGGAAAATGACCTTGAAAAAGACATTTAAATCAGCTGAAGAGAAACGTAAACTTGCCAATATGCCATTTACGACACGGAGTGGCAAGGAACGGCTAAGGTCGATCCCTAGTATGTTCATGACTAGTGGTTCAGCTTCACATGACGATGGAAGCCCTCCTCCCACTAAAAAAATCAAAAGAGTTAAGCTGGCAAAAGCACAGCGAAGAACTGTGCTTTCTAAGAAGATATCACAAATCCCCAAGGAGAGTCCAAGTGTGGTGGTGGTTGCGATGCCTGACCTTCCCAGCACTGGACGGGAAGAGGTGGCTCTTTCCACCATTTGCACGCCCCCTGCAAGTGCTGAAAGGAGCACCCACAGTCCACTTGCTGATATGCAAATTGAAGATGTCACTGTTGAAGTACAACAGGATGAGGATACTGGTGTAGCTGGCGCTGAGGAGGAAGTTGGCGAGGAGCATTCTGATGGTGATGTGGTTTGTTTAAATCAGGCTCCGGGGGAGACAGTTGTTGTCCGTGGGATGAAAAAGCCCATCACGGTCATGCCTGGGCAGAAGACCAAACATTCCACCTCTTTGGTCTGGCAATATTTCTATCCAAATCCGGACAACAACTGTCTTGCCATATGTACCATATGTAAAGGTGAAATAAGTAGGGGTAGGTACGTCAACCACCTAGGAACATCCTCCCTTATACGGCACCTGCAGCGCGTTCATAAAAAGTTACTGTCAAGTTCAGAAACTTTGGCTAAGACCGTAAGCAGTCCAGGGACACCTAAATCCCGTTGTCCTGTTGTATCCAAGCGCCTGCAAACCACACCGTCAACTCCCTCCTCGTCAATTTCCTCCTTAGTCAGGATCGGAAGTAGTCCTGCAGGCCATGTCACTGGCATGACTGACTCTCCTATCCGGGATTCCTCTGGAGGATCCTGCATTGCTACGCCTACTGCTGCCGCTGCTGCTGTTGCTGCTGCTGGGAGTCGTTCATCATCCCAGAGAGGAAGTAGGAACACCACTACTTTTACTAAACAATTGACCCTCCAACAGTCCTTAGCGAGGAGGATGAAGTACGACAGCAGTCATCCTGAAGCAAAACGTATAACTGAGGCCTTGACTGCTATGTTGGTGTTAGACGTGCGTCCGGTATCCGCCATTAGTGCAGTGGGATTTAGACAATTGATGGAGGTAGTGTGTCCCCGGTTCCAAATCCCGTCTAGATTCCACTTCACTAGGCAGGCGATACCGAGACTGTACAGAAACGTCAGAAAAAGTGTCCTCAGTGTCCTGAAAAATGCCGTTGTACACAATGTCCACTTAACCACGGACATGTGGACAAGTGGAACAGGGCAGACTAAGGACTATATGACTGTGACAGCCCACTGGGTAGATGTATCACCTTACGCAGCAACAGCAGCAGCGTCACCAGTAGCAGCATCTCAGAAATGCCAGCTCGTTACAAGGCAGGCTACGCTGTGTATCACCGGTTTCAGTAAGAGGCACACCGCCGACAACCTCTTAGAGAAACTGAGGGAAATCATCGCCCAGTGGCTTACCCCACTTAGACTCTCCTGGGGATTTGTGATATCTGACAACGCCACCAATATTGTGCGGGCATTACATCTGGGCAAATTCCAGCACGTCCCATGTTTTGCTCACACAATAAACTTGGTGGTGCAGAATTTTCTGAAAAGCGACAGGGGCGTGCAGGAGACGCTTTGGGTGGCCCGAAAAATTTCTGGCCACTTTCGCCATTCAGCGACTGCGTGCCGAAGACTGGAGCGCCAGCAAACACTCTTGAACCTGCCCCGCCATCACCTGAAGCAAGAGGTTGTGACGCGGTGGAACTCAACCCTCTATATGCTTCAGAGGATGGAGGAGCAGCAAAAGGCCATACAAGCCTATACATCCACCTATGACATAGGCAAAGGAGGGGGTATGCACCTGACTCAAGCGCAGTGGAGAATGATTTCCGTGTTGTGCAAGGTTCTCCAGCCCTTCGAACTTGCCACACGTGAAGTCAGTTCAGACACTGCCAGCTTGAGTCAGGTCATTCCCCTCATCAGGCTTTTGCAGAAGCAGCTGGAGAAAGTGAAGGAGGAGCTAAGACGGAGCGATTCCGCTCGGCATGTGGGACTTGTGGATGAAGCCCTTCATTCGCTTTGCCAGGATTCCAGGGTGGTCAATCTGTTGAAATCAGACCACTACGTTTTGGCCACCGTGCTCGATCCTAGGTTTAAAGCCTATGTGGTGTCTCTCTTTCCGGCCGACACAAGCCTGCAGAGGTGCAAAGACCTGCTGGTGAACACACTGTCAGCTGAAGCGGAACGTGACACGTCAACGGCTCCTTCTTCATTTTCTCCTGCAACTGGGGCTGCCAGGAAAAAACTTAGGTATCCTAAGCAACCCGCTGGCGGTGATGCAGGGCAGGCAGGACCAAGTTTGGACATCTGGTCCGGACTGAAGGACCTGGCAACAATTTCTGACATGTCTACTGTCACTGCATATGATACTGTCACCATTGACAGAATGGTGGAGGATTACATCGGTGACAGCATCCAAGTAGGCATGGCAGACAGTCCATACCTGTACTGGCAGGAAAAAGAGGCAATTTGGAGGCCCCTGTACAAACTGGCTCTATTTTACCTGAGTTGCCCCCCCTCCAGTGTGTACTCCGAAAGAGTGTTTAGTGCAGCCGGGAACCTTGTCAGCGAAAGGCGTAGGAGGTTGCTTCCACAGAATGTGGAGAAGATGATGTTCATCAAAATGAATTATCAGCTCTTCCAGGGAGACCAGCCTCCAGAAGGTACAGAGGGACCTGTGGTGGTGGATTCAAGTGGGGACGAGTTAATACTTTGTGAGGATGAGGATGTACACACTGAAGAGGGTGAGGAATCGGTGGATGAGGAGGATGAGGATGACATCTTGCCTCCATAGAGCCAGTTTGTGCAGGGACACATTAATTGCCAGCTTGTTTTGTGGGGGCCCAAACGAACCAATCATTTCAGCCACAGTTGTGTGGCAGACCCTGGCGCTGAAATGATTGGTTTGTTAAAGTGTGCATGTCCTGTTTATACAACATAAGGGTGGGTGGGAGGGACAAAGGACAATTCCATCTTGCACCTCTTTTTTTTCTTTGCATTATGTACAGTTTGGGGCCTAGTTTTTCAAACTGCCATCCTGTCTGCCACTGCAGTTTCACGCCTAGATGGGTCACGTGTTTGTGCCGCCCACTCGTGTCGCTTAGCATAGTCATCCAGCTACCTCGGTGCAACGTTTTGGACATAAAAACACTATTGTGAGGTGTGAGGTGTTCAGAATAGACTGGAAATGAGTGGAAATTAAGGTTATTGAGGTTAATAATAGCATAGGAGCAGAAAAACCTACAAATTCTGTGATTTTAGCTGTTTTTATGCTTTTTTAAAAAAAAATACAGATCCAAAACACAAAACCCAGAACCCAAAACACGGAAGGGTGGTTTTGGCAAAACCAATCCAGATCCAAAACACGAAGAAAGATCCAAAACCAAAACACAAAACACGAAAAGTGGCCGGTGCACACCCCTAGTAGAAATTATTGGCCTCCCTGGTGGATTATGAGCATCCTTATGGATTTTCTGTATCGTATATAGGATGGGTACCCTGGGATGTATTTGTATATTTGTATAAGGGATATCATGAGTTTCTTGGTAATGAGCCCCTATTCAAACGCTGTATAAAGAAGAGACAAACAACAACAAATAGAACAACATCAGGCTGACCTGTTAAAATTTAAAAGAAACAAACTACAGACGGTACAGTCTGATTATGAGGATAACCGTGTGTATAGCTGGCTCACAGGATCAGGCACTAATCCCTCCAGATTTAATTATCGGGGGCGACAACCATGGGTTTTTTCTTCTCCTTTTCTTCTCTTTTGCTTTTGCATATTTACACCCTATTTGATTTATCTTTGTTCTGTACAAGGTGAAGTTTTCATCATCAGCGCTCAGCAACTTTATTATACATTGTGATAACACTATTTTCCATAATCACATTTTTTTCTATGGCCATTAGTCTATTATTTAGTATTGCTGGCACCTTGGCACCCTCCCTGACTCCTCCTTTTGCCGCTGTTGTGTATTGAATTATAACTTATAAGTGATATCTAATTTGTTCTTTATTGTATTCATTATTATGGCTTTGTCGTTGATACGTGTTGTCCTAACACTCTGTGACCTGCTTCACACACCTCTGCACAACAAGCTCCTTCGATTGTTTATAGATACATTGTGCACTGTATACATTCCTTTGTTTTTAATATTTTACTTCCAAACATAACTCACTTCACTGTTTTTTTTTCACAGCCGCGCTTAGCGGCTGCTACATTACACATTCCTTTTGCCTTTCTCAGTCTATCACTGCTCGCGGCTGCCGGGGACCCCAAATGACGTCACCAGCCGAGAGTCGGCGTTGCTGGGTTACCCCATCAGGAGTTCCCTACTTCCGCCGATGCCGCGCTGGAGCTCGTGGCAGGGACGCCCGTGCATGCCGCCCTATCCCTTCAGCACCTTTTCACTTACACAGCACCATATTTAAGGTAAGCACTAGTCACTTTAAAGTATGTTTGATACCAGTTGTACAGTCCTGATGAAAAGGTCTACGGACCTTGAAACGTTGACATGCTGCTGTACTTTTTTTTCAACATGATATAAGTATATTATATATTTTTCTATTTTCCAAAGGGAGTGCCTCCTGTTTCTTGTTTTTTCCTTGTGGGTTACTATACCTCATATAGGAGAAACATTGTGTTGGTATGCATTATTTAGGAAGGCACCCCGTTCTTCGTAGCTTTTCCTGAGTACCGAACTTTTGCAGTATATATATATATATATATATATATATATATATATTAGGGGTGTGCACCGGCCACTTTTCGTGTTTTGTGTTTTGGTTTTGGATCTGGATCTTTCTTCGTGTTTTGTATCTGGATTGGTTTTGCCAAAACCACTCTTCCGTGTTTTGGGTTCTGGGTTTTGTGTTTTGGATCTGTATTTTTTTTTTTAAAAAGCATAAAAACAGCTAAAATCACAGAATTTGTGGGTTTTTCTGCTCCTATGCTATTATTAACCTCAATAACCTTAATTTCCACTCATTTCTAGTCTATTCTGAACACCTCACACCTCACAATAGTGTTTTATGTCCAAAAGGTTGCACCGAGGTAGCTGGATGACTATGCTAAGCGACACGAGTGGGTGGCACAAACACGTGGCCCATCTAGGAGTGACACTGCAGTGGCAGACAGGATGGCAGTTTGAAAAACTAGGCCCCAAACAGTACATAATGCAAAGAAAAAAAAGAGGTGCAAGATGGAATTGTCCTTGGAATTATGTTGTATAAACAGGACATGCACACTTTAACAAACCAATCATTTCAGCGCCAGGGTCTGCTCCACGACTGTGGCTGAAATGATTGGTTCATTTGGGCCCCCACAAAACAAGCTGGCAATTAATCTGTCCCTGAACAAACTGGCTCTACGGAGGCAAGATGTCGTCCTCATCCTCCTCATCCACCAATTCCTCACCCTCTTCAGTGTTCTGTACATCCTCATCCTCACAGAGTATTAATTCGTCCCCGCTGGAATCCACCACCACAGGTCCCTCTGTACGTTCTGGAGGCTGGTCTCCCTGGAAGAGTTGATAATTCATTTTTATGAACATCATCTTCTCCACATTTTGTGGAAGCAACCTCCTAAGCCTTTCGCTGACAAGGTTCCCGGCTGCACTAAACACTCTTTCGGAGTACACACTGGAGGGGGGGCAACTCAGGTAAAATAAAGCCAGTTTGTACAGGGGCCTCCAAATTGCCTCTTTTTCCTGCCAGTACAGGTACGGACTGTGTGACATGCCTACTTGGATGCTGTCACCGATGTAATCCTCCACCATTCTGTCAATAGTGACAGTATCATATGCAGTGACAGTAGACATGTCATAAATTGTTGCCAGGTCCTTCAGTCCGGACCAGATATCCAAACTTGGTCCTGCCTGCCCTGCATCACCGCCAGCGGGTTGCTTAGGATACCTACATTTTTTCCTGGCAGCCCCAGTTGCGGGAGAAAATTAAGAAGGAGCTGTTGACGTGTCACGTTCTGCTTCAGCTGACAGTGTTTTCACCAGCAAGTCTTTGCACCTCTGCAGGCTTGTGTCAGCCGGAAAGAGAGACACCACATAGGCTTTAAACCTAGGATCAAGCACGGTGGCCAAAATGTAGTGGTCTGATTTCAACAGATTGACCACCCTGGAATCCTGGCAAAGCGAATGAAGGGCTTCATCCACAAGTCCCACATGCCGAGCGGAATCGCTCCGTCTTAGCTCCTCCTTCACTTTCTCCAGCTGCTTCTGCAAAAGCCTGATGAGGGGAATGACCTGACTCAAGTTGGCAGTGTCTGAACTGACTTCACTTGTGGCAAGTTCGAAGGGCTGGAGAACCTTGCACAACACGGAAATCATTCTCCACTGCGCTTGAGTCAGGTGCATACCCCCTCCTTTGCCTATGTCATAGGTGGATGTATAGGCTTGAATGGCCTTCTGCTGCTCCTCCATCCTCTGAAGCATGTAGAGGGTTGAGTTCCAGCGCATCACAGCCTCTTGCTTCAGGTGATGGCGGGGCAGGTTCAAGAGTGTTTGCTGGTGCTCCAGTCTTCGGCACGCAGTCGCTGAATGGCGAAAGTGGGCAGAAATTTTTCGGGCCACCCAAAGCGTCCCCTGCACGCCCCTGTCGCTTTTCAGAAAATTCTACACCACCAAGTTTATTGTGTGAGCAAAACATGGGACGTGCTGG
Source organism: Taudactylus pleione (assembly GCA_031769625.1). Classification (NCBI taxonomy): domain Eukaryota; kingdom Metazoa; phylum Chordata; class Amphibia; order Anura; family Myobatrachidae; genus Taudactylus; species Taudactylus pleione. Next base: position 2,126,343 of record JAUIMM010000427.1, on the reverse strand, counting down.
AATTTGCCCAGATGTAATGCCCGCACAATATTGGTGGCGTTGTCAGATATCACAAATCCCCAGGAGAGTCTAAGTGGGGTAAGCCACTGGGCGATGATTTCCCTCTGTTTCTCTAAGAGGTTGTCGGCAGTGTGCCTCTTACTGAAACCGGTGATACACAGCGTAGCCTGCCTTGGAACGAGCTGGCGTTTCTGAGATGCTGCTACTGGTGACGCTGCTGTTGTTGCTGCGTAAGGTGATACATCTACCCAGTGGGCTGTCACAGTCATATAGTCCTTAGTTTGCCCTGTTCCACTTGTCCACATGTCCGGGGTTAAGTGGACATTGGGTACAACCGCATTTTTCTGGACACTGAGGACACTTTTTCTGATGTTTCTGTACAGTCTCTGTATCGCCTGCCTAGTGAAGTGGAATCTAGATGGGATCTGGAACCAGGGACACACTACCTCCATCAATTGTCTAAATCCCACTGCACTAATGGCAGATACCGGACGCACGTCTAACACCAACATAGCAGTCAAGGCCTCAGTTATACGTTTTCCTTCAAGATGACTGCTGTCGTACTTCATCTTCCTCGCTAAGGACTGTTGGAGGGTCAATTGTTTAGTAAAAGTAGTGGTGTTCCTACTTCCTCTCTGGGATGATGAACGACTCCCAGCAGCAGCAACAGCAGCAGCGGCAGCAGTAGGCGTAGCAATGCAGGATCCGCCAGAGGAATCCCGGATAGGAGAGTCAGTCATGCCAGTGACATGGCCTGCAGGACTACTTCCGATCCTGACTAAGGAGGAAATTGACGAGGAGGGAGTTGATGGTGTGGTTTGCAGGCGCAACAGGACAACGGGATACAACAAGACAACGGGATTTAGGTGTCCCTGGACTGCTTACGGTCTTAGCCAAAGTTTCTGAACTTGACAGTAACTTTTTATGAATGCGCTGCAGGTGCCGTATAAGGGAGGATGTTCCAAGGTGGTTAACGTCCCTACCCCTACTTATTTCACCTTTACATATGGTACATATGGCAAGACAGTTGTTGTCCGGATTTGGATAGAAATATTGCCAGACCAAAGAGGTGGAATGTTTGGTCTTCTGCCCAGGCATGACCGTGATGGGCTTTTTCATCCCACGGACAACTGTCTCCCCCGGAGCCTGATTTAAACAAACCACATCACCATCAGAATCCTTCTTCGCCAACTTCCTCGTCAGCGCCAGCTACACCAGTATCCTCATCCTGTTGTACTTCAACAGTGACATCTTCAATTTGCATATCAGCAAGTGGACTGTGGGTGCTCCTTTCAGCACTTGCAGGGGGCGTGCAAATGGTGGAAAGAGCCACCTCTTCCCTTCCAGTGCTGGGAAGGTCAGGCATCGCAACCGCCACCACACTTGGACTCTCCTTGGGGATTTGTGATATCTTCTTAGAATGCACAGTTCTTCGCTGTGCTTTTGCCAGCTTAACTCGTTTGATTTTTTTAGCGGGAGGAGGGCTTCCATCGTCATGTGAAGCTGAACCACTAGTCATGAACATAGGGAAAGACCTTAGCCATTCCTTGCCACTCTGTGTCATAAATGGCATATTGGCAAGTTTACGTTTCTCCTCAGATGATTTCAATGTTTTTTTTAAGGTCATTTTCCTGAACTTTATCATTTGGGATTGTATGTGCCCTCTACAATGACATTGGGCATCGGCCTTGGCAGACGACGTTGATGGCATGTTATCGTCTATGTCATGACTAGTGGCAGCAGCTTCAGCACTAGGAGGAAGTGGTTCTTGATCTTTCCCTATTTTATTTTTATCGGAGAAAGTTTGGTCCTCCATTTATGTTATATTGATATATATGTGCGGTTAAGGCGCACACAAACACAGAAAATATTTTTTTACTTTTGTTGGAGACTAATGCACTTTGTGGGTTACACCACCCTTTAAGAAATGAGCCCGCCGGCTCTTTACTTATGGTACACAGGCGCACGCTTGGCGCTACTCCTTTGTTGATGCACGTGCAGCTACAGCCCACACAATTCACAAACACAGAAAATATTTTTTTATTTGGTTTGGAGTGCACTTTAGGGGTTACAGCACCCTTTAACGGTCAAGCCGGCCGGCCCTTTACTTATGACACAGGCGCACGCTTGGCGCTACTTTGTTGATGCACGTGCGGCTACTGCGCACACAATTCACAAACACAAAAAATATATATATATTTTTTTTGGCATGCACTTTGGGGGTTACAGAACCCTTTAATGGACAAGCCAGCCGGCCCTTTACTTATGGGACACAGGCGCACGCTTGGCGCTGCTCCTTTGTTGATGCACGTGCAGCCACAGTGCACACAATTCACAAAAACAGAAAATATTTTTTTATTTGGTTTGGAGTGCACTTTGGGGGTTACAGCACCCTTTAATGGACAAGCCAGCTGGCCCTTTACTTATGACACAGGCGCACACTTGGCGCTACTTTGTTGATGCACGTGCGGCTACTGCGCACACAATTCACAAACACAGAAAAAATATTTCTTTTTTTTGCACCTGGGGGGAGCACCCCTGATGGACAGAGCACCCCCTGTACAACACAACAGCACCCCTTTAGGACTGGGACACTGCACAGGACTTTGGAGTGGACACAGCCCCTATGGACAACTGACTGCACAACACAGTCCAGCCAGCCCCTATGGACTTTGGAGGAGTGGACACAGCCCCTATGGACAATGGCAGCACAGCACAACACAGCCAGCCCCTATGGACTTTGGAGGAGTGGACACAGCCCCTATGGACAACAGCAGCACAGCTCAACACAGCCAGCCCCTATGGACTTTGGAGAAGTGGACGCAACCCCTATGGACAATAGCAGCACAGCACAACACAGCCAGCCCCTATGGACTTTGGAGGAGTGGACACAGCCCCTATGGACAACAGCAGCATAGCACAACACAGCCAGCCCCTATGGACTTTGGAGGAGTGGACACAACCCCTATGGACAATAGCAGCACAGCACAACACAGCCAGCCCCTATGGACTTTGGAGGAGTGGACACAGCCCCTATGGACAATAGCAACACAGCACAACACAGCCAGCCCCTATGGACTTTGGAGGAGTGGACACAGCCCCTATGGACAACAGCAGCACAGCGCAGCACAGCACAGCACAACACTACACTGCACTACACAGCCCAGCCAGCCCTAACTCCCACCCTCCCTCTTCACTGTCCACAGCCGAGTGAGAAACTGGCGCAGACGCAGGTACCTTATATAGAATTCAAAACCCGCAAGACCCAGAAGGCGGGATGATGACATTTTGCCTCGATTTCAGATCCGAGTCAGGTGGGAAAAGTCGAGCCTGACTCGGATCGGCCTCGGATCGGGGAGGGGCTCGGGGGGGGGGGGTTCGGATTTCAGAAATCCAAACCCGCTCACCCCTAATATATATATATATATATATATATATATATATATATATATAGCAGTACATATGAGACCAGCAGCACACACTTAAAAATTGCAACAATGTGGAGTGCAAAAACATAATATGTTACGCAGTAGAAAAAAGAGTCAGCACATCCATATAAATCCATATAGAAAATATAATAATCCAATATTCAACACATGGCAATGTCAAGGTTTAGAGGGGCTTGTGAATAAATATACTGTGTAGCAGCAGTTCATCATAACAATAGCAGCAAGTCATCATGAGAAATACTCATCACAAGTCCTCCCTCCAGTGTGTAGCGCCTTGACAGCCGTTTCGGTGTCAATCCGACACCTTCGTCAAGGGCATATCACACAAACACCAACCCATAGTTATATATACACGCAGCAATCAATGCAAATCATAATCACCTGTACAATCGCACACATCGGCGGGTCACGAGGCCATAGCTCAGACACATGCCGAACATGCCGGAAGTGACTGTCCGAGACCGGAACTAGTCACTGGTAACCAAGACGACGCGACAACAATAATAGCGCCGGAAGTGACGATCCGAAACCGGATGTAGTCACTGGTAACCGGGGCAACACGACTCCCTAGGTAGTATCAACTGGTAACCATAGTACCCAATCAACAAGCATTAAATTAATATTATACCAACGGAGTACTCGCTCCAACAAACATAGACTCTACCACAAAGAGAACACTGATCTAAAGGGGCCATAATATAAAAAATAAAAATAACATAATAGGTTACTCCAGCATATTGGTGCATAATGTAACAGGGCGAATAAGATCCACATTATTGGTGTGTGCATAATAAACAGCAAAAAAAATTACAAAGGAAACCTAAAGAAAAAGCAGTATGACAGTAAACAATAAAACAAAACAAAAAAAACACACAGTGAGACCACCAAAAATATAAGGGTAGCTATAGAAAACTGCTCAATGTCAATCCCTCATTAAGTCCGTGTGGGGTTATAGTATTTAGTCGACTAATCCAAAAACACCCGCATTGTAGTAACAGTTTATTGCGGTCTCCTCCCCTCCTTAGCGGAGCAATGTGGTCAATAGGAAAAAATAAAAAATCTCTCATAGTATGACCGTGTGCTGCAAAATGTCTCGCTACCGGAGGCGTGTTAGCATCAACCACCCGTAAAGCCTTTTTAGTTGACGACCGATGTAACGCAATCCTCTCCTTAAGGAGCCTTATAGTTTTTCCAACATAGAGCAATAGACAAGGGCACTTAATGAGATAAATAACAAAACGGCTGTCACAGTTCAAATGGTATCCAATATCATATGAAATGTTAGTATTTGGATTCGTAAATTGTGCTCCAGTCTGGAGAAATGGGCAATTTACACAACCATGACATTTGAAAGCTCCATTTTTCCGTTGCAACCATGTGTTAGGCTTATTAGCTCCAATATCGGTTTTGGCCACTACATCTCTAATATTGCTGCTTCGTTTATAGCAGAATAAGGGTTTTTCTTTACAGAGATGTCCTATGGTGTCATCAGCCTGAATAATATGCCAATGCTGCATCACGGCTTCTCGTATATGTTTAGACGCAATGGAGTAAGTAGATGTAAACACCAGACACGTAATCTGGTCACCACGATTAAAACTGACCAATGCTTCGTCCTGCGTCAGAGTTGCGCAATATGAGATAGTCTCTTGAATCTCCTTCTCAGGATAGCCCCTGTCTATGAACCTCTTGCCCATCTGTTGCAACGCCACAGGAACCTCATTGATATCAGAAGTAATGCGCAAAACTCTTAATAGCTATGACAAAGGAAGTCCTTGCTTGAGTGGTAGAGGATGGAAGCTGTCCACTTGTAACAGTGTATTTTTATCTGTAGATTTCCTATATAGTCTAGTCGACAACATATCCCCAGATTTGTAAACACAGACATCTAGATAACAAATGGTGGTTTCACTATAAGATAAAGTGAATCTGATACTGGTATCCAATGCATTAAGTGAATCAATGAATTCCATCAGGAGACTCACACTGCCAGTCCACACCAAAAAGAGATCATCAATGTAGCGCACACAAAAAATTTATGTATTGAGAAAATGCTTCATATGCAAAAATATGTTGATTCTCATACATATGCATGTACATATTGGCGAATGCTGGTGCCATATTAGACCCCATAGCAGTTCCCGTTAACTGCAAAAAAAAGGAATTCTCAAAAAGAAAGTAGTTCTTACATAAAACTATTTCCATAAGCAGTAGTAAGAATTCAATGTAGGGACCTCCATAGTGTGGACTACCCGTAATGAGACCCCTCACTGCATCCAAACCATCTCTATGCCCAATGTTAGTATACAGGCTAATAATATCGAGAGTTACGAGTAAACTGGAGTCAGGGAGCGAACCCAATGCTTTCAATTTATTAATAAAATCTGTGGTATCCCTAATGTAATACTTAGTGTGTTGTACCACTGGACAACAGCAGCACAGCGCAGCACAACACTACACTGCACTACACTACAATACACTACACAGAACAGCCAGCCCTAACTCCCACCCTCCCTCTTCACTGTTCACAGCCGAGTGAGAAAATGGCGCCGACGCGGGTACCTTATATAGAATCCAAAACCCGCGAGACCCGGAAAGCAGGATGATGACATTTTGCCTCGATTTCAGATCTGAGTCAGGCGGGAAAAGTCGAGCCTGACTCGGATCGGCCTCGGATTGGGGGGGCTCAGGGGGGTTCGGATTTCAGAAATCTGAACCCGCTCACCCCTAATATATATATATATATAGTGTGTGTATATATATATATATATATATATATTATATATACATGCACACACATACATACGCACATATGTTTATATAGTGGCACAGTGCTTAGCATTATATATATATATATATATATAGTGGCATATACTGGATGTATACTGTACTGAGAACTGCATTGTGGTATATATATATTAGGGGTGAGCGGGTTCGGATTTCTGAAATCCGAACCCCCCCGAGCCCCCCCGATCCGAGTCCGATCCGAGTCAGGCTCGACTTTTCCCGCCTGACTCGGATCTGAAATCGAGGCAAAACGTCATCATCCCGCCTTCCGAGTCTCGCGGGTTTTGGATCCTATATAAGGTACCCACGTCGGCGCCATTTTCTCACTCGGCTGTGGACAGTGAAGAGGGAGGGTGGGAGTTAGGGCTGTGTAGTGTAGTGTAGTGTAGTGTAGTGCTGCTGTTGTCCACTACTTCAAAGTCCATAGGGGCTGGCTGTGTTGTGCTGTGCTGCTGTTGTTAATAGGGGCTGTGTCCACTACTTCAAAGTCCATAGGGGCTGGCTGGACTGTGTTGTGCAGTCAGTTCTCCATAGGGGCTGTGTCCACTCCAAAGTCCTGTGCAGTGTCCCAGTCCTAAAGGAGTGCTGTAGTGATGTCCAGGGGGTGCTCTGTCCATCAGGGGTGCTCCCCCCAAGTGCTAAAAAAATAATATATTTTCTGTGTTTGTGAATTGTGTGCGCAGTAGCCGCACGTGCATCAACAAAGTAGTGCCAAGCGTGCGCCTGTGTCATAAGTAAAGGGCCGGCTGGCTTGACCGTTAAAGGGTGCTGTAACCCCCGAAAGTACACTCCAGTCCAAACCAAAAAAATATTATTTTCTGTGTTTGTGAATTGTGTGCGCAGTAGCCGCACGTGCATCAACAAAGTAGTGCCAAGCGTGCGCCTGTGTCATAAGTAAAGGGCCGGCTGGCTTGACCGTTAAGGGTGCTGTAACCCCCGAAAGTACACTCCAGTCCAAACCAAAAAAAAAATTATTTTCTGTGTTTGTGAATTGTGTGCGCAGTAGCCGCACGTGCATCAACAAAGTAGTGCCAAGCGTGCGCCTGTGTCATAAGTAAAGGGCCGGCTGGCTTGACCGTTAAAGGGTGCTGTAACCCCCGAAAGTACACTCCAGTCCAAACCAAAAAAAAATTATTTTCTGTGTTTGTGAATTGTGTGCGCAGTAGCCGCACGTGCATCAACAAAGTAGTGCCAAGCGTGCACCTGTGTCATAAGTAAAGGGCCGGCTGGCTTGACCGTTAAGGGTGCTGTAACCCCCGAAAGTACACTCCAGTCCAAACCAAAAAAAAAATTATTTTCTGTGTTTGTGAATTGTGTGCGCAGTAGCCGCACGTGCATCAACAAAGTAGTGCCAAGCGTGCGCCTGTGTCATAAGTAAAGGGCCGGCTGGCTTGACCGTTAAAGGGTGCTGTAACCCCCGAAAGTACACTCCAGTCCAAACCAAAAAAAAATTATTTTCTGTGTTTGTGAATTGTGTGCGCAGTAGCCGCACGTGCATCAACAAAGTAGTGCCAAGCGTGCGCCTGTGTCATAAGTAAAGGGCCGGCTGGCTTGACCGTTAAGGGTGCTGTAACCCCCGAAAGTACACTCCAGTCCAAACCTAAAAAAAAATTATTTTCTGTGTTTGTGAATTGTGTGCGCAGTAGCCGCACGTGCATCAACAAAGTAGTGCCAAGCGTGCGCCTGTGTCATAAGTAAAGGGCCGGCTGGCTTGACCGTTAAGGGTGCTGTAAACCCCGAAAGTACACTCCAGTCCAAACCAAAAAAAAAATTATTTTCTGTGTTTGTGAATTGTGTGCGCAGTAGCCGCACGTGCATCAACAAAGTAGTGCCAAGCGTGCGCCTGTGTCATAAGTAAAGGGCCGGCTGGCTTGACCGTTAAAGGGTGCTGTAACCCCCAAAGTACACTCCAGTCCAAACCAAAAAAAAAATAATTTTCTGTGTTTGTGAATTGTGTGCGCAGTAGCCGCACGTGCATCAACAAAGTAGTGCCAAGCGTGCGCCTGTGTCATAAGTAAAGGGCCGGCTGGCTTGACCGTTAAGGGTGCTGTAACCCCCCGAAAGTACACTCCAGTCCAAACCAAAAAAAATATTATTTTCTGTGTTTAGCCTCACGTATATATCAAATTGATATAACATAAATGGAGGACCAAACTTTCTCCGATAAAAATAAAATAGAGAAAGATCAAGAACCACTTCCTCCTAGTGCTGAAGCTGCTGCCACTAGTCATGACATAGACAATAACATGCCATCAACGTCGTCTGCCAAGGCCGATGCGCAATGTCATAAAAAACATTTAAAAAGACATTTAAATCAGCTGAAGAGAAACGTAAACTTGCCAATATGCCATTTACGACACGGAGTGGCAAGGAACGGCTAAGGTCAATCCCTAGTATGTTCATGACTAGTGGTTCAGCTTCACATGACGATGGAAGCCCTCCTCCCACTAAAAAAATCAAAAGAGTTAAGCTGGCAAAAGCACAGCGAAGAACTGTGCTTTCTAAGAAGATATCACAAATCCCCAAGGAGAGTCCAAGTGTGGTGGTGGTTGCAATGCCTGACCTTCCCAGCACTGGACGGGAAGAGGTGGCTCTTTCCACCATTTCCACGCCCCCTGCAAGTGCTGAAAGGAGCACCCACAGTCCACTTGCTGATATGCAAATTGAAGATGTCACTGTTGAAGTACAACAGGATGAGGATACTGGTGTAGCTGGCGCTGAGGAGGAAGTTGGCGAGGAATATTCTGATGGTGATGTGGTTTGTTTAAATCAGGCTCCGGGGGAGACAGTTGTTGTCCATGGGATAAAAAAGCCCATCACGGTCATGCCTGGGCAGAAGACCAAACATTCCACCTCTTTGGTCTGGCAATATTTCTATCCAAATCCGGACAACAACTGTCTTGCCATATGTACCATATGTAAAGGTGAAATAAGTAGGGGTAGGGACGTCAACCACCTAGGAACATCCTCCCTTATACGGCACCTGCAGCGCGTTCATAAAAAGTTACTGTCAAGTTCAGAAACTTTGGCTAAGACCGTAAGCAGTCCAGGGACACCTAAATCCCGTTGTCCTGTTGTATCCAAGCGCCTGCAAACCACACCGTCAACTCCCTCCTCGTCAATTTCCTCCTTAGTCAGGATCGGAAGTAGTCCTGCAGGCCATGTCACTGGCATGACTGACTCTCCTATCCGGGATTCCTCCGGAGGATCCTGCATTGCTACGCCTACTGCTGCCGCTGCTGCTGTTGCTGCTGGGAGTCGTTCATCATCCCAGAGAGGAAGTAGGAACACCACTACTTTTACTAAACAATTGACCCTCCAACAGTCCTTAGCGAGGAGGATGAAGTACGACAGCAGTCATCCTGAAGCAAAACGTATAACTGAGGCCTTGACTGCTATGTTGGTGTTAGACGTGCGTCCGGTATCCGCCATTAGTGCAGTGGGATTTAGACAATTGATGGAGGTAGTGTGTCCCCGGTTCCAAATCCCATCTAGATTCCACTTCACTAGGCAGGCGATACCGAGACTGTACAGAAACGTCAGAAAAAGTGTCCTCAGTGTCCTGAAAAATGCCGTTGTACACAATGTCCACTTAACCACGGACATGTGGACAAGTGGAACAGGGCAGACTAAGGACTATATGACTGTGACAGCCCACTGGGTAGATGTATCACCTTACGCAGCAACAGCAGCAGCGTCACCAGTAGCAGCATCTCAGAAACGCCAGCTCGTTACAAGGCAGGCTACGCTGTGTATCACCGGTTTCAGTAAGAGGCACACCGCCGACAACCTCTTAGAGAAACTGAGGGAAATCATCGCCCAGTGGCTTACCCCACTTAGACTCTCCTGGGGATTTGTGATATCTGACAACGCCACCAATATTGTGCGGGCATTACATCTGGGCAAATTCCAGCACGTCCCATGTTTTGCTCACACAATAAACTTGGTGGTGCAGAATTTTCTGAAAAGCGACAGGGGCGTGCAGGAGACGCTTTGGGTGGCCCGAAAAATTTCTGGCCACTTTCGCCATTCAGCGACTGCGTGCCAAAGACTGGAGCGCCAGCAAACACTCTTGAACCTGCCCCGCCATCACCTGAAGCAAGAGGTTGTGACGCGGTGGAACTCAACCCTCTATATGCTTCAGAGGATGGAGGAGCAGCAAAAGGCCATACAAGCCTATACATCCACCTATGACATAGGCAAAGGAGGGGGTATGCACCTGACTCAAGCGCAGTGGAGAATGATTTCCGTGTTGTGCAAGGTTCTCCAGCCCTTCGAACTTGCCACACGTGAAGTCAGTTCAGACACTGCCAGCTTGAGTCAGGTCATTCATCTCATCAGGCTTTTGCAGAAGCAGCTGGAGAAAGTGAAGGAGGAGCTAAGACGGAGCGATTCCGCTCGGCATGTGGGACTTGTGGATGAAGCCCTTCATTCGCTTTGCCAGGATTCCAGGGTGGTCAATCTGTTGAAATCAGACCACTACATTTTGGCCACCGTGCTCGATCCTAGGTTTAAAGCCTATGTGGTGTCTCTCTTTCTGGCCGACACAAGCCTGCAGAGGTGCAAAGACCTGCTGGTGAACACACTGTCAGCTGAAGCGGAACGTGACACGTCAACGGCTCCTTCTTCATTTTCTCCCGCAACTGGGGCTGCCAGGAAAAAACTTAGGTATCCTAAGCAACCCGCTGGCGGTGATGCAGGGCAGGCAGGACCAAGTTTGGACATCTGGTCCGGACTGAAGGACCTGGCAACAATTTCTGACATGTCTACTGTCACTGCATATGATACTGTCACCATTGACAGAATGGTGGAGGATTACATCGGTGACAGCATCCAAGTAGGCATGTCAGACAGTCCATACCTGTACTGGCAGGAAAAAGAGGCAATTTGGAGGGCCCTGTACAAACTGGCTCTATTTTACCTGAGTTGCCCCCCCTCCAGTGTGTACTCCGAAAGAGTGTTTAGTGCAGCCGGGAACCTTGTCAGCGAAAGGCGTAGGAGGTTGCTTCCACAGAATGTGGAGAAGATGATGTTCATCAAAATGAATTATCAGCTCTTCCAGGGAGACCAGCCTCCAGAAGGTACAGAGGGACCTGTGGTGGTGGATTCAAGTGGGGACGAGTTAATACTTTGTGAGGATGAGGATGTACACACTGAAGAGGGTGAGGAATCGGTGGATGAGGAGGATGAGGATGACATCTTGTCTCCGTAGAGCCAGTTTGTGCAGGGACACATTAATTGCCAGCTTGTTTTGTGGGGGCCCAAACGAACCAATCATTTCAGCCACAGTTGTGTGGCAGACCCTGGCGCTGAAATGATTGATTTGTTAAAGTGTGCATGTCCTGTTTATACAACATAAGGGTGGGTGGGAGGGCCCAAGGACAATTCCATCTTCACCTCTTTTTTTTCTTTGCATTATGTACAGTTTGGGGCCTAGTTTTTCTAACTGCCATCCTGTCTGCCACTGCAGTGTCACTCCTAGATGGGTCACGTGTTTGTGCCGCCCACTCGTGTCGCTTAGCATAGTCATCCAGCTACCTCGGTGCAACCTTTTGGACATAAAAACACTATTGTGAGGTGTGAGGTGTTCAGAATAGACTGGAAATGAGTGGAAATTAAGGCTATTGAGGTTAATAATAGCATAGGAGCAGAAAAACCTACAAATTCTGTGATTTTAGCTGTTTTTATGCTTTTTTTCAAAAAAATACAGATCCAAAAACCAAAACACAAAACCCAGAACCCAAAACACGGAAGGGTGGTTTTGGCAAAACCAATCCAGATCCAAAACACGAAGAAAGATCCAGATCCAAAACCAAAACACAAAACACGAAAAGTGGCCGGTGCACACCCCTAATATATATATATATATATATATAGTGGGTTGCTTAAGACAGGATGTGGGGATATTCCTAATTCATGAAGTTTTGTTAATAGGCTGCTAGTATCTTTGGGCCTGATTCAGACCCACTCGCGAGCGGCTGTCCGCTCGCAAGTGGGTCGATGTTATGGACTGAGCATGCGCATGACGGAGGGAGCTCCGTCGTGCGCATGCGCCAGACGCGACGAGCGAAGGAAAGTCCTTCGCTCATTGTGTCCGATCAAAGGGCGCGTGCTGTCAATGTTGATTGACAGCACGCCCCCTTTGGTAGGCGTTCCGGGGGCGTGCCTCCCTGACGGGGGCGTTCCCACGGGAACGCCTCCCGTCAAAAGCCGGCCCACTGACATCACTAGTGATGTCAGTGGGAGTGATTTTGGCTCTGACAGAGCCAAAATCACTCCGGAGCTTGCGGTTGAAAACCTCAACCGCAGGCTCCGGCTCGCAATTTCGATGGTCGCGATGGTCACGACCATCGCGGCCATCAAAATGCACGCTCGTATAGCCTGTGGGTGGTGACCCACAGCTATACGAGCGTCCAGGAGGACGCTCCATTTTCATGGAGCCCGGCCCTCATTCAGAGCGTGCGCTCTGCTCAGAGCGTACGGCTCTGAATGAGGGCCTTTGTCCCCTGACCTGCCGATGGCTACAAAATGGGGGCGACACCCCTCCATTTAGTTGAACGGTCCTGGTCTCCGCCCCTACTGGGTTTGGGGACTGTGAGCAATCTTGCAGAGGGAGACCTGCACATGGGCAGTACAGATCCCACGCATGCGCAGGTCTCTCACAGTCGGTGTTGTACGGAAACCTTAAGTTTGCGTCCAACACTTAATCAGGCCCACTGTTCATAGGACATAGGATGCTGGGACTATGGCGACTGGAATTTATGTAATGGGAAAGCAAAAGTGAGGGGACAAAACACTAAATTTGAACCTGTAAAAAGTAATATTAGAGACCATATTATAACTAGAGTATAATTAGGGACCATATACTAGGGGGCCATATTCAGATTATTGGAACCCTGACATAAGAAACATTATTTACACCTACAAATTCTGTCACTTTGTAATATAAGGGGGTGCCCCTGTCTGATTTGTTGCATGTGACCAATTTGTGGTTTTGTGACCGCAGCCTAGTGCTACATTATACTAGAAGACTCTAGAAGAAGTACCCCAACCCTCCTGCCTGGAAATACTTTGTGAAGTGATGTTCAGCTCTCCCCTCGAAGCTACCAGAATGAAGACAACTGGCCAAAGATAGACCTTCTGGAGCTCCCAACCAATCAGAGGTGCCCATTGTGGCAATGACAGGCTCCCACTCCTTTCAGTTTAGCCGGCAATTGCAGTCAGAAGCCGGGATCTGCTGTTATGGGACAGAAGGTTCCACGCCTTTATGGTTTGGAACTAGATGTTCAAATATCTACACAAATATCCCAACAACCTAACACATGAATTATGAACATGAATAACGAGTTTTTCGATGTCATCCCACAGGGAATAATATAAAGTCCAGACAGCTACCTTCAATCTTTTGCTAAGGTTGCTGCCAACAACATGTCTGCTAGGTGATTCTGACCATAGATCATAGAATAATGAGTGTGGTGTCAACATTATACTTCTTGGAAAGAGATAAATGATAAGCAAAGTCTAAAAATACCCAGTGAAATATTGTTCTCATTAACATTTGCATGTATTAAAGTGTCCATACCTTCAGGAGCTGCGCTCTCCTGGTGCTTTCTGTCCCCTGGGCGGAATCCAAGGGTCAGTTACCCACTCAGAGATTTGCCGAGTGATTCTAAGCATTGGTTAGCATTAAGTAGTATTTTATTTATATATATATATATATATATATATATATATATGAACAAACACACATTTATATAGTGGCACAGTGCTTAGCATCATATATATATTGTGATAGGATCACTAGTAAAGTGGTCTGTGGCAGGTACATTTGTCCCAGATCCCTGTCTTTTGTGTTTTAAACCCCCAGGAGAAAGTCTGCATTGTAGCAGGCTTGAGTTTCGGCTTTTTGAAAAGCCGGTTTGGGACCTGGGGGTTGTGGGTGAGAGGAGAGGGAGGGCTCCACCCACGGCCACTCCAGGTTTTGGTTCTCGCAGCCTGGTAACAGGCTTGTTAGTTTTCCACCTGAGAGTGGCCAATAAAAGCCAAGTGTGTTTAGGGCTGAGTGTCTCACCTGGGAGAGCAGGCAGGGAGTTTGCTCAGAGACACTTGAAAAACCTATTTGTGAGTACTGTGCTGTGCTTTGTTGCTGGCGAGGGCATTAGGCCCTGCCAGGTTCTGGTAGTGAGGGAACTACCTGTGAAGTTAGTGCCCCGACAGGGCTAGGATTTATATTTATGTTTTCTTTATATTTCTGTCATTGTACAATAAAGACTGGCGCCGACCAGCTTGTACTTGCATCCAGACTGGTGTGCTGCTTCCCTGCTGCTGTGTGTGTGTGTAAGGAAGGAGTCCTCTACCCAGGAGAGGGACCCCCTAACCTAACTGTGTCACAATATGGTGGAGAATGCGGGCACCCACACACACTGAAGTTGCAGCGAGAGGAAAACTTTTCGTTTAAAAATTAAAGGGACAGACACCCAATTGGTGAGTGTGGAAATAACACTGTGTCCTTGGAGTCCCATAGAGGAGGCGTCAGCCAATGCTCAGAGAGGCAAGGTTCAGCTTCCAACCTACACCCCAGGACAAAATGGAGGACATTATTAAGGCCTTGTTTCAAGCTACAGCAGCTCAGCAGGAGACTAACAGACTTCAACAGGTCACCATTGAGGAAACCCGCCAGGCCTTAGCGGAAAACAGCCAGGCCATAAGAGAGGTGGTACAGCACCTGGTTGCCCGGCCCAGAGATGTTAATACTGGTCCTCCCACTGCCACTCACTCCGTACGAGCCAGTTACTTCCTCCAAAAGATGACTTCGGGCGATGATGTGGAGGCCTATCTCGCCGCATTTGAAAGAACGGCCGAGAGGGAGAGTTCGCCCAAGGAGCAGTGGGCAAGTCTGGTGGCACCTTTTTTGTCTGGGGAGCCACAAAAAGCATATTTTGACTTATGCCTGGCTGATGCCAAGGACTATAAAAAACTAAAACAGGAGATCCTAACTCACTTGGGAGTCACCACCTTTGTTCGTGCCCAACGGGTCCACCGCTGGGAGTTCCATAAGGACAAGCCTCCACGTTCACAGATGCATGACCTCGTCCATTTGTCCTCAAAATGGCTACAGCCCGAGACACTGACGGGACCACAGATTGTGGAAAGGGTCGTGATGGACCGGTACCTGCGATCATTACCTGTGACTCTGCGCAAGTGGGTGAGCCATGCAGACCCTAAGTCCACGGACCAGTTGGTCGAGCTGGTGGAGAGGTATGTGGCGGCTGAGGAGCTGATGAGTATGCCCCACCGAGCCCTGATGGCACACCGGCGAACTCCCACAGACACTGGGGAGGGGGAGAAGGGTGCTGGGCGGTGGAATGTACCGAAGACTGAGGGTGTAGAACCTGGAGACAGGCCTGCCAGGCCGGGAAGGTTCTTGCCCCGTAAACGACTAGACATTAATATGACTCAGTGTTTCCGATGTGGTGGCTTCGGCCATATTGCCGCTAATTGTGCACTTACAACTGAACCTATGCAATGTGATACTGCTCATGTCTACCGCAGGGGGTCTTTCTTTGCACAGATAGCCTGTACAGCTGACCGGCAGGCTGTGACTGATAAGCACATGTGTGTACTCACTGTAGATGGCAACCGAGTAGAGGCACTGTTAGACTCTGGTAGCTTGGTGACACTTATAAAAGCTGAGCTGGTGAACCCCTTGCGGCGTGAGGGGAAAACTGTTGGTGTGACCTGCATACATGGGGATACTCGATATTATGTTACTGCCGAGGTGAACATCGAGACACCATGTGGTTCTGCTATAGTTTCTGTAGGTTTGGTACATGGTCTGATGTACGATGCAATATTGGGGAGAGACTTTGCTCACTTCTGGAAGTTATGGGAAAGCCGTTTTGTTCCAGAGGTGAACAACCCCGATCCATTTGAGAAGGGTGTCGATGTAGTGGAGGAGGGAGTTTCTTCTGAGTCAGAGTTATTCCCTTTTTCTACTATGATTGGCGAACTAGAGAATGCAGAGCGTGACGGTGGCCTGCCAACTGATGTGCCTCCCATTGAGGTGGGAAGTGTTGTTGGGCCAGGTGATCATCTGCCTGATTTAGA